>QPKB01000004.1:52702598-53902598 GCA_003546025.1 Camphora micrantha | reverse complement strand
TCGCCTAATAGCGCTCATAAAGATTTGGATTCAAGCGTTGAAATTCTGTAGCAGTGATCCATGTAGCATCGGGGAGAGGACGGTTTTTCCAGCGGACATAGAACTTTTGAAAACCTCCTTGACGAGTGGAAACAATCTGATCATCAAGCACATCAACAATCTTGTCAACAGATGGAAGATTCGAAGGGAGGGCAATAGTCTGCTCTTCAGTTTCACCATCATTGTCATGACCATGGTAAAGTGTAAGATCCTTTACGTTGAAAGTAGAATTGACACCTAATTCGGATGGTAGATCAAGCACATAAGCATTGGAGCCAATCTTTTTGAGAATCTTGTATGAAGCAGTATTCCATGGATGCAACTTCTTGTAAGCTCCTGGAGGCATACCTTCAAGCCATCGTAACAATTGTTTAAGACTTTTGTTTACCACTTCTGTTTGACCATCTGTTTGAGGGTGGTAAGCTGTGGAGAATTTGAGCTTGGTATTGGACAACATCCATAAAGTATTCCAAAAATAACTCATGAACTTGGTGTCTCGATCAGAAACAATAGTCTTTGGAAGGCCATGTAGGCGAACAACTTCTTTGAAAAATAGCTTGGCAACCTTGTAGGCATCACTAGTGGAAATACACGGAATAAAATGTGTCATCTTTGAGAAGCGATCATCGACAACAAAAATAGAATCAATTCTTCTTTGAGTCGTTGGCAAACCTAGCATAAAATCCATGCTAATATCTTCCTAGGGAGTGTGAGGAACAGGCAAAGGCTGATAACGTCCAGTGTTCTTGTTACCTTTGGCTAGCTGGCATGTCCTACATCTCTCGCAAAAGCGAATAATAGTAGTCTTCATTCGGGGCCAGTAATATCTATCGTTGACAAGAGCAAGTGTTTTGTCGCTTCCCAAATGGCCACTACATCCTCCCGAATGCAACTCTCGGACAACATATTCATGAATGGATGTGGCAGGGAGGTAGAGTTGTGTACCTTTAAATAAGAAATCATCATGAATGCTATAATGAGGATGCTTACCAAGATTACCCTTGCTGAGGTTTGTATAGATAGAGTCAAAGTCTTGGTCATCCGCGTAATCTAGCTTGAGTTGGTCAAAATCTGTTACATTAACAGACATGGTTGTCAACAAATGCTTTCGTCGACTGAGTATATCAGCTATCACGTTATCTTTTCCTACCATGTGAAGAATGCTGAAACTGAACTCTTGTATATATGCGCTTGACTTTGCATGGTTGGCACTGATCTTCTACTGGAATGAATGTCGCAAAACATCATTATCTGAGTAAAGAACAAACTCGTTGCCAATCAAGTAATGTCTCCAATGACGAAGTGATTGTACCACGACATAGAATGCCAAATCATAAGAAGAGTACTTTTTCTTGGCATCAGAAAGTTTCTCGTTGAAAAATGCAATCGGGTGTCTCTCTTGACTAAGAACACCTCCAATGCTGACATTTGATGCATCACAAGCAATTTCGAAGACCTTATCAAAATTTGGAATTTGTAAAACTAGTGCCTCTGTGATTGTACGCTTTATTTCTTCAAAGGCTCTAGTGGCAGAACTAGTCCACTTAAATTCACCTTTCTTCATGCATTCTGTGATAGGAGCCATGATACTACTGAAGTTTCGAATGAATCTCTTATAAAAGTTTGCAAGACCATTAAAGCTTCGAACTTCGGTAAGTGTAGTAGGAATAGGAATGGGCCAATCTAGAATTGCTTTGACCTTCTCAGGGTCCATTTTAATTCCTTGTGCCGACACAACATATCCCAAGAAAATAACAGAATCACTCATAAAGGTGCACTTCTTGAGATTAATATAGAAACGCTCCCGGCGAAGGAGTTGGAAAATTGTATCTAGATGTTGAAGATGTTCTGCGTTTGTCCTTCTATGGATGAGTATATCGTTGAAATAAACGACGACAAACTTTCCAATATAAGACTGCAATAACTGTGTCATGACCTACATGAAAGTACTGGGTGCATTGGTTAGCCCGAAGGGCATAACCAACCATTAATAAAGACCACCTTTGATCTTAAATGCAGTCTTCCACTCATCACCTGGCCTTATACGGATTTGATGATAACTACTTCGCAGATCAATTTTAGAGAAAATACTTGCACCAGTCATCAAATCTAGCATATCATCTAATATGGGGTTGGGAAGCGGTACTTTATCGTGATTTTATTAATTGCACAACTGTCCACGCACATACGCCAACTTCCGTCTTTCTTTGGAATGAGAAGTGCAGGTATCCACAGGGACTAAGGCTTTCCCTAATATATCCCTTTTTGTAAAAGATCATAAACTTGCCTTCTTAATTCTGTATGCTCCATAGGACTCATCCGGTATGTTGGCAAATTTGGCAAGGAAGTGCCGGGGACAAGATCAATGGCATGCTGGATGTCACGTAATGGAGGTAGCTCCTTAGGCAGCTCATCTGGAACTAGATCAGCAAATTTCTTCAGAAGTGGCTCTACTTCTTGCGGGATGGATGTAGTAGGAGATTCTTCTTGAACTTGCCTAGCAATCAATTAATACATGGCGCCCTGTTCTTTGCTTTCATATTCAAACTTCCGCATAGTCAAGATAGGAATTGCTGGGCTGTATATGCTGTGGATGAGGAAGATTTAGCGGGCAATGGAAGCAACCTGATCTTATCTCCTTTCCAGTTAAAAGTATAAGTATTTTGCTCATGATCTGTAATGACCTTAAGTTTTTGTAGCCATGGTCGTCCGAAGAGAATATGTGTAACGTTCATTGGAATGATGTCACAACGAATTGTATCTTCGTACTTGCCAACTCTGAAAGGGACTACACATTGCTTACGGACAGGGATGGAGTAATTGTTGACACATGCAACTTTATGAGGTCTTGGATGCTTCTCGGTTGGTAGCTTGAGTTTCTATACTGCTTCTTGAGAGATAACATTTATCACGCCGCCACCATCAATGATCATGTTAAAGGACTTGCCCCTGCAATTGACTCGTGACCGGAAAATGGATGCATGATTCAAGTCTTCATTTTCTTCCTTTGAATTAGCTACTAAGAGACAACTGTCAAGAAAAAGCAGTGGGGTGTTGTCATCAGCGTCTGTATCATGCAATTGAGCTTTTGTGGTTTCATATTGGGGCTCTGCGTTGAACGGCGTTGCTTCTATTTCCTCATCATACTGTTCATCATCTTCTGGGTCATTAGTAGCATAAAAGTTTCTATGTGGACACTCAGTTGCATAATGTCTCTTTTGTTTGCAGGCATGACAAACAATTTCTCTCTTATCTATTATTCCGCGGGCACTGTTATGATTCATATTTTGTTGCACCCGCTGATTTTGTTGTGGCAAAGCTTGCCTCTGCTGAATGGCTTGTTGTGGCCTCTGCGGTGTTTGCTTGAATGGTTTAGGAGGAGGACGACGAAAACCTTGCGTCTGAGTATAGTTAAAAGTAGGTTCAGGTCCTCTTCTAGTGGAAAACTCCTCGACTTGAAAAGTGTTGTGTCTCCGCAACTGAAGTTCATGCTGAGCTTTCCGGGCTTTACGAAATACCTTATCAACTCTGGTGTAATCAAACATAGCGACTTCCCGTCTGATATCACTGTGCAATCCATCTTGAAATCTAGTGATAGTGAGACGATCATCTGTTTTCAAATTACAACGAACAATATATTCGTGAAACTTGTTTGTATATTCTACTGCAGATAGATTGCCTTGCTGGAGAGTAAGATACTCTTGGTGCAGTGTGTCAGTGTAATCAGAAGGAAGGAAATTGCTATTGAGCCTTTCTTTAATGTTGAACCATCTAGTAATGGGCTGTCCCAAAGCAATTTCATTATTTTCAACACCGTACCACCAGATTCTAGCAGAACCTTTAAGTTTAACCTTCGTAAAGGCTATCGGCTGCTCATCATTCATGTTATACCAAGCAAAATAATCTTTCAGGGAATTAAGCCAATCAACAAGAACTTTCGGACTGACGTCTCCAGAGAAATCAGCCACATCAATTTTAACTTTCTTTGTGATATCATCGGTGTGGTGTGCAACCATGGGACCCTAGGTGTCTCGTTCAGCGATGAGATGCTGTACAAAGTCACGCATGGATTCACGTTGTTCAGGCCTTTCTGTTTTGGATGGGTGTAACTAGTTGTGAGGTAGTGGAAGACTCTTCCTTCGCAACCAATTGTGTACTTTGCAATTCAATAAGTGCAGTCTCTACTGTGCGTAGACGATCCATTACTTCGTCCATATCTTGGCCTAGTTTGAATAACTGTTCATCACGTTCCGTATCCGTGAGCCAATAACTGAGATTGTCACCTGCTCTAGACATGGCTGGAAATTTTTTTTTTCTAGTGGGCTGGGTCGGGTCTGGGCTCAAATCGGGCCCAGACTGCAGGTCAGGCCCAAAACTCAGGCCCAGTGGAGTGTTGTGAAGGAAAGAAGCCTTCTCTTCTCCTCGGGCTCTGTGCACAGAGAAAATAAAAGGATGGGGAGGCTGCTGCTTACATGTTTCGACTCACAAGAAGGAAAAACGAGGAGAAGATGGCGATGGGAGGAAGAAGGGGTTGATGGCAGCAGGCGAGGTGGCTTTTCCTGCAAATCATGATGGCAGTAAGTGAGGTGAGGCGAGGCGTCCCGTCAAAGCACGATCTTCTGGCTGGCTGGTGCGACGAGGTGGAGAGGCGTCGTTGACGTCGAGATCCAGGTATGTCCCTTCTAAACTTGATCTCCTCTGTTCTTCTTTCTCTTCTGATGCTCTTTCTTTCTTTTTTTTTTTTTTTTTTTTTTTTTTTTTTTTTTTTTTTGCTTCTGGTTTGGGGCTTCAAACAAAGGGGCGTGTGCTGGGATTTAGGGATTTAGGTTTTTGTGGATTAGGGATGATTTGGGGCTGTAGGTGGATGAATGGAGGGTGCGTGGATGGCTGTCAATGGTGTGCGAGGCAGGGATGTGGGGGATGTGAGGGTTTTGTTTTGGGAGATGGAGGTGGAGAGAGGGTTGAGCGAAAGTGGGGGTCGGTGGGTTTGGTTTGAGGGGTTTCGGCAGGCTTGGGGTGGTGGTTTGGGGAAATTAGGGTTATGGTGGGTGGGTTATTTTGACGGTGGGGATGGATTGGTGGGAATGGAGATGGGTTTTTTGGGTCTGGGTTTTTTGATGAGGTTGGAAGAGGAAGGCAGAGGGGTGGGTTCCATGCGCAGGGGTTGTGGGTCTGACTGGAAGGTGGGATTGTGTTTCGGTATGCTGTGAAAGGTGAGATGGGCGGTGGATGGAACCGAGGAAGACAATTGTTTCCCCGGTGATTGGATCTGGGCTCTGATACCAATTTGGCACAGCCCTGGACCTTCGATTGAATAGAACAACCTCTTAGATGAGGTTGATCGAATCCAACAAAGGGATTCCACACAAAACAACACCCACAGCCATGAACTCATGGGGAAAACTCACGATAGTCTTTATTAATTGAATAAGCATAGCCTATGACAAAAGGGTTCTTCTGTATATATAGAAGACAGTATTTCTAAACTAATCAAAATACTAATAATAAGAAATTACTTAATCCTACTCTAAATAGAATTTAGAAAGCAGTTCCTATTAAGTAACTAATTAATATTAATAATTTAGATAGATATGGATCTCTGCTTGAATCAGAGATCATGTGGACCCCTGTCAGATGGTCCATCAGGACTTGTGGGTTCTAGTCCTCTGTCGGGCTGCATCAACTGCTGTGTTCAACGCGGGACTTTGTGTACAATTTTTTTGCAACTGGTGTAAACTCAACTTAAACACTTAGTATGGTTATTAATGATGAAAGTTAACTAGCAGGATGGTTGGGGATCATATCCCACATATTTAATAGCACATAAGTGAGTATTTATGTTTCTTAACCCATTGGTCTGTACTTCGGAATGTTATGCTCCTGTATGTCATGAATTGATAATATCTAAACTTGTTATTCTGCATTAGCTATTATTTGAACTCACATCTGAACATTGAATTGTTATTTAAACTCGTAGTAAAAATGGTCAGTGTCATCACTATCATAAAGGTAATTCGGTGTTTAGAACCAGTTTGCAATCAGGTGGTGAGTGTACCGACGGGGTCACCACCAATAACTTAGTGTGATATATAATAACTAGACTCCGATCCAAGAGTATAAATTGTAAGTTACTTTCCTATGAGGCTAAGTAGGGCCTTTATTAATATATGAATGTGGGACAATGCCCCATGTAAATCCAATCGATATCTGAACTTTGGGAATAGTGACCCATTCCTATCGATTATGACCCAGTTTTTGAACTGTGGTTTATCAAACTCTAGGTATCTATAATCATGCCATTTGTTTAATTGATAATTATCACGCCTACTCGCTCTTTATATTCTATGAATTTGGAAATCTATTATTTTCCATGATTGTAACATTTTAGACATGACGCCATAAATCTTGCTATTAACTTATTTCCAATCTTGGACCAATCTAGATGATGAGGATGATGCAGGCGCTGATGATAATGTAGAGGAGGTTCCCGATAATTTAGCACTATAAGGTAATTCATTAGTTTTTAAATTAAGTAATACATTTATCTTGGTTTATGTAGTTCATTTAATTTAATATTTTGAGGTTTGTATTAGGACCATTCTTGGTCAAATTTAAGACCCTTGATTATGCTTGATTGTATGAAGTTTATTTAATTAATGAAATTGAGGTTTTACTTGTGTTCACGATCTTAATCATGTGATTGTGAAAGTTGATATTCCGCTGCAGATAGCCAATCTCAAATGATTAATAGCCATTCATGGCGTGAATTTCAGAATTCATATTTGGCACATGACAATTTAAAAAAAAAAAAAGAGAAGTTTCAGATCCTGATCTTATATGGATTTTTTTAAACTATCTGCAGATTAACCTTTTACTCTGGAAGTGATCAATTTTCACTTCGGTACCAAACTCTGCATTTGATCTGATGACGATAACTATTGTATCTTGGTACAAAAACTCTGTTTTCACCATAGTTAAATCAGGGCCACTTACTACCATGGTAAAACTCTGTTCCATGTCACGTTGAAGGGGGAGGGGCACTATAATATCCGTGACTATTTAGTTGATGTGGATTGGCAAAACTTTGTTAGGATGTTTTTGTTTTAATTGTTAGATTCATATTTGATAGTTCCTAATTATGCTTCCATATTTAGCACAGTTTTGCTTAGTTGCAGTATCCTTGTAACTAGGGCTGTAAATGGGTCCCCGATTCTCCGATTACCCAAAGGTTTCGACCTGTTAATAACCGGGTCTGGATCCTTATTTAGGCCACGATAAGTAAATGGGTCCGGGTCCGGTTCCACCTTGGTTCGGACCCGTGGACCCGAGACCCGACATATTACATCAATTTTCGAAAACCTCTCCTAAAAACCAAGTTTTTTCAATATCATTATCTACCTAGATCTGGACCTGGATCCAGACCCGTCCAATATATGGTTCTGGTTCCAGTTTCGGAGCAAAAAGACCTGTTCCGAAACGGTTCCGGGTCCGGATCTGGTTCCACCTTCTCTTTAACGGTTCCAGTTCCGGGTCTACCATGGACGCAGATCGGAACCGACCCGTTTACAACCCTAATTGTAACTTTGAAAAGTTTATCTGCCCTTTAATCTATTTTCGAACTCGTATGGAAATGAAAATTTGGCATGCTTATTGGTTAAGATTATTCGTAACCTGAACCTTCTAAAATTGGTGCTTGTAGGGGGCAACCTTTTACCGCATATTAGGAAGGAACAACGGTAGGAAGAAACAATGGTCGATGAGGAACTGTAGGGATGCCGCAGATGATTTAATCTGAAGACAGCATGCTGGCGCAAGAGGATAGCTATGACTTGGTTGATTAGTTTCCTAGTTTCCATGACTTTTTAGTTGGTCCTTGGTTTGGTGAAAATATTATTACTTTAGTGTTTTCAGTGTTGAACTTTCAGTTATTTGATGATTATATACTTTGACATTATAACTGATGATTATATACTTTGACATTGTCTTTATTAGTTGAAATTAGGGATTGCTTATTCTATATTATGTTTTGTCCAAAGTTATGTTTGATGTATCTAAAGTTTTGCACTGCAAATATCTTGAATATGACTTAACCTCATATTCGCGGAATAAAATCATAACTCGCGACTCTTGGACTCTTTGAGAATCCAGTTTCGAGTCATGACAGAAACTAGGTGTTCGAGAATCATTAACTTTGAGCTCTTCATGCAAATTCCATATGTGTTAGGTCCATTTAGATCTTAAATTGCCTTCTGTCCATTTAGATCTTCATAAACCAGTACAAGTAACTATTATTACTATGATGATGATGTATTCTAAATTCATCGCTTGCATAAGCGGATCGTTATGCCTTAGTTGATTAGTTTCTTAGACATCTTTAATGAAGCAAGCCTGTTTAACAAATCAGAAATGCAGAGTAATTGGGAAAGATGATAAACAGTTCACAATAGAAGCTATTAGTAAAGGCAATCGTTTAGACGTTGGCAACTCTGTGATGACTAGGATGCCACGTACTTGCTTATTTGGGCCAATGGGACATTTTCCCTCTTCTCCTGGAAGCCTTTTGGCAAGCTCAATAGATCATGAGTGCTCATAGTGGGGAATAGTGCATGAGTGCTCATATCTCTGACTATATCCTCCACTTACCAAACCACAATCACCATTATCATGCATATATGCAGTTATGTTTTTTTGGACATCCGTCCATGTTCATCCAACATGAAACATTCTCTCCGAATTTGCAGTAAAAGCTCTGTAGACATCATCTTCAGTTCGGTTACCTTCCCCACTGTCCTCGTCGCCTTCAAGCGTTCTTACTACAACTTTATCTTGCCAAAAGAAAGTAGCCCACACTAGTTGAAAGGAAGCCCATGCAGAACCAGGTGACATCTGGAGTTGTCAATCAACCAAGGAACCCCGTGTTGCCTACTAGAAGAGTGACTTTGAAACATTAGGGAAATCAGAGTTCAAGGTGCCTTATGACTTCTGAGATCTTTCATTCATCAAAAATGTTACGGACATCATATTATTAGAAGCAAGCTTGATAGTGGGTTGGTTGGGTATGTGTTCTTCCATTATTACCGAAGTCAAGTTTAAGGCGGATTTAGGTTCTGGATGTGCTCAGTTGTCTTGACCACCGTTTGTCTTTATTTTATATAAATATGATTTTGCAAAGGAGATGTGCAAATAGATTGTAAAATGTCCAACAATTTCTTAGATAACACCAACATTCTACATGCCATGCTCCACTTAAACACTTATAAGTGTCAGAAATCTAAACACACAGAATTCTTATAAGAAATAGGAAAACTGTCATCAAAGTGGCTTTGACTCTCTTTCATAAGAAATTATCATTTTCTCCCTGGAGAGATGGACAAAATAACTTAATTTTTGTGTGTAGTGGCCAAGGGAAGGGCGGCCAGGCCAGGACAACTTTGTCGGACTCCCTCCAAACTCCAAAGTGAGAGGAACGAAACTCCGTTGTGGGTCCATCTTTCAAACCCAACCTATAAAAAATAAGGTCCCTTTCCTTTATTAAGCTGTCCACATATTATACTCTAAAAAGGAGTTGGTCACACCATAAAATCGAGCATATAATTAGAAATGTAACGTGCTCCATCTTATATTGCGATCAACTTTTATTTGAGTAAAACTTGAAAAAATTCAACATAGGAGGAGGGCATTTATTTTGACAGGTATTGATATATTCAATAGATGGGGCCTATTGTGGATTTCTACACTCTTCATTGAAAGAATGAGTAAGATATTGAAAGGACTTAGACTCCTAACTTGTGCTTTCAAATCAATCACACGCTGGCTATTTACTTTTTCAAGGAATTGGTGAGTGGCTATCATTGGTGTTCTCTCTACCATCCATGCCTACTGCAGGCATCAAACAATCGCAATCAATCAATGAATTTTCAATTATCTATATTTACCACATTCATTGCAGCCCATCAATCATCACAAGTAACCAATTAATGGCTTTTCATTACTTAATTGTGTGGATTAGTTTAAACATGATCAATCCGGCATGGTCCTATTTGATTAGAGTCAAATATAACTCTCAATCCTAAAATTAGGAGCAAATGATTATCTTGAGTTATTTGGATTCATTAGGTGGGCTCTATCTTTAGATTATTTTAACCTTTCCCTCTAAGTTTCAAAAAATTATGTCTTTAACAATGATGAGGTATTTTAAAATTTAAAATTTTTCGTTGGATATTATTAAATAAATTTAGGGGTTTTAACGAAAAAATTATGCGTAAACTCTGATTAAACAAGAATGGGTACAAAAACATAAAAATGACAGATTAGGCTACTATATATTTTTCGGACATAATGCATAATGTTACCCCTATAATGATATCGTCACCCATTTCACCATTTTTGTCGAAACCTGCAACTGCACTCTCTTACTCTCCTCATTTGGATCGTTTGGTGAGGGTGTGAAGAGATTGAGGGGTCTTCGAGAGATGGATGGCTGTGGTGAGGGTGATGAGATTGGCTTGGTGGATCGGATTAATGGGGAAGAAGAAGAATGTGATGGTGGTTGAAAGATGAGACTATGGGTGGTGAGTTGCATGTGTTTGGTTGGAAAAATTAAACTTTGGAATGATACCAAATTAGACCTAAAACTTCAAAAGAAGAAAAAGCAAATGAGGAAGAAGAAAAACAACTGGAAAGTGAAAAAAATTCACGGCACCATAATCCATCATTTTTTATGTTTTTATACTATTTACCATTTAATCAAGGTTTAAGCATAATCTTTTCGAAAGAATCCCAACATTTTTAAAAACAATAAACCTTCAATTAAATAATTAGTAAAAAATCAAAAACATTATCAGCCCCTAAAAGAAAATCCTAGCTCTAGCACTGTTTGTGTGTGGAAAAGCGTTGCACCAAGTAGGAGAAAAATGATAGTATCTTAGAAATCTACATTCCAAGAGAGCAAAGAAATGATTACAAGGTATGTGGCCTTTCACTAAAAATGGTACCCTCTCAACTAAATCCGCTTATAGGATTTTAATTAAGATGGACAAACAGCCCTACCTTCAACTGGAAGTCCCTTTGGTTTATCCCTATTCCGCAAAAGGTTTTACCCTTTGGATGGAAGTGTCTCAAGAAGGCAATTCTGGTGCGTAAGATCTTATTCAGCAATTTTTTGTGTCATAATGTTGTTAGATTGTATGTCCTCAATCCAGTGGATGATGAGAATAAATTCATTTATTATCTTAATTGATTTGTAATTTGATGCTTTATTCATGAGATGAATGAGATTTTATATTATGGTTGCACATGATTAATATAAAATGACATGATTGTTCATGAGATAAACAAGAGCCCCTAAGTATATTAAATGTGATCCATCTGTGTAGATGAGATTCACATGTAGGAGACATAGATTATAACTCTTATACTTGAAGTTTGTTTTTATAGCCAGTGATGAAATTGGGCATCTCATCTGAAAAATGTTGTAGCATTGCAATTGCTATAAGATAGTGTAGTTTGTCTCGACCATCAGAGTTAATGACTTTGGATTGTAGTGCTAGTACATTGGATGTGCTAAAGGACCATGAGTAGCACCTTAAACCAAATAATGTCTCTGATTAAGGGAAGCTCTCATAATTTCCAAGGAATAGGCTCTCAATCCTTAGAAAGTAATGGACTCAAGTTTTCTGCTATACATTTACTATAGTGAGGCCAACTGTCGGTCAACACCTTGGTATATTGGGTGGATAGCAGGGGACCGTGGAAACATATATTCTCAAGATGGAATCTATCATCTTCTTTGTGTGTATCTTTCAAAAGATTTTTAGACTAAAACCTTAAAAATGAAAGCATGGCACATTAGAAGACCGACGCGAACGTCCATCACGAAGGCTTTGCACGAATGACACGGTCCAGTCCCAAGCACGATTCAGGCACAGCCCATGGCACTTATAGTGAGATACATATATAATGTGGGATATTCATGTGCATCCATCTCTCACCATATGGTGAGAGACAAACTTAATGGGGCCCACCTAGAGCCCCACTGATCATGGGACTTGTGGGAGATGGAAAGAGACATCTACGATTGGCACATATAGTAAGTTAAGGGTCAATCTTATGCTTCTAACCCCTTCATCTGTGGCCCCACAAACTTAACGACTCTATATTAAAAGAAAAAATCTGACCATTGATCAAACGGTCCAATCCTTTCGGATAGGTGAAAACTCAATAGATCCAATGTAATTTAGGGGGTCCCATGTGTGTAGATGGTTTGGATGTATCATAAAATCGGTCCAACTATGTTGTTCCTCACCATATTATGGTGAGGGATGAATGCACATGAATATTTTTCGATATATAAACCTACCAAGTTGCAGCCAAAAAAAAAAAAACTGGCATGAATCGTAGCTACAAATGCAGCATAGAGATGTCCTCTGTTTAGCAAAACAGAAGATACGTATGTGTTTTTAATTACTGACCTTTCATGGCTCTTTACGAGTTTTGGGAGGGATGGCCCCCCTTAGATTAAGGTGTGTTGGCTTGGCTTGGATGATTTGGCCCAGATACTTTAGCTTTTTCAGAATCAATCAAACGAAACGAAACGGAAAGGAGCTTGGCTTTTTCAATCCTAACTTCATCTCTGTTCCAACTTAAATTTCCTGCCTTAGCTATATGTAATCTACTTTCTGAGTTGCTTAAAATAAAAAAAGATCACCCCGTATTTATCCAAAACTCAAAAGGCCCCTACATTTTAGTAAAAGCTCTTATTTTTCTAGTAAAAACATAAGATATAGGAGATGTTTTTAAGGTTTTTGTAAAATACAGGGCCTTTTTGTAAAAGCTCTTACTTTGTAATAATTTAATCACTCATGCTTATCCCTGCCATTTGCTTGTTATTTCTGAGTTTCTTTCATAAAACAGTAGTCAACGCTGGGCTTGCAAACCTTTCCCATGATTCAGATCCCATTCCATAGATCTCTCACAAGAGATGTGGAAAAACAGCAATCAGAACCAAGTTCGTACCTCATCTTTGCTATGCTTTAATCAGGTATGTATCATATTTCTAAATATTCATATTTCCTTGCAACCAAATGATCAGAACCGATCAGTTTCCTTAGCTTTCTTTCTTGTTGTACATGTGTTAAGGAATGATTAGTTCTTTATTCTTCTTTGCGTGAGAAAAATAGGATATTTGGCATTACACTTGTTTCTTGATTTGACTAGAATATAATAGGATTAGCCAACACGAGATAGGATGAGGCAAACTATGGAAATAAAGGTGCTGGTTGATGTCATCTTTTGCAGAGTCTTGGGAAGTTGTTGGACGTACATAAGATTATTATTAGTTTTTTTTTGGGTTGAATGTTGGACACAAGTTTAGTGCCAAATATTTCCCAACTTTCAAAAGATCTGGACGTTTAAGTAGAGAAATATAATTGGATTCTCATAAAACCCACCCTTACATATTTCATACCTTTCTAAATCCATAAATCGAGACAGCTTGTAATCTGAAAGAGTGGAAACAGATGCTTTTGATATCCATGATCTAAAATACCCTTTCAGTTTTTTTATTACAACTATCCAAAGTGTTTTCCCCGGCCCCTTAGATATACAAACTCGCGTACACAGAAATTTGAGAAATCATCAAACGAGAACCATGGATTCTTATGTGCAATTTTTCACCTAATTAAGTTTTTGTCACCTGGCCCACCTGTGATCAATTACCTCAATAGTTTACCACCCCGTGAATTGACATGAGCCAAAATTTGACACTCATCCAAACTCTATTGCCATTTGGGGATTGAAATTAAAGAAAAAGATTTTCTAAAATTAGTAAATTTAACAACCACAGATCAAGGGTATGGGGTAGTGCAAATACTAAGTGACACATAGCTAACTTTATATTTGCTATTGAACTTTTCTGGAATTTTTCAGTGAAAGGCATGGATTTTGTAGCTGGGAAGGTGGCTGAAGTATGTGCTCAGCACGCGGGTTACATAAAGGATCTCAAAAGGAATTTTGAACAGCTCAATGAGGAAGCAACGACTTTGTATAGCAAGAAGGAAGATATGGAACGTGAGATAAACAGAGACCGAATCCGCAAGAGGCCCAAAAGTGAATGTCAAGATTGGCTCAAGAGAGTGGACGAGGTTCACAATAAAGTAGACACCATTAAAGAAGAATATTCTCAAGAAGCTGAGAGATGTCAAACACGCTGGTGTCCAGATATTCAATCCCATTGGAAGCTTGGTCAACGCATTTTGGAGATAACAAATCAGATTTCAAAACTTACTGAAGAGTCTGCTAAGTTTGAGGGAGTTGTTGTTGTTGATGCGTTGCCACAAACTGTTGAAGCAAAGCCTGTTCTGACAATTGAAGCAGGAAGATCAACAGAACGCACTCTACAGAAGATATTAAATAATGTGAGAGATCCAAGAAAACATAAGATTGGTATATGGGGTATGGGTGGTGTTGGGAAGACAACTGTGATGAAACTTTTGAACAACCTAGAAGAAATAAAACAAATGTTTGAGATCGTTATTTGGGTTACTGTTTCAAAGGACTACAAGACAAGAGAGCTACAAACTGAAATTGCACAACGGTTGTCTTTGAAATTATCATACAACGACTCTGATGAGAGAGTTGCAAGTATATTGTTTCAGACTTTGACATATATGAAATTCTTGCTTCTTATTGATGATTTGTGGGCCAAAGTAGATTTGTACGATATCGGAGTCCCTTCTCTAAACCAGGAGAAAGGAAGCAAAGTTGTCTTAACAACTAGATATCGGGATGTTTGTCACAAGATGGAAACAGATGAAGAAATTATGGTGGAGCCGTTTTCTGAGAAGGAAGCTTGGAATTTATTCCGTGAAAAAGTAGGTGAAGTAGCTGATTCTCCGAGTATTCATCCATTAGCGAAACGAGTAGTTGGTGAATGTGGTGGTTTACCACTGGCAATCGCTGTGATAGGTGCATCCTTGAGAAAGGAGGACAATGTTCATGTATGGGAAAATGCAGTGCAAGAGTTGAGCTCTCCAGATACATCTGATATTTACGATATGGAAGAACAAGTGTTTAGACGCTTGAAATTTAGTTTTGATAGATTGGAGAATGATGGTGTAAGGAATTGCTTTCTATATGCGGCATTATATCCAGAAGATCACAACATCAGAAATTTTGAACTGATAGAGTATTGGAGGGCAGAAGGCCTCATCCATTCTGGATCGACTTTGTCAAGTGTTAGAAACAAAGGGCATGCCATGGTGAAACTTCTTATTGATGCATCACTTCTTTTAAAAATTCCTGAGGCAATGCCCATCGTCAAGATGCATGATGTCATCAGAGATTTAGCATTAAGAATTACATCTCGAATGGAATCAGGTTGTAGATTTTTGGTGAGAGCTAATAAAATGATACAAGAGCATCCAAGGAATGAGGAATGGGAAAATGTCAATAGGATGTCTTTGATGAGAAATAAAATAGGCAGTCTACCAGAGAGGCCAAATTGTCCTACTCTCTTGACATTGTTGCTTCAAGAGAATAAGAAATTGATAACAATTCCGGAATCATTCTTTGATCAAATGCATGCTCTCCGAGTTTTGGATCTTTCTAAAACAGGTATAAAGTCGTTACCACATTCCATATGCCATTTGGTCAACCTTCGGGGACTTTATTTAAAATATTGTTATCACTTAAAAACTCTTCCACCCAAAATAGGGAAACTCACAAGAATTGAGGTGCTTGATGCCCGTGGGACACGTATTAATAGTTTGCCCACTGAAATTGAGCAACTAAGTGGTCTCAAAGTCTTGCATGTGACATTCTCAATGGAAAGAGACGAGAATGAAGAGGATGAGAAGGTCTCTGGTGGAATAATATCAAGGCTTTCTCAATTGGAGCAGCTGATTATAGACCTAGGATTCAGTTATGGGGATTTCAGTCGATATGGGGATACATGTGCAAAGGCAGTGATAGAAGAAGTGAGTTGCTTGAAAGGATTGACGAGTCTTCAATTTGGGTTTCCGAAAATGGAATATCTTGAGTGCTTCCTTCAACAAAGTCATCCATGGAAAAAGGGAATAATTACGTCATTCCACTTTGTTGTCGGACAGTACCAATATCGAGATCAACCTTCTTCATGTTTTTCGTATAACCCAGAACACGAAGAAAGAAATAGTCGAATATTGACATTTTGTGGCTATGATAGCATCCCCAATGCCATTGTTGAGGTACTCAGACGTGCCTATTCTTTTATGTTACTTGGCCATAAAAGCGTTCACGGTCTCTGTGAGTTTGGGATGCAAAACATGAGTGAACTAATGTTCTGTAGAATATATGAATGTGATGCAATGGGGATCATAGTGGATGGAGATCAGCTAGTAGAAGCTGCATTACCCAAGTTACACTACTTGAATGTATCTCATATGCCAAATCTGAGAAGCATTTGGGAGGGGTCTTTTCCACCTGGGAGCCTCAAACGTTTGAAGATTCTGGAGTTGTTCAAGTGTGAAAAGTTGAAGAATATTTTCTCATGCAAAATCATTGAGCAACTCTCCAATTTACAATGTCTGCGCGTTTATTCTTGTTCTGCACTGGAAGAGGTAATTTCTGACGAGGAAATTGGCGTTGAATCTGACTATGTCCTCGCTAAATTGAAAGAGTTATCGTTGCAAGACCTACCTTCATTGGTTAGGATTTTGAAATTAGGTCGTCGTCATTTGCTAAATTGCTCTTTGCTTGAGTGGTTTCAGGCAGTTGAGTGTCCTAATTTAAAGAGATTTCCTATCAGCGTCAGCAAAGCACCAAAGCTTAAAAGGATCGAGTGCAAAAGAGAGTGGTGGAATGATTTGGAGTGGGATGACAATGACGTCAAATTGCAACTTGAACCTCTTATAATCCTGCCTCGGTAAATCCCAACTGCCTTGGGTTCATGTGGATTTTCATAACCAGTAGTACAGCAGCTGTACAGGTAACTCTATTTACATGTAAACACGGGTTCGTGCATCTAGTAAAATTATTTTTTGTTTTGTCCCTCTCTCTCATAAATAAATCAGACTAAACAGAGTTATAGATAATTAGACTTACATATAAACTACTTGCAGGCAACTGAGTTACGAGGATCCAAACAAGGCCCTTGATCTCTTATTTGTCATGAAAGTTTGGTGACATTTAAACATCTTTCCAAGGTATGTTTTATTATTGACAATCAATGGAATAATTGAATGATCAAAATAGTTTTACGTTTACAAAATGTTGTAGTGATTAATGAGTTATTATTACTATTTTCTTTTTAATAATGGCCTACAAGAAACTAAAGACCGAACAAATAACAAGACACTAATAATATTAACATAATATAATTGGTGGTAGAGGTGTTCAAAGGCCAAGCTATGATGCCATATATGTTATGGATACAGTAGGCACTATGAAAATGATAGGGAAACAAAATTTATACACTAAAGATGAAGTATCGAATAAATGCATTACTTATATGAAGGTATCTTAGTGTTATAGGGGCTAAGTTGGGCTAAAATCGTCTAACTCCAACATGTTTAGGCCCCGTGTGTTAACATGGAACTACTCAAAATTCATGGTAAAATCAGTGCCAATGAAAGAATATTATAGAGGTGATAGGTGAAGGATATAAAGTGGAGATGTAGATGGAATCTTGATTTTCCTAGAATTCGTTTTTTACTAGAGTTTGTGTTAGATTATCATTTTCCATCAAAGGGGATGTGCATTTAATTGCCAATATTTGTGGATCGATCTTCACCTATTTGTCTTCAGGTTTAGGTACTAGTCGATAGGAATATATATATTTTAGAATTCCTTGAAATTCAATTCCAAAGCAAACAAATAGGCCCTTATATATTTTCAGGTCAAGATTCAGCCTGCAACTTGAAAGTCAGGCCTAGGTTGAGCCCATTTGATGTATGCCCCTTTATGTTAAATATGCTATTGCAAGCTGGGCCAAGCTAGGCCTTTGATCTCACACACACACACACACACACACACACTATGCCCCTTTAACTACCAGTCCAGAATATGAAGTTGGGCCAACCCACGTGCCTAGAAATACTTAAAATCCAGTCCAACAGGCCAAGGCATTAAGGCGATAATTGGTGGTCATCAAATGTGCAACAATAAAGAAAATGACAAAAATCAAATGGCTATTGTTGCACATCAGTGTCTGGTCATATATAATCCATCCACAATTTGGAAAGTATGGAATTTTCATGTATTTGGTGTTGGTTTCTTTTGATAGCAAGTGCAAACTAACTACTACTTTACTCTGATAGTCTGATGTTCCTCCATCAAGAGGTCCAGTAGAATCTACTTGGACATTCAGTGTATTTGTCAATTCTCCACCATCCCATCTTCTTGATAGAATGGGTGTTTAGTTTTGATGAATGCAAAGGTTCCCAGGAAGTGATAATTATTTATAGCTTTTATTTTCTAACTTCTTTATGTGTGTTTAGTTTTGCTCTCTTTGGTGGTGTGCAGATTGTCGTGTCAACTTGCGAGCACTGTATTCTAAAGATAGGCTTATGCAATGAGTTTGTGTGATGGTGGAAAATCAGTACCTTTAATATATCAATGTAAGGCTAAGTTTGAAGACAATCTGTTCTGCTACTTGTGAAATCATGTGTGTATAACAGATCTAATTGTGGATTCTATAATTTTAAGTTTGAGAGTGCATAAATCTATGGAAGAGGTAAAAATCATATATTTAATCCTTATTCCTCGGACTCTAGAGATGGTATTTTATTTGAACGAAAGGGATTCGCACTAGGTTGGAAATTGCTCTGATTATCCATCCAACCCATTTTTCAACCATTTGGTGAAAATATTTTTCTTCTTGAAAAGGAAAAAAATGATTTGATTTTATTCGATAGAGTGGATTTTGATTTTCTATGTGAATGATAGGAATGTTGAATTCTTCTCTCTCGAAGAAATGAAAATCCATGAAGAGTGGAATCCTATTTCCGCACAAATGCACCCTAAAATCCTTGAATTTTGGTCTGCAGCATATTCACAATACATGTCAATATTGGTTTGGCATATAATGGTGAAAAATGTAATCCAACAAAAGTGCTCAAAGTGGTGATGATTTGATTTTATTCTAAATGCATATGTTAACTTAGTGGAGTTGGCCTTACTTTTATCCATCCTATTTTCATATTTTTTTCTAACGCTTATTACATTTATATTCTAATACTTATAATTGTTGCTCGTTTTTGTGTATTTTAATTGTGTTTTGCAAGAAATCAATCTAATGGTGGGCTTAGTAGAACCGAAATTAGAGTTTTCCTAGAGGAATTGAAACTAAATTAAATTAATTCTCCTTCTTAAAGGAAATAGTTTTCGGGGAAGGAGAGGAATAATTTTTTTTTCTTTTTATACAGAAAAGTATTGCATCAAACATCAAAAGGTAGCAACTAGCAAAAGTATGTAAAATTAGAAAAGGTTTTTTCTATGGAGGAATTCTCATTGCAAGTGTTCTAACCGCCTATTGATGGAATCAGATATGAGAACTTTTTATCTCTTGTATGCTCTTTCTAGCAATTGTTTGGAGAAAATAGTCACTAAATTACAAGCAATCGGATTTTTGCCTTTCTATCACTTAATTTAAGCCCGGCACAAATATTTGAATGGATTCAGATGAAATATCCAGGCCCGGCAAAGCACAATGGTCATGGATTGGGCCCCAGTCTGAACCAGCTGATGAGCACCCCGTGGGTGGGTGTCAACATGTTCGTTTCACCACTTTGTTGGGTTCTGCTGTGTATGCAGTGTTCGAATCATTAAGCCCCAAAATATTTCCATCATTAGGGCGTTGCACCCTAATCCAATTTTGATCATTTGAGTGGGGCTCAGCCAAAATAGTATAGAAATTTCACTATGTCAAGGGGTTTTAGAACATCTTATCAAAAGATTTTAAGATTTCTAACATGATTTCTCAGGGTGTAAAGGGCAGGGATACATGCAATGAGTGGAACAAAAGAGAGAAAAAAAAAGAAGAAACCAACAATATATCTCTCTGCAAATATGAGTTGATACTCAGTAGTGAGTAATCTTTCTTCACATGGTATAAAACCTGGAAAAACAGGAGTTAGCCGTCCTAAGTCTTGCATTTGATAGAGTTTAGTATGCATCTTAAAAGCCTGAGCTCAGTTATCTGGTGTTGACAATTTCCTCCAAAAATTTAGAAGCACAAGTAGGGTCGTGGCTTTGGTGCAATGGTAAAACTCTCGGGTACCATGTGTGATAACACAAGTTCGAAAACTTTGAGCAGCCACTTTGTGCAAAATTGTCAAATGTTAGATCTCTCTCCAGCCTGCACCATCCTAGAACCCTTCTTCGGCGGGACCCACATTGAGTAATGACCTTTAATTTAGGTGCCCTATTCCCACTCAGATCTGAATGATATCTGCAACATTGATTAAACGAAGATCATGAATCACGCCTGGAAATGATTGAATCCAACAGTGAACATCACCACTTTGTCGGATGCTATGTGTGATAATACAAGTTTGAAAACTATGAGCAGCCACTTAGTGCAAAATTGTCAAATGTTAGATCTGTCTCCAGCCTGCAACCTTCTAGAACCCCTGTTTCGGCAGGACCCGCATTGAGAAATGACTTTCAATTTAGGTGCCGTAGTCCCACTCAGATCTGAATGACATCTGCAACATTGATTAAATGAAGATCATGAATCATGCCTGGAAATGATTGAATCTGTTACACCCCGACCCGAACTAATCGCGATAAAGGCTAATTAATTGAGATTAATGCTAATTAAGCATGGATAATTGGGTTAATCAAGGTTAATGACCCAAGAGAGAGAAATCAGTCTCAAATGACACATTAAGCCTAATGAAATGGATTTGAATGAAATTGAATGGATTAAAATGAGTTTAGACTCAAACAAGGTGAATTAAGGACTTTTTCGTAAATACGGGTTTTCGCGTATTTCGTCAAATATGGAAATTCTTGATACCAACGTGCGTATCTCGAAGAGTACGTCAACTTTCATAATAAACGCGATTTCATTTGACCTCAAATGGGCCAAGTGGAGCCTCATTTGACTCAAAATGTAAATGTAATAAATGAGAGAGGGTTTTGTTGTGAAAACCTTTATATTAGAATCAAATGAGTGAAGAGGAGCTCATTTCTCATTTCATCCTTTTGAAGCTTAAGAAGAAACCCTAGGCTCTCCATTCCTCTTTTCCTTTTTTTTTTTTCCATTCCTCTTGTTTGAGAGTGAACTTGTGAGTGATTGAGGTGGATTGTGGAGTGAGGGACTTCAACTTCATCTTCTTCATCAAGCAAATCCACCATTATTGAAGTATAGAGCTTGAGAGAAAGCTTGAGGACTCATTTCCTTTGAGCTACAAGTAAGTAATGAACCTTCCTTGTGATTTCCCAAGTCCATTAGTGATTAAGTAGTGATTTCTAGCACAAATGACTCATGGGAGTCCATTTGTTTGTTTTTATGAATTAGGGTTTGAAGTTTGGGGGTTTAATCTCAAGCCAAACTAAGGCAAAGAGGACTTTGAGTTAATAACTTCCAAAAAGGCAAGTATAAACCTTGCTTGTAATTAGTGTTAACTATGATTGAAATGTATGGAATTTTCATGGGTTTTATGCATTTATATTGAGTTTTGGATTTGTTATGGGTGATTAATGAAGTAATTAAGGAATGATTAGAAGTATGATTATGATTGGATGTGAATGGATAATATATGAGGGGGAACAGGAGGTTCCAGTGATCTTGTGTAGGTTGAGAAATGGATTGGAGGAATGAGAGTAGAAGAAGGAAGAAAAGTCAGAAGTTTTGGACTCGGAGAATGAGTTCTGGGTGCTGGCGGCTAGCTGCAAGGCTAACCGCCATGCTAACAGCCATAAATTCGCAAAATAGTTAGCCTCTGGAAAGCTGACCGTGAGCTGACCGCCGTTTCGCGGTTAGCCGAAATGGAAATTTCGGCTAGCCGCCAGGTAACCGCCAAGCTGACCAAAGTTGAGTCAGGATTTGTACAGCTTTTGGAAAGCTAACCGAACTCGGTTCGGCTAGCCGCCAACTCAACCGCGGCTAACCGCCAACGGGACCGCGGCTAACCGCCAAGATACTGATAAGGTAGTAACTGTGAGAAAATTTTGGTTAATCGATCGGACCTAACGGTCCGACCGATTAGGGGACTCTGTTAGAGTTCGGTGAATTTTGGGTTTTGGATTTTTACGAGAATTTGGAGTATAACTCTTTAGTATAAATGCGTTTTCGATTAGTTTTAAGACTAATCATCGGTTAATCAAATCATGAAGAATTCATGGTGTTTTTAGGAGAAGAAAAAGGGGTTCCTTGAACGAACCAAAATAGATATGGCCTAAGCTCCATGGGTGTTAATTAAGGGGACTTGAAATGCACATACTAAAAATACAAATGTGATGTCCATCAAGAATAACACGTGCATTTAGAAACCAACGGTTACACCCGAATGGTTGTTTAGGATTGAAATAGGATTGAGTAAAGCCATATGTGGTTAATCTTACTCTCATTGTGTCATTGTGATCAATCTAACGAGATTGATATTATTGTCATTCCTTTCTTTTGTCATGGAAGGAATTATTGAGTTTAATTGGATCCATAAGTGGATTCCTTACTGAATGTTATTGATCATTGAGTCTGGCACTACCTAGCGATTGTATTAGAACTCCAAGTGAGTTCAATGATAATGAATGACTAATCCTGCTGCAGCAGATGGATATTGGGGTGTTCCGGAGCTCCGTGGTGATGCTAGTGTCCCTGGCCCGGACACTGGTAAGTCCCACTAAAAATTCCGATCATATCTTCGGGTATTGATTGAAGCCTCCCTTTGAGGGGAGATGGTAAATGAATAATCCTTCCTTTGAGGGAAGATGGAAATGAATTGAAATGTAATGCAATGAATGCTATGGTAGTTGCCCATTTGGTACATGTATACTGACTGTCATTGTTGTCTCTTAATTGTCATTGTAGGATTTTCTAGTTTTATCTAGTAGTGAACTGTTATTAAAGCAATATGAATGTGTTAATACATTATTGCAAGTATTGTTTATACATTGTTGAACCGTCGTGTTCATTAGTGTTATTGATGGCATTACAGGCTCGATTGCCCCTGCCGGCATTTGCAGCGCCCCAGGCGCCAGCGGAGGAGGCCGCTCCGGTTCCTCCAGGAGGTCTGTTAGAGTGGAACCGGCGGGATACCATCTGATTGGGTATCCGAGTGCGATTGGAACCTTGATTAATGTTTTGGGAAAATATTTAGAGAGATTGTCTATAGATTCATTTTGAGAATGTAATTAACACTTTGGACTGTAATTATCTATCGTCTGCATAGTATTTTTGTATATGCAGCATTTGTCAATTGTATATTGAAACAATACATGTATAAGGACTTTCTTTTGTATACATGTAAATGATAAGTTGTGATTGTCAAATATATATATTGTTTCCGCAAAAGTTTTATATTTGACAGGTTCCTTGAGTTTGATATCCCTTGTGGATCTCGTTTTAACTTCGTTTTAACTTCGGTTAATTCGGGGTTTACGGGAGTAAGTATAGGGTTCACGGCTCGGGTTAGCCGGGTCCTCGGGCCGGGTCGTGACAGAATCCAACAGTGAATCTCACCCCATACTGCAACATTATAACTTGCTTGTCACAGGTGAAGTTGAGATCTAACTGCTAGCCTCCTCCCAACTGTATCTGGAAACACAGGGCCATCTTCTAATGTGGAGGTTGGGCCGAAAAGACTGCTCCTGTTTTCCTACTTGGTGTGTTGTTGTCACTGAGATACCTAAGGACATACAGATGCAACTTCTTGATAAAAATGATACCCGAGGACATCCAGATGCAACTTCTTGATAAAAATGAAATCAAATTGTCACAAACAATATGAAAAATCCTTTTCATGGTACAAATAATCTCTATGAATACATTACAGTTTGCAACACAATTTGTAGAAATAAATGAAGTACATCTCCAAGTCCAATTGGACTTGATGCATATATCCACAGACCCATCATTTCCAACGTATCAGTGCATCCATAGGCACAAACACACATGAAACACTTGATCAAAAGAAAAAAATAAATAAAGAAAGGAAAGAGATTCATAAATTGCACTGATGCTACCGTTCATAGTATAAGACACCCATTACATGGAATGATTTTCTGCAGCTTTACATAAAACAAAACTTTTGATACTGTTCATCATATCTCTACACAATTTCCGTGTCCACAGGTGCATGATGCGTCAGGTGGTCCACCCAGCCGTACATCCACAAAATACATCTCCAGACTCACAAACCACAAAGACATGACAAATACAAAATCTGAACAGACAATTTTTAATTGCTCATTAATTTCACACAATCTTGACTTGTGGGTCATCGAATCAATAGCCTGCACAGATTTTTCAGGAAGAGAATCTAGACACGTTCATTTTTAGAATGGTCCGATGTTGCCATAGGCACCTGCGTCGAGAATTATAGAGAAAGATTATAGAACAACAAAAATACACAGTTGCATTTCGAAAAATGAAAAAGGAAAAGAATAATTATATTTATTTAAGGTGATAAATCTACCTGATGTGGTGCATGTACTGCAATGGTTGTCCATCCGGAGTGATGAAATACAAGTGTGTAAAGCTACAGATTGGGCCACTTCCAATAAAAATGCAAGACCCATAATTGGACTTGGCCTAAAGGGAAGAAGGCTGTCAAGCACGACCAATTGAAGCTCCTACTCTGAGAAGAGGTATCAAAGTTGACATCACAGCGCATGAAAGTGCCTCTATCAGAGGGAGCACGAATCTGATCCAAGCAGTTGTTAAGAATATCTGTGAAGACATGTCCCTTCTTCGAGTAGTCCTATCATGAAGGTGGCCACACTTCAATTCTAGCTGAATGATAAGGAACATAACCATCCTGAAAATGCATGGGGAAGCTCGTCAGGGTGGAACTGGAAATAAGCAGGACAAAATGCCAGTTCTCTTTTTGTCTTCGGCTTTTAAACTATCGGTCAAAATAGTAACAAAGTTGAGATAGAAAATTTGAGAGAGAAACTGTCACGCCCCCAGATATGAAACCGGGATTATGCGTGAGATTAGGGCCAATTAAAATTTTTCAACATAATAATAATAACACTTGGCCCCAATCATGTCCCAAATGGATCGAAGATCGCTGTGAGGTATAAATATTTCCTCGGATACATAAATTAATAGCGGAAGCTTCATACAAACAAGTGGTATCACAAGATGTATAGTTAAGAGCAATATGGAGATATATTATCTAAGTTCAAGTTTGAAACAGTTAAACAAAAGTATTAATTACAATGAAAGGCCACGATAAAACTTAGGCCTAACCAAAATGATAATCAAAAGAACCAAAAGATGAATCTATCCAAAATAAGCATGAGGCACTCGAGTACGGGGTCAGTACGGCTATACAACGCCGTCCGTACTAAAGTCTAGGAGGTCATCAGACTGATCCGCCTGAATCTCCTCCGTCGTCTCTTCCTCGAGGTAGAAGGGCTCGGTACCTATGCACCAAGAGTAATACCGTCAGACACGACGGTCGGCAGGTAGATATAAATATAAAACATCAATAGATATGCAGAACGAATCAGAATAGACGATAGACAAGATCATAAAACATGCATAGCATCCTGATCGTAAGAAGTGCATAGCATACGAATCATAATCAAACTAACATAAACATCTAGCAAGATAGGCGGTCCACATATGCTAATTACCACGGGATAGTGTCATTGCCCTCCCTACTCCCATTGAGTTGTGGTGGAGATATCAAGGCACAGGATATACCTGGCAACAAGGCACAGGATTAAAGCCTGGCAACAAGGCACGAGTAGTAACTCGGCAACAAGGCACGAGTAGTAACTCGGCAACAAGGCACGGTAATGACCCGGCAAACAAGCAAGATCCATCAATAAGTAAAAGGTCGTACTGCGCAGACGTTCATCAAGGTCCTCACACAGATGGTGCCCCATCTGTGTTGGGCGAAATACAGCTGAGTGGTGCCTGACACAAAGATCCCTAGACAAACAATAGTGAGGGGCTAGGCTTTCTTGCGTGAACAAGATTCATTAACAAAAGAGAGACTACTTTCCATTATCAAATCAAGATCAAGACCAAACAAGCAAGCTTCTTCCAACATCAATACCATAAGTAGTCCTCGACAAGCTTTTACAGTCAAAGCCACCTAGCCTCAACACTTTCATCAATCATCGAAACAAGCGGACATCAAAAGGGATCCTAAGTTCAACACCTAGGTTCATCAAGTAATCCCAAAACAAAACAAAGTAAACGAAGCTAAGGAACATGAACATAGCATGTAGACAAGTACCAGACGGTACAATTCGGAATCAGAAGCGATAAACAATCCAATCCTAGGTACAATATTAAACCCGAGGCATCGTACAACCATACTCAGTCAACGAAGGGAAGTAGGGTTTGCGATACCCAAACAAACAATCTTCGTGCATAGATATAAATGAGGGTATCCCGTTGTCCCGTACCGTTCAAGATTGAGATAGGTTGTAATCCGATACAACCGGATTAACCGTGAAAGACGTCGGCTCAAAACATCTTCACATATAGTCCAATGAGTCCAACAAGGGTAGCCAAGGTTCCACCTAAGTCCATCCAAGATATGGTCAAAAAGGCCCTTTCTAAAATCCTAGAACATGTAATCAGTCAATATGAAGGGCCTAACCCTTCCATTCTAATCCTGCAAAAAAAGAAAATAGGGCCTTGCCCTCTCCACATACATCCATACCCCCTCTCATCAAGACCATCATCTAATATCCATCCAACCAATATCCATTTAATTAAACAATTAAACATAGTTATCATGTTTTCCAAAATCAAAGGTATCAATTGAGCATATGGTCATCTAAATCATCATCAATCATCAAATCAAATGAAAGACAAACATATCCAAGCATATATATAAATATCTACTTGCCTTTGGTGGAAAATGCCCCAAATCCAAAAATCCTAGCTCAAAGCCCAACACACAAAACCTAAGGAAGCATTAGCAAAATAAAACTAAATTAAAATATAAAACTAAAAGGATGGAAAACTCTAAACTAACTAACACAACTCTACACCTAAAGTATATAAACCCAAACAAAGGGGAATGGAAGCTTACCAAACGGATGGGTGGATGGAGTGGTGGCTTGAAATTGAAGAAAAGATGCTCGCGGGGTCCACGCGGAGATGATGGTGATGATCGAGGTTGCAGGGCCCACTTGATTGGTGGCCCACTTAGATTAGTGGCACCTTGATAAGAAAATGAAAAAAGACAGAATGGAAGAAATAAATAAAGAAAGAAATGGTGAGATGGGTGGGGAGGAAGTCAACGTTGAAATGAGTGGAGGGAGGTGAGAGATGAGATGAGAAAATGAGAAGGTATGAAATGAGATGAGAAAATGAGAAGGGATGAGAGGAAAATGAAAGAATGAAATGGGTATGGGTTATTCGTTGGCTGAGAGGGAGTTGAGTGAAGAAGAGAGAAAAGAAAGAAAGGAAGAGAGAGAATGGAAAAAGGAAATGGGTATGGGTGATTCACGCCGGCAGTGAGGGGGAAAAACAGGGAAAGAATGAGAAATGGAAAAAGGAAAAATGGAGGAAGAAATAGAGAGAGAAGGAAATGGAGGAATAGAGAGAGAAAGAAAGAAATGGGTAGGGTGACAGTATGCTTGGAAGAGGGAGAGAGGTGGAGAAGAGAGATGAGATGCAGTGGTGGTGGCGGCGGCAGCGACGTCGCCGGGCGGTGGTGAGGCAGCAGGCCGTGAGTGAGAGAGAGAGAGAGAGATGAGGTGAGGAAATGAGAGGAGGGTTGCTGTGCTGTGAAAAGGGGGAAAAAATGAGGGAGATGGGTTTAAATGAGAAAGGGATGGGGATGCACGTGGGATTAAGTGGGGGTGGGGCATGATGGATGAGATGGGTATTAATAAAATGGGCTTGGATGGGTACGGGTCAGGTCAGGTTCTGGGTCGGGTTCGGAGGTCCGGATTGGAATGTAACAGAAGGACAAAGTCCGAGAAATTAAGTGATCTACCCGATGGTACCAAAATCTCGAAAAGTGAAAAATACTAAAAAGCCCTCGGAACTTTCCGGAAATAGCGACACACACCCTTACCGTACCCAAACGCACTCTGAATCGCGCGAGACTTCGCACGCGAGATCCATACGTCAAACCCAACTCGCTAAGACTCTAAACACACTTACTAACTAATCACACAATTAATTATAATTAATATGGGTTATGGGTCGGGATGTTACAGAAACAGACAACCATTTGTTTTCATTTTTACATGTAAATCAGCTTTTTTGACTCTCAAAAGGAACAAGTGCAGCGATTTCCAAAAGTAAATAAAGATACTCTACTAGCTAAGTGAAATACCTGTGGTGAGGATATCAGAATTATTTTCTTGAAGTACTCCAGTGTCTTCTGCTGCTAAAGGATGGAATCCGGGTGTGATGACTCATTAAACCTTGAGAATAGAAGTTGGCATTTGAGAAATCAAGATTTCAAAAGAATGTACCCTCAGGTTGTTTTCTCCACATGGTACATAGACTATCATTTATAGGTGATTGAGCAATTTTAATTAAAAAAAGCCAATTTGGTGGACATTATTGGGACCTGATACCTTGCAAAGCTTGTAAAAGAACGTATTCTCGAGATCTGGATCATCAGTTAAAGTGAGTTGGTGAATGTACTGAGCTCCTTTGAGCTTCTTCAAAAGCCACAACCTGGAGTTGAATAAAGTGGTTGAGCTGTAAAGATACCCCAAGTGTGGCTCCGATACAGACATGTATGTGTATAGGTATTTCAGGTAAGCTTCCATCAAGCTATCTGAGGTAATAAAACACAGCTTATAGCACAACAGAAACAATGTATGTATTGTACATAGAACAAAAGGTGAGTCTATTTATACCTGCCAAAGCACTTCTAATAATGATGTTTCCTATGGAATGCCCTACAAGACTGAGCTTTATGTTTCTATAGCCTCCAGATTTTGAGGCTTTATCCATTTTCTTTCTAAGGAAATCAGTAACTTCAGCCAATCTTCCGCCCATTTCTCTGATGTCTCCAGCAGTTTTATCTTCATTGGCCTCTGGCATAAGACATTCTGCTCCAGGATCTATCAAAAGCCACTGATTCCGAAAAAGTCGTAAATCCAGATGATGTCCCTAGCTATTTATATGTAATCCGAAACTCCAAGTTAAGAAGAGAACGGTGAACTGACTGATGTTGGGACAACATTGCAGCACAAAAAACAGGATATATATGCAAAATGGGAGGCTCTAACCTGTGCACGGGTTAAACATCCAATGCACTGAATTCAGATATTTGCCATGATGATCAATGATCTAGACCATGCATGGTATGGGTTGCTGACTCGACCCGAGCCCGAGATTAAAATTAAATCCGAGTTAACCTTGAGTTGCGTCCCATACTTTCTCCCGTGAACTTCAATCACACAAAATTCACAAGAGATATCAAATATGCATTATGCGGAAATATAAACAAATATACAATGTTTAGTGTAAACAAAACTTCCATGTACGTTAATCAAAAACATCCAATTACATATTTAAATACAATGCAAGGATGAAAAGTGTGAAACGTTTCCAAACCAACTCTCCATTTCAGAGTTTCATTTCAAAATTATCGTTTTCAATATTATACTCATATGATATCAAATCATCTCCACTATGCTAGTCCTTTTGGAGGAACCGGAATGGTTGCCTCTACTGGCGTTGTAGCCTCTGCAGGACCGGCATGCAGGACCGGCATAGGCAGCTAGGCCTGTAATGTCATCAATAATACTCTGAATTCGACAATTCAGCAATGTATAAACAGATACATGATTGTATATGCTAATTATACATTTAACCTGTCTAAACTCAATGTTAGACAATATAATTACAATATAGATTTAGAACCAATGACAGTCTTTATTCAAATTTGGCAACTACCATAGTATTTCATTTCAAATCACATCTTTTTTAAAAGGAAGAAATTATCTTCCATAAATGGAAGGAATCATGATACAAATATCAAATATTATGGGATTTATCATAGCCTGGACCAGGGACTACTAACATTGCCACGGAGCTCCAGAACACTCCCAAATCATCTGCTGCAGTAGGAATAGCTCTAATGAGCATTAACAAAATCACTATGTAGTGCCAGACTCAAGAAATAATACAATTTAATTCCGCTCAATTACAAATTACGGATTCAGTTCAATAAACAATCCTTTTCGGATTCTATTCAATTTATGATCCATTTCGGATACAACTCAATGTACAATTCTATTCATTTCAAATTTACTTAATTAATATCAACCATTCAGGTGTAATCCTCAGTTATTTAATGTACGTATTATTCTCGATGGACACCACAATTTATATAAATTTGTACATTAAATTCTCCTTAATTAACACCTATGGTGGTATAAATGATATTAATAGCCTTGATATAATCAATAGGCTCTTTTTACTTAAATTCAAAACTTAATCTGAAAATTGTTCAATATTGATTAACCGTTCGGTCATCTGTCGGTTGACCGACAGTACAGCTCGATTAATCCTTAGTTAACTGAACTACTTCGGTTAACCTTTCGGTCACTCTCAATTCACATTTCATCTTAATAATCCCCAATTATATCATAATTAGTCTCAAGACTAATTTATAGATCATTTATGTATATTAAAAAGAATATTTGATTCAAATAGAATCATCACAATCCCGGACTCAACCTAAGTCCTCCGATCAATTGGAACTGTAGACCATTAGATTTTACATTCCAAGAGTTTTCCATCGATATATGGAACTCCAAAATCCGACATACGGATAAAAAGTTATGGCGAATTGAAAATCTGTCAAATTCAATGATCTGCCAAGAGTTCGAACGTTCAGTACAAGAGTTCGAACATTCAAGTGCAGAATGTTCCAAGCCAAAAACCAGCAAGGCCAAGAGTTCGAACGTTCAGTACAAGAGTTTAAACCTTTGAGTGCAAATTTCTCATAACAGAACCTGTGAAGTTCTGTTTTGCACTGATCTTTTTCCCACATTTCCTACTCATCTCTAGGTCTTTCCAAAGACCATTTTAACATGATTTGAGCCTCCAATGCTCCATAATCCACAATCTTCTTCTTCAATCAATCAACCACACATACAAATCAATTCTAAGAATAGGCTAAAATCATTCTCAATAACAAAAATCAAAACAAAACTCATATTAACTAGCATCTAATCACAAGTATTGTTTATACTTGCCTCAATTTCGAGTCTAACAAAAAAACCCCTTTTCTTTCAAGCTTAACTTGATACAATTCCACCAAATTTCCAAACCCTAACACATAAACAATTCAAAACGGATTCCTTATAACTATTTGTACTATAAACCATTCCAAATCACTTAATAGAGTTCAAAAGTTCTATAAGAACAACTAAATACTTACTTGGTAGCATGACACAAGAGAAAACAAGATTTCTCTCAAACTCTAGCTCTAAAAATGAAAGAACTCTTTGGAGAAGATGATGAAATCACTTTCCCTCTCCTAATTCACTTGTAAAACTTCTTGATTCAACACTTTGATCAAGAAAATGGAGGAAGAAATGAAGGAGGAACTCAGTTGAAACTCTGGAATGATCGAGTGTATGTTATAATGGGTTCTTTTGAAACTTATGCAAGTGAACTTTGCATTTAAACCCCACTCTTAATATTTACTTCCAATTTGAGTCAATTCAATACTCATTTGACTCATTTCAAGTCATATGAAGATGCGTATGTTATGAAAGTTAACGTACTCGTCGAGATACACATGATGGTATTAAATTTCACTGTATTCGATGAAATATGCGAAAATCTGTATTTACGAAAAGGTTCTAATTATTTCCATCAATTTGAGTCTAAACTCAACTCAATCAATTTAATCTCTTCAAAATCTATTTCATTAAACTTAATTCATTCTCTTTTGACTAATTTGATTCATTTTAGTCATTAACCACTATTAACATAATTAAACACAATTAATCCACACTAATCTCAATTAATTAGTGTTAATCTCAATTAGTTCAGGACGGGGTGTAACAGTTGCACTGTAGATTAGCCATGAGAGAAATTTGCTACTCATATAATCTTAAGCATCAACCAGTGACAAACAAATGGATAGGAAGAATGCTAGAAGCAAGGAATGAGGGCGAAAGGGCCACAAATTAAATGGCAAAACCATTCCAGCTAGGTCCTATGTTCAAACATATCTATGAGGCAAACGGAATGACAGATTATATTGCAAGGGAAGGAGTACTACACTACTATGTTAAAATATTTCCTTTGATATATAGATTTATGGAATGGTTTTTATCCTAGTATGGGCGTTTGATGTGATGCATTAGAATAGCTAGACTTTGATCGATCATGACATCCAAAACCAATAATAGGATGAGGACCAATATTCATGTACCACATTTTTTTATAGAGCGATAAAACTCACTGTAATGAAAGAGAGAAAGAGAGAGAGAGAGAGAGAGAGAGAGAGAGAGAGAGAGAGATAAATAAATAAAAAAGAAGAAGAATGATCATCTCAAAAGCTCTATCATAGAAGATCAAAACCACAATTCTAGAGGATCCTAAATATTCAAAGATCAAAGGTAATGTTCGTCAGATTTGATGAAAATAAAATTTGCCTACCTATTAATACTTAAATTCAACCTAAATATTTTAAACGTGTGGCTAACCATTCAAAATAATAATTATTAAATTCCATGGCTTAAATTCATAGGACATCATTTTCTATATTGACCTTTTTTTAAGACAAAATAAAAATCACAATTTTTAAGGTTTTGCGAGGCTCTAGGGTGCAACTCGGTAGAGTAGTCAACTCAAGGGTGATAGAGTCACCCCTTGCAGGTCTTAAAACTTTTGAGTCTAAGATATCATAGGGTATACCTTGATACTTCATACAATATCAAAATTACGTGCAAGTAGATTTACACACAAATAGTCTAGATGAATTTTCAGACTCTGTGATGATATCCAAAACCCCAAAATCTATGCATACCAACAGCAAAGAGAAAAAAAAAATCAAGTAGAAAGCAATGACTATCACCAACACTGCTAAATAATCTACTGGATATCTTCAATCCAACTTAGTTAATCCAAGGAGAAGAACTGAGATAAATAAAAAATTTATTGAAAATACTGTTGGCATAGGGTTGGATGTCCCCTATATGAGCTAATATATTGTTTGAAACAACATAAAACCCAAAATATATATATCCTAAACATTGACCAAATCACTTGAGATTAAGGTCTATATCTCGATCCAATCTCACTGCCCATTTAAGATTAAGGCGTTTTTTATTTATATGCAATCTAGCTCATGGTGTCCACTTAGATATCTGCTTATCAATATGATCAGGTACATGGAAAGGCCTCTTTGTGGACAACGGTTAAAAAAAATGTCCCTTGCAAATTATCTTAGCCCTTGATTTAATTGCCATAAAATTTAGTGGTCCTTAAACCATGGATTTCTTTAAGACTTAAACCAGCGATGGAAAATGTTTGATGATAATGAAATTGGGTTTATTGCCGGATCACGGGGTATGAGAGTGTAAAGGGCATACACTCCACAACTATGGGCCTAATGAGCTCCATTGATTTGAAATGCATTTATTGTTGCTTATAGGAGAATATTTCACTATATTAGTGTTGTTTTATGTGTAAGACAAACTAATTGTGAATGGGAAAAATGATAAATTAATAGCGCGAATGTTGTAAGCATAAATGGTAGTGAGTGTTGGAACAAATTATTCTAGCACCTTTACATTACAAAAGTCCTTTTACTGTTTGTGAATTCGATACAATATGAAATGAAAGTTAACCTCACATGTGCTATTAAACCATACTTTCGAAATTTTGCTGTTGAAATTATGGATTTATTTGCACCAAATATTTCGCTAGTTGTAGAATCTATCAGAGGCTCATGTGCTGCCGTTGTTCGGCAAATTGGTTACATCAAAAATCTTGAAAGGGATTTTAAAAAGCTTAATGAGGAAGCAAGGACTTTGTTCGATAAAAAAGAAGATACTGAACATGAGATAAAAAGAGATGGAACATGATACGCACAAACCAATGTCGCAGTTGGCTCGGCAAGGTGAATGAGATTCAAAATCAAGTAAATTCCATGGAAGAAGAATATTCCAAAGGAGACATGAGAAATATGAGTCGGTGGTGTCTTAATGTTCCATCAAGTTGGAAGCTTGATCGATGCATTGTGTGACAACAAATGCCGTCTTGGATCTTTGCAAGAAGGCCAAGTTTGAGGGAGGAGTGGTTGTTGATGGATTGCCACCAACTGCTGAAACAAAACCTGTTCTGACAATCCAAGATGGAACATCAACCGAACTCATGCTACAAAAGCTATCAAATAGCGTGAGATCCGAGAAAACATAAGATTGGCATATGGGGTATGGTGGTTTTGGGAAGACAACTATAATGAAAATTTTAAACAACCTACCAAAAATAGCAGAGATGTTTGAGATTGTTATTTGGGTTACTGTTTCAGAAAATTGCCGGACAAGAAAGCTACAACGCGAAATTGTACAATGCTTGTCATTGGTTTTATCAAACGATGTCTCTGAGGAGAGTATTGCAAGCAAGTTGTTTCAAAAGTTGACGACTATGAAATTCTTACTTCTTATGGATGATGTGTGGCAAGAAGTAGATTTACACAATATTGGTGCCCATTGTCCAAACCAAGAGAATGGATGCAAACTTGTATTGACGACTAGAAATCAGAATGTTCGTCATGACTCATGAGATGGCAAATGATGAAGAAATCAAGATTGAACCACTGTCTAATAAGGAAGCTTAGAAATTGTTCCGTGATGAAGTAGGTGAAGTAGTTGATTCTCCCAGTATTCTACCATTAGTTAAATGTGTAGTTGATGAATGTGATGGGTTACCATTGGCCATCATTGTGGTAGGGGAATCGTTGAGAAAGACAGATAACATCTCGATATGGAAGAATACGGTGCAAGAGTTGAGCTTTCTAGATACATCTAATATATATGGCATGGAAAAACTGTCTAAAACTTTGCAATTTAGTTATGATAGATTAGAGGATGATAATATAAGGAATTGCTTTCTATATGTAGCACTATATGTTGGTGAGAGCTAAGAAAATGATAGAGGAGCCTCCAAAGAATGAGGAATGAGAAAATGTCAATAGGATGTCTTTGATGGAAAATCAAATAGGCAGTCCACTGGAAAGGCCAAATTGTCCCACTCTCTTGACATTGTTGCTCGGAATGAACAGGAAATTAAGAACAATTCTAGAAGCATTCTTTGATCATATGCATGCCCTCCAAGTTCTGGATCTTTGTGAGACTTGCATCGAGTCATTACCACATTCCATATGCTATTTAGTCAACCTTTGGGGACTTTATTTAAAATATTGTATATACTTAAAAACTCTTCCACCCAAAATAGGTGAACTCACAAGAACTGAAGTGCTTGATACCCGATGGACATATATTAATAGTTTGCCCACTGAAATTAGGCAATTAAGTCATCTTAAAGTCTTGCATGTGGCATTTTCAATGAATAGAGACTAGTATGATGAGAAGCAACTAATTGTAGACCTAGGACTCGAAAATCACCAATATGGTCAATATGGGGATAAACGTGCAAAAGCAGTGATGGAAGAAGTGAGTTGCTTGAAAGGACTTACGAGTCTTGAGTTTGGGTTTCCTAGGATGGACCATTTTGAGTGCTTCCTTCAAGAATGTCACGCCCCATTTCGTAAGATAGGGATTATGTGTGAAATTAGGGCCAATTAAAATTTTCCAACATGAAACCAATACAACGTGGCCCTAATCATGTCCCATAAGGATCGAAGTCCGTGGTGAGGTATAAACATTTCCTCGGTAATCATAAAGCACATCGGAACTTCATAGTAAACAAATGGTACGAGAATACACGTCTTTCTATGCTATAGTTTAAGTTTAGTAAAAGATAACAAAAGTAGATAAATGAAATGACCTCTATCAAAACCTAAGCCAAAAAAAGAATAAATACTAACAATCTAGAAGTATGAAGGCACTTGTGTGCTGGTCATGACGACAATACCGTTGACACACATCTCGTATTTACCATCAGGCTAAACCGCCTGAAGCGACGCCTCCACTATCCCAAAGGTAGATTGACTTGGTACCTACACACCAAGTGCAGCATCAGACATGACGGTCGGTAGATATATATATATAAAACATCAATAGATATGCAGTACTAAACTGAATAAACGAATGGACAAGATCATAAGAGATGCATAAGATTTGAATCATAATCAAAATCTAACATAACATCTTAACAAGATAGGCGGTCCATATATGTTAATCACCACGTGATAGTGTTAATGCCTTCCCTACTCTCATTGATTTGTGGTAGAGATATAACAATGCACGGGATAATAGCCTGATCAATCAAAGTCAATACCAGGGTACAAACAAACAATGTCAAAACCCCATCATCTTATGGTGTACACCCATTTATCAAATCCGAACAGTAGACGACCAAAATTCCAAAGCCCTCACACATAGTGATGCCCCAACTGTGTTGGACGGTACAGCTGAGTGGTGCCTGACACAAAGAGTCCTAATCAAACATCAGTGAGGGGCTAGGCTTTTCTTGCATGAACAAGATTCATTAAAATGATAGAGAAACTACTCTGCATCATATCAAACAAACGAACCAAACTTCAAACCTCAAAATTAGTTCTCTTCAAAGCCTTACAATCAAAGTCACTTAGCCTTAACACCTCAGTCAAATCCCATCAAACAAACGGATTACAAAAGGGGATCCTAAATCCAATCATCTATGTTCCACGTGATCCCAAACAAATTAAAGTAAAACAGAGCTAATGAACATGTTCATTATATGTAGACAAAGTACCAGACGTTATAATTCAAAATCAGAAGAGATAAACAATCCAAACCTAGGCACAATGTTATTCTCGAAGCTCCGTACATCCCTACTAAGTCAACGAAGGGAATTAGGGGTTCGCGATACCCGATTAAATAATCTTTGTGCATAGCTACAAAGGAGGGTATCCTGTTGCCCCACACCGTCCACGATTGAGATAGGTTGAATCTCGAAACAACCGGAATAACCGTAAAGAAATGTCGGCTCAGAACATTCTCATGTATAGTCAAATGAGTCATTAAAGGGGTAGCCAAGGTTCCACCTAAGTTCATCAAGTTCTAAGTCAAAGAGGCCATTCGGAAAGAACCCTAGTTCATCCGGTCGACCTCCTTCATAGCGGGTCGACCAGGTACACAGTCAAAGTTGAAACATAAATGGTAATTGGCTCTTCAGGAAGCCTGACTACCAGTGTTGCCTATCGACCGGGTGACCCTACTCAATCAACCGCGTGGCTTCAGAAAACAAAATCAAGCTTCTATAACTAAACTGAATTGGGGAAAGACTCCATTTTCATCCACACCTGCTGACAAACACCAGAATAGGGCCTAGCCCTCTCCAATGACAATAGACATCCTCCCAAATCCAAGTCCATTAAATCCCATCCAATCTAACCATCCAATTAAGAATCCATTTCATTAAACATATAGAACTTTTTATCATGTTTTCCAAAATCAAAGCCATCAATTGAGCGTATGGTCATCTAACTCATCATCAATCATCAAATCAAGGGAAGATAAACATATCAAAGCTCATATATATAGATCTACTTGCCTTTGGTTAGAAATGCCCATATCCATAAGCACTAGCTCAAAGCCCGAAAAACCGAACCTAAGGGAGAAATAACAAAATAAATCTAAATTAAAATACAAAATAAAAAGAGGGAAAGCTCTATGTTACCCTAGCGCAATTCTACACCCAAAGTACATGAACCCAAACATAAAGGGGAGAAGAGCTTACCAAACAGTGAAGGGAATGGAGGGAAGGCTTGCAAATTAAAGATGGATGAGCTCGCGGGGTCCATGCAGAGATGATGGCAGTCATGATCGGAGGTGGGGCTTCCTTTGAGATCCAATTTCAGCAAGGGGGATGAGAGGGAGAAAGAATGAGAAAGAGGGCTTGAAGTTGATATGGATGAGGTTGTGGGGCCCACTTGATCAGTGGCCCACTTAATTGGTGAGGGGTCTTGGTGGTCCACCGGCAAGGAGGAGAGAGGGATGGGATTTTGGTGAAATAGGAGGGTGGGTTTCGTTGGTCAATTGGACAAGGAGGGGAAAGTGAAAAAGAAGAAAGAAAGAAAGAAAGAATAGAGACAGAGACAGGGAAAGAGTGAAATGGGTAGAGGGGTTGATTCATGTGGCCGGGAGGGAGGAAGAAAAGAAACAAAGAAAGAAAAATAGAGAAAGGAAAAGGAGAAAAAGAATGTAATGACCCAAATTTCAAATTTCCGTAGACATCCACCCTTCGGGTCGTATGTATTTTATTTTATTTTATCTTTTTCAGCGTATGTGAGATTAGGTCAAATCAAGACTTTGCAGTGGAATCTTTTTCTCAAACATCAAATAACAGAGATTCATAACAGAGCACAAGTTTAATAATTCTATTTCATTAACCAATATAATTCTGAATTTCATCAAACTAAGGCCTTGTTTGGCATCTCTGCTCTTTTTCTGACAGACCATTCAAAATAGCCCCTGTTTGGCATGTCTATTTTTTGTCTCTAAACATTTATTTCTCTAAAGCGGACAGAGGTTTTGAAAAATAGAGGTGTTTGGTAGTGTTTTATAACCTCTGCATATTCTAGAACAAAAGAGGCAATGCCTCTAAAATGAAAATGCCACAAAAATGGGCACATAGAAATAAGAGGCAATGCCTCTTGAAAAAGCAGAGGCGGAAGCCACTTTTTAGGACAAAAATGACCCTGACGGAATTTTATTTCCAACGAATGTCCCCTCGCATAAATCCCTCATTCTCGTTCTTTCTGCAACACAAAACCCATCTTCGTGAATGGCCTCCAGACATTGTCCTTTCCTTGCCTTTGGGCAATAGAGACGTTTGTTCTTGGAAAAAATAAAGTGGCGGCTACCTGTAGCTTCAAGGCTCATCTCTTTTGGTAAGATTCTCTTCCATTTCTTTTGTTTCTTCTTCTTGTTTCTTTCTCTATTCCATAATAGCTGCTTTTTGCTTGATTCCCATTGTTTGGGGAGGTGGGGGACGCTTCCATTTCCATGGTTAATCCGGACCCATTATAAACAGGGCTCTCATTGTGGAACAAGACTCTGCCCTAGTAACTGATGTGGAAGTGGGAAGAGGGAAAGAGGAAAAGGAGGGAAGGAAGAAGAAGAAGCCCGATTATCCCTTTCTCTCTCGACCATCTCCATCTCTGACCATAATCCCCATTAATGACTCTATAAATAACAGTTCTTTGGATGTCTCTAGACTCTGTCAACCGCACTATTTTCTTTATACTCCTGCGCTCCCAAATCAACCACAATAAAGGCCTAAGCTTCAGTATCTATCTCTTCACCTACAAGCGCCGACTGTAGGGGGTTTACATATTCAGAAAATAATTCGGTGTCCCACCTTGGCTATATAGTCACGGCCATTATTGTAACAATCCGGACCTACTATCCACATGATTTTGTCCGCTTTGGCTCATGGGATTTCAACCCAATCTTACCGCACGATTTTCAATGTGGGACTTGCGGAGACTCTCCATTAGAAGCCTGTGGTTGACACACTCCGCCACTTGGTTAAGGTGCTGCTCGGGCCGAATTCTCACAATTATACATGGAATAGAGTTGGTACCCAAAAAAACCTGTGGCCATCAGAAACAGAATACAAAGTTTTGGTACCGAAGTGCCAGTCGGTCACTTCTAGAGGAACTAATCTGCAGATAGTTTTCAGAGTATATAACCCCCACACAGTGGTGGTGCACCACTATGCTAGGTTTAAACAGCCTAGTGGTATCGCCTTACATACGTACAAAACCAACGAATAAACCAAATAACATACATCCCATGTGCATAGTAATTTTTCAGAATTTAACAAATACCAAAAGTTAACAGAATTCATATCTAAAATATCATGGGTTCAGACTACACAATCTTAAGACTTAGCAAAACATATTATCATAACATGTTGCATGAAAGTATATTTGAGATCAATTTGATAAGAGTATATTACACATCATTGTCAATTTATGGGTCATGTCAACCTAAGTCAGATTGTTGTTTATCAGTAAGATCTGTGCTAATTCAGCCCTATGATATGATGGAATCCCCAAACCAACGTGATTGCCCTAAACCCAATTTGAAAGACCAAGAGGACCTCCTAATTAGGCTTAAACCAATTATTAGTTGGCGCTTCCGAAGGTAGATGGGTTTAAAGAGTCCATAACATCATACCCTTGAATTAACACATTCTTAGGTGTAATTAATCCACATTAGTTCATAAGAATAATTTAAGTACTTAATTCAATTAATACTAAATAATGATACAACAACAATGATGTTGCACATGATCTGAATCAACAATAAAATCATAGAAATACCACTACAATTAGGTGACTCCATGATTCACGACACAACTCAAATAACCCAAATTATTTTAATAGAATGAGACACTACATCATCTAAAATCATCATAATTCAACAAAAATGAATACGGCTTAAATCAATAATCAATCAAAATAGGATTATCAAAATTATCAAATTAGTATTCAACTCCATCATATTTTATGAGGTAATCACATATTAAAGGATACTATTCAGTGTATATGAATCATAGTAAATACTCCAATCAACAGTAGTGTTTAGTTTCATGTATCGCTATAGTTCCTAGGTCAAAAGAGGGTCAAAAGTGTTTCTTTAAACTAAGAGGGCCTGAATGTAATTTTATTAAACTCGTAGGGTCAAATGATTTTCACAACCATAACCGACTGATACGTACCTATTTTGTAGACATAGGTGTTGGGTGTGGAATAAGCCTCTTGAACCATAACCGACTGATACGTACGTATTTTGTAGACATAGGTGTTGGGTGTGGAATAAGCCTCTTGAACAAGTCCTATTCTGTTTTCTCCACTCTCCACTCTGTTAGCAGTTGCTATTTGTTAGGTGGGTTGTTGCTTATGGTTAGTTTATAGGAGGTGGGTTATCCACTTTCTTTTGTTACCTTTGTATGATAAAGCCTATAAGTATGTAGGAAGCAATCAATAAAAGTTATCTAGAATGAATGAATTATTACTGGAGGCAGGTTTTCCTCGAATTAAACCTTAGGAGGTCTCTGTCCCCCTCGAAGTGGACCATTTCTTCCCCATTCTAATTTTCTGTTTTATTTTTATTTTATTATATAAAAGGGTACGTATCAGTTGGTATCAGAGCGGTTGATCCTTACAATGGCTACACCTATGGAGATTTTGCAGTTAATGCATGATGATTTTCAAAGAGGCTTCAAGAAATTGCTCGAGGATAATCAACTCATGCAAGAAGGTTTCAACAATTTTAGAAAAATTCTTCAAGAAGAATTTCAGGATGCTAACCAAGCAAGTTCGTCACAAGAAGAGCCTATTATTTTTATTTTATTGTATAAAAGGGAACGTATCAATGACCCAAATTGGGTTTTGACGTGCTGTAACCGGAAAGACCCAATTATGACTTGGGTTCCTTGCTGGACTGTGATCTCTTGCCATTGGAAGTCATAACTAGGAATCATACCAATTCTAAGGAATCAGAACATCAAGTCCTACCACATGAATATGAGTTTTCTGACCACAACTTATGGTTTGGGATGTCGACAAGAGTGTCCTGGTACTGTAACAGCCCATTGATTAAAGGAGAAAATTCAATTATCTAGTATTCAATAGTGCTGACAGAGATGGAGAGAATCAAACAATAAAAATTGAAAGACAACAAATTACTAATTTAAGCCTTTTAGAATTGACTGCTTGTCTTCGAAGAGAAACAAACAATCACACACATGCAATTAAGGAATTCGACTCACTGGATAACGTTATGTCTTAAAGGAAAACTGAGTTGCAAATCTGATTTCAAAGATAAACTCATGCTTGGAACAGGGATTCAAAGACCGAGTTTGGATGCCTATTCTCTTGTGACTTCTCCAAATCCCAACACTATGTTTCAATGAGTGGGGTTTTTTTAATATAATATTAGTTTCCTACTTTGGATTATCTTTTTGACTCAAATGGCTTCCTAGGGTTTATTTGACGCCACTATGTTTCTGAAATTACTAAAAACAACCTTATAATCTTTCAAAATACAAACAGGTCCTCAATTCCCAAATCGTGCCCTAATCAAATTTTGTGCTCTAATTCTACCCTAATTGCTCATTGTGGGTTGTTTTCCCCAATTTGATTAATTGGGTTATGTATTGCACAAATTAATTTTCACAGAATTAACTATTATTTAATTGGATCGAGGTCTTGGTGGTCCACTGGCAAGGAGAAGAGAGAAATGGGATTTTGGTGAAATAGGAGGGTGGGGTTTCGGTGGTCAATTGGGCAAGGAGGGAAGAGAGAAAAAGAACGAAAGAAATAATAGAGAGAGACAAGGAGAGAGTGAGATGGGTAGGGGGTTGATTCACGTGGCAGGGAGGGAGGGAGGAAGAAAAGAAACAAAGAAAGAAAAACAGAAAAAGGAAAAGGAGAAACGGAGAGGGGGGAAATAGAGAGTGAAGAGGAGAGCCAAAGGGGAGTGAAAGAGGAAGGAAGAGAAAGGGGAAAAACAGAGAGATGGGGCCGCAGTGAAATGGAGAGGAAGAAGGGGGTCGAGTGGTGGCGGTGGCAACAACAGGCGTGAGGGAGAGGGAGTGGAGAACGATAGAGAGATGAGGGGAGGAGAGGCTGGTGTTGTGAAGTGAAGGAAGGGGAGTTCCATCGTGACCTAATAAGGGGAGAAATGAGGAGATTACCAAATGGCCCTTAGGGCTTTGCGTTGAGTATTGGGTTTGGTTCGAGGTGCGGTACAAGGACAACGTCCGGGAAATTAGGTAATCTACTTGATGGGCCAAAATCTTGAAAAGCAAAAAGTACAAAAAAGCCCTCGAAACTTTTCGAAAATAGCAACACACATCCCTATTGTATCCAAACGGGCTCAAATCTCAACCCAACTTCGCACATCCGATCATAATGATTAATCGGACGTGTTTGTCTTCTAAACGAGCATAATTAGCTAAAAGTGCAATTAACTAGGCTAGTTATATTCTTGGAAATCCGGGACCTTACAAAGGAAGTCATCATGGAAAAAGGGAATAATCACATCATTCAACTTTATTGTTGAATAGTACCAACTTTGAGATAGCTTGGGTTTATTGTTTGAGTATTTCCCAGAAGAAAAAAGAATGAATCAAATATTGACGTTTTGTGGCTATGATAGTATCCCCAATGCCATTGTTGAGGTACTCAGTCATGCCGATTCTTTTATGTTACTTGGCCATATAAGTGTTCACAGTCTATAAAATTTTGAGATCCAAAATATGAGTGGACTAATCAGGTGTAAAATATCTTAATGTGATACAATGGAGATTGTCGTAGATGGAAATCATGAAGTAGAAGCTGCATTAGCCAACTTAGAGGAATTGTATATATGTTATATGCTACATTTGAGAAGCATTTGGGAGGGGTCTTTTGCACCCAGGAACCTCAATTGTTTGAAGACTATGAGCTTATTAAAGTGTGAAAAATAGTTAAAGAGCATTTTCTCAAGAAAGATCATTCGGCATCTCTCCAACTTAGAGTTTCTGGATGTTAAATCTTGTTCTACCCTAAAAGAGGTAATTTCTTATGAGGAAATTATTGTTGAATCTGATTTTTTCCTCCCCTAAATTGAAAGATTTAATCCTTGAATACCTACTCGTGTTGGTTTGGATTTTGGAAGGTCATCATTTGCTAAATTGTTCCTCCCTTGAGAGGATTCATGTATTTAGGTGCTATAATCTTAAGAGACTCCCTATCAGCATAAGCAATGCACCCAAGCTAAGAAGGATCGAGTGCGAAAGAAAGTGGTGGAATGAACTGTAATGGGATGACAATGACATCAAATTGCAACTTGAACCTCGTCTCATTTGTAGATGCAAATTAGCTATAGGTGTGCAAGCAACATTAGTTTGAGCTCTTCATGCAAATTCCAACTGCCTTCGGTTTATTTGGATCTTTATAAACCCGCACAGGTAACTCTATTTACATGTAAAATAAGGGTTCATGCATTTGGATATCTTGAGATACCTATAAACTTTATATTTATTATTATTATTTTTTTGCACTAATAAACATTGATAAATTGAGTTGCTTATCATTAGACTTACAGGTGAACTCTCAGTGGGGCAACCAAAGTTCCAAGGTTCCAATCAACAACTTGATATCCTCATTTGTCATGAACATTTGGAGACATTTAGATATTCGCCAAGCGTATGTTATTATTATTGATAAACCATGGAATGATTGATTGAAATTGTTTCTCTTGTGCATAATGTTGTAATTGTTGATTAACGGTTTAATAAAAATAATAATAATTGTAATAATAATTATTATTATTTTGGTCTTTAAGAAACCAAAGACCAAAAAAAAAACAAGACACTCGTAACAGTAGCATGATCTAATTATTTGTGTTGGTATTCACACCATGAGTATTTATATGAACAAAAAATTTGTACATTAAAAATGAAGCATCAAATATATGTAGTGTGTCAATGGGGTCCACAATTTGGACAATATATATATATATATATATATGTATGTATGTATGTATGTATGTAGTGTGCCAATTACTGCTTGATATAGGAAGGGGTAAATCCCACCTGGTGGGTCGTTGCTTAGCTCTTCCACCAAGCAAGTCTTTGTTACAATTTATCAGTCTAGACAGTCCAAATAGTGGGCCAATCAGGAGGCATATATGAGAAGGCTTGCAATGAGATTTTACCTATTGAGTATCTTCCACCTATCATTTCTCTCCTTAATAATTGTTCTAATGATCGTCATGTGTCTTACTAGAATATTTCGGGCAATGTGATATGCTTAGGCCATAGTATAACTGTAGTCATGCATTTTTTATTTTTTATTTTTGGTTAAAAAGTAGGCATGTATTGTTAAAGAGTTACACTACAAAACTCCCAAGGCATTTTTCTAAAAAAAAAAGGCCCATCTTTTAACCAATGAAAATGTGACACGTGTCATCAGTGATTCACATATCCGATTATTTCTCCTAAATATTCTCCTACAAAGGTGGATCTTTATAGATTCTCTTAAAATACTAACAAATCATTAGCTATTAGGTACGGGCAGAAACTCTCCTTTTGAGATAGGGGAGTTTTTGAGAATTTCTCATTGTTAAAACCAAAGATATATAGAAAAGAGGGATTTAGAAAAGGAAGGTGGTAAGGCTACAAGAATCGCTATGGTCACGTTTGGCAACCAAATCTTTAGGGAAAAGATTTTCGATTTCCCTAAAGATGTGGTAAATCCATATTTAGCAATTGTAAATTTCCAAGGATTTAGACATATGAAAATTTTCATTTGTTAGGATTTTCAGATCCGACCACCCCACAAGAGATTTGAGAATCCTTACGTAAAAGGATTTGCACATCGAACCATATTTTTCTCAGCTATATGCATCGATACACACAAATATCAATGTGAAATCCTCAAATATACAAATCCCCAGCAAGTAACCCTTATTCCAGTGATAGTGAAAAATCATCAAATTTATAAATTCCTCACTTGTTGCCAAACATGATCTATAAAAGTGACCATTTTCTTTTGGTGCCCCAGTCAAAGGGGCTGGACCCTAGGTAACCCACACGTGAAAATGAACCTCATACATATGGGAAGAGGAGCCCACACAAGTGGGAGAGTAGCCCATACATGCAGGAAGAAGAGCCCACAAATGTGGGAAGACTAGGGCATCAAGGGTTGCCAACCAATTGCGCAACCCAATGTTGCCCACTATAGGAGTTATCTTGATCATCTAAAAAGAAAAGGAAAGTCAAAATGTAAACAATAAGCTCCATGGATGTTTCCCGAAGTAGAGTTTCCTTGAGTTATACCAAATTAAAGTCAGTGGTGATGGATCTGGATATAAAGACTCCGACACGTGGCCGGAAGTCTATGTGCGTTTCGACGATTGAAAAGCTCCACAAATCTGTTCACATTTGTTTACTCTGTGGGAATAGAGAGTTTCCAACCCTATAAAGATAAGTCTCAAAGAGTCAGGCCTACTGAAGACTTCTTCACCAAAAATCCAACATCCACTGATCTTATTGGGAGTCTTATTTATGGGAACAGATCAAACGTTACCATAAGTGGAATTGTATTCTTTGCTGGCCTACGCCTTGCTTGATGTGACGTGGGACCCGTGGCATGCATGCCACACAATTTCCTACAAGTGGTGCCTCGTGGGGTTTTTCATTATAAAAAAATGTTATGACTGTCATATTATTGGGAGCAGGTTTGGTAGTGGGCTTGTCGGTTATGTACTGTTCTTACATTATGACCCAAGTCCAATTTAAGGTGCATTTAGGTTTTGGATGTGATCAGCTATATAGACCTTGTTTGTATAAGGGGTGACTTTCATCGTACACTTGACTTTATCATACACTTGACTTTCGATTTAGATATGCCCTTGAGCTTATCAAATTTTAAATAATTCCCTAGAGGTGTGCTGTACTTGTTATATGCAGGAAAGATGATTGAAGTGCCCCTTGTTGTGGGATATTGGAATATGTTGGATAGGCCTTTTTGTCTTCCCTTTTCTTTAGTGCCTTTACACATTTCTCTACATCCTACTTGCTGACTCTACCAGTACCATTCCATGCCTTTTTTTAATCTTCCTACTTCTTATTAAAGTTATGATGGGCCCTTTTATCATCTTCTATTTTTTTTTTGTTTTTTCGTTTTTTGTTTTTTGTTTTTTTTTTTTTTTTTTTTTTTTTTTGTTTTTTTTTAGTTTGTTTTTTTCTAGGGATTACTAGTTTTTCGATTGAATATATGATTTTTTTTTTCAAAATCGAGATTTCTAGCTTAACCAAACACAAGTTAGATTAAAAGAAAGTTCAGCATAGAGAGATTTAACTTGTTGGATTGAAGTCTGAAATTGATGGCTTTAAAAGTATTATAACTAAAAACAATCTTGGAAGATAAAATGACTATATTGAAGAATTGGGCATATCAGAGCTAGACCCATTTTAAACATCTTGATCGATCCACTGACATGGACATAATTTATATGAGCTAAAAATCAAATAGAAATGAAAAAACTTCCTCCAAGAGTTAATTGGTTCTAACCGAGGCCCATAATTGGACATGGGTTCATTTATAAATCTTCGAATGAGAATCCGGCGCCAAAATACAATATACCCATTACCTTCAACACACATGTAGGGTAAGATCCAATCACAACATGGACCGATGTTCAAACCAAACCTGTTTTGGGCCCAAGTTGGGCCCAAACTACTTCCTTTTCCACATTGGCTTAGGAATCATCTCTGAATGGTGGGCCCCAATGAAATCACTTATGAGGAGTCCTTTATATGCAACCACAAACGTATCATCCCACTGGGGGCCCACATCTTTCAAACCCAAACTATAAAAAATAAGCCATCTTTTTAATTACGCTATCCACATATTTTACTTTAATAGGAGTTGATCTCAACATAAAGTTGAGCATTTAATTAGAATGTGCTATGTGTTTTATGTTACGGTGAGATTAACTCTTATTATAGTAAAATTTGGAGAAAAACCACTTGAAAGGAGGGTGTTTATTTTGACGGTGCGCCATTGTAGATTTCTACACTCTTCCTTCAAAGAGTGATTGAGATATTCAAAGGATCCAAAGTCTATACTTTTTAATTGCATCGGCGAATGGCTATCAACAGTATCCTCTCTACCACCCATGCCTACTGCAAGCATCATGATGCATCAAACAATCACAATCAGTCAAACTTTGGATCAAGTAAGATGATAACCGTTGAATTACAGATGTTTAAATTTCACTTCGATCAAGTAAGATGATCACCGTTGAATCAAATTGTGAATGTAACTGTGATTAAAGTGCGATTTGGATTTGGTTTGATAGTTAGGGAATTTAACAGTGGGTGGGGTCCACCATCTTGCATGGGCCAGTAAATCAGTAAATCAAAGATTGGATCTGGTGCCAATAAGGTAGGCGATGATGCTTAGGAAGTTGAGATTGGTGAGCTGAAGATAGAATATATGACTAACCAGAGGTCACGTGACTCGCGACCCAGAGTTAGGAGGAGGTGTGTCACGTGACTGGTGGGCTAGTGCCGCGAGGTCTGGTTGTTGGGCTTATTAATGCCATCAAGATAACTGAGAGGATCCTGGATTGACCTGGTCTGAATATTATTGTGAGGTGTACGTGCTATGCTTAGTGCATATTTTACGCTCGTTTAATTGCCGAGGGACTCTTTAGATCAATGAATTTTAGTTTTTAGCTACATTGCTCGGACACGGACTTGAATACATACTCTGTTTATAACCAACTGAGCTATATTTTGAAACTAATATAATTTCTAAATTCTATGGTGGAATAGTTTAAAATAAAAAATATTTGAGAATATAAAGTGAAGATATAGATTTGACTCGTTCATCTTTTGTAGGACAATTAGTTAAGTATTCATTTTCCCTCAGAAGTTATATTTTTTTATAGTCATTTGTGAATTGTATATTTATTTCTTCAACTTTGACCACTTCTAGGAATATGTATCTTTAGGTTCTAAATTCAACCCTACAAGGGAATCAGCCAAATGGTAAAATATATTCCTGGAAAATGAATATTAAAGAGGTGAGATATTAGAGGATAGAATGTGAGGATGAGGAGGAGACATGACTTTTGTATAAGTTTAAGCTTACTACCACCATTGATAGGCAAACATTTTCCAAAAAAAGTGAAATCATTTGATGATCATTTGTAGTTGTTATCCACTCATATTTCTTCAATTTTAGTTATTTTTATAGTAATATAATTCTTAAATCTTTCTTAATTCTTGCACATGAACTTCTAAAAATTTCAATGGGTATCTCATTATTGTAATACCCACATGGGCCAAGTATATTAAGACTCCTAGACTAATTGCTTAAATTTGAATTCCAAATATTCTTGTTTCAAGGCCTGTTTGTTAACATATATAGAATATATAGGAAATTATGCACCAAGTCATTAGAAATGAAAATCAAAAGCGAAAAAAAAGAGAACATCAACTGCTACAAAAAGTAAAGGTCCCACTCCGATATGCATCGCTAACTCATATGATCATTTCTTTCGTCCCTTGCACTTTAAAAATTTTAAAGATGGAGCTTACTTTTCAATATACTTTTATGTATTTTATATAAACTAACAGACCCTTAAATAAATTTTGCGTATCAAGACTCCTACCATTTAGAATACAATTTAGTCTTCATCCCATCAGATTTTGATCTTGATCTTGGGGAAGATCACGTACTTTACCATATGGGAAAGTAAAAGTAAAGAGAATAAAAAGTGGGCCCTCGTAGGAGAAACTTCGCGCCTCGTAGATTCCGAAGACCAAGGCCATTATCGTAATTTTTCGGCTGTGGAAGATCTTTCACCCAGAAGTCTCTCTACTTATATTCCTTCGTTTATCTTCTGCTCTCTCTGGTCTTCGTTTTCGTTTTCGTTTTCGTTTTCGTCGGCCAAACCAAATCAAATCCCTAGAGCAGTGCAGAAGAGAAGAGAACAATATCTGCATTTGCATTTGCAGTTGCAGAAGAAGAAGAAGAAGAATGGCGAGCTCTGCGAATTTGGAAGATATCCCATCGATGGATCTGATGACGGAGCTCCTCCGCCGAATGAAATGCGCCACCAAACCCGACAAACGCCTCATCCTCGTCGGTACACACACCAACCGCTCTCCAAATCCCAAGATGCGGTCTTTTTATATTTTCTGATGAAATTTCCTACTTTTGTTTGTCGGGGTCGATTTCGATTTCCCATCCGCTTTTTTTGCCCCCTCTATTGAAAATCTTCTGTTTGATCCAGTTATGGGTCGTATGGGTTTATGGTTTTGTTTGTTGGGAGGTGTTAAACACCCAAGAAATAGTTAATTTTAAGTGGTGTGAGGAAGCTGGTTTTAGGAGATTTTTGGACTTGTTTGGTGTTGAGGAGGAAGCTGGGGTTAGCGTTTTGGAAATGCTCAAAGTTGTGTTCTTTTGGGTGTTTATGATTCCATTTTGTTGTTTGAAGCTGATTTACTTGTATTCTCCTAATTTAGTTCACCTTGAATTAGATGGATTTTTGTCAATAACGAAGATCTTTCTCTTGCACTAGGGTGTTGAGGGATGATGGATGAGCTCAAGGAGCTTCAACATTGCTCAAGTTTCTTACTTTTGCGGGTGTTCTGACTTAACCGTATTTGTTGTTTACTAGTACTCTCTGTAATCTATGGACTTAGGATTCCCCTATTTTATAGGCTTAGAATTTGTGGGGTTTATCGAATATCTCTATCTAGCACTAGGGGGTGAAGTGTGATGGATTAGCTCCATGGGGCTTGAACATTACTCAATGATCCAGCTTTTATGGGTGTTTCTGATTCCTGTTCGATTTTTCTCCCCATTTCACCGAGGGTTGATTTTGGTTTTTAATCTGTGTTCCTTTTAAAGGAACAGTGTTGAGAGCTAACTTCTAAAGTTTTCTTTTGATGAGGAAGTTGGATTGAACTGTCTTAGACACCCAACTGCTGGGGGGCATTGCTCACTTCAAATCTTAAACTGGTCTTTAGTTGTGGACTGTGCCTTTTATATTGCTTCAATCCAGTGGCAAGTATCACTTTGACTAGAGTGATACTTAGGGTATTGTACTGCATTTTTCCAATAGATAACTTAAATTGCTATTTTCTTAGGCGTATGAAATTGGTTATCTGATGGAAAGTATTGCATGCACATTTGTATATGTACATATGTGCGCTTTTTTTATTATTTTTAACCTAAAGGCAGTGGCTATCTCTCAGATTTACTTATTTACAACTTCAGCTTTGGTGTCGTAGTATGGGACAAATATTGGTTTAGGGGTTGGTTGACATGCATTTAATCATGAAGATTAGATGAATGGCAGGTCCTCCAGGGTCTGGGAAAGGAACCCAGTCACCCATCATCAAGGATGAATATTGCTTATGCCACTTGGCTACTGGTGATATGTTGCGAGCTGCTGTTGCAGCCAAAACCCCTCTAGGGATAAAGGCTAAGGAAGCTATGGATAAGGTACTGCTTCAATTGGTTGTTAGAATGTACCATTTTTCCTTAATTATTTAATTATCTGTGGCAGCTTTCAGCTAGCCTTTCTCAAGATTTAATTTAACAAAAGTCCTTTTGGTTTGGGTCTGGCATGCTTTTGCAGGGAGAACTAGTATCTGATGATTTGGTTGTCGGAATAATTGATGAAGCCATAAAAAAGCCCTCGTGCCAGAAAGGTTTCATACTTGATGGGTTCCCAAGGACGGTAGTCCAGGCTGAAAAGGTCTTACATTTTTTCTTTTTTTGAAAATATCCGATGCATCTAACTTTAGTAACATAAAAGTCTTCTCCTTTTCATACATGGACTTCTTCTCATCCTCATATCTTCTCTTGGATGCAGCTTGACGAGATGCTTGCAAAGAAGGGCACTAAAGTTGATAAGGTGCTCAACTTTGCAATTGATGATGCCATCTTGGAGGAGAGAATAACTGGCCGTTGGATCCACCCTTCTAGTGGTCGGACTTACCATTCAAAGTTTGCTCCTCCAAAAGTTCCTGGCATTGATGACGTAAGCTAATGGGCTTCATTTTTTTCTCAAATAAAAGTTGCTTCACTCCATAAAATATTTAGTTAAAGTTGCTGATGAAGTGGGCCTTGATATTTTTATTATTTTGTTTTTTTGAGCTAAAGGTCCATCTTCTCTAGAATAATTTTTTCTTTGAAAGATGTAAGAGTGTTATTTTCTGAATCTTGTGCTCCATCCTTTTCATAGGGAACATCTTTTCATTCTACCGGGCTAGCTGCCATTTGATTTCTTTATAGGAAAATATATTTAATGAAATTTGCGAAATCAGATGCTCAACGACAATCTGAAATATTCTTTTGAAGTTGCTCCTCAATGACATTTTAACTTTTATGAGATTCTTATAGAATGACAGTAATGTCATCATGTCAGGTACTGAGCAATGTGATAATGAATGAACAACAGTTCCAAATAAACCCTGGGAAATGCTTTATCTGATTGTCCTGTTTACCTGAACCCATAGTGTTTACATGTGTGGCTGACCAAAATGTGATCCAAACTGTGGCTAGTAACTGTTATTTTCTTTCTTTTTTGTTCTTTCTCTTATAACACTTTTCCTTGTATCCTCTTTGTTTTGTTAAAAAAAAAATAAATCTTACTATTAACCTTAAAAAATAGAAAAGAATCTTGCTTTCAATCCTTGCCCGCTTTCCTGGTTGTTTGCACTTAATGAGTTTTGAGAACTGTCTTTGTCACTCTCGCTCTCTGGCCTTCTCCTACTTCCTTCTCAATCATACAACTATGCCCCAAATGTGTAGTGGAATTAAAAAAAAAAGTAGACCAGTTTCATCAATTCATTTGATCTGCTTTTGATTTAGTCACCTGCAATGTTACAGATGCATCCTCTTTTTTTTTTTTTTTTTTTTTTTTTTTTTCTTTCAATTTGAAGATCTTAGTGAATTTTATTCATGAGGTAGTATATTTATGGAGAAATGACCTCTTTGATGAAGAAGCGTGCCTTATGAAGCATTGAATGCTCATAGTGTTCTATGCATCTTTATTTGCACCTGGAGCAAAATTTTTTTTTTTTTTTTTTATTACCTGCCAATACAAGTTATAAGTATGCATGACTTTCTCACTGCATATAGTCATTGCAGTCACTCCTTATGTTTACAAGCATCATATTTTAGTGTTAGCATACTGTGGATGAACGTACTTCTTCTGCTGTGTAAAATTTTGTCACTTGGTTTCGATGGAAACTTCTGCATGGATTCTACATGATTCAGACTTATGATATTGACCAATTGCCGAACAATCTAAATTACATTATGTCTTTCTGATTTTCAGATCATAGATTGATGTGATACTAAACATATAAGAGCTATTATATAAATATATTCTTGTCTTTTGAAAGGTTACTGGAGAGCCCTTGATTCAGCGTAAAGATGATACGGCAGCAGTTCTTAGGTCAAGGCTGGAGGCTTTCCACAGGCAAACTGAACCTGTATGTTCCTCTTTCCTTAATTGAATGTATTTACTTTAGGTTTGTTATTTGAAAGAATTTTCAGCAATTGATCGACTCTTGAACTTCCCATGGCCATGGTTATTGTTCTCAATTTTCAGAAGTCTGGGGATTGCTTTATCCTTAGTTTATGCATAAATTTGGAGTTATGGTTTTCAGTGTCTCTATTTTAAATGCAATTCCTCACATGATAAACTATCCTCTCGTGTGGTTGTTCGTCACGCTTTATTTTATATAACTTAATTAACTTGTTTAACCCTGATATGTTCATCCTGCTCCTGTCCGGGTATGAGAAAAATTCTTATTGGTAGTTTCTGCTTTCCTTATTGGAATCATTGCAACACTGGAGTTTCAGTTTACATTTTTCTTCTATATATTCAAAGTTAAGTGTTGATGTCTGTAAATTTTTTTTTTTTATGTATTTACATTTCTGGAAATTATAATAATTAATTTAGAATTATTTTTGGGGAGATGCTGTTATTTGGAACTTCATGTATTCATATTATAAGAAAGAAAAATGTATAGTTGCCTTTTTTAGAGTAAAAAAAAAAAAAAAAAAAAAACTTATGACTCAACTACAAATTATTCCTTGCCTGTGAAGGATGCATTATCTGTTGATTGACTTATATTACTATAGCTTTATCTTTTATATTGTTGAAATACATCTTGACAAAATTATGTATTCATTATGAACAGCCCATGTTTATTTATATAGTACAACCAAGATATTAATATCAAACTAGGAAACCTAATAATACTAGCCTAATTAGGGATGTAATCGGCTCAGGGGCGAAACCATGGTGGATCCAGATCTGTCTTTATAATTAGATCCAGATCCGACATGGAATCTATGTGTTGTATCCAGATCCAACATCAACTAGAAAAAGGGTCCTGTTCCGGACCCATATTTGAAAGAAGATATGGAATGGGTTATAGGGTTAGTATAGCAGGATAAGTGGGCTTCAAATCAAACTTCTTTAAATATACAAGTGGGGCTATTAAATAGTATATAATTAAGGCTAAGTGGATTCTCAAATATCAATATAACTCAAGCTATGTAGCTTGTAAGCCCTTAAAACGTGTATATATATATATCTATACACACACACACACACTATTATGTTGATGCAATCGTTCTGGATCTGGATCCTTAGGTCGGAACATACAGAAATATGGATCCAGATCCGAATGTTCCAGATCCTATATGCTTGGGTGCAAATGTACCTGCTTTATTTGGAGCCAAAGACTTCCGATACTTGGATAATCGGATACCTATTTGCAACCCTGAGCGGAATAACACAAATTTAATGTAATCTTAATATAAGACAAAGTTAATTATAATTACAAAATTAATCCAAATTTACTAGGAAAATATCAAATATGACCCTAATTGTTTCTCAACAGAGGCAAGGGCTGTTTTTCAGTTCCTTGATTTCAACAGCAACTTGCAGCACAATCCACAGCTTCTTCTAGAAGACAAAAGCGTAAAGGTCTTTGGTTGTTGACTTCATTCTCTCAATTTGACTAGTGCGGAGGGAGTAGATATAGAGCTAGAAAATGAAAGGAAAGTTCTTTGGGTGCTGACTTTATTTCCTCAATTTGGCTTGTGTGGAGGGAGTCAATTTCAAAGTTTCAATGCTGACCAGGAACTTATTCAAGTCAACTTGACTTGACCCACCATGTATTAGGATTTAGGTGATCAGATCATGAAAATTTTTTTGGTTTCCTTCAAAACCAATCTTGATTTCCTGGTTATACCTGGTTTTATGGTAAAACCAGGTCTGGTTTTTTCCTTTTGATTGGGTTTGATAATGACAAACGTGAACCGATATGTTTTTCAGAAGGTAAGTGCTCTACACACCCACCCACACACACACTCACCCAAAAACATGTCACACACAGAGGAGAGAAGAAAAATGGATCCAAAATCGTGTGTCCCTATTGGGATTTTCCATTCTATTATATAAAGACTGACTTGCCTTAGGCTACAAATTAGCACTTACAATCCAAAAGATCCCTAAATAAACATTCACGGTAATGAGCTGTACAAGTTTGACTATATCTTATATGTTAAATTGGGCTGGGACTATGATTCAATTGAGTTAGACTGGGCTTCTTAACACCTCCCCTCAAATTGATGTTGTTGAGTCAACAAGCAGCAATTTGCCAACCAAGAACTGATGTTGCGGTCTTGGTAGACTCTTTGTGAAGATATCTTCTTCTTGACGTCTGGATGAGATACGTGGAAGACTGATAGTGTTATGTTTATATTCATCTCGGATGAAATGACAATCAACCTCAATATGTTTTGTATGTTCATGAAAAATAGGATTTGACGTTATCCGGATATCACTAGTATTATCAGCATAAAGAGGTGTTAGAGGGAAACCAAGCTTAGAAAGCAGGCCATGAAGCCATAAAATTTCAATAGAAGTGGCAGACATTGCACAATATTCAGCTTCAGTAGAAGATTTGGACACCTTATCCTTTTTTTTTTTTTTACATTTCCACGAGATCAAGGAATCTTGTAAGTACATGCACCAACCAGTTGTTGTATGTTTGGTGTCTGGACAACCTACCCAGTCTGCATCAGAGTATGCCTTAAGAGAGAGTATTGCCCACTGAAAAGAACAAACAACGATTTGGAGTGCCATGGATATGTCGAATAATACGCCGGACAACAGTTAGATGTAGATGACGGGATTGAGTCATAAACTAACTAACAAGATTTATTGCATAGGATATATCAGGGCGAGTAATCGTGAGATATATCAAACTGCCAACTCATCACTGATATAATGTGGCATTTGGAAGAAGATCATCCGTATCTTGAGACAATTTAGCATTAACCTCAAGTGGTGTGTCCACAGGTGTAGAGTTCTATAAACCTGCCATCTCAATAAGATCCAATGCATATTTGTGCTGATCAAGCATTAAACCTTTGCCAGAGTGATGAACTTCTAATCCCAAGAAATAGGTCAGCGGTCCTAAATCTTTCATATCGAATGATTCATTAAGCAAAGCATGAAGATGCCCAATCATAGCTGAATCAGTTCTAGAGATGATGATGTCATCTACATAGAACAATAACACAGTAATCCCATTTGACGTTTGACGAATAAACATGGATGAATCATACTGACATTGATGAAATTCAATATGAAGAACTGTATCGGAACTTTTCAAACCATGCCCTAGGTACTTGTTTGAGACCATACATGGATCGACGTAAGCGAGCGACACCGCCACTGGACGTACCGAAAATGCCTTATGGAATTTTTATATAAACTTCCTCTTTAAGCTCCCTGTGGAGAAATGCATTATTGATGTCGAATTGATAAAATGGCCAAGATTGCGAAGCTGTTATTGCTAGCATTGTACGAACTGTTGTCATCTTGGTGATCTGAGCAAAGGTCTCGTCACAATCAATGACCTATTCTTGGCGATTACCCAGTGCAACTAGGCGAGCCTTATGACGATCCAAAAGGCCATCAAGTTTATGTTTGATAGAAAAAAATACATTTGCAGCCAATAGGTTTTACATGAGAAGGACAAGGAACAATGTCCCATGCATGATTTGCCTGAAGGACATCTAACTCTTCTTGCATAGCTTTTACCCAACAGTTATGTTTCACAGCCTGCAAATAAGAATTAGAAATTGCAACACTAGATATGGTGGCAAGCAAGGAGGTGTGAGTGAAGCCATATCTGTCTCGAGGACGAGAAATTCGATTGGAATGTCCAAGTTGAAGTGATGATGGAGCAAGAGAAGAAGCAGGTTCCAGCGGGGGATCAGGTGACAGGGAATGGGCCGTAGGGAGCTGTGGAACATATTTATGACGACGCCTTTCACAGACAAGGAGTGGTGGAGGAGACACATCATCAATAAAATTTGGTAAGAGAGAGAAGGGAAGCAATGACTCATTGTAATTTGGAAAAAAAAAACACTAATTTTCAAAGAAAACAACATTTCGAGAAACTTGGATGCAATTAATCGCAGGGTCATAACAAAGAAATCCCTTTTGATCAGAAGCATAGCTAAGGAAAGCCCATTTCGCAGACTGAGCTGACAACTTTGTCCGTTCAGACAAGGGAAGATGGACAAAACACGTCCAAAAGTGCGCAAATGATTGTGTTGGTTGTGTGTTGAAAAGTCTATAATAGGGGGTCTGATTGGATAGTCGATGAGAGGGAAGACGATTTATTAAGTGAACAACAGTTGCTAGTGCTTTTGGCCAAAACTTGGCCAGAACAGATGATTCTAAAAGAAGTGAAAGAACAGTATTCCAGAAGATGTCTGTTTTTTCATTCAGCGACACTGAAGATTCTGAAAATGATGGGATGTAGACCACCCCACCCCGAATCCGAACGTAGAATCTTGATAGTAGTGGAAAACTGATTTCTACGTAGGCAAGAAATTTTTGGAAAACATCAAATACTTCCTATTTGGAATAGAAAAAATACACCCATGTGAAGTGACTATGGTCATCAATATGAGCGACAAAATACTTGTAGTTGGTATGAGAAATTACCGGAGTAATGCCCCATTCATCAATGTGAATTATGTCACAACATTTAGAAGCCATAATATGATGCATAGGAAAAGGAAGGACCTTACTTTTTCCAAGTTTGCAAGCTGTGCAATCAATAGACACAGGACTAAAAAAAGCTTTATTTCTATTAACGATGCCATGATTCATCATAAAAGATAGCAATTTAGCATGAGGATGGTCTAATCTGTTATGTCAGAGCCTCCAAACATCCTTAGAAGAGAAACAAGAAAAAGCAAATGCATTATTAACAGAAGAGGGAGGAGACATCTGAATTGGAAATAGACGACCACATTTAGGTCCCTTCGGGATCACTTTTCCCGAAACTTGATCTTGCACCATGGATGAAAATATCGGCCGCTACGTAGCGTAGCGGCCGATATATCGGCCGTGGCGGCAATGGCCGCCACGCTACAATGAAAATATCGGGTATCACACCCGTAGCGTCCGTATCGGCCGCTATTTACCCGTAGCGGCCGATACGTTACGTATCGGCCGCTACGGGCAATGAACATGGAATAGGAAAAAAAAAAAAAAACCATCCAGCTTTCCCCCATCAATTTGACTGGAGGAAGAAAGGGAAAAAAAAAAAAAAGAGGAAGAAGGAAAGAAAAAACAAAGAAAAGAAGTTTGACTGGAGGAAGAAGAAACATACCTGATCCAGCGGCAGCGGCAGCACCTGCAGGCGTCACCAGCAGCAGCAGCAGCACCCCCAGGCGTCACCAGCAGCAGCAGCAGCACCCCCAGCAGCAACAGCAGGCGTCCCCAGCAGCAACAGCAGGCAGCACCAGCAGCGGCAGCAGCACCTGCAGCGAGCAGCAGCACCTGCAGTGAGCAGCGGCGCACGGTAGCAGCAGGTAGCCCCTCCTCTTTCCTTCTTCCTTCTTCTTCTCCCCTCTCCCTTCTTCTTCTTCTTCTTCTTCTTCTTCTTTTTCTTTTCCTCTCCCCTCTCCCGCTTCTTGATTTTCGTCGACCTTCAATTTGGGAAAGGAAATAGGGCACAAATCCCTCTGCCCTTCTTTTATTTTATTAGGGGGGCACTTAATGGGACATTATGAAAGTTATAAACAAAATTTAAATGTAATCCCTCTTTTAGAGGGCACTTATGGCACCAAAACCAATTTCATTTCGATTCTTGTATTATTTCATTAAGGGGCACTTATGGGCCTATGAAAGTTGTAAATAAAAATTAAATGTACCCCCTCTTTTAAGATGAAGCTTATGGGCCCTATGAAAGTTATAAATAAAAATTAAATGTACCCCTCTTTTAGAGGGCACTTATGGGCCCTATGAAAGTTATGAAAAAAATAAAAATAAATGGACCCTTATTTTATTTCATTAGAGGGCACTTATGGGTCCTTTAAAAGGCATAAATAAAAATTAAATGGACCCCTCTTTTATTTCATTAGGGCACTAATGGACCCTTTGAAAGGTATCAATAAAAATTAAATGAACCATCTAAGAAAAAATAAAAGCTGAAGCACTTGATTCCTTTAACCACTGGTAGGCTCCACAATGAGGCTAAATATATATATATATAAAAGTCATATCTTAGCCAAATATTACTCAATTAAAATCAAGGTCTTAGCCAAAATTTCATTCTACTTGAAAATAGAGCTCAATCAAATTTCACTCTAACTAGAAATAAGTTAACATAACTAAGCAACATGAATACATATTAAAAAATTGATCATTACTATTATTTTATATTCATATAGCGATACAGGATCTCATATAATGAGGGGGCCGCTACGCCCCCTTATCTAAGTTACTTTTGTAAAAAAAATACATTTTCAATCATTTTCCAATATTCTGGATTTTCTGAAAAATTTTCAGATTTTTTTGACGATTTTTTCAAAACGCACCGCTACGCCGCTACGTATCACCGCTACGCTACGTATCGCCCGCTTCGTAGCGTTTTGGCGGCGGGCCGCTACGTCCGCCGCTACCGCTATTTTCATCCTTGTCTTGCACAACACAACCAGAGCGAGAAAACACAACATTACTATTTTAATCAACACGTTGTCCAAACCGATACAAGGTTGGTAGTTAAGGATGGAGAAAGTAATACATTTTTCAGAGGCATGGAATGGGAAACGTCACCAACTGCTGTAATGGAAAGCTTTTCACCATCAACAGTGTGAACTTGTAAATCATCAATGTACATTTGAATATTTGAAAGATGAGCAGAGGATGAAGTCATATGATTTGAAGCACCGGAGTCAAAGTATTAAAGATTGGATAGAGTTTGAGTATTACTTGAAATCCCTAGGGCTGAGAAAGCATTAAGGATCATTTGTTGGATGACCTCAGGCTCAAGACTGATAGAAGAAGGTGGGCTGGAAGCAGGTGGTTGTGAAGGAATGACCGAAGGAGCAACAACATCAGGAGAAGCAGTCCGAGTGGAGGCATGATGGGCTCGAGGAGTGCGATTTCGTGGCCTTTTTCAGCATTCCGCAATGACATGTTCGTTGGCTTTGCAATAATTACAAAATTTATGCTTGTAGTGTGATGCATAATGACCAAAGGACTTACAACCATAGCATTGAACTTTACTTAAATCACGCCCTTGAGAATGTCTTTTTGCAGCATAGGTCACTTGGACAAGTCCACCTACTGTGCTCGAAGAGTGAACAAGTGAAGGTTTTCTAGTAGTGGCATAAGCAAGCTCAAGAGGAGTACTGGAAACATGTTGTTTCAATGCATGTTGCGTTAGTTGGCTTTGTTCTTCATGCAGAAGTTCATTCAGACATTCATCTAATGAAGGAGAGGGAATTCTGCTCATGAGGTTTGAGCGAACAAACTCATATTTTGGTCTTTGTTTCATAAGAAACTGAACCTGATGACTAATGTCTTGTAATTTTTGTATCTCTGAAAGTGCTGCTTCAGACCAATGATGAAAATAGCGGTAGTTATGCTAACTTAGAAACTAATTAAAGGCTCGTTAAAAAAAAAAAACAAAAACCCAATGTTATGAAGTCAAGACTTAAGACTTAAGAGTACCTAGAGAAAACAGTAAATCTACCAAAGGGGATGTCTAATAGGATGTACTTAGAGAAGAATCCTTGAGAATAACTCTCTGTATCGACTGTAATTCGGTGAGATCATGTGCTTTGTGGTGTTCTCTTAAACATAAAAGGGTAGAAGAGTTGCGTATAAATGTTATTTGGAGAGAAGAACAAAAGAAATAAGTCTTATTATGCATTTTAAAATTTTTTGGAAAGTAGGAATTTGTCTCACTCTGTAGCGGCCCTGTAGTGGCCGCTACAGATGTAAACGGCGATAAATACCATTTAGCGTAGCGGTGAAGATACTACGTAGCGGCCGCTATTTTGATTTATGCTTCAGACACATTATCATATTTTATCTCATCATATTCAACCCACAAATTCAAAAAACCTAAGTAATAATCCTGAATTGAAGAAGTTCCTTGAGAGTATTGAGCAATCTCAAGTTCAAGTTGATACTGGCGAGCAGCGTTCCCTTGATGGTAAACTTTCTTCAAGTATTCCCACATGGCTTTGGAGGGTTTGAGCTTAAGTATGTATTGAGGTTTGACAGAACCAAGAATCTAGGTCTTGATTTTGCCGTCTTTTGTATTCCATGATAATTTTTTTTTTCTCATCATCCTGTGGTCTAGGATCTGTCACAGAAATATGTCCCCACATTTCTTTGCCTTCCAAATATACTTGAAACTGGTAAGACCAGGAAGTATAATTCTTTCCATTGAATTTAATCAATTGCAGTTCTGATTTGTCCATTTCAAATTTTTCAAGAAGCAAGGATGACAGTGGGATACTATTAAAACAGGATCTGTTAATGCTATGGATGATACTCCAACAGATAAGTTTAATTTAATGAATGAGAAACACGCAGAAGGCAGCAGTTGGAAGGACCAGCAGACAGAAGCACCATGCTGTGTGCTCCGATACACAGCACTTCACAAAAAATACCAGACCCTGTCCTCAGTGGGTATTTCTTCACGTGGGCCCCACACTATGATCCTTGGACAGATCAGAAGTGGGGGATGAATGGAGGATTTTTTTTTTTAACTGATGGAAGAAGATTCCCTCTAAAATGTTCAAAATCCAGAAATCTGGACGGTTGAGATTGAATCTAGTTGTTAAACCTGAAATTCCACAAAAAGTTGCAGATGTCTTACCTCTGATGAGATAAAAATCCAAGAAAAGTCACCCTATAAATAAGAGCTCAACTGGTCAACCAGAGGTGTCAACTGCTGCAGTGATGATGATCACAGGTGGGCCACAGACGATCAGACAGTGATCTGCTCTTCGTTCTGCAGAGATGAATCTCCCAGATTGTATAGAAATGCTCCAAAAACCTTCCCAGACAGGAGGATGATGAAGGAGAGACCGAAAGATCTCTATACTTTGAGAAAACTGAAACTCTTTAGAAGAAAATAGCTACCCATCATGTGCTCTGATACCATGTCACGCACAGAGGAGCGAAAAAAAAAAAAAAAATGGATCCAAAATCATGTGTCCCTCTTGGGATTTTCCATTCCATTATATAAAGACCGACTTGCCTTGCTTAGGCTACAAATTAGCAATTACAATCCGAAAGATCCCTAAACATACTCACATGGTAATGAGCTGTACAAGTTTGACTATATCTTATATGTTACAAACAAAATGGGCTGGGATTATGATACAAGTGAGTTGGGCTGGGCTTCTTAACAAAACAGACTAATATTATTGGTGCTATTTTCTGTGTTAAAAGTTTCTTTTCCTTTTCCTGCTTCCCTCAGAGCCGTACTCAGTGGCTGGTCTAGGTTTCTGCAAAATTTGAGGCCAATTTTGCCTCAAATTTTGTGGAAAATTTTATTGTGGGGAATATGGAAGGAAAGAGATAGGTATATTGTTGAAAGAGAATCACCTCATTGAAAGTATCAGTTGACTGAATAAAACTGTAGATGTTCCAATGCAGATTCCAAGCAAAGGAATTTCGGGGGTACATCACTCTTGGAATTGGAAAGAGAGTTTAATGTAGTGATTGAATGTTCTTCTTCAAGAGCTGAAGACTTGGAGAAGGAGATGAAGACTTTCAGTCATCTCTCCTCTGTTCATGACCAGTGCAGGCTCAATATAGATGGAAGCTCTCTTGTTGAGCCTGGGCCACCAGGAAATGGAAGCACAACCAAGAATGATGGAAGAGATTTGATTTTGGCCTTTTCCCAACCCAATAGTTTAGGGGATCCTAATAGAGCTGAACCTTTAGCCATTAAAGAAGACCGGCCCTTGGTCAGGGCCACTTCTTGATGAACCTGATCCATGTAGTTCCTTAAGATGGGCATAATGCAATGTGCAAGGACTGCGGGCCTTGGAGATAAAACTTCACTGGCCAAGGAGATGAGGACTATCTGTGCACCAATGAATGTGTCTTCTGCACATATTCTAATGGAATGGGATGAAGTAACGGATGCTTTGGAAAAGGAAGGAGTGACTATATTTGAAGATTGGAAATTCCTTTTCTTTGCAATTTTATATCCTTCATAGGAGGCCATCTTATTATGTTAATAGGTAGCTCCTTGTTTTTGTAATGTTTACATCCAATACATGCTAATAAAATCTTTCATAATTGCTTTTCCAAATTATTTTTTTGCAAAAAAAAAAAAAAAAAGGTCACCAATAAAAAAAATTGTAGGGATAGGGGCAATGGAGATAATTGACCAGTCCTGGATTTTATGGAATCATTGAGAAATGACATTACAAAACCTGGTTACTTCTATAATGGTTACAGATTCCACTATGATTTATGAATGCCAAGGAATGTTTTCATTAATTCATTCTATTATATTGTCATTGATATATTCTCTTTTTGGTGTTCTTCCGGCTTCCACTCTCTTAAAGAAACTAAATTAGAAGTGTCAGTCAGTATTGAACTTATTTGGACATCTACTTGTTTTTTAAATGTATTGGACATCTACTGTTAGTTAGGCCATTGTTGCTGAATTTTTTACTCAAGGCAGTGCTGCTCCCTCCTACCTGATTTCCTTGTCAGTGCACACACATTTGTGTCTGCTCCTGCTCCTGATTTTGATGTAACTAATTATCAGCCTCATCAATGCTTTATCAGATCTATTGGTGGTGGTCCTTTTTTTTTTTTTTTTTTTTTGTGCGTGAATTGTATTTCTACACTCATCCCTATTTGGTGCAACATTCCGTCACTCAACTGAAACTAAAAGAAAAAATCTCTGCGCAACAGCCAAAATTTCTTTACTTGACAATCTAATTTTTCTTCTGAATGCTTCGTTCCAGGTTCTCATTGCTCTCTCCATTCCCCTAGTTCTTCATATTTTCAAATTTCAGCCCTTTATTTCAGGGGTGGTTTTGCAGTCATAAATTTACATGCACAAACCATCTCAAACAGTATTCTTTGATTTTCTCTTACACTGGATCAATCCTTAGATTTTCTTTAGAGGTCGTTTGTTTGCAGTCATTTATGTATGTAAATGATTCAAATGCGTAATGGTTATGCATCGTTACATTTATTTTCATTAATTATGCATGAGATGCATAAATCCGGTATGGAAATGGTATGTAAATAAAGACCCATTTTAGCATGAAAGTTTACACACCCAGATAAGTGGTAAACTGGTTTTCACATGGTACTGTAGCAAGGCGGACACTGTAGCTTTGATGCTATACATGTTGGGGGTTTGAACCCTACCAACAACAATTTTTTATTATTTGTGGGCCCCAAAATCATGATCCAAACCATTCATCTTATTTATATGGCTAAAAAGGGCCAGGATGTAAAATTTCTTACGATCTCTTCAAGGATTTTGAGAAATTTGTGAAAAGCGTAAAAATCCATGCCTAAAAATCTAATTTTCGGCATTTATATGGCCCCAAATTCATGATAAGAATCATTCATCTTCTTTATATGGCTAATAGCGGACAGGAGGTAAGATTCCTCATCTTAACTCCATGAATTTTTAGAAATTTATGATGTCCTCCAAAAAATCTATGTAACATTTAAAACCGTTAGATATAGTCATTTCCACATGTAAAAATGGTGATTTTGACAAACATTGTAATGTGTTGCACATGTGTAATACTTGCATATATAACATTTGCTTATGTAAATGTTTCATATTTAAATCCTATTTTCCTATCACATGCTTAAAAGACAAACGACCAAAGTTACGAAATTCATTTTGTTTCGGACAAATTTCTCGAATAAATTCGGTTCGGTTGTTATATCGAACTGAATAACCCCCTTGAAAAATTCGGACCGTTTTTGATGAATTTGGGCAATTCGGTCCGAAATGTCTGATTTTGTCCGAAATTGGGTGAAAATCAACAATTCATCCTAACAATGGCTTTTGGCTTAAAAGGAAGGAAGAAAAAAAAAACCCTAATCCCATAAATTCCCCTTTCATTCAACCGAAAAAGACAGTTCGGCAAGGGAAAAAAAAAAACAAGAAAACAGTAAAAGAAAGAGGCATGAATTTAGAAGATGTCGTACCTGTTGTGGATAACCGCAGCGACCAGGGACAGTTTATCTGTTACTGACAACCATAGCACCCAGCACTCCAGCAACCAAGGATGGCGTACCTATTGCTGACGATCGCACTCTAGCGACCACTGTCTCCTCCTCCTTCGCATTCTCCTGCTCCGACTCCATTCCTTTCCCTCGTCTCTTTCTTGAAGTTTCCGTGTCTCGAAGTTCCTTATATATTATATTGCGTTTCTTTTATAAGAGGATTGTGAGATTCTTGTGGTCCCCACGATGGGGCCCAGCTAGTAAACATCTAAACCATTAAATATTGATGTCCTACCACCCTTTCTCTCTATACATATGAACGTAGCCAATTTAACTCTAATGGAAAATTGAATCTAGCTATATTTCACCTTTAATAGAAAATAGGCTAGTCAAATTCTGAATGGGTCCTAACCAAATTTCACTTTACTAACATACAGGCCTTGCCCAGCAGGAAATTGAGCGCTATCCATAAATTTCTCTCTAATAATGTATAGGGCTCTACCTAAATTTCTCTCTAATAAAAAATTGGCACTACCCAATTTTTGTTATTTTTAAATTTAAATATTTGTTTCCTATATATATATTATAGGGTTTTTTTTTACCGAAAAAAATACTTTATGTGGCCAGTGCACCAAACAGGAAATATTAGGTAAACATGCACCTAATAGGTAATCCGTACAGAAAAACCAATTTTTTTTTGCCATTTTTCAGGTGGTCACTACCGACCTTCATTTTATGTATTGAGGGTCAACGGCGAGCCTCGCTATAACAAGTGAGGGTCGCAGTCGACCCTGAGCAGGCATAAACTTCCTTCTTCCTCTCTTCCTCAAACCCAATCCAATAATGGAGAGAGTGAAGACTCGCTTGTGCGTTGTCCGCATTTATTCCCGTGAAGATATGCTAAGTAGCTAGGCTGCATGTTTTCTTCTTGCCATGTCAACAGCATGTCATGATATGGACCGTTGATCGAGTCTTGTGGGTGGGCCTCAAAGGAGGTTTGTTTTGTACTTATTGGTATAGTAAAAGATGGGCATCACAAGAAAAAATGGTGCATCAATAGATTATTTCAGTGAGGGTGGCGCAAATGACATGTAGTTAATCTATTTTTATGTAATTTAGTATCAAGATTGATTTTGTGATGCTCAGGATACATTGATTTTGTCCAAACCATAACCGTAAATAAGAAAATCTCTCAATACATCAACAAAATGAAATTCTCAATAAGATGATTATAGGCGATGCCTGTAAATATCTTTTAAGTTACTTTCTGCATTGGATCACTTACAATGATTGGAATTGATAGTGTTTTTTCCTACACATGGCAAGGCCCCAACTTAAAACATTCGCCGTGGAAGGAGCATCGTGATAACTCTTCTATGGGAGAGCTTGCCTTGCATCATTAGTATGCAACTTGAGCAAATACTGATGATGATTTTGTGGGGCACATCGGGTCCACACAAGGGGAGGGGGTGGATGGGAATTGTAGATCAGTGTTTTAAATGGTATTGGATGAAGTTTCACTCCAATCCAGTCTTTGAACATACGAGAAAATTGGCCATTATCTCGTTTATTTTAAAGATGTAAAAGTCTCAACAACTTATATGAAGGGGCAATTGCGATTGGATACAGTAAAATTTATCTACACCCATGATCTCCTCTACATTTTACAACCCTTCATTAACTGGCACACATCCAAATGGGCTCCAAAAGTCATTTTAACATCAGAAGGGCACACCTCTGAGTGTGTTTGTATATGCTCCATCATTGGATTGAGTTTGAGGAAGAAGGAAGAAGATGAGTTTATGCCTGCTCAGGGTCGACTGCAACCCTCACTTGTTATAGTGAGTGTTGCCGTCGACCCTCAACACATAAAATGAAGGTCGATAGCGACCACTCAAAAAAATGGTATAAAAAATTGGTTCTTTTGTACGGATTCCTTGTTAGGTGCATGTTTGCCTAATGTTCCTTGTTTGGTGCACTGGTCACATAAAGTGTTTTTTCCGGTAAAAAACCCTATATTAGATTTATTATGAAACATAAATCAGAAACATTTTGCCGAAATCCCAAATCAGTCGAAATATTCAGTCAAACCAAAACGATGTCTCGACACTGCAAACGAACCCTTTGGGCCCGTTTGGCACTTTACTAAAATAATAAAAGTCAAGTAAAGCCTCCATTTTTCAGACAAGAGGTCACATCACTTCACTTCATTTCACTTGTTTTTAAAAGTAAAATTACCAAACGGGCCCTTCGGTACACAAGCAATTATATCATCTTTGTACTCTAAATATCCTTCTCAACAAAAGCATCTCAGCTACATGTTACTTTTTTTTTTTCTTCTTCTTGTCATTCCTTTGTTCCCTAGTATAATGGGGCTAGGGTAAGATGGTGACGATGACTTCTTCGTTGCCCACCTCTGAACTCCATATAACAATGCTGATTTTATTGTCTCATTAATTGAAGCAGCACTTGACAATTAGGCTGCTAGTTTGTCTCGTTGTTCTGCCCACCTTGTATTGTCCTGTTTGTGATATCATCTTTAAGACCATCATTTTGTTCTAAAGATATTTATCACGTTGTTACACTACGAGCATGTTTGGTAACAGGCAAGGAATCTGTGGATCTGATGATTTCTCACTTCCTTAGAAAATAAGGATTTCTCGCTTAGGATTCATATAGCTGGGGATTTAACATCAATATCGATGTATCAATGCGGGGCTTTGGCTATGGATAGATCGGAATGGAGAAATAGAATTCGTATAGCCAACCCCAACATAGTTGGGACAAGGCTTTTATGATGATATCATTATAATGATGACGACGACGACGACCAGTGTATCGATGCATTGAGCTAAGAAAAAATGATTTCAGTGGGCAAATCTGCAAAACCGAGTTCTCAAAAGTGAGGATTTGCAATTGGCCAAACATGGGTTTTCCATGATTTTGTGAAATGTGAAAATCTTTTCCCGGGGGATTTCATTACGAAACATGACCTGGCCTGAATGAACTTAAATCTTTTCCATGATTTTCAATTTTGACCAAATCATCCAACCAATCTCAAAAGCTCTAAACTTACACTACATGCAGTTTGTGGGCTAAATTTTAGGTTTGTGTCCAGCCCACAAGATTCATGAACATGCCTTGGTACATTGCATAGGAGCGCAACTTTGTGAGGGCCAAAGCCGATTGCTCATGACCTGGCCTGCATGAAAATGCAATTCAGGCTGGGCTTGTATGGGCTCATGCTTGGACTTGAAGCTCAAGATAGAATCAGGCCAGGTTCTGGTCTGGGCCTCAGGTACCCAAGTTGGGCCCTAGTAACTTAGTTGCATGCCATATTGTTCTATTTAAAAAAAAGCTCAGTCATGGTGTTTGAAAATCAGAAGGCAAAACTCAAGTTTTAAAAGGGCAATTGTGGTAGCTCTCTCTCTCTCTCTCTCTCTCTCTCTCTCTCTCTCTCTCCCCCCCCCCCTAAGACAAAGAGTCGAGATACTCAATGCCACTATTCTTGAACAACTCGGAGCGAGGACTTCTTTTCGCACTATTACGGATACGAAATTGGATTCAATTGTCAACTGCTCCTATCCAAAATAGGATTGACTACGGATTCGAGCCATAGCACATGGTTTCTTAAAATCCTCTCTCTCTTTCTCTCTCTTTGTAAGCATCTTGTTTGCTGGTTGCATCTCACTATGCTGAGCTTGCTGGTATGTCTCTTTTAGTGTTTGATTGGACTTGTTCCATATGCTGTAGGGATAGTTTTAGATTGGAGAGTAATGAACTAATGGCAGCACAGTGATCAGATCAACAAATGGAGCAACAGTCATGGAAAGTTCATTGTGCAAAATAGTAATATCGACTGCTGAGCATTGTAAACATGATTTAAGTTAAAAATCATGGCTTGGAAATGGTTTTTGTTAAGAAGTTTTCATGAGTAGCAGTTGCTGCGTTGTGGTGATGTAGGCAAACCCACAAACATCTATATAAACTGTAGTGATGAAACAGGTAGTGGCTATACTGATATTTGTGCTAAAGGCGAACATGAGATTAAGATTAGGTTAGAGGTAAAAGCAAATGTCACTTAAAGCTGGAAAACCCAAAGGAAAAGGGATAAAAAAGGCTAGGATTTCCTTTTAAACAATTAAAAGAATGATTTTCCAAAGATTAAACAAAATATTTCAGTCCTGTCTCTCAAATATTCAGCTGATGAGATTTCACACTGATATTTGACAGAAATAAATGAAGATAATTTTGAAAGTATTGTTGAATTGCCAAACAAATCCATAGGATGTGGTTCTAAAAATCAGGACTTCGAGATTGCACCTGTCTTTTTCCGTCTCCCCCCTCCCCCAACTGGAATTTATTTTGAAAGAGGCCAATTATATTGCTGATGCCTTTGCAGAAGAGGGTTTTCCTCGTATTTGGTCTTCTGCTTACTTAGAGCTTGTACTTGAAAAAAATGGGTCCTAAAAAGTCTGCCTTTGCTTCATAACTTATTTTCATATTGATTTAAGTGCCACTTTAGACAATTTAGAATAAATTAGTTAAATGAGCTTTGTTTATTTTGTATGTACATCTATGATAATTTTCTTTTACAGTGCTTATTCAATATTTTAGAGGCTGCGAGGCTTGTCTTCTGCCTCTTCACTTGTTTGTATGTTCTCGTTTCTCCTTAAGTGCAAATGATTGAGGGATGCATTTACCCTACAGGTCATAGACTACTACTCTAAGAAGGGCGTTGTTGCACAGCTGCATGCTGATCAACCACCGAATGTGGTCACTGCTGAGGTTCAGAAGGTGCTTTCATCGTAGTTGACTTTCATTGGTTATCGCTATAAACTTATGAAACTTGCCTGGATTTTGATCACATGCAATCCGATGCATTGTCGGACCGGCTATTGCCTTTCTCCTTTTTTTGTCTTTTACCCAACCGCAAGCATGGTTTCCATGCAACACTGAGGTTTTACTGAACTTGCTCCAAAATAAAGTTATCACTAGAATGTAAGAATTTTGTAGTAAACTGAAAAATTCAAGCTTTTTTCTTTCAATTGTGGGCAAAATCTTCTGGTACATTCGTTTGTGTGTAGAAAGCAAGACAGGCTTCTTGTCTTTCTGTTCTTATGCACAAACAACAAATTCTGTGATCATTGACATGGGCGAACGGGTCCCATTGAAATAGTGCAAATACAACTGATATGGTGTCTGTTGTAACAAGCATTGCTATCTCTAGTCTCAAGGTAAGTTTCTAACACCTATCTCTTATTGGTAATGTGACCAAAACCTGCAACTTTGTAGTTTTAGACAATGAGCACCTTCCAATTGAGCTTACAGGCTATTCTCAGATGTTTGAGGAAGAAGTTAGTAGTTTGTGATCATTTTCTCTTCGTAAGTTAGCAGAGACCTTGTAAGCATGGAATGTGGTATGCAATTTAATCCGACCTGTCACATACCATCCAATCTAATGCATGCGCTTCATATTTTTTATTTTCCTTTGTTTCTTGGATAAAAAGGAAAAACCTAGAACGAAGATCAAGAAAAAAAAAACACCTGAAGTTTAGTGTTTTACTTTGTAGGACTTGCTTTCTTAACAATGAATATTAGTTTTTTGTGAAGTTTCACCATATCTGAATGCCATATAAATTTAATGATATGATGATTTCAAGTTTCAACATGCCTTGTAAATCACCCTTAGTAGATGGAGTTGATCTTGTGCCAAGACATTGTTCGGTCAGCCTATATACTTTAAACTTTTACCTCATAACACATTATGGTGTGAGTTTGGGATCAAAAGGTTTGTTGGTGACTCCCTTGTTGGACCCATGTTACTTATTATCTCAAGGTTGAGTATATATTTTATATGATCCACTGTGTATGAAGACATGAAGTTGCAGTTGATGCTGCGAAATCCATTCCCTCAAGAAGGATAAACTGCTTGTGTTTTCAAACTCCACTCTTAAATACATACTGAGATTGTTAGGCAAAAAGAATTCTTATTGTTACGATAATTTCCACCAATCCATGAATTGTTAATGGAATAATCAGAGTTTTGAATTGATTTGGTGAAACCGAGTAAGAACCTCTACAGGGGAGAATGGTCATAGTAATGGCATGAAAGGATGAAGAAGAGTGACATCAAGAGAAAAGCTGCTGATATGTAGTAGCTGATGATGATGATTGTGTGATTAGCCCAGGATTGTCATGCCTTAGTTGGATTTAATGAGATTCTCGATAATCTGACAATAAAGGATTGAATATGAGCTGATTGATTCCTGGCTTGATTCCACTGGGAACAAACTGCTTCCTGAATCTTGTATTGCACTAGTTCTTAATGTCATTCTAAATTATTCCAGGTAATTAAACTGACCACCTGAAATACAGAGCCAAATTAAAAAGAAAGAGCTGGAGCAACTGTATTTTTTGTTTTCAAGTATCTAATATCTGTCAATACGAGTAGGGGACATAAACAGTTTGGGTTTGGGTTCTGCCCCCTCTGTGATTAATATAAGCCCTTCATACTCATTACCTGGCCTAAATTTGACGTCCATCCAAGTTGTGTAGATCATGCAAATGTTGGCACCCATCCCACTTGTATCGAGTAGTCAAGATCCTCAAGCGTGAAACAATGGTCCAGAAGCTAGACTCAAATTGAAAATGGGTTCAGAAACATTGGATCTACACCGAACTTTTCAATTTGGACCCAGGTACTTGAGACCCATTTGCATCTGTAAATAGGAGGGCTAGGAAATGATTTACTTGTGTTTACTACTGCAGCAGGGAGTTGGATTATCAGGTTTTCCTCTTCTGCAGTGAAGTTTCCTCTCTTTATATCTGGCCTTTGTTAAATTTTATTCATCTGATCAGGCAAGCTTTTCCTCAACTTAACCAAACTGCAGAGAACCGCCCAAACATGTAACATGTGTGCGACTTACTTTATGCAGAGGTTTATCTGATCCACCACTTCTCTGATGTACCACAGCTGAAAAAATTGCTCATAACTTTTGCTAACTATACAAAAACAATCTAAAGATTGGACAATGTGTAATATGACTTGCTGCGACTCAAGAGAGTCCACACAAATAGGAAGAGGAAGCCCCACACAAGTGGGAAGAGTGCATGCGGAGCCACCAATTATGACCCAAGAGAGTCCACACAAATAGGAAGAGGAAGCCCCACACAAGTGGGAAGAGTGCATACGGAGGCACCAATTATTGGACAATTGGGTGACATGCGGTGTTGCCAACCAATTGAGTAGCCCCTTGTCATCGTTATTGTTGTGATTTTTAAATGACCCGGGTCACCAATTAGACAGTTCAAACCACTTCAAACTGTTGGGCATTAGAGATTCTTTTTTTTATTTTTTTATTTTTATTTTTGCCCTTGCGCATTTACAGCTATATGTAATAAGACAGTTGGTGATCATATAATAATGGACAATTTAAGAAAATGACTGCCCATTTCAGTCGAATGCAAGTTGATGACCCACCAAAAAACAAAGGTAGGCTGAAAATGAAATAAATGAAAATAGTAAAGTTGGATATGCAGAAGACGACATGAATGGAAATAGTATAGTTGGATCTGAAGAAGTGTTTATCCAAGAATTTGGTCCGTGATAGAGTGAAATGGAGACAGAATTCATGTAGCAGCCCCATCATTACTGGGGCAAAGCAATGTCGATGAAAATTGTCTTCGATTTCGAGTGTATGAATTGCAATAGGAAGTTAGGAACAGGGGACAAGTTGAGCTGCAACTGTGAACTTTGGTGTTTACCCAAAAAACTATGACTTTGGGCATGCGCGAAATACCGTGGATGTGATCAGGTCATCCACCATACCCTTCAGATCATGGCCTAATTCCTTCACAATATAACTGATTTATTTAGGGTGGGAGTTTTGGGCAGTGTCTCAAACCCTCTGTACCTCATTTTCATTCATAAATCCCTCATGGTTGCTGTAAACATCTCTAAACAAATGTTAAGTGTCCCTATTTTCTGGGGAGAAGGCTGTAATAGCCCTGAAGCGATAGTGGATGATGTATCAACCATTTAGACCAGACTAATCACCTGTGGCCCCAATGTACTACGACTATAGATTCCACACTACATTCCACAGACAAATAACGTTTGCATGTTTCGTCAATTCAAGAGTTTTTAAAGTACGAGAAATGATCAAGTCCTATCCGCATTTGTGGGGCCCACTTTTACTATTTATATATTGTAGAAATTGGTATAAAATGACTTTTTTTAGGACCCATATCTCTAATTTATATTGGGGGAAGGGGTAAGTAAGGTTGTTGTCAGGGTGGTAATAAGTCCAAAGATTCCAAATTTAGGAACCAATGAGTTGCTCACAAGTATTCCTCATAACTAGATGGATTTGATCAAATGAATAAGTATAAACCCCGGATACTTCACTTTATTTTATTATTTTTTACTCAAAAAGAAATAAGAGTGGGGAATGTTTTTCATTAATTTAGAAATGTACATGTTAGATCTTCCATCTAATATCTACAAACAATGCTGAAATATAAATCTGCACTTGCACTTGGGACTTCAAAAGAGTAATAGCACCAACTCATATGCTCATTTCTATTCGATATCTGGGTTCAAAACAAAAATACCGTTGTTCGTTTATTTCATTAGCCTTGGATTAATAAGCTAACATTCCATAAGCAACTATTCTCCAAAGCTCTCTTATATTTAATAGAGCTAGCGCACCCCCCCATAAACTCTGCCACATGTTCCATATGCAGAACTTGCAAAGAGCTTCCTGGTGGAAAAGATGTAGAGGTTTAAGAGTCATTCTTGGATCGATATACTGTTAAGAGTCAAAGCATAGATCACACTGAACAAAGGCACCAACAAAATCATAGCCAAAAACTTTTATGATGAGAAACATAGTTTATTATTACCACTCAAACAAGCGCAAAACCTGGTTACAATCAACACCAATAAACACAATGAAGCAGACACCAACAAATTGACACCAACATAAAAGAGAGGTCTAAGACCACCACTAGCTCGGTTTATGGAATCTGATCAAAGAAATCAATTATTAGTTCTCTGGATATTGATGATATACACCACCTGTGTGTGTGTGTGTGTGTGCATGAGAACCCGTATAGGAGAAAATAATATTTTAATAACGATGAATGGGTGTGGGATTGCTGATCACATCACCCTGCAATGGGAGATTTTAGTATAGAATCTTTTATGTACCAATCTGGAATGTAGAAATGAGACAGGACAATTCTACATGAATGCAAGCTTTGCTTTATAGTGAAAATTTCAAAAGCACTATTTTATAATATCAAAGGGAACTGCACTCACAAAAATAGAGGTGAACTCATTGCATTGGATACACATCAACCATCTGTTTTGTATAGTAAATTACACAAACAATGCACTAGGCTATACTCGGTTCTAATTTTGCAGCCTTAAGTTGCTTTGTATACACTAGGGTTGGCCATACCTGACCCAGCCCATCAACTTAACCCAAACTAAACAGTAATTGCCCTTCCTATTTCCAGGATGGGTTTGAGCAGACAATTCCAACCTTACTAAAAACCAGGTTGTATATATGTTGGGTCTATACTTACGTGACCTGCCATCCAGACCCAATCCCAACTCATTGCACTACAAGTCTACAACACAACCCTTCAACCCCGTCTGAACCTAGCCCGTCTAATTTAGGGTTCGTAACTGGTACCGACCTTTTCAACTTTTGGCTTCGGTTCAGGGTCAGGTTGCACATATAAATTTTACCCATGGGCTGGTTATCAGGCAAGCCCCTCCACTTCGTCTGAGGATCAGTTTAAAGATCAATCTGACTGGATAATTCCAAACATCTTACTCAAGGATAAGGATGGATTGAAAATAACAATAACAAATGAACTGATAAAAAAGGCTGTGCATTTTCACTATCTCATTATAGAGAACAATATCACTGCAAATAAAACCACACAAACAGTATAAAAACGCACAAGTTTTCTACAGTAAAATTATTTGAATTAACCAAACTGGTCACAAGTTCCCACAGTTTGAAAATTCACTTCCCTTCTGGTTCCTCTGTCTTTGGCCCATATCGGCGATTAAACTTTGCAACCTGGCCGAGACTCTGGGCCATCTGACGCCTTGCTCTGAAATGATAGACTTTGCCTGTATTGTGTATTTTGGTCATCATGGCCTGAATCAATCTCCCGCTCTGTGTCACATATGATATCCACTGCATCTGAGGATGTAACCCTTTCCTCATCTCTAAAAACCTAGACAGACAAATGAACACAGATTGAAAAACTTCCATTAGTGGAGGAAAAGTGTAATGTCACTCTCAGGTAAACTGGGTTCATCAATAGATCTAGGCTCACATGGATGAGAAAAATTCATCTAGAGACCATAATAAGATATTAAACAAATGGTTGAGCCCCAAAGGGAAATAGAATAACGAAGAAGGTTGTAAGGTCCTGCACTACAGCAAAGTCAAGTTTTGATGCCCATCCATATTCCATGCATGTGGGCCATGTTAGATGATACAAATTACTGATGTGAAGGGCCTTGGTGGTGAAGAATGCATAACAAAAAAAAAAAAAAAAACACTGATTGGATGATTAAGCTTTGTTATACTCTATTCTTAGCTTTAAGTGTGTAGGGATGCTGATTGAAGGGTGGGACCTTCCAACCCTGATGAATTGGAAGATTCTCCATATCTAAACATTCCAAGAGGTTCATCACAACTATAACCTGGATCAACAGACAATGGATCCCACATGCCCAGCATAATTCGGTGCAGCATTCTGTAAATTTATTGTGAAGCAGTATCCTAATCCCTCGGAAGGGCAAACCGACCACTTCATTTATCCTACAATCTAAGGTCAGACAAGCTTCATGCTACTCAAAGACAAAAAGAAAGAAGAATCATCTAGTGTGACAAACTAAGGCTAGTTTTGGTATCGGCAACCTTAACCATCATCTCAGTTAAATAGTTGTCATGCAAAGGCCGCCATCTTCTACATAAATATGCACCAGAAAGTAGTTGGCACTTTCCACCGGCAGAAGGTATAGTCAAAACACTTGAAATATGCAAGACAGCAGCCCAGTTGTGAGCACTGGGTTGGGAAGGAAAATGTAAATTTTGAAAAACTTAGAAAACACCAATTTCATGAAAAACACAACACGACAAATTCAAACCATCTTGAGTGCCAAATAATGAACTTGCAACCATATTACAGCTAAACCATCATAATTAACAGTCACTGATTACTGACTACTGAGTAACTAAATATCATATTACCAATTAATAACGGACGTCACGGACCATCTTTCAACCATCAAAACGTCATTATTCAATACAAATCAAATCCATTATTGAATAAGGCTATTATAATGATGATGACGATGATGAAGACAATGACAATGATGACAAATCAAACCCCTCATTATGCAAGAACACAATGTTCTTACTTCCTGGGCGATTGCTCAAGGATGGTAGCTACTAGCCTATTACCATTATTATCTCAGCCTAACTGAGGATATAGGCATATTGATCTATGCTCAAGATAATAGTTGTATAAAAGAAAGCATTAATTCTTGCATTAGCACATATAAATTTACTGCCAACATAAATTGGTGATAATAAATCCAAGCCTCACGTGGCAGAATAATGGTAGACGTCAATAGAAATAATGAAATGAAAGAACAAGGCAATAATTGGACCACGTTTCTCTTTTAAACGCTGCTGAATGTGCCTCTAGCAGAATGTCGATTTGTTCATTACCAAGAAACAGTTAGAATTCTCAGTTCCTAAACACCAAATAAGCTGGCTTATTATCAAAACAAAGAAAGTAGCACAATCAACAAAACACTTCCATGTAATGAAGCTGCAAAACCTGAAATTGACTAACACTATCAAGAACTGCTAAAGGAACATACAAGTCCAGATCAATGCTACTATGTCTAGAAGCAGGGATGAGCTGATGAAAGAGATATTCTTGATTTGGAACAAATATTAGGAAAAATTTGCAAAAAATGGAAATTTATTCAAGAATAGTTGAAACATATATCTATATATAGATCTAATTAAAAATTTCTCGTGCTTTTCCCTTCTTAATTCATTAATGAATTAGTCATAAAAAAACACATGGATTATATACCAATTATTAAGTGTCCAGATCCTCTGAAGTGTATACTATGGGAAGCTCTCTACAGTACACTTTTTTTCTGAAAATAAGACACATGGCAGATTTGTAAGGCCCACCAGTCCTACTATATACAAGAGGGCTATGGGAATCAGTCATATACATCGCAGGCTGTCCAATCAAAGGCTAGTAAATGAACAATCAACAAATAAAGGTCTTTAAGCTTGGGAGATTTTATAGAAGCCTCGGTTCTCCAACAAGGATCTAGCTCTTCTCAATGCTCACAGCCATTGCAGAAACTAGATTCTTCCACTATCCATGATAGAATGGTAAGCTTTCTTTTTACTAATGTAGCTTGAACATGGATGTGAGAATCCACAATGTACTGTATAACCAAGTCAAACAATGCTACTTAGAAAGTTGGACACACCATTTATGGTTGTATCTCAATAACAAAAAGTTAACATTAAAATTTTGTACTTTCTAATACTAGGATACTCATAGTAAGAAGTTGAAAAAACAAACATACATCATCTTTTTACCAAAAAAAAAATAAAAATGTATTATTCATCTCTTTTTTTTGTCATTAAATAATTTCTCGCATGATTTGACTTCTTTCTAGGGTGAGGAACACTTGCATGGGGAGTATTTACTCCGTGATTATAAAACTTAGCTCAAACTGAATCGTATTGTTTGATGCATAAAGTTTTCCACCATGACCTTAAAAACAATTTTATATATGACTTAAATTTGACATGTAAAATGAATTAAAACCCTAATTTTTACCACTTTTATATTCTGTTTTGTTATTTTATTTGCACATAAACCACTGCAAAAGCGATTAAAAGTAAAGATTCGTTACTTTTTTATTTTCTCAAAATTTTCAACTCTCGTTTTTTCTCTTAGGACTAAGGAAGGGCAATAAAAAAAACTTCTGAATGAACCGAGATATCAGTTCAAGGCCAATATATTAGCCCGTACACGATCAAGTGCCATGATTTAAGAGGTAGAAATATATTTCAACACAAACAATGTTGTCACCATACCGAATAACAATCTGAAAATGTAGAAAATGAAGCCTTCAATTTTCATTTTACACAAAAAAGGGTGAATTCACTTTGGAAATAGAATACAGGGGAGCATGTTTATTTCATAAATTATCACAATACATAGAGATCTGCAATTAGAAGATGGTGAATAAGAAAGAAGATACATCAATGATCAAACAAACCCATTTCGCAAAATTCATCAAACAGGCAAACATAAAGCTTTAGAATCAATGAAAAGTGGAAGAAAAAAAGAAAAAGAAAAAAGATAGAAACAAGTCTAAGATACAACAATCAATCCCAAAATGCATATGAAACCCATGAAAACAAAGTTTGGTAAATTGGAGGATCTTTGATTTCTATGACCCTAATCCATTTGCTCAGGGCATAAGCATGAGATAGGGAGAGAGGAGAAAAAGAGACTTAGTTAATGAATACCCACCTAATGGTAATGGTAAAAACCAAGCTTTCTAATAAAACCCCTAAAAACCCATCACAAGAAACTTCAATCATTACCCTTCATCTTCTCCACAAACCCTAAAATGAAAAGTTGAAACAAATGTAAATAATGCTTAACAAAACAGCCCTAGAAAAAGAAGTAATAACCCCAAAATCTCTCAACCCATAGTAAACATATGTAAATGAAGATGCAAAAGTAACCACAAAATATTGAAAGGGGGGGCGACAGAAGAAGGAGAATGTGTACCTGGCACCGGCGACTAGTCGACGGCTTCGTTCGGAGGTAGATCGAGAGGCGAGAGAGGAGGGTACTTAGACTGAGTGTTTTCGTTCGGCTGAAATGGTGAAAAGGAATGAAACGAGGGTCAAGGGTTTTTTTTTTTTTTTTTTCTTTTTTCTTTTTTCTTTTTTTCTTTTTAATTTAGCCCCTTCACTTTTTCTCTCTCTTTTTTCTAAACTACCCTCAAATAAATGTTATCTTGTCAAACCTCAATTGCAAAGGAACCGTTATGTAAAGAAAATATGGAGAGAATATAAGTTAAAAGCTTTCTTTTATCAAATAAAGTCATACATGCTTTGGTGATGAGAAGGAAAATTGTTAAAGAGTATGATCTATTTCATACATTTCATATGAATTTCTGCATATGCTGCATATGAAATCATTCCAGCAGTATCTTATTTTTTAGAGTTTTAAACCATTTATACTTACATATCATTTGTTAATTGGCATTTTTTTTAATTAAACGCTGACTTGACCATTTTGCATTCTTGAATTTCAGTCACAAAAATACACGCACTTAAAAAATACTATTAGTTTAGACTTTTAAAAATTGAGAGTTATAATTATCTAAATGCACTTAAAAATGCTATTAGTTTAGACTTTTAAAAACTGAGAATTATAATTATCTAATTAAAATGATATCTCCATATCTTTAAAGTTGCATGCACATACAAACTACCTCTATGAGTTGGTTCACATCTCTATAATTGGTAACAGGAGAGGAATCCTCTCTTTAGAAGATTCTTTGGTGCGATGGAATTAATCTTTCATAAATGAGAATTTATGAGAATAGAGGATTTATTCCATTTCACGTTTGGCTATCACAGTGGAATCAAATACGATTTCTTCAAATCCATGTTTGGTAAACATGTCAAAATCCAAGAAAAAAAAAAAAAAAAAAACTAATGACAAACATTACTTAAAACAAGATTACATGCAAACATCAATTCAACGAAAACAGATTACAGATTTACAGATAACATATTGATCAGATTGTAAGCAAAAAATAATATTCAATGTCCACTAATTTATATATATTTGCCTTGTAAGGATCCATAAACTCACAAACCCACATGGTAAACAAGAAAATAAATTCATCACACGGTCTCCAATTTTCGACTACAAATTTCTTAGATCCAGTACTGCAGAAAGAGTACGCAATTTCTCCAAGCAAGGATCTCCATGATTCAAATAAAACAACCTCCACACCGAAATAAAAAATGAAAAAAATTTCGAATTTAGTTCCACAAAGGACATGGCACAAACCAATTTCACCAAATCTATTTAATAGGATAACCCATGGCTTTAGAATGAATAAAATTGGGAAAAAAAGTCTTTGATTTCCAGTAAATCTGAAATACAAAGAGGTAAAGAAAGATAAGTGATGTTTGAGACGGGGAAGAAGATGAAGGTAACATGATTTATGCCTTGGCCAAACAAAGAGGGACGGAGAGAGAAACCCGGTGGCGAGGGAACCCGAGGCTTCATGCTTGGAGAGAGAGATAGAGAGGAGGAGGCTGCAGGTGCTATAATGATTTTAGGTCTGGTCATGGTGGACCCGGAACCGGAATCATGCTTAGATTCATGTTTAAATCAATCTAAAGGTGTGAATCTTTGGTTATTGACTTCCATCACAAGAAAATCATTTGCAATCTATCTCATGTTTTGGATTTAACAACACTTACAAAGCACATGTATTTTGGTTTTAAAGTTTCAAACAACTTGCGTAGAATTGATAGGTATATCTTTTTCAAGTTGGATTTCGGATCACATGTGATTTATCTTTTCACTTCAATCAAATATATTTTTGTGATTTGCACTTTTAAATGCCTTAGGCATACATACTTGAGCCTACACTTTTAAATTTGATTGAATATCACATGCATCACATGTTTTGGCTTTAAAAATTCACAACTTACTTGAACTAGATAGGTTTTTTTTTTTTACAAGTTATTTTTAACATATGATTAGCATTCTTACCTCAATCATAAATATTGTTACGAGTTTAAAGCATTTGGCATACATTTATGAGCTTTCATTTTCAAATTGATTGAGGTCATCATGCATACACATTGAGCATTAATCTTTGCATTCATATAGTGTATGTGTGAGTTAGCTTTTCACTTTCATATCCGCATATTGTAGATGCATTTTATTGAGCTTAATTTGTATTTCTATCAAGTGTATGTTAGACACATTTTAGAGAGAAAACCCTAGGGTTATATGTTATTACTTAGCCTTAGAAAAGCATAAGTGTAAGGTTAATGGTAAACTATAAAACCCAAGAGTATTGCTTAGCCTATTGGAAAGCATACATAGTGGAAATCCGGTGGGGGTGGAACACAAGCCGGTAATGGATGTAGGCATTTAGGCCAAACCACCATAAATCATTGTGTTATTGTAGATGAGTTGTGGTGATTTTTTTTGTTAGCTTATGTACTTTAATTTCATATAATCATCACTTGTGACTAAATAACCTAAAAAAGTTAAAATTTGGCATAACTGGTCACTAATTCTAGCTCACCCCCCTCCCCCACCAAGGTTCGGATCCCGGACTTTAATTAAATTCTTATCCAACACATGAGTTGGGTGTGGAGCAGAAACAATTGTCATTCAGGTTAAATTCAAGTTGGCCTAGACACACGAACCTGACTCGACCCACTTCTGTAAATAACATCCTTAGTAGAAAAATTGACCCAAATATACTCAATTGAGTTTGGTAATTAAATCTAGACAAGATGGATACATACAAGGATATATGGAAAGCTCGTGACTCTCACTTGGACTCGACTCATCTAGCTCTGAAAATTTGATTCAAAGAGAGTCAATGCGACTTAAGACAATAATATTTTTAAATATATATAATATCTAAAAATGGATCAGAAGCTTGTAGAATTTAGATATACATGTATTATTGATAAATTTAAATTACTAAATTTCTATATGTGAAAAAAAATTATAATAAGAAAAGTATATGGGAAAAAACCTTGCACATTACAGAATTTTAAGTCTAGATATCAAATGTAAAAGATCAGAGATAAGTCTCTAATAACATTTCAAGATGATTCCCTTTGCAGACAGGTTCTAGGAATTCATCGGACTGTGATTCCATTGCAGGTGAAGGGGATAAGGAGATGGAAGCTTGACAGACGATTGTAGTTGGCAAAATACTGGGTATGTCTTTTGGTAGTAATGAGGTAGAAATTGTTAACCGGGCATAGTTTTGGAAGAGTTGGAGGAGAAGGGTGAGAGAATGGGAGAGCCAGGTGAGGTGACTTCTTAAGCCAAATAATTGGTATCTGTGGGGGAATTTTTGTTGTGTTCGATTAATGATTAGATCTTCTTTTGTTGCAAGAAACTAAGATTTCTAAGAATATTATCTCCATTGTTCGCGTTGTTTGGGGTGCTCAAAGTTGTGAGTGGGAGTGGGCTCCTTCAGAAGGCTCATCTAGGGGATTAATCTCAATTTGGAAAGAGGATGCTATTCGCATGGTGGATGCACATAAGGAGCCAAGGGTGTTAGCGATGAAGCTATTTAGCATTTCATGTGGTCTTGAATGGGTTGTGGCTAATGTGTACGGTCCTAATGATGATTCAGCTAGAACTCCCTTTTGGGATAGTCTTTTTATTGTTTTGTCTACGTGGTCGGTTCCATGGTGTTTGGGTGGAGATTTCAATATGATTCGGTTTCCTCGTGAAAAGAAGGGTGGTGTAATTCTTTCTCATATTATGGAAATTGAAAGAACTTATTGGTAACCGACCTCGCCGAGAACCTTGTGCTTTCCGGTGTGGGGTAGACCTGCGAACTCGCTGCGAATGCTCTCAGATCTACCGGATAATCAAGCAAGGGTACCCATCTCCCTTATATAGAGCAATACTTAGGAGTCACGACTACTATGGACTCTACCCCTCCTGAAATCCCACATCTCCTTATCAGCGTGAGAATTTTGCTAACCGAGAGTCTAAACTAGATCCAAACTCTACCACCAAGAGTTTGATTTTTATCTGACTCAATCAGATCAAGACTTGTTGGAAGTTCATCCGCGACATATCGTCGGGCTAGATCTGGCGTGGGCCCAATGGTAGTTGGGCCACACAATTTTCCAAGCAGAAAGGTTTTTTGATTTTATAAATGGGGATGCACTTGTTGATTTTCCTTTGGTGGGAATGAAGTTCACTTGGTCTAACAATCAAGAGAGGTTGGCTATGAGTAGGATTGATAGATTTCTCTTTTCTAAAGATTGGGAAGAACAAGTTACAATTCCTAGACAATTATCTAAGCATTGTCCTATTATGCTTAAACCTAATGTCATAGACTGGGGCCCTAAACGCTTCAGATTTTTAAACTATTGGTTGTCGAATAAAGATTTCCTAGTGAAGGCTTGTGAGTGGTGGTTACAGGTGCAAATGCAAGGCTTTGCAGGTTTCAGAATCTCTAAAAGGTTTCAGGGGTTGAGACAAAAGATTAAACTCGAATTCAGAGGTGTTCGGTAAAGTTGATGTTTCTAGAGATGCTCTTTATCTTAAGGCAGAGGAGTGGGATCGGTTAGAAGAGGAAAAGGGGTTGTCTATGCCAAAGAGAACTAGCAAATGGGCTGCTTTTAAGAAGATACAGGATTTAAATCACATGAAGGAGGTGATATGGAGGCACAAATCTAGAGTGAGTTGGCATAAAGAAGGTGACAAGAACACCAAATTTTTTTCATCGATCGTATGGCTAGTGTGGGGAATATAATTAATTTCATTGGCAAAATTAAAAACAGATCTTGTTTAATTGAGATGTTAAGGAAGATATAACATCTTTTTTTTTTTAGAATTTGTATAGGCGTGAAGAGTTTTCCAAATATTGATGTAATTTCTTTTCCTTCGATTCCATTTGACCATATGGCATGGTTGGAGAGGGATTTTGAGATGGAGGAGATTAACTCTGCCTTAGTCGAATGTGATGGAGAGAAGGTGCCTGGTCCTGACGGTTTTAATTTCTCCTTCATTAAAGCTGGTTGGCATTTTCTAAAAGATGATTTTTATGAGATGCTGGTAGAATCTCACTGCAGAGGCAGGCTTAATAAGGAGCTAAATGCTACTTTTTGACACTCATCCCAAAAATTCCAAATCATGTGGAGCTGAAGGATTATAGTCCTACATATTAGTTTAGTGGATGTGTTTACAAGCCGTTGTCAAAGATCTTGGTGAACAAGTTTAAAAGAGTGTTGCCATTCATTTCCAAGGTGCTTTTGTTAACAAGCGGCAGATTCTTGATGGGATTTTGATTGCCAACGAGCTTATTCATTCAAGGAAAAGGTCGTGTAAGGAAGGCGTTATTTTTAAGATTGATTTGGAGAAGGCTTATGATCTTGTTGATTGGGCTTTTGTATAGATTATATGCTTGGAAGATTTGGTTTTGGTTCAAAATTGAGAGGATGGATTTGGGAATGTATTTCTTCTACTTCTTTTTTGGTTTTGGTAAATGGTTCTCCCTTGAGGATTTTTAGAGCTTCTAGAGGTCAGAGACAAGGTGACACACTCTCTCTTTTTCTCTCACTTTGGTTGTTGAAGTGTTGGAGACTTTGCTATCGAGGGCTAAAGAGATGAGGCTCATTGAGGGCTTTGAAGTTGGTTCTAATGGAGAGGCGATAACTCACCTTCAATTTGCAGATGATGCTATCTTATTTACTTCTGCCAGATAGGATCAGGAGATCATAGTCTTGAAAAAAATTATAAGATGTTTTTAGTTGGCATTGAGATTAAAGATAAATCTATTACAAAGTATTTTAGTGGGGGTATGGAGTATATGGAAGATCACATTGCTCTAATGGCAAGGAGATTGCATTGTCAAGTCAGCCAATTACCTTTTCAGTATCTTAGAATGCCGGTAGGGGGTAATCCGAGTAGAAAGGCTATGTGGACTCCAGTGATAGAGAGATTTGAAAGAAAGTTGTCCAATTGGAAGAGCCATTATTTCTCCTTCGAGGGAAGGATTGCTTTGATTAAAGCCACTCTTTCCAACTTGCATGTGTATTATATGTCTTTTTTCAAGATGCCAAAGGCGGTGATTGAAAATTTAGACCATTTAAGAAGGAATTTCTTATGGGAAGGCCAAAGCAATAAAAAAGAAAATGCATCTTGAAAAGTGGAGTGAAGTAGTGAAACCAAAGTGGGCGGGGGGTTTGGGCCTTGGTGATCTTGGGCTAACGAATTGGGCTCTTTTAGCTAAATGGTGTGATGTTTTGAATATTTATAATAAATAAATTATTTATTTAGCTATTATTATAATTGATTGTATTTTAGTTAAATAGGTGGTTTGTTTAAGTGGGGACCACATTAGGCATAGACTGGTAAGTTGGGCTTGTTGAATAGGAGACTTGACCCGTAGTTAACACAGGCCCAGTCTAGTAGTTATAGTTCTTCTCAAACAAAAACTCTTATTTCTTTAGAACCCAAACTCTTCTCTTTAGAACTTAAGTTCAACTCCAATCCTTATTCCATTCTCTATTTATACAACACCATCGTACTCTTTTCTTCTCCCACCAACACTCTCTCCACTTCTTTGGCTCTTGCAACTTAGCAACCTAGAAATCTAGCAGCCGGATATCCGATCAGAGACAACCACCTTCTTCCTCGCGAAAGCCTCTTCGCCAGGATCTTGTTTTTGGCTTTGGCAATAGGAATTTTAGTTCGTCTCCTCTAACCGCGAACATAAGGCAACTACACAATCGTAACTTGTGAATTGGAATGCTTCTTTTCTTCTTTGATCCATGTTTTGTGCATATAGAATCATTTAAATGCCCTTTTGTAGATGGTGATGTTAGAATACGGTTTTCTGTTGTTGTTTGGGGGTTTTTGGATGTTTGTATGTTAATGAATGGTTTTCCCCTTGTGTGGGAATTTGCTTTGGTCCAATTTGTGATCAAAATTACAAAACAACAACAACAATAATAATAATAATAATCACATAAAAAGACCTAGGGATTGGGTCCATACAATGCCCTTTCACAAAATCTCAATGGAGTTACACAAATTATATATATATATATATATATATATTAAACCAACAACCTCTTTGCAGGAAAGCGACATGTGGCGTTCCCTCGTTCCCTCTTGGATTTTTGCAATAACATGTGGCACATCGATCCCACCCAATAACTCATGCAATATCCTCAAGTATCTGAATACAATAAAAAACTTCCCAAAACTAAAGATCTATTCAAATATACTGATCCCATAAAGATTCTATCTACTTAAGCAAAACAAAAAATTAGAAGGAGTGAAAATTGTGAACCCCAATCTATGTTGCGAATCATGTGATCCCCACTTCCTATTAATATATACCACTCCTCTATATATGCTTTACCTTAAACACAAATTTGGGTTGGACCATCAGAAACAAATGCAAGTCCATACTCACATAAAAAGACATGTATTTTGGAGGGACCAAAGTCGAGTTCTGGCCCATTGATAACCTTTGTAAATATAGGAGTGGGCACATCTATAAAATAGTTTGGACTTAAAATCTCTTTTCCAAAATTAATCCAATATGAGTGTGAATGGGACTATATCTAGATAAGAAATTAGAAAAAAAAAAAGAGAATAATTCGACTTCAATATGTGTTAGATTTCATGGCATAAGAAATCAATGGTCAAAAAATAAAAAATCCAACTGTAGTGATGTTAGATGAGTCTTTAAAACAGTTTCATAAAACCCTGGATACACAACACCACCCACTAGCACTGTGTATCAACTAAGGCCACCAGCAGTTCGAAGCCAAGACCTCCATCTCATTATTGGACTTTCCAGCAACTCGAACAATTTAAGTGTGGGTACAATTTAAGCGTGGACCTATATCTAGATAAGAAATTTTTAAAAAAAAGTATAATTTGATTTCAATATGTGTTAGATTTTATGGCATACGAAATCAAAGGTCGGAAAATGAAAAATAAACAATGCAAATGTAGTGATGTCAGATGAGTCTTTAAAATAGTTTGGTAAAACCCTGGATATATAACATCACCCACTAGCACTGTGTGTTGGGTAAGGCCCCAACTAGTTCAAAGTCAGGCCCCCACCTCATTATTGGACTTTCCAACCACTCGAACAATTTAAGTGTGGGTACAATTTAAGTGTGGCTTGAATTTTCGGTCAATTGACTAAATAACATGGTTCGATCAAGTGTCCATGTTATATTTCTAGCACATTCCCTTATTTATAATCAGGCACGCAATCTAGTGATGATCTGTGGCCGCATAGCTTGAATTAAGCAATGTACACTGGCTCAATATAAGCCCACTTTTGATGATCGATCCGTGGCCACAGAGTATGAAATAAACATGATATAAGATGTAATGTAAATTATTGTTGATATTATCATATTAGTATTTTAAATTAATTTTTACTTAACATTACTATTAATATGATAATTAAAATTAAAATAACATTAGGTTTTGTAGTTAAATATACTAATTTAATTTTATGTTATAGTTTTAGTGTTATCATCTTAGATTTTTAAATACAATAATTTTGGCAATGATTGGTATGTTCTCCATCATTTATTTGACTTTAATTAAATTAATATCTTAACCTAAATTTGTATAACTTAGCATTGTTAATTTTTTTCCTAACCACAAGGCCAATACTATATCATTATTGGCTCGTCTAATCGGTCCAAATCTTTATATTTCCGTTACTCCTCTCAATTGCTTCCTCTATAATTTTTTTTATATATTTTTTTTCTTTTTTGGCCCATGTTGGGCATGAGCTTCTCACACTGGTTATATATATAAAAACAGCCACCTCTTTGCGGGAGAGCGACACGTGACGCTTTCTCTTGGGCTTTCACGGTGACATTTGGCATTAATATTCAAATTATTATCATCTTTGTCATTTCTCCCCCAAATCTGATTCCTTCCCTAAATTCTCTCCCCTAATTTTTTGTTCTTTCTCTAAATTCTTTCTTCATTTAATATTTTAAGATAAACAATTTTATTAACTTAGCCAAAAAAACCTCCTTGTTTAATCCTTAATTCAGATCTCTCAATACTCATTCATTCCAAATATATTCAAACCCAATACTTTACTTCTTAAAATTTAAAGCATCACAAAGAAGTTTTTTTTTTTTTTTTTTTTTTTCAAAACACTCCTCATTGGATCCATTAAAAAATAAAATCTAATCCAATAAAAATAAATGACCCCATATTTTATGGGTCCAATCAAATTTCATTCAATAAAAGTTTGGCCCACTTAAAATTTTCATAACCTAGCACTCAGTGGACCAATGAAAAATTCATGATACTTTTGAATCGACCCATATTCTACATAGGCATGTCAAACGGGCCGGGCTGGGCCATGCCAGGCTTCCGTGCTTGTGTGCCTCCTTCATCTTTTTTTTTTTTTTCAATTTTTTTTTCTTTTCAATATTAAAAATAAAAATTAGAACACAAGCACGGAGAATTGCAAAGATATTTAAGTGGTTCGGTCGAACTCAACCTACTCCACTGAAAAGAGGGAACCATTTGGATTTTAACTTCTTGAAGGTTTCTGAATAGGATTACCTTCAAAACCTTACAATCTTTTTTAGAAAATAAAAATAAAAAAAGAATGAAAAACTTATATATTTACAAATTACAATGATAAAAAAGAAAAAAATCATATGCGTAGTACAATAATGTATTCTGCTGGATCATAATCTTCTATTGATGTCAACACTTGCTTCTTCTTATTTGCCAAATACCAGTCTCGTAGGCAAACACAACATTTCACCGTTTCTTCAATTAGATTTGTTCTTCTGTCATCCACCACACGTCCACATGCACTAAAAGCCTATTCTGATGCTACAGAAGACATTGGAATAGTCAATAGATCATCAACCATGGTGGCTAACACCGGATAAATGCTTTCTTGTTGCTTCTACCATACTAAAAGGTCAAGACTAGATGCATCCTACACCCGTATTACACCGACGTAAAGATACGAGAACTCTGTCATTGTGTTACTTGAACTTGAGTTGGATGCCATGCCCGTGGACAGAGAAGAATACCACACATTTCACTCACCAACACTTATTTGCTGGACTTCTGAATGGCCCATACTAAGCCTAGTTGTACCCGTTTGCTCACAATAAAATTGAAAAAGTGCTTTTAAATTTTCCCTTATATTTGAAAAAATATTTAAATTTATATAATTCATATTTTTATTTATTCCATCAATAAAAAATTGTACACCACTTAATTCTAACCTAAGAGCAAAAACAACAGCTAAAGAAAATCTCATTAGAGCATCTTTCCAATATTTATTAAAATTTTCTTCCATGTTTCTAATAGTGCTACTAAGTAAAAAAATTATCTCTAAATCTATTGAGTTGTAAAGTAATTTTAAAAAGCTTCATTAGATGTGAGATAATATATCCTAGAAAAAAATAATGTTGAAGTATAAAAAGCTTCTAATAAATCTCTTATATGGGCATGTAACTCCCAATGTTCATCACTAATCATCAAATCTTGTGCATGAAAAGCACAAAATTCATTCAAAACAGTTTTCCGGTCATGTGCATTGTTTAAAAAATCATACATAGAATTCCATCTATGCTGTACCTCTTTAGGTATTTTAATAACTGATACGCCTTGCCTCGCTCATATTTGGGCATATAATTGTCTTCTCTGTGTGGAGCCGAAAATAAATCTAGCAATGTCTTTAATACCATCTGTGTAACTTACAATATGCTTTAAACCAGCCTTTGTAATGAGATTTAAGATGTGACGTACACATCTATTTTGGAAGATAGAGTCATCTATCAAAGTTGCTAGTGGCATCTGTATTCTCATTAATTCAATAGCCACTATATTATTACTGGCATTATCTAAAGTTATAGATATTACTTTTTCCTTAATATTGTATTCATCTAGTTTTTCCAAAATAAATGTACTTATTCTAGTGCCATTGTGTGGCCATTCAAAACAGCTAAAAATAATTATACGTTTATTAATAATTTATTTTGCATCTATGTTATGTATAGTAATATAAAAAAACTATCACCCCCTTTAGAAGTCCACATATCTGTAGTTATGGCTATTCTAGTAGGAATTTCTACAAGGTAATTTTTTATATTTGTTTTCTCTTCCTGCTAGAGTCTAATAGTATCATTTCTGGCTGTATTTCTTGAAATACTATGAAATTGTGATTGATAGTATTTCTGGACCCATTCTTCAAAAAACTCATTTTTCAACAAAAGAAAATGGTAATTTGGATAATACAATCATTTTAACAAGATTTTATCTAGCACTTTGTACATTAAAAGAAAAAAGAATCAAACTGCTACTACTACTACCACCACCAGTAATAGAAATTTGGGTCTGTAAACCAGGTGTCTCTGCCCCTGCATTCGCCAGCTTATGTAAGGCTAAACATTTTTTCCTATGTCTTGACAAATGGCCGGTACCGATTTTGAATCGGCACAATAAATTTTACTACAAAATTTGTATTTTACATTTTCAACTTTCTTTCCATTTTCAATAACATCAAACCTTGTATATATATATATATATATATATCCCAAACTACTGAAGTTCTATTCCTTTTTGTTGGTTTACGGGAACTCTGAGGAAAGGGCGGAGGTAAATCACCGACTTCATCTTCTAATTCAATAAAATCTTCTCCTACTCGTAAATTAATGAAAGAAGATTCTATGGGAAATCTTTTAGCCATATTTCAAAAAATAAAATTTATAAATAATAATAATAGGCTAATAGCCTTCTTTTGTGATAATTAATATAAGAAAGGAGAGAAAATGAGAGTTGTATAATATATTATAAACTTATATATATATGGAATCTCAAATTTAAATAATATAAATATCTCTAAATCTTTGAAGGCCCCTTTAATCTTGTCTCTTGATGACTTGATCTTTGCCTTCCAAAAATTTCTTAGAGAGAGTGAAAGAGTTCAATGCTTTGAAAGAGAGCAAGAGAATGTATAAAGAGTGAGAGATTTGTGTAAATTGGTGAGGAATGGAGGCTTAGGGGTATTTATAGACTTTGTTAAATGAAAAATGACACAAAATACCCCATATATATGACCGTTTTATAGTTGTTGGGCTGGGGGGTGGGGATAAAATGGACTTTTTTTTTAAAAAAAGAAGGACCTCTTTGGCTGTTTGATGGGCCTGTGGGCCGTGCTGGGCCATAGCCGTTGATTGATTCGGCACGACCCGACCCATTTGACATGCCTAATTCTACATGTCCTTATTAGGCCCACTTTTAAAAGATATCCAAACCAATCAAAATAATGACATCGTCTTTTATGAATCCAAATCAACTCTCACTCCATAAAAGTTGACTCACTTAAAATTTTTATAATCTAGCACTTAGACCCCTTATTTATGGGGTCCACGCTAATTGCCGAAAAAAAACCTTTTAATCAAAATCAAGTGTTTTATGACCACTATACATAAAAAAAAAAAAGATTTTTTATGACCATAAAATATTCAAAGGACCCATTTACTAATATGATATTCTACCATTTTTACGAAACATTTTTCATCTATATACATTTATTTTATATTCTATGTTTTTTTTTATTGAAATATTGTCAGTACGGAACCACATCCCACCCATTAACTTCTAATACATAAGTTACATGTTTTCATCCTATTGCTTTGCAGTTGATTTTAAATTTTAGTTATTCTGCATTGTAAAAAAAAAAAAATCTTAGGTTCTGAACTTAGCAAATCAAGCCTATGGGCCAAGGTTGGGGCAACATTCTCAAAAGTTTTCTATGCTCGGTGTTATTATTATTATTATTATTATTTCTGACCACTAGGCCAGCACTATATCATTATGGGCCTACCTAATTGGTCCAAATCTTTATCTTTCCCTTACTCTTTCCCTTATCTTGCTTCCTCTATGAAAAAAATTTAATATATCTTTTCCTTCACAGGCCTCTTTCACTAGTGTAGTGAGTATATATAAATTCCTTTTTCATTGCAACCATATCTTATGTGGGATTCAAATAAAGAAGCTTGAATGGTTCTTTACTATTTTGAAAAGTTCCAACATTCGGTGGTTTAAAAACTTCACAATCCCAACTCCATATGTAGTTCCAACATTCGGTGGTTTAAAAACTTCACAATCCCAACTCCATATGTAAAGATCACTTAACTCCAAAAGATAGCTCAGTTGGCTTAAGACCACGGTTTGCGTTTGAAGATTGTAGGTTCGAAACTGCACTACCACACTAGGGCTCTAGGGGAATTTACTCGGCTTCCCTCCGGGTCCGGAGAGATTAGTCCAACCTAAAGGGTTGGGAACCTCCAATAGAAAAAAATAATAATAATAAAAAATAAAATAAAATAAAAAAAGATCACTAAACCCAGTCCTTGGACTCGTACGACCCGCTCTATTTTCTGATATATCACGTGAAGTCAACTCGACTTGTAGTGTCCGGCTGAGTCTTTATACCATCATCTATTTTTTTTCTTCTTCCATATCGTGTACATATCTGAGTGTGGTTCCCACACGCTTGCTATGAGTGGAAAAGGAGTGGAATCTATAGTAGGGCCCATCTAGTGAAAATCTAAATGATTCAAAATGAACTCTGTCTCATTTTTAAGATGTTCTCAATTTTTTCTCCAAAACGTGTTGGTTCCATTGTAAGATTCAGCATGTGAATGATAACATAATTAATACAATCTTACGAATTATTCGTTAACTCTAACATAGCAAAAAAAAACTATTGATTAATTCATTAATCATGCTGGGATTGATATGGTCAATCTTGTAATGGACTAACTCATTTTTTAAGCGAACTGATATATAGGCATTCATTTAGAACGGTTCAAATTTTTTATTAAGTGGGCTCCATTGTGGGTTCCACTCCTTCGGGAGGAAGCATGCCTCTTATCACTCAGGCCATCCAGACTCATATGCGTCCCACACAATTTTATCCAACCGAACAGCCAAGTGCCAGCACCCTGTAATCTTATCTTCTACCTGCCGTGTGGCATTCACCCACCATATCCAAACAGCCCCCACATGCCCACATCTCAAGACAGGCACAAAATCCAACGTCCCTTATCCTTCCTTTCCCCCAAGGTCCTACGTCAGATCCTACCACCTTATGCACGAAAGGCCATGCATATCTAAATATGACCCATAGCCAATACCTATAACCATATCTTCTTCCAGCCACCTTGCACACGTAGCGCCATGCACAGTCTAAAATATGTCCCATAACCATTACATCTAACCATATCTTCTTCCAATCCCTCCTACATATATTCTCATCTCATCACCTCCCTCTCCCTCTCTATAAACTGTTCTCAGCATTTCTTCCTTTTGTATTTTGTACTAAGTCATGGCCAAGAACATGGGTGCCTACAACGTTCCCGATGGAGTGGACATTAGAGGGAGATATGATGATGAGTTTGCTAGGATTCTAACCAAAGAGGCACTGCAATTTGTTGCTGATTTGCAGCGCGAGTACCGCAACCGGATCCGGTATGCGTTGGAGTGCCGCCGGGAGGCACAGAGGAAGTACAACGCCGGCATGTTGCTGGGTTTTGATCCGGCGACAAGGTATATAAGAGAAGGCGATTGGGTTTGCGCAGGGGTCCCTCAAGCAATTGCTGATCGGAAGGTGGAGATCACTGGGCCGGTGGAGAGGAAGATGATCATCAATGCTCTCAACTCTGGAGCCAAAGTTTTCATGGTATGAATGAATCTTTGGAGTTTGCCAGTAGAAATATATTGTTTGATTTGAAAGGGCACAGTTGCTTTTGTGATGGCAATGGGTCGGGTTAAATGGAGACCTGCCTTGGGTGGGCTTCTTAGTGGTTTATTGGGTATTGAATACTGATTGGGTATGGATTTGAGTATTCATACGCAGGTCAAGTTCAAGTTTTTTATTGCATTGCCACGCCCTGTCCCATTTATAGTTACTCTAAAAATTTATACTAAAGTGATATACATAGAGTAACTCTCGCCCATAAGAATAGAATAATGAAAAAGGTCTAGTTCTGGCTTAGATTTAGGCTAAAAAAAGTCTTCCAACCGGACCATCATGACTTCTGATATATAAAGTGATAAATCCTATAAGAAGATAGGCCAACTCCCATCCAGTAAAATTACTAGGACAAGAACAAGTAATTTATTTTAAGCGGTTCAGATTTTGACAAGTAGATACCGTTAAATAGCCTCTCCAATATCATGTGATCCCAAAAGGTCAAGCTTGTATGATATACATACACAGTCGGCTGATTTTGAAACAGAGTTCATGAGGATGAGGTTAGAAATGAAAAGAAAAGAAAAAAGTTTTGGTTTGAGAGAGAGAGAGAGAGAGAGAGAGAGAGAGATAAATGGGTCTTGACCTAAAAGGTGGGTTAATTTATAAACCAACTGAACCCATGAATGTCCTGGCCCCTGGCCCCGGTGGGCTGAAATAGCTATGAAATAGGGAGGGCAGAGCAGAACAGAATGAAACAATTTTGCATTTATTAAAGTGTAGTCCCTACGAATCTCATGTTATGGGGACCACTTGGGTTTCTTATGAGAAGATCAGGGCATTTTCTTAAAAAATTTGCTTATTCATAAATATGCATGGAACATCTCCAGAGTGTAATAGATGAAAATGACCAGAGTGATCTAGGCTTAGCCAATCAATTAGCTATCTCTTTTAATGGAGAAGCTAACAGTCTGATTTATAACTGGATTTTAATAGTTGGTCATAATCAGGTTGGGTGAAACTAAGTTCTATATATAGAGGAATCAAATAGTGTGAAAATTAGATGGAGCAGAGATTGGATGGTCCTGATTGATGCACTATTTTTTATGGAAAGATGGCTTATCAGTTACGGTGGTTATGATTATTTGGATAATTTTGCACAAAAGGTCATTCTTTGCTATTATTCAATTTCTAGTGAGTTAGTCAATTAATTCTGTCATCATCATAATCATGTGTCTTATTCTATCTTCTAGGGATGTTTCTTCATCATCATCAAAGCCTTGTCTCAACTATATTGGGATCAGCTACACGAATCATGTTTCTCTATTCGGATCTATCTTGAACCAAATCTTCAAATAAGTTACACTTTTTTATATCTATTTTTACTACCTCCAACCATGTCCTCTTTGGCCTACCCCTTCTCCTTGGTGGGTCATCAACCTTCATGGCCAAACTTTTCCTTACCGGCGCCGTTACCGGTCTACATTGGACATACACAAACCATCTCAAGTGAGTTCCTCTAATTTTATCCCCTATTGTTACTACTCCTGGATGCTTTCGAAAGCGATCACTTCTAATTCCATCATTCGTAGTTTTACCACACATTCACCTCAACATTCTCATCTCTGCTAATCCATTTTGTATGTATGTTCCTGCTTAATTTGCCAACATTCTGCTCCATAGGGATGTTTGTAAGTTCTATTTCTCCATCCAATGATTCTCAGGGCTAAATTTGCAACCCCACAAACTGCTGCTTCCAACTCTGTAATTCAACACTGAAATACTTCAATGTCAACAAGATTTTAATGAAAAGCTTGATCCAAACTACTGTTTCGAAAACTAGAAGGAACTCAATTAGACTCTGTCAAAACTCGATTCAGTCACGACTTGGTCAAGATTCAGTGAAAGAGACACAAGACTGAGTTTGGTTTTAATCAGGTATCCTATGCACATGACTTAATCAAGTCTTTAAGTCGACTCCGCTCAGTGAACTTTTCAAGTTGTCATGCTGAGGTTTTTAACTAATGGTCTGGACAAAGGAAAATGATCACAGTGGCTTATTTTGTCTAATTCCTTGCATTTTAGAATTTGCTAAACACAATTCCATGTAAGCCATTAACTTGATTTGATTAAACACCACCTATCATTTTTACGATTTAACTCTTTGATTTGGTACTTTTTGTAGGCTGATTTTGAAGATGCACTCTCACCATCTTGGGAAAACCTCATGAAAGGCCAGGTCAATTTAAAGGATGCAGTTGATGGGACCATAAGTTACCTTGACCAGGCTAGGAGAAGAGTCTACAAGCTTAATGACCAGACTGCCAAGCTCTTTGTTCGGCCTAGAGGGTGGCACTTGCCGGAGGCCCACATTCTCATAGACGGGGAGCCGGCAACTGGGTGCCTCGTCGACTTTGGCCTCTACTTTTACCATAACCATGCAAGCTTCCTTGCAACACAAGGTGCCGGTTATGGCCCCTTCTTCTACCTTCCAAAGATGGAGCACTCAAGGTAAAGCTAGCATGTTACTACAAGTATAACAAATCAAGAGAAATGACCAAGAAAAAATTGATAAGAAGAAGATATCTGAACGGAAGAATCAATCTTCATTTAAAGATGAAATTGTTCTATTTCTATTGGATCAAATTAGCAAATGTAATCCAATTTTTCTTTCATAAAATTTCACATGATTGTACTCTTTTGAACAATTCTATTAAGCGTTTAGTTCCCATCTTACAATGCCCTTCTATTTGCAGAGAGGCTAAGATATGGAATTGCGTCTTTGAGAAAGCAGAGAAGATGGCAGGAATTGCAAGAGGAAGCATCAGGGCAACAGTCCTGATAGAGACTCTGCCAGCAGTATTTCAGATGGATGAAATCCTCTATGAACTAAGGGATCATTCAGCTGGCTTGAATTGTGGTAGATGGGACTACATATTCAGCTATGTCAAGACCTTCCAGGCTCACCCGGATCGCCTACTCCCTGACCGAGTTCTAGTTGGGATGACTCAGCACTTCATGAGGAGCTACTCTGACCTTCTCATCCGCACGTGCCATATGCGTGGCGTGCATGCTATGGGTGGCATGGTATATAATTCTTATACCTTCTATCATTCTAACATCTACTTTAATTGAAGGTAGAAACTACATGATTAGTATAGACCATGCGTTTATGCAGTCATATAGAAGGATGGATACATATATAGATGTTAGACATGATCACATGTATATGACAAGCTCAAAATTGTTTACCTGTGAAATTCATTGTGGGGCCTGCCTTTCATGAATCCACAAGCGCAAGGATCAATTAACTTCTTGTATATCAGCTAGTATGGTAAGGGCCTGTTTATTTGAATTAGAATATATAGGAGTTGAATGCATAGGGTGGTTAAAAATAAAAATTCAATTCAATTTCCAAAAATGAATATCAAATAACATTTATTTTTAGGGCATAGAATAAAAAGAAGCAACTATTTGATGCTCATATTTGGCGATTCACCTTTGATCTTCATTTATAACCACCCTATGCATTCAGTTCCTATCTATGTTAACGCAATCAAACAAGGCCTAAGAAATGATTCTATATACAAAACTACTCTATGCTGTAAATAATAGTGCTAGTGAGCAGACCCAAAACGGCGGGGAGGAGAGCACTTACAGATCAATCCTTTAATTGGTTCCCATATGTCAGTCAAATATTAAGTTGGTACAAACCTTGAGATTGAAGTGATCATCTAAACTTCAACAATATAAATGATGTTATATGTGGAGACAATTAATGAGTTCAATCCAATAGTGAATATCACTTTGAAGCATAATGTAAGTGATATTTCAATGGCCTTCCTTGGTCAGAAAATGTGCTCATATGTCTCATGACTTGCAGTGCTAGCACCAATATATAATCAATTAAATTCTCCATTTGAATTTAAGTATTTGTGTATGTATGCATATGCATACATGTATTATTTGCTTTTGTATGGAGGCCATGTAAGTATGTATTTAGAGCTTCTCAAGAAAAATGCATTAACATGATAAAGGGTGCATATGCCTGTTCAGGCAGCTCAAATTCCCATCAGAGATGATCCAGTAGCCAATGAGGCAGCACTAGAGCTGGTGCGGAAGGACAAACTGCGAGAGGTACGAGCGGGCCATGATGGCACATGGGCAGCCCACCCAGGTCTTATCCCGGCCATCGTGGAAGTGTTCATGAATAACACTGGAAATGCTCCAAACCAAATCCATACCATGAAGCGAGACGATGCAGCGAACTTGACTGAAGAAGACCTGCTACAGAAGCCTAGAGGAGTACGCACAATGGAAGGTCTTAGGCTCAACACCAGGGTTGGAATTCAGTACTTGGCAGCATGGCTAACCGGGACCGGGTCAGTGCCTCTTTACAATCTCATGGAGGATGCGGCTACTGCTGAGATCAGCAGAGTCCAGAATTGGCAGTGGTTGAAGTATGGAGTGGTTTTGGATGGTGAAGGTGTTGCTGTGAAGGTGACATTAGATCTCTTTGGAAGGGTGGTGGAAGAAGAGATGGCTAGAATTGAAAGAGAGGTTGGTGCAGAAAAGTTTAAACGCGGGATGTATAGGGAGGCCTGTAAGATTTTCACAAGGCAATGCACTGCCACTACACTGGACGATTTCCTCACTTCGGATGCCTACAACAACATTGTCATCCATCATCCTAAGGCACCATCTAGGCTTTGAGCCATCTCTTCATCAATAAGCAGATACCTAAAGACTGCATTGTTTATTTCTTCAGTATTGTCTATTAGCATAATCTTCACGGAGGTTGTTCAATCTAGTAACTTTGTTTTGCTAATAATAATGACGTATCCTCTAGTTATCGGTAAAATCCATATATGCATCAATATTGAACTACCAATTTTTCAGTAAAGAAAAGTAACTATATTGGCCATTTCAATTGGTGCATTTGCCCATTTATTGGTTCGGTAATTGATGAGACCGATAGATACAAGTCAGATTGCCTATATAAGGACTGATCCCCAACATGTCTAGTGAACCATTTGGTTGGCCCCATTATGTTTAATGGTTCACCGTTAACCAAAAGTTAATCATGTTGATATACATTGTTATGACAGTTCACTAAGAGTTCGAGCTTTTGGTGTTTCGGTCATTAACGTGGCATCAGAGTCAGAGGTCACAGGTCCGAAATCCTTAGGAGGCATGTTACCTTCATCTATTTAGTCTCTTCCATTCTATTTATCTGTTGGGTTTTGAATTCAAATGGCCTCCCGTTCGAGGGGGTATTGATATACATTGTTATGACAGTTAACTAAAAACTCGAGCTTTTGGTGTTTTCGGTTTTTAACAAATCAGTGCTCTTCTTTTTGAAATAAAAACTTGTAAATCAGAATGGAAGTTATGTTCCAATTTGAAAAGACACATGAGAGAGAAGCTCCTTGTATCTACATGCTCTGTTTCTTTGAGCACCCCACTACAAAAATAAAATTGTAACTTACTTCAAAATAAGATCTAATTAAAGATCTAATAAAATGATTTAAGTAAGCAAAATCACAATTAGACAAGTTATCTCCACCGGCACAGGCCGTCCAGTTTGATGCATCCTGACTCCTGAGTCAGTGATGACTTTTAAGACTACCCTTTGCGACTCTGTAGTCTCTACTCGATCATCACACCTCTTAATGTAGTGAAAATGAACTTCACTATGCTTCGTTCGGGCGTGGAACACTGAATTCTCATTCCAATCAAATTGCGATCTCACTGACCAAGGCACAGCCTCAGACCAGTCTCCTTGCTTGGTGTCTGGCATCAATTGAGCCACTCACATTCTTGTGCGCTATAGCTGCCATAATGCATTTAGCTTTGGTTCTCCAAACTCCAGAGTTACATTGTTTGCTACCTCTTGCTACGCCAAATACAGCTTCTTAGTTCTAAACCCAAAATAAATGCATATTAATTGTGGATCTTCCTGTTGTCAAATATTCTACATCAAGATCCACTTATTTATCCCTTTAGCAAGAGTCTCCCTTTGTTTAGACCTATAAACCACTGGGGCTATCAGCTAAAGAACCAGCAAAAGGGTCTTTCAACAAGAAATAGTAAACCCTGTAGTAAGAGGTGGTATTCTTACCTGACCTGGGCAATCACCTTCCCTCACCTGAGGGCTGTCCTACCTCACCCAAAATCTACTTCCCTCGCCAGAGGGCTCCCTTTGTCACCGGACATGAAAATCCCTTTGTCACCAGTCGAGTTGTAAACGGGTATCCGATTTTCCGATTACCTGGAAGTTCTCCGCAAAAATCCGGGTCTGGAACCTATTTTAGGTTCCGATTCATAAACGGGTCCGGGTCCGGAATCTAATTTCGGTTCCGATTGATAAACGGGTCCCTATAGGTTCCAACCCGTGGACTCGGGACCCAGCATATGAGTCTTTTATATTGTAATTTGTACTTTAAAATCAACTCTTTTTTGGCATTCTTATGTATAATACTAGATGTTGTAGACTTGATACACTGTTATAAGTTGAATGGTATGCTTTTTGTAAGAAAAAAAATGAAGAATAAAGATAAAATAGAATGATTTTGGAACGAGATTTGAGTCCTCTAGGTGGACCCGGTTCCGGAACTCGATCCGGATCTTCTTATCGAAACCACGTCCGGAACTAACAAAATAAGTTCCGATTCAAAACTGGATCCGAAACTGGAACCATTATTTAAAAACGGGCCCGGGTCCACTATGGTTCCGATCCAGAACTGTCCCGTTTGCAACCATAGTCACCGGACAAGAAAAGGCAAGGGTCATATTAAAAGTATAAAATTTCAAAATTCCCTCTTCATTTAATAAAGGAAAAAGTAAAATAACAACAGCTACTAAAATATACAATCCATCTACTTTTTACCCAAAAAGTCAAAAAGATTTATTATCAAATTACTAATAATAAAATCTCATCATAATATGATTAGACCACTTGATAGCTTCACTTCTCTTAAACCCTACAAGTAGTTTCACCAAACAAACCCATGGTGGGTCTACCTCCCTCACTAGAGGGCTACTTTCCTCACCAAAGGATTGGGTCCCCGTCCCCGCCCCCTAAGCTGGGTATAAAAAAACAAGAAATAATAAACACATCTAATAAAATCTTGGGTTGGCACCAAAACTCCCATGACAGTCTTCTTGGGCATCCCAAAAAATCTGTCAGCCTCTTTGGGTCTACTCTCTGCAAATGAAAATCCTGGGTCCACTGTGAGACGCTACAGGTAAGGATGTCAAGCAGGCCGTACGTGCTGGCTGGCCGAGGGGTCGGTCCAACATGGCTCACCAACATGGCACAACACTGACCATGCTCGAGTCATCCTAGGTTGTGCCGTGCCTCCGTGCCTATCGTGCCATGGGCTTCTTGTGGTTCTTACCTTTTGAGCTGAAAAATAAAGGTTTTACACTAAAAAAATTAAAAGATACACATAAAGAATGATATGAGTGTATGATACAAATTTAAGTGGTTATGTCAAATTCGACCTATTGCATTGAGAAGAGAACCAGTTAGATCTTTTCTATTTGAAACCTTTACAATTCTTTGGATAAGAAAATAAAAGTAAAGAGGAATTCACGAGAAAAGTCCCTGTAGAACTCCATATGGTCTACCAAGACCCAGTATCACGTTGGACACGGGAGGGGTCCTTATGTGGCCTTTTTCTTTTTTGTCATTTTGCGATATGGTTGAAATCGATCATGAAGTTTATCAATATCAACCATTTTCAATAAAGACAGAAGCTATTGCCTTCCAAATTAAATTGTTTTGTACTAATAGAAATGATCGATATATATCGACCATTTCATATGGTCGATAGCGACCATCTTTACTGAAGACAGAAGCTACTGCCTTTCACTTAAATTGTTCTGTACTGACAGAAATGTTCGATATTGACCATTTTCACCGGAACCGCATCCAGTGCCTCAGGATACACGAAATCGAATGAATCTCTGACAAATGGTAGCCAGTACAATGGCTAGTAGTAAAAGCTTATTGATGATTGTTTTGGAGGAATGGAGCCGGATCGGTTGGAGCTTGAGATCCATGACTGCGAAAAGGGTTGAATCTAAGAAATGGGTTTTGTTTGGAGCCCAGCTTAGGGTTAGAAAGTTCTTGCTTTGGGGGGAAAAGAGAGGGAAATGAAATGCAGAGGGGGGTTAAAGGGGATTAGGGTTATTACCCGACGGAGCTAAGCTTGGAGGTGTTTTTGTCTTCTTACATGGATTCGAATTTGAAGCCGAAGATCATAACACCAACATCTCCTACAAAATTGAGTTATGGCTGGAAGTTTGTGATTCGGTTTCAAGTTGGTACTGGAGGATTCAGCGCAAAGGGAGTTGCAGTGCCATTGATAGCTCCTTCATTTACTACTCACTCCTTCTCCATGAATCATAGATTGCTGTTTTTGATAAGTGGGAGAGCCACTACGGTGTTAGGTTCAACTTTTGAAGTCGAGGTGGGGGAACCCAGTTAAGGTGTTTTAGCACCGTCTGGTTACTATATTCTATTCGTGGTAAATCGAGGAATCCCTAGCGAAGGGATTTGGGTTCAAATATAGTGAAGTTGATAAGTTCATAAGTTCAAATACATATTTTTATATATTGGGGTTGGTGTATGAGTGGATATTAGTTTCATTTATGAAAGAAATGAAAACTCAATAAAAGGAGATGAGAACTTATTTGGTTTTGGTTGGTTCTTGTTACTTGTAGTCTCTTGAGGGAAAAAGCTGAAGATTTGCACAGGGAAGAAGAAGAACTATAAGGTAGAGATGGTGAGAGTCACATAAACTGGAACAGAATAGAAGGAGAAAGAGAAGGATAGGAAGCAGAAGAAGATGTAGTTACACTGGCTTGGATTCTTTCTGTGACGGTCGATATCGACCATCCCAAAAAAAGTAAAAAAAAAAAAAAAAAAAAAAAAAAACAACCGAACTAGGTCCTGAGGACCCTTCCCATGCATGTCCAATGTAATATTGGGTCTTGATAGGCTACATAGGGTCCTACGGGAAGTTTTCCCTTAAATTCGTCTTATATATATTTAGTCATTTTCTTCTTCTTTTTTTATTTTTTCTTTTTTGTTTTTTATAGCTTGACCTAGTGGCATTTATTCATGTTATCAACGTGAAGACCGAGGGATCGAACCACGAGTGTGGTGAGGATTACTGTCCTTGGCATGCTCGAATTCTAAGATGGAGTTAGCCAAACAAGTGAGCCCAGTCATTCGGGATTGTGAGACCCAATCAAGATCAAAGCCGTCCCTTTAGAGCTCGGCCATGTATAGATTGTCGTCAAATAAGGGACTCTGCAGCATCACTGCTGCCTATAGTTTCTCAATTGGGCTAGCCCTGGTCATTCCGCCCTACTGCCCCTCTCCGGCACTTGAAGTTTGGCAGAGTCAGGCACTTAGTGCCCAGAACCTCCTTTCAGCCTTCTCAATTCGCGGAACCGCCCTTGGAACACAGTTTGACCGTTCTCGAAGCATGGTTCGATTAATGAATATGGAGCGAACATTGCAGAATATCTAGTTTTTTGTGTATTTTCTTCTTCTTTAAGCTTGAGATTTATCTTTTGAATGGAAAAATTTATTTTTGACTTATTAATTATTGTCTATTTCATCTTATTATAAACTTATCACTCCATATATATCTAAAGATAGCCCTACGTATGTAAAGCTTCATTGGTAAAAAAAGAAATAAAAAGAAAACATTGTGGCAGCACGGGGCTCCCTCTTTTTCCATATCTTCTTTTGAAACCTCTTCGCGCCGATTGTCGATTGAGCTCGACGTCGTCAGTTCCTATGTACCGTGTAGGCTACCGTATCTTCATTTGCCAAATGTATCTCACTCTCCAAATCCTAATCCTAAAGCCTGAATTCCTACGAAATCCGAGCATATCTACAAATCCAAAGATGACCAAATCCATTCGTGTTATCATGTCTTCTTACCCCCACTATAATTCAAAGATGGAATTCCACTCCCATTCTCCAAAGGTTAAAGGCTTTGAGAAAGTGAAAAGGAAAGGTACGGTGTCCTCAAAATGTCGTTGTATTCGGTCTTTTTTCACACACTCACTCACATTGAATTTGCAATGATCTCCATTGGGCATTGACTCGTCTAAGGCTTATTGGTACTTTTGATTAACATCCAAAGCTCTTCATTGCCCAATCTTCAATAACTTTCATGCATTTAGTTAAGTTCCATGAGTTGGACATTTTCTAAAGAAAAACGTTTAGGTGCTATTTGGTAATGTGAAATAAATCCAACAATTTTTTTTCCCAATGTTATGTCTAACAAAATTTTAGCCCCACCTAAACAAAATTCTTGGGTCTGCCACTGGCCTTGGGAGATGTGGCTCCCGAAGGAACTTTGGTCACCTTGTAGTGGTGGCCGCTGCAGAACTTCTTCAACGGAGGAGACGTCGTTGTAGCAACTTTTGTAGAGTTTTTCTGGGATTTGTATGTCGTGTCTTTTTTTCGGGCTTTCGGGATTGGGATTTTTTTGGTTCCTTGAAATGTTGGAAATTACCTCCTTTTATAGGCTTTTGGTGGCCATGAGAGGAGTTTATGGGCTTTAAATGCATTAATTGCATTAATGCTCTATGATGAGAAGAGTTACAAGTTTTTAAATATGTATTTTTGTAACTCTCGTTTCTTGGCTTTTGATTGGTCGTTGGAGAATAATGGGCTTTTAATTGCCTTTAAACTCCATGATGGGTGGAGTAACATTGTTTAATGCCATCATTGTGGTTGACTTGTAACTCTCATTCCTTGGCTTCTGAATAGGCCGTCCAAAATAATGAGTAATTGACCACATTAATTTGTCATAAAACGGGTTATTAACTGCATTAAGTGGCCGCCAAAGCATTTGAAGAGTCGCGAGCCGCGTCGCGTCTTTTGGAATTTAACCAAGATGTAGGAAGCCTTCATCGCCGATGGATTTTCATTAGAGCAATTATTTTGACTAATAAAATTAAATTACACACATTGCTTACACGGGTCAGGCCTGGTCTGGGCTATCTATCACTTAATGCAAACATGGCTAGTGGCAGGCTGGGCCTGGATCGAACTCTGGCTGGGCTGGTCAATCGTCTACAGGAAAACTCATGTTCGTCCAATCAAGTTGTTGCGCAGCAGTCCTAATGTCCTAATGGACTCAATCCACTGCTTCTCACATATTTTATGCTGAAGGAAACCATCTACGTTGTGGTGAGTATGATGCATTTTGGGTATCTTGCTTTGCATAGTGGTGTAAGCTTGGACTAAGGTTGGAAAACTAGTAAGCCAGACTGAAGTCTTCCAGCTTTAAAATGTTGGCACAAAGAGCATCAGCTCGACAACTCAGAAGAGTCATTTTTCAAAGAAAATATTTAAAAATAAGATCGAATACTAATAAAATTTAGATATACATGTACTTCTATTAATAAGAATAAGTTCAAATTATTGCATTTCAATCAATCATTTTTAAATTGCTTATTCCAAACCACAAGCATTAATTACTTATATTTGAACCTGCCGAGCTTACCCTTTCATTTTTTCGTCAAAATAAGGTGACTCGTAGAGTAAAGAGTACCTCGCTGACTTTTCCAACCTTAGTTTAGACATGTTGGAGTACTTTGTCTGGTGATCTAGATGACTGATCAGATGGCTGAGGCCTTCCTCAAAAAGTCAAAAATTGAAATATCCTAACACTTTGATCCTTGCCCTACGGTGAATTGAATATTATAGACCATAATAATAGACTAGTTTGTTCTACACAGTATATTTTGCTGGTCATAATTTGATGGGATGAAAGGATTATCAGGGTAAGCCAATCAGACCAATAGGCTAGATCAATAAATCATGAGCTCCACCTGCTCCAGATTTTTCATGCTCCCTTTCATCACTCTTCTGGAGCAGATTGATTGGCTTTTGAATTCTAGAATCATTAAACAAATATGTGAACTTGAGCAAGCCAGTACGTCTATTTTGTTTCTTCTGTGTCTGTGGGTTCCCGTGTACAAGACGACAATGTCAATCATTCAGTTTTAATATAAATATAACGGTCTAGCCCTTTAAATCATTGTCAATATAAAGGTAGGAATTAGTAGGAAATTTAAAGAATATACTACGTTAGGACGAATTGACATTGTCAAATTGACAAGGTTATATTTTTTTGGTAGATATGAATAAATTATTGCCTCTTATTGGATGCATCAGGCGTGATTAGCCTTGTATAATAATGAACATGCCAGCAGTCTCCATTACATGGTCACTGGAAATTCAAGGCGACTGGATGGGAACCATTTGTGATTATCTGATGCTAATTTTGCTTAGCTGATTGGTCACAACTAATTAATCTTCTACCATTCACCTGTGTGGTCACCGGTAACTCCTCTGGTGCTAAGTACAGGCCAATATTGCAATTTTATTAGGAAATTTCACCACATCAATCAATTCATCGATCTTTCATAGAATTCCTCATTCTTCCATTTATGTCTAAGTCATTTATTTTCACATACTAAAATAATTATGAATTCTAATTCTCAGTACAAGCTGATGATAAACGCAAACAAACTGATACATTGTGTATGGAAGAATATAAAATCCAAATGACATGCTTAATTAAACAGAGCCTAAAAAAGAAGGAAGCATCATGGGCTGTTTCTCTGCATTTTTTTTTTCTGTTTGGGACTTAGGGGTCCACCCAGAACTGGGCCTGGAGATAGTCAATTACTTTTTTGTCCACTTGGAAGGCTTTGGCGAGAATATTGTCCGAGATGGGGGGTTTCGATCCAAAAACAGAGTTAGCTATAGTGATAACACCTGGGTTCTGACTGCTGAAAGCAGCAATGGCTACAGCAGGTGTATGGCCAATATTGGCCTGAAAGTGAATGAGGCCAATTGGGAAGACAAACACATCACCCTTGTTAAGGACCTTTGTTATGAGGGTATTATTGTTCTGGTTGGAGAGGACAAAGCCGACGTAGAGCATCCCTTCGAGGACCGTCAGTATCTCAGTGGCACGTGGGTGCGTGTGAGGAGGGTTCTCTCCATAAGGAGCGAAGTCTATGCGAGCCAAGGAGATGCCAAGAGTATTGAGCCCAGCTATCTGGTCGACAAACACTGGAGTCACTTTGGACCCAACATTGTTCGATGTGTTGCCTGGTTTGTCCAGGCCCTCAAAGAAGAAATCATCTGCCTTGGCTAGCTTTGGGTCCTTGCAAACACGCCCATTCACAAAAACTGCAAGATAAATGTAACCATAAGATCTTAGTCCAAGCCGAATATCGAGATTTGCAGAAAAACATTCTTACATATAGTTAATTCAAGAAATGAAAGCTAACTATACAGAAGATTAGACAATGTACCAGGTGATTTAAGGTCGGCCACACAAATATCTTGCAGGGGACTGGGATCATATGCATGAATAAGAGTTGAAGACAAGGATAGGAGAGCAAGTAGGAGTATGTGAGCTGCCATCTTTGTTATTATCAATTCAAGGAAGAGGAAGTGAAGATCTCAAGGAAATGGAGACTGGATTCTTCGAGTTCTGGGAGGATGAGAAGGAAGAGCAGAGAGGAGGCATATAAATAGAGGAAAGTGCGAGGGTTGCTTGAAATGGTCTCATTATCTAAATGCACAAGATAATGTTGCCAAGTCAATTCTATTTAACAGTAACTGTAAGTTATATTAGAAATGAAGAAAAGTACATCAGCTGCAAAGTCAGTTTTGTATTAAGTCTTCAAGACAATGTCTTTTTTTTTTTTTATTATTATAAATAACCTAGTCAATTTGACAATGTCAATTCTTACTAACGTAGCATATTCTTTAAATTTCCTATTAAATAAGTGGCTTTAGTTGTAAAAAAACGGTTGTTGTAGCTACTCCTTACGAAAGGTTCAAGGGATGGACTTCGATTAAATCATCTAGAGTATATTAATGGCGAATGCATGCAATCCAATTTCACTTTAGTATTAGATACAATTCCAAGGCTCGCTGAAGGCCACTTACATTTCAATTCTGCAAATAACAATGCATATAGATGAGGAAAAAGAAAAATATGAAATTCACATGGAGCGGCCTTCTGGAACTGTCAAGACACGCGTAGAGGTGTTAACTGGGTCGTGCCATGCCTGCATAGCCGGCTTTGAGGCTGGCCCAGCAGTGGTGTGTCAACTCATAAAAACTCACGGGTCGTGCCAGCACGGATACGGCACGGCTTAGGTTATGCCGTGCTAGGCCCTACCGCCCACGGGCCGGCCCACATTCCTCTTCTTTTTTAAAAAAATTTTTTTGTATAAATTAAAAGAGATTTAATCAACTTTTAGGTTCCCAACTTGGGATAAAGTTGAAAATATTAGAGTAAATGCACAAATATTGATGCTAATTTGCAAATGAAAAATAGAACTTTAATTTGCAAATGCTAATTAGTTTTTTCATGCTGGGTGGTTCGGCCCAATATACACTCCTAAACACGCTTGAGGATGATCAAGGACCCCATGGTGCTAGGTCCATCTGGACGATGGAGATTGCAAGGGTGTCGGGCCTTGGTATTTGAGCCACATTGACAGGGATCACTCTACACACACTCAAGCAGGTTTGAGCGACGTGAATGACTAGCTTATGAAGCCTAACAATGGAGAAGCACTTTTTCCCGAGCAGAGCTTCGAGTCCTTACTATAAGAGTTTCATGACCACACACCCAGAGGGGCGGCCGACCCTGGAAGACGAAGTCATATGGGTTTTTTTCCATGTTGTTTAGAATTATCTTTAATGATGATATCTCAGGGCCTGTTTGGATGTTTACTGAGTAAAATATTCACAAATTTGGTTATTACAAGGATAAAATCGTATAGAATAGAATAGTATAATATTATACTATTATAATATTCTTGCTGTTTGGCAATTTTTGAAAAATATTACATATTTTAAATTGAGTTTTTGAAGGTGCTACGATTAAAGTAAAGTTCATTATTAGCATCAAGTCTTATTAAATACTTTAGTTTATATGTAATTCACTTTGTCCGGATAAAAAAGTAGTTTGGCAAAGCCAGGTTCAACTTCGATGTTTTTCTTTACCACAAGCTACTTTTCTTTCATCACATAAAATCATGGTAAATTATAGTAAAATCATGGTAAATGTGACATAGTAAAGTCGAACAAAGCTAATACATTATCATACCCCCCCACCCACTCCCCCCAACACGGTAATTCACCATATACTTTTTCCCACCTTTTACCATCATGAAGCATTTGCCTTTACTTTAGTTTACATTACCATATATGTAATCAAATACGTCATGATAGATTCAGTGAAGTGAAGTCTTTACTTTACTTTAAGACTTTGTAATTATCATTTTGAAATTTATATATATATATATATATATATATATTATGGAACGTTTTCTACAGGGGAGATGTAGAAAAAAATATTGAGCTTTTTGAACGACACTAACATTTTCTTCATGTTTTTCTTGAGTTACCAAACGCCCAAGATTTTCTTTTTTAGACTTATTATTACCGATAGAGTAATTATCACCAATAGAGTAGAATATTAGGCAAGCACAAAGCAGCATATGCACAAAATGAATGTATCAGACATGAGAATGTTATGTTGGATGTGCGGTAAAAATAAGTATAGTTCTTCCTCTTTGATGTGTGGTAAAATCAGAAATGACACTTTTGGGAGCATTTAAAGGTAGCATCTTTAGGTGATAAAATAAAAGAAACTCCTTTGAGATGGTTAGGACATTTCCAACACACACGAGCATTAACGCTGATGGTGAGAAGTTTTTCTATGCAGGTTAATAGCCCAATCAGGTATATACCGTCTGAATCTAACCTGGTAGATCCCAGAATGGCCTGAGCTCGCCCTAAAAAAAAATTTCGCTTAGGTTATGAGACCTAGCATGAACCCGAACCTGAATTGGCTCTGTTTTTATTCCGTTAAGAGTACTCAGCAAGGGTCGGATCAGACTCGACCTCAAACTGAACCAAAACCGGACCCATCCTACTAAAATAGTTCTAAAGAATCTTGTTTGGGTGACGCGTGACCCGAATCAGACCTGCGAGCATAGTTGGATTGCTAGCTTCGTGATAATGTCAACTGTAAACATCGAGGTTGATCAGAATCGAACCTTCAACTCATTTGGATAATTTTCAATCCATTTTCGCCAATGCATCTAGATCTATGTATGAGCAGGAATACATCGTCTATCCAGTGGTTCATAAATAGGAAATGATTTAATAAAGTTTGTTTTTGACTTCTGTGGGACCTTTTGGCTAGCAACCATTGGTTTTTATTTTTTGATATATAAGCCAATTTCAGCATTTATCTTATTGTTTAATATTCTATCAAAAGATATTAACCATCAAGCTTCTCATCATCATGTACATGGCAAAGATGTTTAGGGCCATGATTGTATGTTGGGGTTTTTATGGGCCGGGCTAAGGCTTATGCAGTCCTGGCCCGACATTCGAAACACTCGCCCGGGTCTGGCTCAAGCACAACACGGCCCACAAAAGTCAGGCTTGTTGCCACCCATTTAATCAATCGGGCTGTGCTAAACCAGGCTTTTTCTCAACTTTTTTAAGCATTAGAGCAATTATTTTGACTAATAAAATTAAAATACATGCATAGCTTACACGGGCCGGGCCTGGTTCTGGGCTTTCTACCACTTAATGCAAATACGGCCAATGGGAGGGTGGGCCTGGATCGGGCTCATCGCTGGACCGGCCAAAGGGCACACATAATTGTATGGCCCTAGTATAAATTGGCTATGTCTACCCTTGACATCGGGTGGGCTGAAGGTTAATAGGTGGCCAACAGTAAACTAATCGTAGTTTTCACCATTCTCCGGGGCTTTGCTAAAGAATATTTCACTTCTTTTATTATAGAAAGTGGGGGAAAAGCCAACTAAAAAAAAACACAACATTAGAGATCTTAGAGTCTTTTGACGAAAAAAATTCATTTCTTATAATCTAGTATGAGAAGCAAACAGGCTTGTAGCCAGTTATTTATGTTTGACACATCATCAAATATTTCAATGAAGCAAGGTCTGCTTTTTATGCATTCATCCAAAAGAGGGCCGTGCCTCGAACATTTTTGCGACTTTTATCCTAAAGGAGAAGAACCAAAGTTTCTCAAATTTAAATTCAAAAGTGAGAAATCTGATTCTTTTTTTTTTTTAAAGATCACTAATGGACCCATATCAAACAGAGCAAATGGTCCCCCCAATCCGAACTCAAACTGAAACATTTCTGTGAGCTTTTATCCGAAAGGGAAAGAACCAAAGTTTCTCAAATTTGAATCCATAAGTGAGAAATTTGATTTTTTTTTTTTTAAGAAATGGTGGAATGAAACTCAAATATAGAATTCAAAATTCTTATAAATCCCTTCTTATGTTTTTTTTTTTTTTTTAGATGCAAAATCCAACATAGGCCGCTAATTAAAAAGTAGCCAAGAAATCTAGAAAAGAAGCATATAAACATAGAGCAAAAGATATGATATGCAAATGTTTCTTTTCAAAGCATCATGTTCTCAAATGAACGAGTCCCACCGGGTGTGCCAATTTGATGGGCTCGCTTATTCGCTCGTGGAATTACCAGGGTCAGCGGACGTGAAAGTCCGTAGGGTCCAATCCTTTCGTGACTGGAGACAAAGCGAACATCAGCACTACTTAGAATTAACAAGTGGTGGTCCGTGGATCCACCTTCACAAGTAGAAAAGAAAATTAACTTTTTTATGACTTTCATTGCACATGCGTTAACAAAAAAGACATGATTTGATTTGAATGTCGTGAAAGGCAATTTTCATTTATTTTCCGTGAAAGGTGATGTTTTTGCCATGAAAGGTGGTTTACAATTCTTATAAAAAAGAAAGGACAAGAGTTGTGATTTTTTTTTTTATGTCTCTTTAAAAAATACAAAATACAATGAAAAGTAAGAAAACGGGATCTAACTTCTTAGGAGATTGTGGGGACTCGTTCAGATTGACAGTCGCAAGTCGTGTTTAGACTTCGCCATCATCCTTCAGGTGAGAACAAATGATGCTTTTGATTCGCTTGGATCGGCTTGAGCCTTAGACTTTTAGAAGATAAAGACGAAGATGAGGTCCTATATCCAATAAAAAGCTAAGTAGACAGGTTGAAACGCCACGTCTAAGCCATGAGACAGAAGAAGAAGGCCTTGGGCAGAGGCGGACCTAACTTGTTGCGACCTGGGGCTGTTTCCCCAGGTCGGAATTGAAACCCTCTTGGGATTTAATGCAACCTTGGATCAAGGGTGGGCATACATGAGCGATCTGGCGTGATTGCCCCAGGTCGGATTTTCAATGCCCATATAGTTGAATGGGGCCTTGGAGCATGCACCACATGTCTAAACTTATCCCTCCATATATATCTAAAGATTGCCCCACGTATGTAAAGCTTCGTTGGTAAAAAAAGAAATAAAAAGAAAACATTGTGGCAGTACGGGGCTCCCTCTTTTTCCACATCTTCTTTTGAAACCTCTTCGCACCGATTGTCGATTGAGCTCGTCGTCGTCGGTTCCTATGTACCGTGTAGGCTACCGTATCTTCATCTGCCAAATGTATCTCACTCTCCAAATCCTAATCCAAGCCCTGAATTCCCACCAAATCCGAGCATATCTACAAATCCAAATTAAGATGACCAAATCCATTCGTGTTATCATGTCTTCTTACCCCCACTATAATTCAAAGATGGAATTCCACTCCCATTCTCCAAAGGTTGAAGGCTTTGAGAAAGTGAAAAGGAAAAGTACGATGTCCTCAAAATGTAGTTGTATTCGGTCTTTTTTCACACACTCACTCACATTGAATTTGCAGTGATCTCCATTGGGCATTGACTCGTCTAATTAAGGCTTCTTGGTACTTTTGATTAACATCCAAAGCTCTTCATTGCCCAATCTTCAATAACTTTCATGCATTTAGTTGAGTTCCATGAGTTGGACATTTTCTAAAGAAAAACGTTTAGGTGCTATTTGGTAATGTGAAATAAATCCAACAATTTTTTTTTCCAATGTTATGTCTCACAAAATTTTAGCCCCACCTAAACAAAATTCTTGGGTCCGCCACTGGCCTTGGAAGATATGGCCCCCGAAGGGACTTTGGTCACCTTGTAGTGGTGGCCGCTGCAGAACTTCTTCAATGGAGGAGATGTCGTTGTAGCAACTTTTGTAGAGTTTTTCTTGGATTTGTATGTCGTGTCTTTTTTTCGGGCTTTCGGGATTGGGATTTTTTTGGTTCCTTGAAATGGTGGAAATTGCCTCCTTTTATAGGCTTTTGGTGGCCATGAGAGGAGTTTATGGGCTTTAAATGCATTAATTGCATTAATGCTTCATGATGAGAAGAGTTACAAGTTTTTAAATATGTATTTTTTTAATTCTCTTTTCTTGGCTTTTGATTGGTCGTTGGAGAATAATGGGCTTTTAATTGCCTTTAAACTCCATGATGGGTGGAGTAACATTGTTTAATGCCATCATTGTGGTTGACTTGTAACTCTCATTCCTTGGCTTCTGATTCGGCCGTCCAAAATAATGAATAATTGACCACATTAATTTGTCATAAAACGGGTTATTAACTGCATTAAGTGGCCGCCAAAGCATTTGAAGAGTCGCGGGCCGCGCCGTGTCTTTTGGAATTCTACCCAAGATGTAGGAAGCCTTCATCGCCGATGGATTTTCATTAGAGCAATTATTTTGACTAATAAAATTAAATTACACACATTGCTTACACGGGTCATGGCCTGGTCTGGGCTATCTATCACTTAATGCAAACACGGCCAATGGCAGGCTGGACCTGGATCGAACCCTGGCTGGGCCGGTCAATCAGCACACTAAGTGTATGGCCCTATTAAAAAAATTGCTATATCTACCCTTCAAATCGGGTTGGCTGAAGGATAATAGGTGGCCAACAGTAAACTAATCATAGTTTTCACCCTTCTCTAGGGCTTTGCTACAAAATATTTCACCTGCTGAAGGGGGAAAACAACCAACTGAAAAAAACACAACATTAGAGATCTTAGAGTATTTTGACAAAAAAATTCATTTCTTATAATCTAGTATGAGATGCAAACAGACGTGTAGCCATTTATTTATGTTTAATACAACATCAAATATTTTAATGAAGCAAGGACTGCTTGTTATGAATTCACCCAGAACTGGGCCTGGAGATGATCAATTACTTTCTTGTCCACTTGAAAGGCTTTGGCCAGAATATCGTCGAAGATGGGCGGGTGCGATCCAAATACAGAGTTAGGAATGGTTATCACACCTGGGTTCTGACTGCTGAGAGTGGAAATGGCTACAGCAGGTGTGCGGCCGATATTGGCTTGGAAGTGAATGAGGCCAATTGGGAAGACAAACACGTCACCCTTGTTGAGGACCTTGGTTATGAGCGTATTGGTGTTCTGGTTGGAGAGGACGAAGCCCATGTAGAGCGTCCCTTCGAGAACCGTCAGTATCTCTGTGGCACATGGATGCGTGTGAGAAGGGTTCTCTCCATAAGGCGCAAAGTCTAAGCGAACTAAGGAGACGCCAAGAGTGTTGATTCCCGGTATCTGATTTACAAGGGCATTCTTCACATTGAACCCAACCTTGTTCTTGGTGTTGCTCGGTTTGTCGAAGCCTGATAAGAAGAAATCATTTGCTTTGACCTCCTTTATAGCCTTACAAACAAACCCATTCACAACCACTGCAAAATCAAATTGTAACCGTTATATTATATCCAAGCAAAATTAAAGAATTTGCACAAACACCTAACCCAAGCTAAGAGAAAAAACACCACAAATTAAGTGTACCATGTGAGTTAAGATCTGCGACACAAATGTCTTGTAAAGGACTTGGATCGTAAGCGTAAACAAGTGAGGAAGCGACGGAAAAGAGGACGACTATTCATCATCTTCGAGTATATAACATATATGAAGATGAGGTGCTCTGAGGGTGAAAATTAAGTATACAAAAGGACCCATATATATATATATATATATATATATATATATATATATATATATAATATATAGGGAGACATATGGTAGGTGGGACATGAGTGTTATTGAAATGGTCTTGTTTTTAAATGCAATAGTGAAAGGCTACTCGGTCAGATTCTTGTTTAAGCCATGCAATTCTCTAACTGCTACGACCAATATTGATCATTTTTATATCAATAGTCTTAGCAACGTTCAAGCATGGGAGAGTGAAACAAAGTCCATATACATGTCTACGCCAGTATTGTATTGGAAACCATCTTCAGACAATGAAACAGTGGAGAAAAGAAAACCTCGTGTAACTGATTTTAGTTGAATGGTTGGTGTCGCTTCTTATGAAAGGTTCATGGGATGGAAGGGAGACAATGTAGTCAGTCTCCTTAAGAAGCCATAAATCATAAGGAGACGGCCTATCGTCTACAGGAAAACTCATGTTTGTCCAATCTAAGTTGTTGCGCAGCAGTCCTAATGGACTCAATCCAATGCTTCTCACAAATTTTTTTCTGAAGGAAACCATCTACGTTGTGGTGAGTACGATACATTTTAGGTATCTTGCCTTGTATAGTAGTGCAAGCTTCCACTAAGGTTGGAAAACTCGTGAGCCGACAACTCAAGAAGAGTCATTTTTTGCAAAGAAAATATTTAAAAATAAGATCGAATACTAATAAAATTTAGATATACATGTACTTATATTAATAAGAATAAGTTCAAATTAGTGAATAATTGCATTTCAATCATTCATTTTTAAATTGCTTACTCCAAACCACAAGCATTAATTACTTATATTTGAACCTGTCAAGTTTACCCTTATTTTCTTTCGTCAAAACAAGGTGACTCGGTAGAGTAAAGAGTACCTCGCAGACTTTTCCAACCTTGGTTAAGACATGTTGGAGCACTTTGTCTGGTGATCTAGATGATTGATCAGGTGGCTGAGGCCTTCCTCAAAAAGTCAAAATCTTGAAATATCCTAACACTTTGATCCTTGCCCTACGGTCAATCGAATATTATAGACCATAATAATAGACTAGTTTGTTCTTCACAGTATATTTTGCTGGTCATAATTTGATGGGATGAAAGGATTATCAGGGTAAGCCAATCAGACCAATAGGCTAGATCAATAAATCATGAGCTCCACCTGTTCCAGATTTTTCAAGCTCCCTTTCATCACTCTTCTGGAGCAGATTGATTGGCTTTTGAATTCTAGAATCATTAAACAAATATGTGAACTTGAGCAAGCCAATACGTCTATTTTGTTTCTTCTCTGTCTGTGGGTTCCCCTGTACAACACGACAATGTCAATCTTTCAGTTTTAATATAAATATAACGGTCTAGCCCTTTAAATCATTGTCAATATAAAGGTAGGAATTAGTAGGAAATTTAAAGAATATACTACGTGAGGACGAATTGACATTGTCAAATTGAGAAGGTTATGTTTTTTTGATAGATATGAATAAATTATTGCCTCTTATTGGATGCATCAGGCGTGATTAGCCTTGTATAATAATGAACATGCCAGCAGTCTTCATTACATGGTCACTTGAAATTCAAGGCGACTGGATGGGAACCATTTGTGATTATCTGATGCTAATTTTGCTTAGCTGATTGGTCACAACTAATTAATCTTCTACCATTCACCTGTGTGTTCACCGGTAACTCCTCTGGTGCTAAGTACAGGCCAATATTGCAATTTTATTAGGAAATTTCACCACATCAATCAATTCATCGATCTTTCATAGAATTCCTCATTCTTCCATTTATGTCTAAGTCATTTATTTTCACATACTAAAATAATTATGAATTCTAATTCTCAGTACAAGCTGATGATAAACGCAAACAAACTGATACATTGTGTATGGAAGAATATAAAATCCAAATGACATGCTTAATTAAACAGAGCCTAAAAAAGAAGGAAGCATCATGGGCTGTTTCTCTGCATTTCTTTTTTCTGTTTGGGACTTAGGGGTCCACCCAGAACTGGGCCTGGAGATAGTCAATTACTTTCTTGTCCACTTGGAAGGCTTTGGCGAGAATATTGTCCGAGATGGGCGGTTTCGATCCAAAAACAGAGTTAGCTATGGTGATAACACCTGGGTTCTGACTGCTGAGAGCAGCAATGGCTACAGCAGGTGTGTGGCCAATATTGGCCTGGAAGTGAATGAGGCCAATTGGGAAGACAAACACATCACCCTTGTTAAGGACCTTCGTTATGAGGGTATTATTGTTCTGGTTGGAGAGGACAAAGCCGACGTAGAGCGTCCCTTCGAGGACCGTCAGTATCTCAGTGGCACGTGGGTGCGTGTGAGGAGGATTCTCTCCATAAGGAGCGAAGTCTATGCGAGCCAAGGAGATGCCAAGAGTATTGAGCCCAGCTATCTGGTCGACAAACACTGGAGTCACTTTGGACCCAACATTGTTCGATGTGTTGCCTGGTTCGTCCAAGCCCTGAAAGAAGAAATCATCTGCCTTGGCTAGCTTTGGGTCCTTGCAAACACGCCCATTCACAAACACTGCAAGATAAAGGTAACCATAAGATCTTAGTCCAAGCCGAATATCTGAGTTTTGCAAAAAAACATGCTTACATATAGTTAATTCGAGAAATGAAAGCTAACTACACAGAAGATTAGACAATGTACCAGGTGATTTAAGGTCGGCCACACAAATATCTTGCAGGGGACTGGGATCATATGCATGAATAAGAGTTGAAGACAAGGATAGGAGAGCAAGTAGGAGTATGTGAGCTGCCATCTTTGTTACTATCAATTCAAGGAAGAGGAAGTGAAGATCTCAAGGAAATGGAGACTGGATTCTTCGAGTTCTGGGAGGATGAGAAGGAAGAGCAGAGAGGAGGCATATAAATAGAGGAAAGTGCGAGGGTTGCTTGAAATGGTCTCATTATCTAAATGCACAAGATAATGTTGCCAAGTCAATTCTATTTAACAGTAACTGTAAGTTATATTAGAAATGAAGAAAAGTACATCAGCTGCAAAGTCAGTTTTGTATTAAGTCTTCAAGACAATGTCTTTCTTTTTTTATAAATAACCTAGTCAATTTGACAATGTCAATTCTTACTAACGTAGAATATTCTTTAAATTTCCTATTAAATAAGTGGCTTTAGTTGTAAAAAAATGGTTGTTGTAGCTACTCCTTACGAAAGGTTCAAGGGATGGACTTCGTTTAAATCATCTAGAGTACATTAATGGCGAATGCATGCAATCCAATTTCAACTATCCTGCAAGATGCTTCTTCCGGATGGATTTTGATTAAATTAAAAGCAGTCCTCACTTTAGTATTAGATACAATTCCAAGGCTCGCTGATGGCCACATACATTTCAATTCTGCAAATAACAATGCATATCGATGAGGAAAAAGAAAAATATGAAATTCACATGGAGCGGCCTTCTGGAACTGTCAAGACACGCGTGGAGGTGTTAACTGGGTCGTGCCATGCCTGCATAGCCGGCTTTGAGGCTGGCCCAGTAGTGGTGTGTCAACTCGTAAAAACTCACGGGTCGTGCCAGCACGGATACAGCACGGCTTAGGTTATGCCGTGCTAGGCCCTACCGCCCATGGGCCGGCCCACATTCCTCTTCTATTTTTTTTAAATTTTTTTGTATAAATTAAAAGAGATTTAATCAACTTTTAGGTTCCCGACTTGGGATAAAGTTGAAAATATTAGAGTAAATGCACTACTATTGATGCTAATTTGCAAATGAAAAATAGAACTTTAATTATTTTACACCCCTAAACACGCTTGAGGATGATTAAGAAAGACCCCATGGTGCATAGTACGTCTTGACCACTGGCGGACCTACATTATATTGACCTAGGGCGGTCGCCCCAGGTCAAAATTGAAATCTATATAAATTTTAATGGTATTTTGGTGGAGGGGTGAGCAATTTGGGACAGATCTAAGGTAGTCGCCCCACGTCAAAATTAAAAACACCATAAAGTTGAATGGGGCCTTGGAGCATGCCCCACATGTTTAAACTTGTCACATATGTCTAAAGATAGCCCTACAAATGTAAAGCTTCTTTGGTAAAAAAAAAAAAAAAAAGGAGAAAAAAGAAAGAAAGAAAAGAAGACATGTTGCAGCAATACATCGCCCTCCCTCTTCTTCCACCTCTTCTTTTGAAACCTCTCCACACCAATTGTCGATCGAGTTCCTCGTCGCCGGTCCCTATGTACTTTGTAGATTACTACATTTTTATCTACCAAACATATATAGTATAATCATTCATAATCACTCTATACCTAAATCAAAACATTTAATCTCCAAATCCTAATTCCAAAAATTGAACCTCAAAATCCTAATCCATACTCTAAGCCTTAAACCACCAAATCTAAGCACATCTACAAAAACCCAAATATAACCAAATTTATTTATGTTATCATGTCTTCTTACCCCACTATGATCCAAAGATAGAATTTCACTCCCATTATCCAAAGATTGGAGGCTTTGAGAAAGTGAAAAGGGAAAGGATGGGTGTCCTCAAAATGTTCTTATATTCAGTTTTTCTCATACACCCACTCACCTTGAATTTGCACTGACCTCCATTGGGCATTGATTTTGACATATAAATTTAGTGAAACATGATAATGTGAGTTTGAGTATCTGATATTAGGTTAGAATTATTTTTTATCCATCTAATACTTTTTGGTACTTCTAATTAACAACCTCTTCATTGCCCAATCTTCACTAACTTGATGCATTTATTTGAGTTCCATGAGTTACACATTTTCTAAAGAAAAACGTACAAGTGTTATTTGGTAATATAAAAAAAAGCCATGCAAAAGTCGAGAAAAAATGTATTTTTTTTTAAATGTAAAGTCTAGCAAAATTTTAGCCCCACCTAAATAAAAATCCTGGGTCCGCCACTAATTTGGACGATGGAGATTGCATGGGTGTCAAGCCTTGGTATTTGAGCCACATTGACAGGGATCAGTCAAAACGCACCCAAGTAGGTTTGAGCAAGGTGAATAACTAGCTTATGAAGCCCGGTAGAGAAGAAACACTTTTCCCAAGCAAAGCTTCGAGTCCTTACTATAAGACTTTCATGACCACACGCTCAGAGGTGGGGGCCGACCCTGGACAACTAAGTCATATGGGGTTTTTTCCATGTAGTTTAGATTTTTGTTTAATGATGATATCTTAGGGCCCGTTTGGATGTTTACTAAGTAAAATATTCACAAATTTAATTATTACAAGAATAAAATCGTAAAGAATAGAATATTGTTATATTATAATATTATAATATTTTTGCTGTTTGGCAATTTCTGATAAATATTACTTATTTTAAATTGAGTTGTTTAGAAGGTGCTACTATTAAAGTAAATTCATTATTATAATAATCTCTTATTAAGTACTTTAGTTCATATATAATTTACGATGTCTGGATTAAAAAGTATCGTGGTAAAGTTAAGTTCAGCTCCCACATTTTTTTTACCACAAGCTACTTTTCTTTTATCACATAAAACTATGGTAAAGTGTAGTAAAGTGAAGTCAATACAAAAAATAAATACTTTACAATTTGTCTCTCCCACTTTACTTGACCGCATATATATTTCATCTCACCTTACTTTACCTCACATTTTACCACGATGTGACATCAATCTTTATTTTACTTTACCACACATATAAACAAGTCACTTTATCACAAGTTGCTTTTTATTAACATATAAAATAATAGGTAAAATATGATAAAGTAATGTCAAACAAAAAGAAAATACTTTCTCACCTCCACACTTTTCTTCACCATATACTTTATCCCACCTTTACTTTACCCCACCTTTACCATGATGGAACATTGCGCTTTAGTTTACTTTACTTTACCATATTTAAACAAATACATCATGATAGATTTAGTGAAGTAAAGTCTTTACTTTACTCTAACACTATGTATTCATCATTTCGGAGTACGTTTGTATTATAGAAAGTTTTTTGCACGGGAGATGTACAAAAAAGTATTGAGCTTTTTGAAAGACACTGATATTTTCTTCATGTTTTTCAAGAGTTACCAAACGCCCAAGATTTTATTTTATGGACTTATTATGACCTATAGAGTAGAATATTAGGCAATCATGAAGCAGCATATGCACAAAATGAATGTATCAGACATGAGAATGTTACGGTGGATGTGTGGTAAAAATACGTGAATTTCTTTCTCTTTGATGTGTTGTAAAATCATAAATGAAACTTTTGGGAGCATTAATTAAAGGTAGCATCATTAGGTAGGATTGCAAACGGGTATCCGATTTTCCAATTACTCGAAAGTTTCGACCCAAAAAAACCAGGTATGGAACATATTTTAGGTTCTGATTCATAAACAGATCCGGGTCCGGAACCTAATTTAAGTAATTCCGATTGATAAACGAGTTCGGTTCGGTGTCCGTATAGGTTCCGACCTGAGACCCGATATATGAGTCTTTAATATTGCAAACTGTACCTCAAAATAAACTCTTTTCGGATATTTTCATGTACAATGCTAGAGGTAGTAGACTTGATGCACCATTATAAGTTGAATTATATACTTGTTTTAAGAAAAAATAAAAAAATTGAAGAGAAGTTAGAACCAATTTTGAAACTAGATCAAGTTCTCTAGGTGGAACTGGATCGAGAACTGGATCCGGATTTTTCTAATATCGGAACCGGGTCTGGAACCAACAAAATAGATTCTGAGTCAAAACCAGATCTGGATCCGAAACCAGAACCGTTATTTACAAATCGGATACGGTATGGTTCCGATCTGGAACAATTCCATTTGCAATCATATCATTAGGTGATAAAATAAAAGAAACTCATTTTGAGATGGTTAGGACATTTCCAAAACACACTATGCAGGTTAATGGTCCAGTCAGGTATATACTGTCTGACTCTGAACTAGTCGCAGAATGGCCTGCTCCCCCTTAAAAGATCTTCGCTTAGGTCAGGGGACCTAGCATGAACCCTAAGCTGAATTGGCCCTGTTTTTATTCCGTTAAGAATATTCGGTAAAGGTCAGATCTGACTCGACCTCAAATTGATCTATAACTGGACCCATCTACTAAAATAGTTCTATTTGGGTCATTCTGGACATTAGCTGTGACTCGAATCAGGCCTGCAAGCAAAGTTGGATTGCTAGCATCGTGATAATGTCAACAGTAAACATCGAGGTTGATCAGAATTGAACCTTCAAGTTATTTGGGTATTTTTCAATCCATACAGCAGTTCATTAATAAATAGAAAAATTGAATTTATTTTTGGCTTATGTGGGACCTTTCTGCTAGTAAAAATTGATTTTATGTTTGATATATGAACCAATTTGGCTATTTACTTAATTGTTCAACATACTATAAAAAATCTCAGCCATCAAGCTTTCTCACCTCCATGTACATGGCACAGATCTTTTGGCCCATGATTGTATGGCCCCAGTAACAATTGGCTATACCCACCCCTTGAAACCAGCCCATTAGCTGCGATACCAAAAAAAAAAAAAAAAAAAAGAAATCTCGGCTGGTTGAAGGATTGTAGCCACCATTAAACTGATACGTCCAAAGTCTATTCTTATGTCAATAGTCTTTGCAGTGTTCAAGCATATGAGAGTTAGACAAAGTCCATACACATACATATTAACTGTGTAGTAGTGGACGCAATCTTCAGACAATGATGATGTGCAGAGAACAAAACCGCTGTAGCTACTCCTTATGAAAGGTTCAAGGGATGGACTTCGTTTCAATCATCTATAGTATATTAATAATATTAATGGCGAATGCATGCATGCAATCCAATTTCAACTATCCTGCAAGATGCTTGTCCGGATGGATTTTGATTAAATCAAAAGCAGTCCTCACTTTATTATTAGATACAATTCCAAGGCTCGCTGATGGCCACATACATTTCAATTCTGCAAATAACAATGCATATAGATGAGGAAAAAGAAAAATATGAAATTCATATGGGGCGGCCTTCTGGAACTGTCAAGAAACGTGTAGAGGTGTTAACTGGGTCGTGCCAGCACAGAAACGGCACGGCATAACCTATGTCGTGCTAGGCCCTACCGCCCACGGGCTGGCCCACATTCCTCTTCTATTTTTTTAAATTTTTTTTGTATAAATTAAAATATATTTTATCGACTTTTAGGGTTCTCAACTTGGGATAAAGTTTGAAACTATTAGAATAAAGGTTGGAATTAGTAGGAAATCTAAAGAATATACTACGTTAGTAAGAATTGACATTGTCAAATTGACTAGGTTATGTTTAAAAAAAAAAGACATTGTCTTGAAGACTTAATCCAAAACTGACTTTGCAGCTGATGTACTTTTCTTCATTTCTAATATAACTTACAGTTACTGTTCAATAGAATTGACTTGGCAACATTATCTTGTGCATTTAGATAATGAGACCATTTCAAGCAACCCTCGCACTTTCCTCTATTTATATGCCTCCTCTCTGCTCTTCCTTCTCATCCTCCCAGAACTCGAAGAATCCAGTCTCCATTTCCTTGAGATCTTCACATCCTCTTCCTTGAATTGATAGTAACAAAAATGGCAGCTCACATACTCCTACTTGCTCTCCTATCCTTGTCTTCAACTCTTATTCATGCATATGATCCGAGTCCCCTGCAAGATATTTGTGTGGCCGACCTTAAATCACCTGGTACATTGTCTAATCTTCTGTGTAGTTAGCTTTCATTTCTTGAATCAACTATATGTAAGCATGTTTTTTCTGCAAAACTCGATATTCGGCTTGGACTAAGATCTTATGGTTACATTTATCTTGCAGTTTTTGTGAATGGGCGTGTTTGCAAGGACCCAAAGCTAGCCAAGGCAGATGATTTCTTCTTTGAGGGCCTAGACAAACCAGGCAACACATCGAATAATGTTGGGTCCAAAGTGACTCCAGTGTTTATCGACCAGATGGCTGGGCTCAATACTCTTGGCATCTCCTTGGCTCGCATAGACTTTGCTCCTTATGGAGAGAATCCTCCTCACACGCACCCACGTGCCACTGAGATACTGACGGTCCTCGAAGGGACGCTCTACGTCGGCTTTGTCCTCTCCAACCAAAACAATAATACCCTCATAACGAAGGTCCTTAACAAGGGTGATGTGTTTGTCTTCCCAATTGGCCTCATTCACTTCCAGGCCAATATTGGCCATACACCTGCTGTAGCCATTGCTGCTCTCAGCAGTCAGAACCCAGGTGTTATCACCATAGCTAACTCTGTTTTTGGATCGAAACCGCCCATCTCCGACAATATTCTCGCCAAAGCCTTCCAAGTGGACAAGAAAATAATTGACTACCTCCAGGCCCAGTTCTGGGTGGACCCCTAAGTCCCAAACAAAAAAAAGAAATGCAGAGAAACAGCCCATGATTCTTCCTTCTTTCTTAGGCTCTGTTTAATTAAGCATGTCATTTGGATTTTATATTCTTCCATACACAATGTATCAGTTTGTTTGCGTTTATCATCAGCTTGTACTGAGAATCAGAATTCGTTTGTAATTATTTTAGTATGTGAAAATAAATGACTTAGACATAAATGGAAGAATGACGAATTCTATGAAAGATCGATGAATTGATTGATGTGGTGAAATTTCCTAATAAAATTGCAATATTGGCCTATACTTAGCACCAGAGGAGTTACTGGTGACAACACAGGTGAATGGTAGAAGATTAATTAGTTGTGACCAATCAGCTAAGCAAAATTAGCATCAGATAATCACAAATGGTTCCCATCCAGTCGCCTTGAATTTCAAGTGACCATCTAATGAAGACCGCTGGCATGTTCATTATTATACAAGTCTAATCACGCCTGATGCATCCAATAAGAGGCAATAATTTATTCAAATCTATCAAAAAAAAAAAAAATAGAATGAAACAAAATTAATATTATATTCTCGGATGCAACTTATAAAAATTAAGGAGGGGAATGCCTCCTTTGGTTATATTATGAAGTAAAACGATGCTATTGTGGACGCAGGGGCTTTCCGAGGACCCAAAGTCACCACTTCAAAAAAGGCAGAAACGAGGTCATTTTTAGCAGCTCTGGAAAAGGCAAAGGGAAATGGTTTTGAAAGAGTTCGTAATCTGATGGAAGCCAAGGAAGTTGTGCAAGATTTGAAGTGAGATAGAGATTGGTCTATAAATTCCATTATTTTGGATGTCAAAGCTCTAGCTTCTTCTTTTACTTTGTGGGCTTCCATTATATTCCTAGACCCTTATATTGACAGGCTCACATGCTTGCTAAATTTTGTAATCTCTCTAGACAGGATGTAAGTTGGGAAAGGGCTTCTGTTATGCTTTTAGCTGAGGACTGACCTTTTCTTATGTTGTTTTTGTTTTAATGTTGTTTCGTGTCTTCTGTTTTATTTGTACTGTTTCTTTTCGTTTAATGAAACTCTTTTTCCGAAAAAAAAAAAAAAAAAAACAACCTAGTGGGTTCGAGGTGAACGCCTGGCTTATGAAGCCCCGATAAGAAGAAATGTACGTATGGCCCACCTTGGACGACTAATTCATATGAGACTTCCCATATTGTTGGGATATTTCTCAATGCAAGATATATTTGGCTTAAGGAAAGTTTAAGTCTCTTTAGGAATCTTTTTTTTTTTTTTACGTAAGAGGGGTTTCCTACACTGAGTAATAGATGTACTTCATATAAGAATAAGGAGTCCGGATCACCTATTGCATATATTACATCTTCACCATTAGTCGACCAATAACAATCCGCCACATCATTCAAAAATTTAGGTATTTCCTTTCATATGATTTAAACTTTTTTAAACTTCAAAATCACCAAAATTTTTAGATGACGTGGCAAACCGTTATTGGTCCACTCACGATGAAGTTGTAACAACTATGATAGGTGATCCGAACTCAAGACTAAAGGGTTGCATGCTTCAATTCATCAATAACTTATTTCCTCCATTAATATCAGGAGGAAAAAATAGGTGTCTCCTAAATTCCCACTAAAAGCTTTTACCAAAAAGAAAAAAATTGCCCAATAACTGGGAGCCGCACGATCCATATCTTTTTTTTTCTTTTTTCAAGTCAACTTCCTCATGGAGCAATATATATTAAGGTTGAGATTTAACTTGGTCTTATTTAGATCTATCCTAATATTGTTGATCTGATTTATGTATGTTAATCTTTTAAATTAATATGTGGTTTTAGAGCTTTGGGTTTTTAGGACTTGGACTTAAATAACCCATGGCGGTTACTTATTCTTCTTTCTTTCAAATTTCATGATTATATGTAGAGGAATTTACAGGAAAAGCCCCCATAGAACCCCATATAGTCTACTAAGACCTAGTTTCACATTGGACACGGGAGGAGTCCTTATGTGGCCTCTTTCTTTTTCTTTTTCTTTTTTGTCGTTTTGCGATATGGTCGATATCGACCATTGTTTTGTACTGACAGAAATGGTCGATATCAACCATTCCGTATGGTCGATATCAACCATTTTCACTAAAGACAGAAGTACTGTCTTTCACTTAAATTGTTCTGACAGAAATAGTCGATATCAACTATTTTCACCGGAACCGCATTCAGCGCCCCAAAATGCACGAAATCGGACGAATCTCCCCAGCGAATGACAGCCGGTACAATGGCTCGTGGTAAAAGCTCAATGATTATCGTTTTGGAGGAATGGTGGAGGATCAATAGGAGCTTGAGATCCATGATTGTGAAAAGGGTAAAATCTAAGAAATGAGTTTCGTTTGGAGCCCGATTTAGGGTTAGAAAGTTCTTGCTTTGGGGCAAAAAGAGGGGGATGAAATGCAAAGGGGGGTTGAAGGGAATTAGGGTTAGTACCCGACGGAGCTAAGCTTGAAGGTGTTTTCGCCTTTTTACATAGATTCGAATTTGAGGCCAAAGGTCATAGCACCAACATCTCCTGCGAAATTGAGTTATGGTTGGAAGTTTGTGATTCGGTTTCAAGTTGGTACTGGACGATTAAGAGCAAAGGGAGTTGCAGTGCCATTGATAGCTCCTTCATTTGCTACTCACTCTTTCTCCATGAATCAGAGATAGTTGTTTTTTATAAGTGGGAGAGCTACTATGGTGTCAAGTTCGACTTTTGAAGTCGAGGTGGAGGCACCCAGTTCGGGTGTTTTAGCACCATCTGGTTACTATCTTTTATTCGTGGTAAATGGAGGAATCCCAAGCGAAGGGATTTTGGTTCAAATATAGTGAAGTTGATAGTTCATAAATTCAAATTCCTTTTTTATATATATTGGGGTTGGTGTATGAGTGGAAATTAGTTTCATTTATGAAAGAAATGAAAACTCTATAAAAGGAGATGAGAACTTATTTGGTTTTGGTTGGTTCTTGTAACTTGTAATCTCTTGAGGGGAAAAGCCGAGGATTTTCAAAGGGAAGAAGAAGAACTACAAGGTAGAGATGGTGAGAGTCGCAAAAACTGAAACAAAATAGAAGAAGAAAGAAGAAGAAGGAGAAAGAGTAGGATAGAAAGAAAAAAAAAAGAAGATGAATAGTTACACTGGTTTGGATTCTTTCTGTGACGGTCGATATCAACCATCCCAAAAGAAGTTAAAGGAAAAAAAAAAAAACCGAACTAAGTCCAGAGGACCCCTCCCTTGTCCAACGTAATATTAGGTCCTGATAAGCCATATGGATTCCTACGAGGATTTTTATTCCGTAAATTCCTCAAAAATAAAAGACTATTTTTCATATTTACATTAAAAATATCAAATATCCCGTGCCACGCCATATCTCTAGCGGGTTGTGCCAATGGTGCCGACTGTTCGTAACACAGTGGCCCAGCACGGGTCCCGGGCGGTTGACAGCCATGGTGTGCTGGCTTAGCCCATTTGACATCTCTAGCCACATGGTATTAATTTTGTGAGATTAGGTGGGCCCTGCTCGCGAATTTCTAAACATGGCAAGGGAGGATCTTTCTTTAATAAAAGGATTCTGCTGGGAGATTGAGACCATCGACTGTCCATCATTGGCTATACCCTACATGGATGCTTAATCTGTCACCGTTAAATTGAACGCTTTTGCCCCCAATCTTCTCTCTCCCGCTTTAAAATTCAAAACCCTCCCTTTTCGAATTCCTTTCTCCCAAACCCCGTTTTCTTCAAAATCTAGGTTTCTGGAATTCAAATTACCATGGATTCTGCTTCGCGCCTTCCATTCCAACTCCTCGATGGAACGTCGAACGCCCATTTCTCTCTGAACGATTCCACCCGGTAAGGTAACAACAACTCAATCGAAAACCAGAATTTTCTGAAAATGAAGGAAGATTCCATCTGTTCTGATTCGAAGATTTCTGATTTCACTGTCAATTCCTTCGTCATTGCAGGAATCCAACTACTCTTCCTCTCAAATTGGTGCTGCAAAGGGATATTCTTCTGATTCCTTCAGGTATAGATCTGAAGCCATCATTTCATGAGTGACTTCATTTAAAGCTTGCCTCTCTTTGATTAGGAACTTGCCCAAATCTCACTTCAATTGCAGCTATATGCACTGTTAGATTGATCACATGCAAAATGTAGTAATGTTTTTTTACGCACGATTGTTCTAATGTTGGAGAGAACTCCGTATGGAGTAGTGCGATTTTACTACTACTATTATGGCACCATGGGTTAACCAAGATTAACCACTGGATGCGGTTCTGATCATGGAGGTGGGCCCATGATCAGTTGGTTTGATGCACATTTGGATTGTATCTTCCATAAATGTGTGTACCTTTCCTTCTTACAATAGCCCATAGCAGTAGTACAGTTGAAAGGTGCTCATTGTCACGATAGCACAACCACAAGATTGTTGATTCAAGTCATGTTACCTATAAAATAGATGCCTTATTGTCTCTAAATTTGATTGCTTGGCAGATGGAGTTTGCAAAATCCTATTGGTTCTTATCCTACTTCTGTTCAGGTATGTCTTTTCTAGTTACAATGCCAGGATTACTACTTAACTTGACAGGTGCTAGCATGATTTCCTCATTTTATCATAGTTATCCCTTACAAAATTCTTGTTTATAGTGTGAAGAAGATCACTTCAGTCTCTTGTGTTTTGTCTTCACTTGCTTGTTGTATTTTGCTTAACCACTTTTTCTGGGTTAAATTATTGTTGCCTTTAAAGAAATTGACACTTACATAATATAATCAAGAGTGTGTTACTTAGACAACATGTCCCTTCAGTCCATAGGGAACTGGGGGTAAGTTTTGTGTCAAAGCTAAGAAGAGAAATGCTTCAACAAGGTCATGTGGATGGTTTTACATAGTGATGTTGCAGTAATGAGGATTGGGCCACCTTTAGAGCAGTTATGACGGTTGATCTACTGAGTGGAGGGAAGGAATGTGGATGCCAAAGGGTATGAAGCTGTGTGCCTTCATAAAGGAGGATTGAGGGGGAAATATGCCTAGAAGTAGGAGGAAATTTGTTTGTCTTCCAAATCACCAAGAACCAGAGGTGGATGTTGGCAGTGCGTGTCCAAAGTTAAAATGAAGGGAAGGCGACCAGATGCAGTTGATTTAGAGAAGTGATGTTGCAGAAGTGTACTATTAGATTGTGAGTGAGCCATAACAAAATTAGGTAAGAGGCTTAGTGTAATCCAGAGATGACAGATCTAGAGAATAGTCATTCCCTATTGGTGGTAAAAGGCAGAGATGAGCTTTGAGGTCTTTGCATACTCTTCCCTAAAACAATGGACAACGGAGGGAGGACAACTTGGTACGTTTTTTAGATTCAAATTTTGAAGAGATCTGACGCAGTCAAGGAAGCCAAATCCGATTAATTGTAAACCCAAAGACCCCTGATCTTCATTTTGAAATGTAAATCAAAGAGCACAGTAGATTGCTTACTGTTGATCCCTAATTTACTGATTAAAGTCTTCAATCCAATGGAGCTATCTCAAACCAAGGTGAAAAAAAGATAGGAGTGCAGAAATTGCAAACTTCATTAAAAATATAACGAAGTGGGCTGGTAAACCCTTACAATGGACCCAGATAAACTTTAAATAATTTAGAACTCTAAACACAATCCTAGCCATTAATCTAAATCAAACATCAATGAAATCCTTTAAGAATCCTAGTACGTATGAAATAGGAAAGGACGTAGTTGTTTAAACAATCAAGAGCATCTAAAGAGAAGTTTGGCAGTTTGCTAGAGAAGATTTGGATGTGAGAGTTCCTATGTACCATGCTTTCTTATCTTAATCCTATCTTACCTCAATGATTCTTCAATTAGGAGGCCCATTAGAACTCAAATAAATGAAAGAATACAACTCAGAAGTCAGAACTATGGAATGTAAAGAAGGATTGTGCACAGATTTCTTTGGATGGCTTGCTGTTTTGCATCAATGGTTCCCGCATGCTGGCTGGTGGGCCAGCTAGCCGCTGAAACATGTACTTCACGCCCAGTTGACCTGCTTGGTTGCTGTCCCCTGTGGATTGGGCCTCATTCAGTTGGCTCCAACCCAACTGAGCTTTCTGTTTAACCCATAGGACTGTTGGGCCTGGATCGGATACTTAGGCGGATCCAATTGGCCTATCTCAAATCTGTTTTAACTGCATAATGAAATTAACACATTTTATATTTGAATTGGAGCCATCTGAACAGTTGATTTTATGATTTGATTCAATCTGTTTGATCAGACACTTAGACCCTTGAAAAAATGGATCAATGTACCATTAAATTAATCCAGTTTCTCTAAAATTGATGATGCTTGATCTGAGATGTGATCCTTTAAAATATGACCATTTGCTCCTGCATAAAGATCTCACAGTCATTATCTCCCATAATCATGTTGTTTAAGAGGAGAATCTTCCTAGAAATTCACAAGAACGTCAAAGAGCGCATGAGGCATGCCACAGTAATTTGGTTTGCTATGTATTTTGTAAATGATGGGTCCCTACATCTCAAAAGCTTGGGCTTGTTGAGAATAAGTGAGCCCAAAATCCACCAAATTATTATACACACTCATCAATATGGATAATGGGGCTTACAAGCAGTAATGGTGTTGTCATGAACGGTATGAAATTGATGATCAGTGTTATAGTGGAGACTGGAGATATCTGTATGACAATGGAGCTGTAGAAGTTGTTTTTCCTTTTTAATAATGTGAGCAACTTCGTTTCATGTTATGTATTTTATTTTGGTTTGACATGTTGCTTTGAACTTACTGATTTTTGTTAACAAATTAGTGCACTTATAACAATTTTTAAGCTGTTGATTGTTGTAAAAGGTACTGAATTAGTCTGTTTTGTGACTGTTAATTATTCATTATCTGGGTCTAGGTGTGATTTTTTTGGATTCATGAAAATTCAGGTGCTCTTACTCATAGATGATCTGCTCTCTGTTCTGGTTGGAATTGAGGGACGATATATTTCATTAAAAAGGGTTTGAGGGAAGGAAAGTCTTGTTACTTTTCAGATTGATGCATCTGTGGATTTAGCTCTACAGGTTAGGAGCAAAATAGTCCACAAATTTGTCTGCATCTGAAATCTGTGGTGTTATGGACTGATTTGAATTTGCTAATGCAGGAAATGACAAAGTGGATATTTCGTATCTGTGAGAACTTTTTGGCAATTAATCAGTTTGTTGAGTCAAGATCACATTTCAAGAATGGCTTGGTCAATCATGCCTTTGCAGCAGCCATAAGAGCTCTCCTTTTAGTAGGTGTTTCTGTGTTTTGAACATAGTCGTTCGTTTTGTTCTTGTCCCTGTTCCATTTTGGCCATGGAATGAAACATTCCACCGTGCTGGCCATCACCTTTTCTCCATTTCAGAAAGGAAGCAATGGAAAAGCACAAAAAAATATATAAACATTTAAATATAGAAAGAAAGGGGAAATTAGTATAATTCTAAAATGACGCTGGATCGTTAAGTTTTGGGGGTTCAGAGGTTTTTTTTTTTTTTGGTTTCTGTTTTTTGGATTTCGGGTCGGGGTGGTGGTGGGACTTGGGGTGGGGTGGGTTGGACCCTACCATTGCCTATAGGGAATCAAGTGACCCTACTATATTTTGATGTGGATGAATCTTGCATAAGACAACAAAAATTATGTAGCTGTAAGTCATGCAATTTTTATCTGACTTTTATTCAAGACAACAAAAATTGTGAAGTTGTTGCAAATTCTTTTTTAACTAGTTCGGTAAATGGGCAGAGACACAATGATAGAAAGAATGGGAGAGAGCTTTTACAGAAAACTTGCTGGCCATGTCATGCGTGTCTTATTTGGTTCCTGTGGGATGAAGGGTGAGAAATTGATGGTGAGAGTTATAGAACCATGGCGTGATTAAAAATCGTAGCTCATGGTCATTTTTCAACACAAAAGTACATCTCTACCCTCCCCATGTAAAAATGGAATCAGCCACATGTAGATCTCCACCCTTGACTCTTGACCACCTGTGTCACCCTTTGTAAAGCCTTTAATTCTCACCTTTCTGTCAAAACCAAGTTGGGAACACGTAAACATGCCTGAAAGATTTAGTGTTCATGACTTTGTCAAAACATGTATGTCTCAGTCTCGCCATGTTAATTGAGGCAACCACCTGTAACGCAACTTACTTGAACATATAAATAATTTTTCTACAGTCTACATCTTGGAACTTAACCCACATTAGAACATTCTATCCATTCAGTATTGGTCTTTCTCCTGTTGAATGTAGATTGTAGCCAGTTGCTTTATTCGTAGATCCAAAAGTCTACTTGGACAAACTTTTTGGACAGAATTTTGGACAAACCCTATGGTATGGCTTGAATATCCCCTATGATATTCAAGTCATACCATAGGGTTTGTCCAAAATTCTGTTCAAAAAGTTTGTCCAAGTAGCACTACTCTTCGTAGATTGTAGCCAGTTGCTTTATTTCTCTCTAACCTCACTATATGCAGGCCAATGTTCAATGGGTTAGGATTGTTCTGTCCTGGAGTTGTCAATATTTTTCTTCTTTTTAATCGCGATCTTTATCTATTGTGGTTTGGAGGGGGTGTTCTTATGGATATATATCCTTCATAGAAGTGCAGGCAAGCTCTTGATCATTTTCTTTTATCAGGATTGCCAGGCCATGGTAGCACAATTGGAGCACCAATTCCGACTTGGAAGACTTTCCATTCAAGGATTATGGTTTTACTGTCAGGAAGTCTTCCCCTGTCCGCCTCCTCTTGTTCATGGTTTTCTGTACACCCTACTCAATAGAGATGTTCTGTTTTTGCAATGCATGCTAGCCAATCGTGGGACCAATGGATGCTTTGTAGACTGTGATAGAGAAGGCTTCTGCTAACAACTTAATGGGATCCTCTTGCAAAGCCAGGTAGAGCATACTACTTTTGTTGACTCCTATTACTCTAGGAGTTAATGCTATATTGTTTTATGCATGTTTATTGCATCGTCACATTAACCTAAACCACCCCCCCACCCCCCCTCCCAACACACACACTCACCAACAAAAAAAACAGAAGTACTGAGATAACTTAAGAAAAAAAAGGGCTATGACACAAAATAGGCCCATCGGCCCTTACTGGACAAGGAAATCTAGAAATAACATACTTCAAAAAAAAATTATAATAACAGCACAATCTATTTCATTCAACTCTTAACAGTGCAAGACAACTAGAAGCCGGGTGAAATGACATCAAACAGCCCTAGATTGTTGCAACAATGCAAAACCCCAGAACAGGCCATTTTTCTGACTCATACACATCCAAAACAACTTCGCAAAATTATACCAAAATCGCAATGAATCTCTAGGGCCTGGGCAACTCAGATGGTACTAATTTCTAAAAAGATTCAGATCTACTTGACACCAGCTGATGTCAGCCCTATTCCTAAAACCTGTGCTTGCTGGAAACTTCTGAAATCTGTTGTGAGATCTGCTCTTATACTAAAAGCTGAAAACCATTTCCTTGCTAGGTTCTTAAGAAATAGAACAACGAAGAAGAAAAGAAGAGGAAAATATGACTAACTTGTTGCACGGTCTCACTACAGTTATTATTCATAATAAAATTTATATGGATTTTAAAAAAAAAAAAAAAAAAAAAAAAAACCATTGGTTACATGGGACTCCTAGGGACCCAATGGCACTATCATAAAGATAATTCTACAATTGGATGATAAGAATCATCTGACAAGAGGAATTTTTTGGGGAGTGTCCCACACATGAACTATTTTATTTCTTTTATTTTGACTCAGTGTGTTGTCAATTGCCTCACAGGGTGATTTCTTGGTTCATTTTATGGATATAGCTCAAGATGAGCTTGTTAAAAGTCCTGATGATATATCTGTAGAGAAACTACAGGTTCGATTTACGTTTTATATACAGTAGTGATTCAATGGGTTGCCTTGCATTCTTCTTTCATACACTATACTTTAAAACAATACAGTCTCTCCTGGAGCTTGCTCAGCGCACGACAGCAGCTGCAGCTGATCCTTGTCATGAGAAGTTGAAATGTTGTGTGGTAAGTGACTTCCTTTGCCATCTTGCATTATGTTTGTATCAAGTAGCTGATCAGAACAGATGTTCTTTTCCATTTGCTCATTTTTGTTTCTATCTCTAACCTAGGAAATGTCCTCCTTGCTTAATAGATTGGGCACACTAAGGGATTTGGATTATGGCATGAAAAACTTAGTCACTCTTCTGAAATTGAGAACCCATATTCAGATAGTAGTGATCAGGCTGAGCCTTTAAGCATTACTGGCCTGGAAACGTTATCTTTGTGTTACAAGGTTTGTTGTGTTCTTGTGGTTCTTCTTCTTCGAGTTTTTTTTCCCTTTTTCATTAAAGAGTATTATATGATCCTTCTCTGCAGCAAAGGTTTTGCTTGGTGCTCTACCGAATTTCATTACATGTGGGGATCATGGTTCAGGGGTTCAGACTGCTTAGTCCCTATGGAACCTGCCTGAAATATTTCCCACCAAATTGAAGATCCTAAGCATATTTAACTTGCTAATCAGTGTTTAAAATGCTGAAGCATCAAGGAATTCCAATTGTCGAAACTTGCCTTAGGCATAGACCTCAATGCATGGAGCATAGGCCTCATGAGTATCCCTTTTTTTAATAAAAAAATAATTTCGTAAAATGTTGAACATATTGGTATAAACATTATATAGTTGTAGTTCCACAGTTCTGAATCTTTTAATGACTTACTTCTATTCAACTTAACCCCAGTCAATAATCTTAATTTTAAATAAAGAAACTTTTATGCTTTTAGAAGTACAGACTTGCTCCAACCTTATTCTTAAAGACAAGATATTTTAATGGGGCCTACATTCCCTAGCATGGAGTTGTGACTGAAGCACATTTTTTATCTGACGTTGACGCCTCAAATTTGCTTCATACAGTGAGGCGCAAGTCCCAAATGCAAACCATGCCTCAGACTTGAACCCTGTGGCATATTGGGGAAGCCTCTCCTCAAGGTGGAAGCCCTAAATATTTATAAAAACAATGCTAGAAACAAAGAGAAAGAAGGTTTAAGATCTTCTACTTTGGTTGGGTTTTTGGGCATCCTCCATTCATGCTCAACTGTTGAACCCCATAGCCAATATCACAACAGGTATGAATTTGAACCTTGGGCCACGCATGTATAAATTGCAGTACAGCAAACTTTACTTGTTTGTGGTGCAGGAGCTTATAGTTCTTCATTCACTTGACTCAAGTTATCTATTTTGGTACTTGAATAGGTTCGTTGGCCATTGTCCCTCATTATTTCAAGAAAGTCCTTAACAAAGTATCTGTTGATTTTCCTCTTCCTATTTCATTGTAAACATGTCCACTGCGAACTTTGTGGAGTATGGCAAGTACATCAAGTATGTTGAGTGATGCACTTCTTTTGCATTACATCTTGGGATTTTTTCTGTACGGTAACTTAAATTGATCAATAACTCTCCCTTGTTATTAAAGTTGGCAATTTTACCTACACGTTCCCCGTATCGTCTGTACCCTTGCGTAGGCCAAAAGGTATTTTTTATTTGCGATATCACAACAATTGTTGCAATATTGCAATATATATTGTGATACCGCAAGTTAATAAGTTGTGATATAACAATTTATGTTGTGAAACAGTGGAGGCCAAAATCCCTAGTCAATGGAGGCAATGATGATTCGTTGACGTCGAATGAGCGATGGGGGCCTTGCGTATTTGCAAATAGGTTGGCGACGGAGGATAAGGGTGAAATTGGCTGGGGGGAGAGTTACAATAGGTGAAAATGAGGAATAGTCGAAACGGGGAGGGATAAAAGGATGAAAAGGGTTTTTCTAATTGCGATATCACGACATAAATTGCGATATCGCAACTTATTAACTTGAGGTATCGCAATTTATATTGCGATATCGCAACAATTGTTGTGATATCGCAAATAAAAAAACACTTTTTGGCCTACGCAGGGGTACAGACGGTACGAAGAACGTGTAGCTAAAATTGCCCACTTTGGTAACAAGGGGGAGTTATCGATGAGTTTAAGTTACTGTACCAAAAAAATCCCTTACATGTTTGACAGTTTCTTGTTTGCTGTTTAAATGGGTTGATATATTTTTGCAGGGTGTCCGTCTTGTTAATACATTTGGAACAACCATCTCCCAATCTTCGGTGCTCTACTTGGAACAACCATCTCCCAATCTTCGGTGCTCTACTGAAGCATGCTCAAGTTTATTTGTAGTCTTTTGCACTATTTAACATTTGAGGCAAGTTATTGTATAGCTCATTTCATAGTAGTCATAAATCCGCAAATAGAGGACATGCACAGTGTTTTATGGACTTTTTCTCATTTTCTGGCCATCCAGACTGTTGATCCAATGAAAACTCCCCCAGGCCATTTTTTTATGATCCCACAATCAACAGTTTCCGGATAAGATGGCTCGGTATGATTTACAGTGATCATCCACCTTCATCATCATCAAAGCCTTATTGCCAAAATAGGCCCACACTGTACAAAATAAAAGCGGTGTTAGGAAAGGTTGGGTTCAGACTTTAGATTGTGGGGTGTTAGGAAGTGGCACTCGACTGGGATAGGCCGTTTTGAATGACCGTTGTATTCTAACTACTGGTTTTGTGCATTTGGGGACTAGATTTGCAGGTGAAAAGGCTAGGGTTTGAATAGGATTAATTTATTGAAAAGTATTTCCGCTGCCTCTACTAAGGCCTTGAGGTTTTGGTAGGAATGGTTAGCTAAAGAAATTTAATATGGTATCAGAGTCAACTGGTCGTGAGTTCGAATCCCAGGAGGAACGACTTGGTGCAAAAAAAAAAAATGTGTGTCGCCAAAAGTGAACCGGCCGGGTTCCACCTTAGGGGGAGTATTAAGGAGTGGGCTCCACATGAGGGGGAATATTGAAAAGTGTTTTCGTTGCCTCTACTAACACCTTGAGGTTTTGGTAGGAATGGCTAGCTAAAGAAATTTATGATGGTATCAGAGCCAACCAGTTGTGAGTTCAAATCCCAGGAGGAACGACTCGACGTAAAAAAAAAAAATGTGTGTCGCCAAAATGCGTCTGCCGGGTTCCACCTAAGGGGAGTATTGAGGAGTGGGCTCCACCCAAGGGGGAATATTGAAAAGTATTTCCACTGCCTCTACTAACGCCTTGAGGTTTTGGTAGGAATGGTTAGCTAAAGAAATTTAATATAATTATGGTTTGAGAATGCTTTGGGGAGGAGGGGAAAAAGGTTCGATTCGGATTTTCTTTGAGTAGTTTAAATAGGGATAGAGAATTTTCAAATAGAAAAGTAGGGCTGGTTGTGGGTAGTGATTTGGGGTTCTAATGGGTATGGATTTGATGAAAAGGCCGAAGGAGTTTGAAGGGTTATGGGTTGGGATTTTTTTGGGCCGGTCTTGGAGACACTTTAGGGGTTTCTTTAGCTGTTGTACATATATTGTAGCAATTTGTGAAATTGACAAAAAAGAGAAATTCAGACTGCGGGTTGATGCCTAGGTTTTGGGCTCATATTTGAGGGATTTTTGTGGAGAAACTTAGGATTTGTGATTAGGTATGGGTTAGGCTTGTCTTGGAATAAAGAATTGAAGGGTTTGGTGGGGTTTTGAGGGTTGGATTTGGGGGCTTCTTTGGAGTGACGAACATTGAAGAAAATTTTAAAAATTTTATATAAATGGAGGAAGAAGGAGATCAAGTGATCAATTCATGAATTCATTGACCGCTCATCGCTGCACGACGCTTTCTGATGATTTGGTTGTTGTATTGGTACCAATATTACTGCTACAGGGTTTGAATCAAAATCCGGAACTTCATAGTGTTGAAGCACAAAAAAAAGATGCCTCCAAGAGACTCTCGCAAGGAGGAACGAACCTCAAAGGAAAATTTCATTCTACAAAGGAAAATCTTATTAATCTCTAAAAAATCATTCTAGTCTTCTACAATGCTTATAAACTCTAAAAACAAGGACTCCCGGTGGAAGTCTGCCACATCCCGGTCCCGAATCACCCTGGCCTAGGGTAATCCCCAAGGTGAGACACACGTGCTCCCGTGATTCTATACCTATCTCAAGCCAGATACAACACACGAAGGAGAGAAAAACAACTTTTCCACACGTGAGTCAAGCTCACTAGAACATATCAATAACATTTAAATTCATTGTGGAAACTGTAATTTATAAACAAATGGATATCATTTCCCATTCAGTCCAAGTGACTGTTCAAGTTTAATACAGAAGAATTATACAAGTATGTATATTCATTACAAAAGAGGATGTGAAAAAGAACCCTATACAAACATTACCAAGAGTATAAACAAAAGAATAACTAAAACTAAGTGTGGCCCACACAAAAAGGGGCTAGCCACACGAACTGCCACAACTCCCAAAATGATAACACGCGCTCCGAGGGAGATCTCTAAGCTGGCCCGAACTCTGGCCACTCTTCTAGTCCTAGAGGTACCTCCTAGGTAACCTCCTCTCCCTTCTTAGTCTCTTTAAGACCTGGGGTAGTACCTGCGACTGTGACACCAAGAGTAGTATCTCAATACGACGATCTAGCAAGTATAGGCAATCATAAGGAAATATGTAATGTATCAAATTGAATTTAAGACATTTAAATTAATAGATGTCAGGGATGAGTAATCACTAGGCAATTGTGCAAAATCGAATAAGTTATGCTTGCGAATCAAATAGTGAAAACAAACTAATTGGCTACTACCTTAAGCTCATCCCCTCAAAAGAGCAAATCTAGTTGGGATGTCACCAGCGGCCCGGCCAAAGGCTAACTGGCTACCTGGTTCTGGAGTTCCGATGCTCCAGATGACTTACTGCAATATTCGCAAATAACTAAACCAAGTTCAACCCCTTCGAGTATCACAAGGTCGAAGCTAAGTAGTGCCGACTCAATCGAATCAAATAAAAATCGAATTATAAACGGATTTGAGTGAGTTTCTATTTCTCTTATCCATAATCAAATCGAATCATATTCACATATCACAATACTCACTCAATCCGTATTTTCAACGAATACTGAATCGGTATACATCCTAAAGTTACGGATTGAATATAACATACAACCTTCCATCTAATCATCAATTAAAATCATAAAACACACTAATCCATTCATTGTAATAAAGTAAAATCTTAAAGAGAATTTTATTGGAATCAATGGAAATGAATCATCACATAAATCCATATTAAAGCTTATACTTGCCTCTAAGAGCTTTCCAAAGCTTCTCTAAACACTCTTGGCTCAAAAGAACTCAAAACCCCCAAATATACAAACCCTAATGCCAAATACACATGGAAAAATGAAATGAGCATGCATGTATGCACAAAATATGAGTCTCTTAACTCTATTTCAATTCAAGGAGACTAAGCAATGGAGCTTGAAGCCTACCTCTTGCAAAGATTCCAAATTTGGGAGAAATAGGAGAGGGTGGAGATGGTTTTCCTGGTCACCAAGTGAGAGGGAGATGAAGAAGACTCCACTCCAAGCTTCCAAAACACAAGAAATCACTCCTTGTAGTGGTTGAAGGAAGAGAAAAAAGAGAGTGAAGAAGAAGAAGAAGAAAGGAGTATAGGAAGTGAAAAGAAGGTGGAAAGAGAATGAAGAGAAGAAGTAGTTGCATATAAAGGGATAAGGATGCCCTTTTTGCAAGAAAGTCTGCTACAATAGCATATTTTCATTTTGAGTCAAATAAGGGCCCACTCACATAATAGTTGGTCAAATGAAGTAGGGTCTAATATGAAAATTGATGTACTCGTAAAAATACACTCGATGATGCCAAAATGACGTGCAAATGATGTAAAATGCGAAAATCGATAGTTACGAAAAAGCCCTTGCCTCTACCCAACCGAGTCAAATCGGTTTCCCACTCACTATCTAAGGTTCAAGAATCAACTAACTCAGTCTATAGAGGTTAATCGACACTAATTGCCATAATTAGTAAGTAAACATAATTAATTAGCTAAAACACACTTGTCGGGGTGTAACAAAGTAGGAAAATAATCCTAATGTCAACTCATTAAAGAAATAAATAAACAAAATCCTAGATGAAGAAGGAATCATTTGTCTTTGGACATCCTGTCATTAGACTCCCTTTCTTGGGTCCTACATATGGGCCATGAGTCTAGCTGCATCACTCCACAGTCTTTGCATCAATAACATGCTCGGTGTAGACCAAAGCGTGTCACTGAAACAGAATCATGTGCATTATTTCAGGTTATCGAACCCAACTGGCATGTGATACATGATGGAGTCCAAACTGCAAGGAGCATAGATGAGGTCTATACATTATTCTCTTCTAGTTAACTTTCCCTTGGTACTTATTTCTTTTAAAAGGATTATTTGTTGATTATAAAACAGAATTTTGGATATTTTGTTAGGTTATTCAACACCATGATTTTTTACTTGAAAAATGTTTGAAAGAGTGCTTGCTTCTTTTGCCTCAAGTTCTCAAGGTCAGAAATTATTCACTTACCTAGCCCATACAAACTACAAACATTCTAGTATAGTTCTCATTTGACCTTTTTTTCTTTACTTGGAAATTCCTAGTAAGAATGATATCCCACTTTCTCAGTCACTGCTTGTCCTGCACCCATGTAGGGCATTATTTAACTTAGTAATCAATTTTGGTTTGTTTGGGCCAAAAATACTGAAACTACCCAGTTTGTTAGATGACAGATCTGTTGCAAAAATGGTTAAGAGCACCATTATTTTGGTCATCTTTGAGCCAAAATAAAAGTGGGATCCACTTATCCTTTTAGGTGGGAATACATGGAAATGTAATCTACTCCATGAGTATATTAAGGACATATATTGGGTTGCTCTAATCCATTAAGGAGTGAATGAGAAATTGCCTCCTAAACACCACTACTTGAACATGTTAAATATGGAAACAAAAGAAAGTGGTGAACTTGCATCCCACATTGCTTGGGAGCAAAACATTCCTTGGGTATAAATATGTTTACCTTGGTAGTATAGGATGAGTCCCAAGGGGCATTCCACTTTTGTGGAAAGAGGGAGGACTTAGACCAAGGTGGGGTCACCACCACACGCGCGAGTCGCGCTTGGCTCGGCCCACTACCCATTTATATTTTTGGACAAATTTTATTTAATAAAATTTCCTTTTTCCAAATGGGGAGTGTCCAAAGTGGTATGTCCATTTGCATCTGAAAGGGTGTGTCCAACCCAAGAGGTGTGTGTCCAAAGAGAAGCATATGTTCACTGAACAGTCACTATACTGAACAAATGTAACCCCATAAAGAGACCTGAAGCAAGCTATATAAATGCATCTCGTTCATACCTTTTTGTTCATTCGTTTTTCACTGCTGCTGCATTGCATTTGGTTCATCATTAAAGAGAGAGTTATGTTGCACTGTTTGGTTCGACTGTCACAGAGTTTGTAGTGCTGCTACTGTGTGTTTCTGATCATTGTATCATGGGAGACAAATGCCACTGAAGACTCGTAAGCACCGTTGCGGGGGAGAAATTTGTCTTAAGGACATAGTGTTACACACTAGCCTTGATCAACTTTCTTCTACGAGTTTCTAAACTTCATAACCTTCCACAATAGTACTCTGTTTCTTCCTTCAAACAGTAAGTGGATTTACATTCTGTAATTCTGTTCAAATGTTGTTTTTTTTCACTGTAGTGCAAACCTCTTTCCTAAATACTGAACTATTTATGTATGTACTCAGAACAAAAATCTTAAGACAAATTTCGTTTATTCTGAGTACATTTTGTTCTCAGTTGTACTTTAGTATTTCTGGTTTCGGTTTATGTCAGTTTTACTACTGGTTTCTATTTCTTTGGTTTTTGAAACTAGTACTGTATAACTGAGTTTCTTTCATTATATACAAGTAGCAGAACTTCAGTTTTTTCTGTATTTTACTTTTCGTTTGCCTCAGTATATAGTAACCAGTAACTGGTTATCATATAGTCTGAGTTAAGTTTAAAATTCTGCAGTCTTTGTGTTTCGATTTTAAGTGATTTCTGTTATGTTAAATAAAAATGGGTATTGAGAAGAATACTCCAGTCCCCTCTTATGGTGAACCATGGGGAAAAACCTAAAAAGTTCAATGGTACCGAGTTCAAGAGATTGCAATTGAATATGTTGTTTTATCTCACTACCTTGAACTTGGCTAGGTTCCTCCATGAAAAAGCTCCTGCTTTGAAAGAAGGTGAGACCGACAAGCAAGTAGTTGTTGTTGTAGAAGCCTGGAAGCATGTTGACTTCCTCTGTCTAAATTACATTCTCAATGGACTAGACAACACATTATATAATGTCTATTGTTCATTGAAAACTGCTGAGGAATTATGGGATTCACTTAATAAAAAGTACAAGACTGAAGATGCCGGAATGTAGAAATTCGTTGTTGGCAGATTCCTTGACTACAAGATGATCGATTCCAAGGCAGTAATCAATCAAGTTCAGGAACTTCAGGTAATTCTCCATGAAATTCATGCAGAAGGAATGTCTCTTAGTGAGTCTCTCCAAGTGGCAGCAATCATTGAAAAATTGCCACCACTTAGGAAGGATTTTAAGAACTACCGTAAGCATAAGCGAAAGGAGATGAAACTTGAAGACTTGATTGTCAGATTGAGGATAGAGAAAGACAACCGTTCATCTAAAAAGAAAGCAGGAAAACCTTCACTAAAGCTAAGGCAAATGTGGTGGAACATGGGCAGGATCTCAAGAAGAGGAAGAACCCTTCCAACGGTCCAAAACAAGGTCCCAGTGACAACAAGAAGTTCAAAGGGAAATGCTATGTGTGCGACAAACCAGGCCACCATGCCAAGGACTGTCGACCAAAGCAATACAAGTAAGAAACCAACGCAGGCCAACATGACAGAATTGGACACTCTCTCCACTAATGTTTCATACATCAATCTTTCTACTATGGTCTCAGAAGTCAATCTGGTTGGTAACACCAGAGAATGGTGGGTGGACACTAGGGCCACTCGACATGTCTGCTCCATTAAAGAGATGGTCTCCACTTATCATGCTTCAAACAGAGAAAAACTTTTCATGGGCAACTCTACCTCTTCTAAGGTTGAAGGCCAAGGACTGGTGGTATTGAAAATGACTTCTAGAAAAGAACTCACCCTCAACAATGTGCTGCATGTACCTGATATTCGTAAGAATCTGGTATCAGGCTCACTTTTGAGCAAGAAGGGTTTCAAACTGGTATTTGAGTCAGATAAGTTTGTACTCACTAAATCTAGGATGTACATGGGAAAAGGGTATATGAGCGATGGGCTCTTCAAAATGAATGTAATGACTATTGTTCCTATTAAGAAAATTTCTTCTGCTTATATGCTCGAATCTTCTAATGCGTGGCATGGTAGATTAGGTCATGTTAATTAGTTAATATGGAATGTTTGCCTAAATGCAGTTTTGATTTCAATATCAAATGTGAAACATGTGTAGAAGCTAACTTACTAGAACTTCTTTTCATTCTATTGAAAGAACTTCTAAACCTCTTCAGTTAATTCATTCTGATATTTGTGACCTAAAGTTTGTTCAAACTAAAGGTGGTAAGAAATATTTTCTTACATTCATTGATGACTGCACAAGATATTGTTATGTTTACTTACTGAGAAGTAAAGATGAGGCCTTGGAAATGTTCAAACATTACAAGAATGAGGTTGAGAATAAACTTGATAAGAAAATCAAGGTGATAAGAAGCAATAGAGGTGGTGAATACAAATCACCTTTTGGTGAATTCTGTTCACAGCATGATATTATACACCAAACTACTGCTCCTTATTCACCTCAGCAAAATGGTGTTGCTGAAAGGAAAAACAGAACTTTAAAAGAAATGATGAATGCTATGTTAATAAGTTCTGGATTACCTCAGAACTTGTGGGGGGGATGCTATACTCTCCGCAAATTATATTCTCAACCGAATACCTCAAAAGAAAACCAATAAGATCCCCTACGAATTGTGGAAATGCAGAATGCCTACTTTCAAATACTTGAAAGTGTGCGGGTGTTTGGCTAAAGTAGCAGTTCCTACACCTAAAAAGGTTAAAATACGACCAAAGACAGTTGACTGTGTATTCATTGAGTATGCTCATAATAGCAGTGTGTATCAGTTTCTAATTCAGAAGTCTGAGATTCCCGATATGCATTCTGTCGCGACCCCGGACCGAGTCCCGCGGACCTAATCCGGGATCGGGACTTTTGATTATATATGAATGAATGGAACCATCCATGTCAACACTATGAATTAATTTAATCAAAACGTATACGAGTCCATCAAGGATGCCACTCGTACACGCGATTTCCCACAGGTGTCCGCGGTGAGGATAACACATCAACATGAATATTTCCTTTAAAGTGCGGAAGCATGTAGCAAATCTAATTCATACATTCATGTTCTCAAGATAACAAGATTAAACATATTTAATACTAGTATCAAAATGAGCAATGATCAATGGCTAATTCCCAAAAGTAAGTTAAAGTTTATAACAAAATCATTTAATTACAACTCCCCAAAAATAGAGGCCAACAAAGGCCAATATAATAAAGTATCATGTTCCCAAAAGAATTGGTTAATTTCTATCCCAAAATGTTACGTAGCTTAAGCACTCGAATGTCTAAGCGACATCATCGGCGTGCCACTCGACTAAATGTTGCGGTTCTCCGACCGCCTCCTCAAGCTCCTCCTCGGGAAAGCCGACAACGGAACCTGAGTACCAAAACAAGGGTCAAACACGAAGGTTTGGCAAATAGGTGAAAAGATGACACAACAATTGAAATTACCTTGGAAAAACATTTAAACCTGTTAAAATAATAAATCTAATAAAACAAGATAATCATTTATTTGAAACATAAATGCAATATAAAACACGTAAGGTATCTAAGAAATACGGGAAACAACAAGATGGCAACCACACGAAGCTAAGTCATCTATCACCGAAGTGACATGAGCAGATCGGGATGTTGATCTCAGTCACCGAAGTGAGGAGATACAACATAAGTAACATATACATAATAAATACGGGACATGACCACGGTAGCGAGTCGGGCATCGGGAACCACAGTAGCAATCTGCGGCATCGGGACAATACCACGGTAATAATCGGGTAGCAGGATCCAAACTGCAGCTGGCGGGACGGGAGGGGGATCTCCAAGTCGATGGATCAGACCGGCAAGGTTATCCAAACTTAGTGGTGCCGACTCATAGGTCAAATATCATAAATCGAAACATGTACAAAATTCATATGATGCACTTATATAAACGGGCGGGAAGGGGTACTCAAAGGCACAAATATCATTTTAAACGGGAAGTGCATATCGGGGTTAGCAAAAATGCTACAATTGCAAATTCAGTATTTTCGGGGATGGTAAATCATAATTCAAGAGGTTCGGGACAAATATCGGGATTCGAAATTCAATCAAAGTGAATAAAGGTCCCGTATGTCATATACAATAAAAATTGGTACTCCTTGAGTTTGGGGACATTCCGGGATCTTTATACACCTTAGGGTTTCCAAAAACTTAAATGAAAACTTGTGATTTGATTTCTCTTTTCAAATGGGTGCTACACAACTAGTTTTCCCCATCACAATAGGGTTCCCAACAAATGCCTTTCAATCAAATAAACACTTCATTTTTGCTCACAGATTAGTCCCAGTGAACAGTGCTTATCGCTCGAGCGGACAGGAAGTTCGCTCGAGCGATGAGCTTTCTGGAATGGTTTTCTGGGAGGTTCGCTCGAGTGGATAACGGGTTCGCTCGAGCGAACATGTTGGCTCGAGCGAATAAATGGTTCACTCGAACTAACAATGCTCTGTGACGCTCTGATAAACTTTCTGGGAGAGTTCGCTCGAGCGAATAAGGGGTTCGCTCGAACGAACCTGTTGGCTCAAGCGAACAAATGGTTCGCTCGAACTAACGAGGTTCTGTGATGAGCCTGATATAGTTCTGGGAGGGTTCGCTCGAGCGAACTGTCTACTGGAATGGTTTGGAACCTATTCTGGACACTTCGCTCGAGCGACCACCAGGTTCGCTCGAGCGAACTGTCCAGAATTGGGTTCTGGGACGGTTCTGCTCCCATTTCATTTCCACTTCCTACAACTCCCTTAGCCACATTTTTACTCCCCATGGGAGGCCCCAATACTCCGTTCCAATAGCATTCAAGCTTCACATCAACACGCCCATCATCATCAATCCAAAAACACCTTCTTCTCCTCCATCACATTCAACCACAAAGGATAAGAGAAAAACCATATCATAAGGGCTCATTTAAACTACAATCGAGCAATAAATGCAAACTGCCAACCACATTTCCAAAACCATTTAATGAACTAATAGGAGTCATTAACGCACATTTAATTCAATCAATACAAATCAATAGTAGTATGAAATCATAAATGCATTTTATCAAAATCATTAAAAACTCCAAAATATCAATTCATCCACTTGCCTCTAGTCCAAGCTAAGCAAAAAGGCCTTCTAATCACCCTCTCAAGCTCAAAATCCACAATCTCTACAAAAACCCCCAAAACAAACCCTAAAATGGTCAAACAAAGAAATAGGAAGAGAGAGCTTCCAATAATGGAAGTGGAGCTCCTCTAAGATCATAAGAACTCAAATCTAAGAGATTAGGAAGAAAGCTTACTTGGAAGGTCCTCTAATGGCAAGATTTAGCTCAAAGCAAGTCTTGGAGATGGAGATTTTCTTCAACAATGGTATCAATGGGAAGCTCTCAAGATGGTGAGTAAGATGGTGGAGTCCATTTCTCAAGAGATGCAAGGTTGGTGGTGTTGTGATGATGGAAAAGCAAGAAGAAGAACAAGGAAGAAGAAAACCCTAGGCAAAAAGAAAGTTGCTGGAAAAGGAGAAAAGAAGAAAAGGTAGGTGTTTATATAGCATTTGCAAGTGGGCTCCGCTCCACCCCTTAGGAAACTTGAAAGGCTGAAATAGTAGTTTTCGGGACTTCGGATGAAATCGACGAAGAAGGAAGAAATGATTGTCGGAATTTCTAGTTTCCAAAAAGTATATATTTCGCGGGTTTCGGGAGTATCAAATATTTGGTCCAGATTTAGTGTAAAAAGACTGTTTTGCCCTCAAAGCAATGGAAGTCAGGTTTCGGGATTCGGGATGGGAACGGGATCAACATGAAAGTTGTAGAGATCGACAAGATTAATAAAACGGGATAAAAAAAAAATCCAAAGAATCTCAATTAATCTCCCAAGTACACGCAAAGTCATAAAAGGAACCCCCAAAGGGCCCTACTAATCACAAAGGCACTCAAAATTCCCCAAAGCTATAACAAAGTTATTCTAAACCCAAACTAAACCAAAACACACTAAACATGCTTAGAACTAAAACACAACTTAATCAACACTAATCGTGGTCACTCAGGTCGGGGTCTTACACATCCTAACACTATTATTGAGTCAAGGAATGCATCGTTCTTTGAACATGTATTTCCTAATAAACCCTCCCAGGAATCAAGTTCTCCTAAAAGAACTCATGATATTGTTTGCAGCAGTAATCAAAACCAACAAGAGATTGATGAACCTAGATGGAGTAAGAGAGCTAGAACATAAAAAAACGTTTGGTTTAGATTTTCTGACTTTTCTGTTAGAAGATGAGCCACAAAGCTTTAAAGAAGCGGTGTCCAATCCCGAGGCACCATATTAGAAAGAGGCAATAACTAGTGAAATTGAATCCATTTTGCAAAACCATACATGGGAACTAGTGAATCTTCTACAAGGTTGCAAAACTCTTGGACGCAAGTGGATATTCAAGAGAAAGATGAAAGCAGATGGATAAATCGAAAAGTACAAAGCCATGCTTCTTGCTAAATGGTACAAACAAAAGGAAGGCTTGGACTATTTCGACACTTATTCACCAGTTACGAGGATAACATCCATTCGAATGTTAATTGCAATTGCTACTATAAACAATTTCGAGATACATCAAATGGATGTAAAGATAGTTGTCTTAAATGGTGAATTAGATGAGGAAATATATATGGAACAACCAGAAGGGTTTAATGTTCCAGATCAAACTAAGAAAGTTTGTCGGCTTATCAAATCTCTATATGGATTAAAACAAGCACCGAAGCAGTGGCATGAGAAATTTCACAGTTTGATGGTGTCAAATGGGTTTAAGATCAATGAATGTGACATGTATATGTCAAGAACACTAACAATGGCTGTTATTTGCTTATATGTTGATGATTTGCTCATTATTGGTAGTAATGATGATATCATTCAAGCTACCAAGAGAATGTTGAACAATAAGTTCGACACGAAAGATTTAGGTGCTGCAGATGTCATACTAGGAATAAAGATTTCTAAATCATCGGATGGACTGATATTATCTCAATGGCACTATTGAGAAAATACTCAAGAAATATAATCAATATAATAGCAGTCCAGCGAGAACACCTATAGATTTTAGTATCCATTTATCCAAGGATAATGGAAAAGGCATATCACAATGAGAATATGCACAAATAATTGGCAGCCTAATGTGATGAATTGCACTCATCCTGACATTGCATATGTTAGTAAATTGAGTGGATACTCAAGTAACCCATGATCAGGCCACTGGAAGGCCATAGTTAGAGTTTTAAGATATTTAAAATACACCCAAAACTATGGATTACATTACTCGAGATATCCAGCTGTACTTGAAGGCTAATGTGATGCCAACTGGATATCAGATACTCATGATTCAAAGTCCACAAATGGATATCTATTTACACTTGGTGGTGCAGTGGTATCGTGGAAATCTTCTAAACAAACATGCATTGCTAGATCCACTATGGAATCTGAGTTTATTGCACTGGATAAAGCTGGTGAAGAAGCTGAGTGGCTTCATCAATTCCTAGAAGATATTCCAATGTGGTCAAAACCTGTGCCTCCTATTTGCATTCATTGCTATACTCAATTAATAATTGGAAGGGCACAGAGTAAAATATATATAACGATAAGTCTCGACATATTCGTAGGAGGCATAATACCATGAGACAACTGCTCCCTAATGGCATTATGACGATTAAGTATATAAAGTCAATAGATAACATTGCGGATCCCTTTACCAAAGATTTAGCGAGAGAGCAAGTAAATCGTTCATCAAGGGGGATGGGCTTAAAGCCTATGAATGAATAATGGCAACCCAACTTAGTTGACTAGAGATCGCAAGATCTAGGTTCAAAGAGACAACCGAATTGTGTGTGACTTAACGATATCACTATGGAGATAATATCTCTTACTCATTCCTATGATATTAATAGTGATACATGTGGTGGTAATTAGGGTAAGCAAAGCTTTTAATGATTTTTATGTCTTGACTAATCGGATGGGGTATAGCAAGATACTCTTAATAAGAATCACCTATGTGACTGTGAACTAGGCCGATTCTATGAGAATAATAAGGCTAAATTCTCTAAAGCACTCATGAAAACTAGGCATTGTTCGGGGCCAAAATGAACACGATCATGAGAACCAACTGTGTCCAGGAAGATTCTATGTGAACTCTATTGTCTTGGTTTACACTAAAGGCTGAGCAGTTCAAGACATCATGTTCACTGTTCAACTAGTATATCCGATAGTATTTCACAAAGGAAGGTTCAAGGCCACAAGCTACCTTTCTCTATACAAAGGATTTCTAAATTGTACTCTGTGTGTGTCTGCATATCATTTCATTGCTTTCAGTCAATTTCATGTGGGGGATTGTTGCAAAAATACTTAAGAGCTCCATTATTTTGGTCATCTTTGAGCCAAAATAAAAGTGGGACCCACTTATCCTTTTAGGTGGGAATACATGGAAATGTAATCTACTCCATGAGTAGATTAAGGACATGTATTGGATTGCTCTAATCCATTAAGGAGTGAATGGGAAATTGCCTCCTAAGCACTACTACTTGAACACGTTAAACATGGAAACAAAAGGAAGTGATGAACTTGCAGCCCACATTGCTTGGGAGCAAAACATTCATTGGGTATAAATATGTTTACCTTGGTAGTATAGGATGAGCCCCAAGGGGCATCCCACTTTTGTGGAAAGAGGGAGCAAGGATGAAAATAGCGGTAGCGGCGGGCGTAGCGGCCCGCCGCCAAAACGCTACGAAGCGGGCGAATGGTAGCGTAGCGGGGATACGTAGCGGCGTAGTGGTGCGATTTGAAGAAATCGCCAAAAAAATCTGAAAAAATTCCAGAAAATTGTAAAATGAAAGAAAATGTGGTTCTTTTGCAAAAGTAAGTAAGAAAAGGGGGCATAGCGGTGCCCTCAATACATGAGGTCCTGTATCGCTGTATAAATAGAAAATAATAGTAATGATGAGTTTTTTCACATGTATTCATGTTTCTTAATCATGCTAACTTAAAAGGTAATTGAAAGCTCATAAAAAAAAAAATAGAACATGAAATAAAGGCATTAGAATTAAGAAGACTTAAGAGTTAGGTTAGGTCATTAGTCATTACTCATTTCTCAATACTCATTAATGAACATTAAACAATCAAATATCAATACTTCAACATTCAAGGTTCAAATTCAATCAAGTGGATGAACTATGAAGCATGAAGTGATCAACAATCAACATTCAACGCCGATTTAGAAATGACAAAGAAAAGAGAGTTAGTAGTTAGAGAGTGATAATAAAACAAGCCAATGATGTCATTATGTTGTGATTCATAGTAGTTACAGAGTGATAATCTCAAAAGTTGAAAAAAAATCACATACCTAGATGAAGATTCTTATTTAGAATTTTTAAAATCCTTTGAATAGCTGAATGTTGGTGATTTGGTGGCAAGAAATCTTGAAAAAATCCACTTAGGAGACACTTGGGACCACTTAGGAGGAAGAAATGGGGAAAAACAGCAGCAAGGGGGGGAGAAGAAAAGGGTTTAGAACCCATTTTCGTCAAAGGGGGGGCTTTTATACCCCCCCCCCCCCCGGGCCGCCACGGCCGATATATCGGCCGCCACGCTGCAATTTAAATCCATGAGAGGGAGGACCTGGACCAAGGTGCGTTCATCACCACGCGCGCACGCGCCCCGCCCCGCACCGCACCGGGCTCGGGCCTGAGCTTGGGCTTGGCTTCACGCGCGAGTCGAGCCTGGCTCAGCCCACTACCCATTTATATTTTTGGAGAAATTTTATTTAATAAAATATCCTTTTTCAAAATGGGGTGTGTCCAAAGTGGTGTGTCCATTTGCATCTGAAAGGGTGTGTCCAACCCAAGAGGTGTGTGTCCAAAGAGAAGCATCTGTTCACTGAACAGTCACTGTACTGAACAGATGCAACCCCATGAAAAGACCTGAAGCAAGCTATATATATGCATCTCGTTCATGCCCTTTTGTTCATTAGTTTTTCACTGCTACTGCATTGCATTTGGGTCATCATTAAAGAGAGAGCTATGTTGCACTGTTTGGTTCAACTGTCACACAGTTTGTAGTGTTGCTACTGTATGGTTCTGATCATTGTATCCTGGGAGAGAAACGCCACTGAAGACTCGTAAGCACCGTTGCGGGGGCGAAATTTGTCTTAAGGACATAGTGTTACACACTAGCCTTGATCAACTTTCTTTTGCGAGTTTCTAAACTTCATAACCTTCCACAACAGTACTCTGTTTCTGCCTTCAAATAATAAGTGGATTTACATTCCTAGATTACATTCTGTAATCTGTTTAACTGTTGTTTTCTTTCACTGTAGTGCAAACCTCTTTCCTAAATACTGAACTATTTCTGTATGTACTCGGAACAACAAGATCCGAACTACCTTGAATAAAACTTTGGTCCATATTTCAGACCTATTTGGTCCTTTTCAGGCAAATGGATCCAGATTTTCACTTGTGCAGCCAAACAGGCTGTAACCAAATTTAAGACAAAGGAAAAATAGTGCATTTTCTATTCATTTCGTTTTTTAGACAAAAAGGCTATTCATTTTTATTTAGGTACTAAATTTCTCCATTGTAATGTAATGATTATGTGAATGTATTTATTTTATGTTATTTTAGGCTATGACATTAATAATTGAACATGTGCTCTGCTTATGTTAAATGTTGGACTATTTGCCAAGTTGATTCCTGGCTTTGGCAGTACAGATCTTAAAAGTTAAAACCTGAAACCTCTTCAAACTGCAAAGAACAGCAATGCTATTCTCTATGCATTCCTTATTAGCAGTATCAGAAAGGACAGAAAGAGCTTAAACAGGGATACTAGAAAGCGCTTCATGGGGACCAGGAATAGATGGGTTTTCCATGCAAATTATAATCACTATCTATAAATTCCATGGCATCACATAGAAGGCAGTTTCATCATTGCTGTAAACCCCTGGTCCATTTCTGACGCTTATCAGCTTTCAAATGAACAGAGGAACTAGAGAGGGACGAGTTCATTATCAACATATTAATGACTTTGCCATAACAAAGTCTCTTTGGGAAAGAAGAGTTTATTAATCTTTAAATGCACTTCTTACAATACTTTTTGTTGCAAAGATAGACCCCCACTTATAGAGGGAATCATTACTAACTTATTAGAATGCTGACAAATATCCAGGTGACCGCATTTTCCATTTCAAAGTGGGCAAAATGCTGACTGAATGATGACAGAGAGAAAAGGGAATAGTGGATCTTCCTATCTGAATCCATTCAAGCTATTAAATATAGAAAAAACTTAGGTGCAACATTGACAGGGACTTAGAATCTGAGGAGTGAGTAGGGACATCCTCTTGTACACCTTTGCCACTAGGCACTAGATCCCATTGCAGTCCAGGAATTTCTATCCACCATGTGGCAGGTCTTCTCAATATCTAATTTACTCATCAAAACAAGATGTCTGTCTACCTCTGTGCCTAGAATCAATTCATTCATGTACAATAAGAACACAAGGACATGTCAAACTTGGATGGAGCAACTTGTGCTTGAGGTTTCACCACAGTCAAGACTAATCTGATTTGATTTCCAGTACTTTAGGGATAATTTTGTACAAGCCACCAATTAAATCAGTTGGCCTAAATTCACATATATAAGTTCAATGCCAACACAAGAGCCTCTAGTACAATCTGAGAACTGGGAATTTGGAATTTGAGATCATCCAATCTGGAAATGTTTGAGAACCCCATCAATTGTTGTTCATCATATCAATGGTCTGGAAAAAAAATCCATTGATATTTATAGAAATGAATCGGCAAATTGTGCCCTTGTTTAGGCATTTATCTTTTTATTCATGGTTATATACTCTCCTCTACTTAAATTCTTGTTTTTATAAATTACAACTTTAACAGGTAATGAATTGACCGTAGCCTGTGCATGTTTTCATAAGTGTTGCAACTGTCTGGGTGAGGCTCAGCTTGCTAGCCAAATTATTTTAAGACTGGCCTGTAGAGCACATTGTGCTGGGCTCTGCCGGCTTGTGAGGGGTTTAGGCATACACAGCCCTGCATTCATCTTGATTAAATTATGAGTTATTTTGTAATGCTATTTTAGTCCATAATGATTCAAACCTTATTGGCTCTTGGCTATGATACCAGGATACTTCAAAATAGGTAGTGTTTTGTGTCGTATCTTATCTGATACTTCACTTTTTATGTGTAAATTCAGTGCCCCTGCTATATCCATAGCGTGTCCCTGCCATATCCATCCCATATCTAGGCATCATAGGCTGGCAAAGGATCTCTTTTTTGAAATTCTTAGTCAGATGAATGATCTATATAGCTGGAAGATGGGCCACTCATATGAAATGGCTGGCCTGTTTGTGATGTTGATTCTCTTAGGCTGTATTTTGCCATTAATTGTTAGGCCTAAAATTTGCGACTAGTCCCATGCAACGGGCCTGCAGACAACCCATAGCTGCCTAGTCCCACGCCTAAGCCCAGTTTCAACCCTAATTTTTATGCTGATGCACTTGTATAGTTCTGTGACTTGAACTTCTATTTGGAGAGAAGGGATCATTTTGGCTCTCAGACAATTTGGAGAAAAGGGCTCACTTCAGTCTCAATAACTCTGGAGTTTGTAGTTTGTGCACTACCCACCGGAGAGTTGGAGTGGCATAAGGCATGGTTTTGCTCCCTATGTCTTGTGTTCGAAACCCACCCCAGATTTGCCTGGTGTGCATTTGGGTGGGTTTAGCAAGCACCACCCAGGGGATTAGTCCTGTTGGGTCAAAGACCTCAGGGATAACCACATCTTCAAAAGGAAAAGAAAAAAAAAAAAGTAGTTTCTGCACTAAATGACTTCTACCTTGGCTTCATGGTTTTTACATCTTAGCGGGTGTTTGGAAACGAGATATTTTAAGATATTTTGCTATATTATCTACTAGTTTAGAATGTAATCTATTCACCTAAAAAGGAGATAGCTTAGAAAGTATCTTACAATATCTCACTTTCTTCCAAAAACCTTCATATTACAATATTCAAGGATATGTTGTATAAAATAGTCTTTAAAATATCTTTTCTACCTACGAATGGAGAGTTTGAGGAAAAACCATAGGAGAGTTCATGAGAAACCATTAATTATAATGGCCCACTATAAGTTTTAACATTTATGGGTCCCACTATTAGATTGGCCCCACAATGCTTACAAATTTAATGTGGGGTCCTATAGCCATATCACGACTACATAGCCCTTGTTAATTATCAATATTAGGTGGGTCCTACAAATGTCACGCTCGGGGCTTTCATTGTGATTACCAACATTAGGTGGGTTCCATACTACCAAAATTAGCCAGGTCCCATGATTACCAAGATTGAATTGTGTGATTGTGATTATTAGTTTGCCATCATTAAATGGGTCCAACTATTTGATAGCTCTACTACCGTTAATATGACTACCAATATATTGTGTGATTGCAATCTTACCATGATTATTAACACCTGTTATTACTAATTAGTGGGTCTTGTGTTGGGTTAATTGATTATATTCTCTCCATGTCTTATTTGGTACATCATCTTGTGAGTTTTTTTATAAATTGTCAAACACTCCAAAGGTATATTAAAATCTGTGAAGATTGCCAAACACCATAAGTGACAACATAATAACATGACACTATTTTATTCTATGATAATAAAATCTTACAATATTTAAACTTGTTGATATTATATTATGCACTTATCCAAACACCCCTTAATTCTCAATGTGCAGAAGGTGGATAGACTAAAATCAATATGCCTTCAGTATGCTGCAGCAGTTCAATGGTTCATACCATCAGTCTACATTTCCAAGGCTGACACTAAGATCAATGGTTCCTTTGAACTGGATAAATCGAAATGAAGAAGATCAAGGCATAAACTCCTGGCATCGAATCTAACTGCAGACAAACACAGCAATTGCTGAATCTGTAATGTAAGATTGATTGGAAATCCAAAGGAAATCATATTTGATGATAAATGAAGAGTGGTATTATATAAGATTTTTAACCTGAAGATATGTTCAGTCCTCAAGTGGATGTATGCTGCATTTATGGCCATGGGTCTAGGACTCAAGACTCTTTATATATGGAACTCACCAAGAAAAATAGCACAGTCCAAGAATCCTGCTTATGGGGCAATCCTTTTCCTTTGACTCATCTTTAGATAGATAGTTCATCATTATCATCAAAGCCTTGTCATAACTATTGTTGAGCTTGACTAATCTTTAGATAGATAGCAGAGGCCTGGAATGTTCAAAAAAAAAAAAAGGGAGAAAAAAACAGATAGATGAGAAGGAATACAGCAATGTAAATGGTGAATATTCATTGGAAATATGCAAAATAATGGAAGGCTGCGATCTTCCAATCAATTTTGGACATGCTCTACTCCATTTTGAGTTTGCAAGGCTCAAGGATACTATGGTCTATGCATGTCCTGAGATTAATGGCCATCTAAATTGTCCTGAAAATTTTGTTTTCTTAAATGATGGTTCTTCTTCCTTTAAGTGATTAAGTTGACAATGGTGCAGGAATTTTGAGAAGGAATTCGATGCTGAACTTCAGAGTCTTGGACCCATTTTAAGCACCAGTTCACAAGCTGAGCCATACTTGACACCTTGAGCAGTGTATTCTTGGAGCTGGAATATAACATTTGATCCCAATGCTTTTTTTAGTTTTTTTCCCCAGAAGTTTGTGTTTTGTTTGTGTGCATAGCTTGTACATTGCAGGTCTGTGGACCTCTGTTTCTTAGTGTTCTACTGTTCTTAAATTGATTGTAAATATCTTTCCTTAAACGACATTGATTTTGCTGTAATATGTTACATCCCTAGTTGAATGTTTATCAAACCATGAAACTAGAAAAGTGAAAAATTCTCGGTGGAAATGGCTGCATGGTCGGTTGGTCTTGATGGGCAGAATTGGAAAAGCAAACCAAAAGGCTGAGGTATATTGCTCACTACCGTGTAATTTCCAAGTCTGCATCCCTTGAGTGGTCTATTACACGCATCTAGTGGGTGGGATGCATGTAACTCACCATGGGCCCCACCTATTGATTATCCCAACCGTTATAATTGAATGCCATCCCCTTTAGTAGGCATCCTCAGATTTTACTTCAATAGGATTTGGTCTCACCGTAAGATTGAAGAGTTACATACATCCTCAGGGCTCTGGACTCTGCTGTTCCAGATTGAATGACGAAAGTAGAGCTTTCTGACGGTCTGGGAAAGTGACACAACTTCCTCTTTCTGCAGAAGTTACCTAACATACAGTGGTATAGTAATAGGTGATGACTGAGATTAAGGGTCCTTTTGAATCTTTGGGAGCTGGTTGCCCTGCACCCAATTTACCTAGGGCATGTATAGTAATAGGTGACTAATTCACAGATTTGAGGATTTCTCTCTGCCATTGGAAAATGGACTTCTCACTGATGAATTTTACATCAATATTGGTGCATATAGCTGAGAAAAATTGCAATCAATGAGTAATTTTACAAAAAATGAGGATTTTCAAATCCTATGGGATGGAGTCGGACCTGAAAATCAGCGGCACAAATTCTTGGGGATTTACAATTTCCAAATGAGAGTTTTCCACAACTTTTCTCAAGCAAATACAAGAGGGCCCCATGGAATTAGATGTAAGCTACCTTTACAAGTAAGAAACTAACATATTTTTCAAGGATTTAATCATTTCAAAAGAATGAAGGCATTAACAAAACAAAAATAAAATAAAATAAAAGCAGCACATTGCACCTCTATAAAGCTTGCAAGTATGATGATTAAGAAATAAGAAAGAACATTCAGGGAAAAGAAAGGGAACCATTTTGGTTCTGCTGCTTTCAAAACATCAATTCTAGTCTTTACCAACCCATAATGTCTTCAAATTATGTATTAAAATGTGATCTTGCATGTGACTGACAAATGAAAGCATGTCTATAGGTCTCAGGTTTCTAGCTCAGCTGGTAAGCGACACCGAAGTCCTCCAATGGGAGGCAAGGCAGCCATGTTTGGCTAGAAGCACAAAAAGAAAAATAGGTAAATAGGATAGCTACATCATCATCATCATCATCAAAGCCTTGTCTTAACTATATTGGGGTCAATAACATGAATTTTCAATTTCTTGATTCTAATAAGAAAGTTTACATGTGTAAACTATGTTTACCATGAAAGCATAACTATAACATTGTAGAAAATCAACTGTTAGAAGTGCAGGATGGTTAATCACTTGAGCAATTCATGTCCAATTGCACTGCCAATGATGAAACAAGCTTGGATCTTAGAAAGCATATGGGAAATTAAAATTGAAAATTAGAATTGCCAGGGTCCAGAGCCTGAGCTAGGGTTGATTGACCATTTGAATAGGCCCTAGCATCAGGTCCAGACCAACCACTTCAAAATCAGGGTCCAAAGTAACTGGGCCCTGCCTGCTGAGTCCAAACTGGAATCTAGCTAACGCTGATATGCATATTAATCTTGATTCAAAAGCTCTCAAAAATGGATGTGTTGCATCTACCAAGGAGAAGAGAAATGATGTTATTTGGCAGCAATCTTCTAAAACAGTGCTATAGTTGATTTTAGAAGATAAATAAAAGGCCTTTTTTCATGGTATATCCAACTATAAGGTTTAGCTAATATTTGAGAAGTTTGATTCTTTCTTTCTTTCTTTTTTCTAGTAGTTGCTTTGCTCTTTTTTTTTTTTTTGGTAGAAAGTTGCTTTGCAGTTGTGGGTGCTGTTTACCAATATTGTTTGCTTTGTTAGGGCTTCTTTGCCTAAAAAAATGGCTTTTCCTACTCTCTTTCTCTCTCACACCCATGTATCGTTATTTTTCTTCCCAAAAAAGAGGAAAATTAACTATTAGAATTAAAAAAATGTTGATTTTTTTATTGTTGTTGTTAGAGGGCTAACAATCATTCAATATCTTTAGAGACATGCTTAAATGGATTACCAGTCTCATTTGGACCCATCTTTACCCCCTTCTTCACTGTCCCTTTGGTGGTCCCAGCCACTTGACACCTTCGTTGGTCTTTGTTTTTTTTAGCTCCATTAAATGCACATGCAGTGGCACACACTCATTATCCAAGTCCCTAACCAAAGGCCTAGAATCTGGGTGCACCATGACGGACCCAAAATTACCTGTTGACAGCCTCACATACTGTGGATGAGTTGCCACAATTAAACAATATGGCAGACAGTCCAGTATGAAACTTACCCTATCATACTGAGATTTTGGACATCTTAATTGTAATTACAATGGTAGATTGGTAGGCCACCAGGCCATTGAGAGAAAACACTGCAATGAAATGTGCATTTTTAATGTTTTAGAAGGTCTCTTCATATCCTTCTTTTAGACAACAGCATCCAACCAACAAAGGAGAAGCTTGGTTTGGTTTATCTTTAAAAGAAAACAGTTGAAGGACAACTTCCAAATATGATTGTCTGCCACTGATTAAAATGGTGGGGGGGATGAGACAATGCTAAGAAGAAAATGGTGATAATTCAGTGAAAATGAATGCCAACATCAAGAAAATGCACCAAGACAAACAACAACAGGAAATTTGATGGCATTTCATGATACCAAGCCAGGCCAATTGGGGGCATCAGTGCGAATGTGGTGCACGGAACACCATGCGTACTATTTTATGGGGTCCACCTTGAGCCTCATCAATCATGAGGAAGGTCGGTGATAGAAAGATCTAGATGGGATCTACTTATATACTGGCTTTTTGGAGGAAACAAATATATGTTCCAATGATGATATTCTCTCTCTCTCTCTCATGCACACTACAACAAAATAATTTACACTTTTCTTAATTTGATGCACATGTGGGGAGAGAGCATATACGGGGATCGATCCCTGTACTGGATGAGAGGTTGGTTCCCATGCAATTTCCTAATCAAATGTTAATATATAACATAGAGAGATTGTGAGAAGACCTTCAAACCCCACTTAAAACGAACACGAAAAAAAATAGAAAAAAATTTTTTTTTTTTTTTGATGCCCCCTTCTCCTTGTAAACCTTCCTAAAAGTGACTCTTCATTAATGTAAAATGCTGTAAATAAGCTTTGGCCTAGTAGGCTGTCGCCATGCTTTGTATTGTCTGAAATAACTACATCTGGATGCAAAAGCAGGTTGGTGTGTAAGGTGATCATAAGATTTATGTATCTTACAAATCAATGCCTGAGAAATCAGTATGATGAACAGTAAATTCACTTATTTACTCCTCCATGTTGTGTTGGTCTCTGAGACTGCTTTTGCTGAGTAAAAGAGGGTGGTTGTGTCACATGGGGGCAATTACCTGCAAAATGGAGTTCTGTAACTTTTACATCAATTATATATTTCTTTTACCAAAATGGTGTCCTGAGCACCTCTCATGGACAACCCCTTGTGGGGCTCATGATTGACTTGATCTCAGGTGAGCCCCACAAGGGGTTGTGTGGACTGGAAAACATCCCTACGGCCTTTGGTCGGGGATACAATATGCTCTACACATGATCAATCTAACAATGGAGCTAATTCAGACGGGAACAAAATTTAGCCCTAGGATCCGGCCTGAAGTTTTGAGCGGTTTGAATTTCATTGTGGGTCCGGATGAAAATATAGGGCTGGCCACAGAGAATCTCTCTGTCTTCTGGACAGTGAATCCCATCAATCAGTGGGCCCTCCTTGAATGCAGACTGTTGGAAATGTTCTTTTTACCGTCCCTCTGTTTCTCATCAATGAACAGTTGTAACTGCTCCAGATCTGCATACATGTGCTTGATTTCACTATCCTGATCAACGGTCTAAATTATGCCACGTGTGAAATTGCAGTTAGTGTCCGTTTATGCTAGTTTCATTTGCTAGCCCGCGAAAATCAGTTGTATTGTAGGACTACCTAACTTCCCTTTCTTTTTCCGCACCTACAGTGTGGGTCTTCCACAACTCAGGTACGTATGGTAACTCATCCACCTCGTTTGTCCTACATAATCACACAAATCTGAGCCGTCCAAACTGAAGGGCAACCCCACACAGGATCCTAATAGAAAGATCCTAACCTTCAAGGAAGACATAGTATCCTGATTAGATATTTTCTCCTCTTCAAGGTTCAACTCTAAAATGAAAAAAAAAATCCAATTTTAAATGAATTTAATTAAAAAAAAAAACAGTTTGCTTAGGATTCACTCAAAATTTCCTAGGGAAACTAATCCGAGCCATTAATGCAGAATGTATGCATCATCAAAGAAAATATTCACTTCAATCGGAGTAAGAACAATAGTTGAATGAATCACATCTTAAAATGCATGACAGCATGTGATCGATCTAATGGTAGGTGTATTCTTGCTGGAGTAAATTCTAAATTGTGAATTCACCCAAGAAAATGTTAAAGAGCTTAGATTTATCATTGGTGGGTCTTTTGGAGTGTGAGGTCATGGAGGAGAATGTGGTTATCATAGGTGCGTCCACTTTTTGTAAGAGCCTAAACCTCTATTGTCTAAAACTCGCACATGAAAACTAGTCAATCTTTCTCAATATGCCAAGATTAGGGCCTATTTGTTTACATTATGATGCATAGCAATTAAATACATAGGATTCATACAATAAGTGATTAATAATGATGATCAATTGTAAACTTTAAAAATAAGCATCAAATAACCATTCTTTCTAAGGAAATAGAATAAAAGGAAAGATTGAAACAAACAAACAGATTTTAAAATGCATAATACCCAAATGTGATGAGCATTTCAACAGGGTAGGTTTATTTTAATAAAAAAAAAAACAAATTTTAATAAAAAAAAAAAAAAAAAAACAACTGCTATCTTAAAAATAGTGAAAAAAATGCATGTTGCAGGTTGTATTGGCCCATCAATCATTAAGAAATTGATACAAATGTACAGCACTCCATCACAATCCCAACGTAAGGGTGGTGGCATCTCTGTGATTCTATTAGTTGGTTGGACTCATCCAAAGTAGAACATCATCATCAATCATCATCTTAACTTGCTCCAATCAATCTGGGTTCAAACTTCAAATCCAAAGGGACACATGCATTTTTTAAATTAAAATCTTGATTAACAAAGACACTTTGATGATTTAGAAAGAAGACAGGCTGAAATTTAGATGGGCAGCCAAAAGTGGCTTTGAACATCTTAGCAAAAGAGAGTGCTTTTTTCAGATAATTATCAGACTCTTGAGGGAATTTTTATGATTAGACAGAAGGGAAATGGTAGATGCAAAAACCCTTTTATCTTTCAGTTTTCAATGATCTATCACATAGATACAAATCATAAAGCGAATGATCTTTTTATCATCATTCATGAATGTGCTTCTCTAGATGTATGATCATTATGGCTCATAATTTGGACGGTCCATCTTGACATTGAATATATCTAACACATTAGATTTGTCATAAATGGACCCAATTCAAACTCCTGACCTCAGCAGACCCTACAAAGTAGTTGATGTAGGTCCAAGTGAGTCTTCTCCATGTTCAAAGCCCAGGACTCAATGGACTTGAATGTATAATGAATAGACCTTAAACAAATGGTTATGATCATCAGATCTTGCCCCATGTGAAGCCCACACTAACCCAACATTAGACCTTCCAATCCCCCATGCTCCAATGCTTGGCATATCTTTAAGTACTCTGGGTCATTTCCTTAACCATGGATCTAAAAGTATGGATTATAAAACTCCACACAACTAATTGGAACTGACCTAGAGATGTTAATGGACCTTCAATTACCGTACCCGAAGGAACACCAGGCCCAAAAATTAGTGCTTGAACCATTATTGTGGACTCAATGTATAATTGGTCCATATCCAAATACCCATGAACCCAAGTTATATATATGAGAGAAAGAGAGGAATTTTCAAGTGAGCACATGCTTAACTAGCCTATATTCGCAAAACCAATTGAGATGCATGAGTGATAAGAGCATAACCAATGAGATGCATGAGCATGTGACCCCCTCTAGATGATGTCATCATATCTAAATTAAGCAAAGCGCTTCATTGGCTGTGGTTATATTTCTCACGCGTCTCATTAGTTGTGCACATATAAGCTATTTGAGCATGTGATCACTTGAAAATTCATATACACGTATGTTTTATTTCATCGAATATATGCCAGTGAATACTATGCTAGTGTGTTTGTATATAAGAATTAAACTCATGATAGGCATAAGCACTGGCGGACTTGGCTATTGTCTTTTAAGGGCATTCACCCTGGCAGATCTAGAAAAAACCTGAAACACATGGGCCAAAACATGGAGAAAAGGCACATGCCTCCGTTGAAAAATAAGCTCTAACCGCCCTCAAATCACAAAATAATGATGAAATTAACATTATGACCATTGCCCACCCACTTTAAACGAAAATCTTGGATCTGCCACTGCTGTTCAAGTCCAAGTATAATTCTAGGTCCATGTGATTTTATCAAATCGGATTAGTACCGAGCCCGACCCACTGACATCCCTTCCTAGATCCGTCTTCTCATCCATCCCCATTTTCCATTTTGGGCCTAATTCTAACTATACCCAACCCGACCCAAATCAATTCACTTCACCTCAAAAAAAATAAATATATATATATATATATATATATATATATATATATATATGAGCTATGCCAAGGTTGTAGAAGACGCACACTGTAGCAACACTACCATGGCAGATACTATAGAGAGCAGGAGAGAGCCGGGGCTCTGTTACTTCGATCTTCCACTCAATGCTCTTGAAACCCATGATCCGATAAACCCTAGCTTTGAATTTCGAAAAGGAGAGTTACATTTCGTAATTCTTCGACTCTCTATACGGTGAGACTAACGAACGAAAGTTCTGGTTTTAGATGGAATTTGTGATCTTTTGAGCTGTCTACATATGGTTTTGTAGTTAAAGTTTTGATCTTTAAGCTCTTCCCAAGTTTTTTTGGGCCTTTTTGTTGCTTTTCAAGAGAATGTGTCGAAATCTTTGAAATTGTGTGTGTTTTGAATTTCATCGAGCTCAATGAGAATTTGTTATAGTTTGTAATTGTTTGGGTGGTTGGATTAAGATAATTTAGAGTTTTTTTCATGTTTAATACTGTAATGTATTTTGGGTTTGGTTCATCTTCTAATATCCAGATTGAATAGGTGTTTTGATGCTATTAATATGTTTGAAACTAATCTGATTTTCTGTATGTGTTTTGGGTTTTAACTATTCTATCCCACTTTTTATTTGGATTGAACTAATCATTTGTTTTGGTAAGTGGAGGTTAAGCTTTGTTTCAAGTATACACTGTTCTTTGTTGCTAATGGGTGTGAGTAATTGGTAATTAGTGTGGTAGGATTTGGGATATTTGTGAAGTTACAGAGATGTAGATAATGTGTTGTTTCTTGTTCTAAGTACAAGCTATGCTCCCCCAATTTTCAGCCATAAATTCATCCTGGTTTCTTGGAGATCAAGGGCTTGGTTTTTTTTTTTTTTTTTTTTTTTTTTTTTTTTTTTTTTTTATTTATCCCTTGGAAATTGAAGTGAGAACTCTATGTGGGGAAATTCAGGTGGTGAAGATGCCCCCTTCCCCAGCATTGAGGTTCTCCCCAGCAAGGCAGCTTAGAACACAGAATCACAGGCGTGGACGAAGTCTGGAGGGTGGACTTAAATTCAAAGAAAGAGATGATAATCTCGCTTTGTTTAATGATATTCAAGCCAGAAAAAAGGAAAGTTTTTTGCTGCAATCGATAGATGATTTGGATGAATCCCTGTGTAGGTTCCAAAACTACTTAATATTATCAAAGCTCTTGTTATTCATTTCAGTATATGGCAGATACTTTATTGCTCCTAATGATCCTCCTCTTTTTTTCATTTTTTTCTTTTGTTTTGCATATTTTATTTTTCTTGGTATTCAAGGGCAGCGAAATTGAGATATTTCCCAGACTTCAAGCTTGGTATTTCTGCTCCATTTCGAAGAGGGAGTAGTGATTTGCTTATTACAGATGGTGGGAAAAGTGACTATGATTGGTGGGTTGATTTCTTACAGGATTTTAAATTATCTAGATGCTCTTAACTTCTTGTTGTAAAACCTCTGCTGCTTCTCTTCTATTCTTCAAACATATCTAGGCACAGAAATCTTGAATTTATCTGGGCAATGATTGAAATTCTGAAAATTACTATAGATCAAGCTTAGTGACTCAGGTGTGGAATGTGGATACTATTTACCTTTTAATGGTTATTACATTTAAGTTTGTTGCCCAATTAGCTTTATGTAGGGCAGAAAATGATAACCTCATTAGCAAGATATAATATATGTCCTTTTCTTCAGGCCATCATCTTTTGCGTGCCATCTATGGTGATTCACTGTGCCTGCTACTGATGGATTGGTTGATTTTATATAACTTCAGGTTATTAACTCCTCCTGACACGCCGCTCTTCCCATCTTTGGATGATGACACTCCACTCATTAATCTTGTACAAAGGGGCAGACCTCGAAGTCAAGCCATTCCCATCTCAAGAAGGGCCAATGTTTGTCCTCTATTACATTTACTTGAAAAATGTTTTCTCGCTTGCTTTCTCGAAAAATCTCTTTGGATTCTAAATTTTATTATCGTACAGCCATTTGATTCTAGCAACATATATCTGATTGCAGAGAGAGGAGGATTACAGGACTGGTAGAAGTAGTGCAAGTCCACGTCGATTAAGTCCATTCCCTCGGCCTGGGAGCAATACATTTCAGTCAAGAGGAAGGCCATCATCTGCACCTTGTTCTACTCCATCTCCTGTTTTACGTCCAACAACACCATCACGAAGACCATCTACACCCTCAAATAAACACTCATCACCAGCTCCAAGGTGCTCTTTGCCTGCACTTCGGAGGATGAGCACAGGGTCAAGTGTCCAACCATTCAGAGGAAGAGGCATCTCCCCAGGAAAGCTAAGACGTGCAAGTTCTGCTTCACCAAGGTTACAGGGATGGCAATTAACTCTCTCGGGTTTCTCCTCTGATCCTCCTCCCAATCTTCGAACTTCACTGTCTGATAGCCCACCATTACATATTAGGGGCGTCTCACCGGCATCAAGGAATGGGAATGATGCATACTCAAAATTCAGAAGGCAATCAATGTCCCCAACTCTTTCTACAATTGCCAATTCATCACACTGTTATGGTCGAGGCGACTTCCATTTCCAGAGTAAGGGCTCTGCATCGTCATCTGGTGATGACCATATGGACTCACTGCACCCTGTAATTGTATCTGATCATCCCACTTTAAGGAACAATGGGGTGTTCCCTAGACGCAAAGCTGTGAAGTTGATGAAGAAGCCATCCAGAACAATATCTGCACGTTCTTCTTTAAAAAGATCTTTTGACTCTGCAGTTCAAAACAAGGTATTCTTTTTGTCATTTTAATCATCATAACTTCATTTCAATAATCATAACTTTGTATGTTGTGATAAAATTTGATAAGTAAGGTGTGTTTAGTTGCTTAATCAAGTAACTATAAATTATTTTCTTGCTGAATCAAGTAACTATAAATTCTTTAAAGGGTGTCTTTAGATGAGATGAGATTCAGATTTAGTTGCAAATTGGGCAAATTCCAATTGGCCCAATAACCAATGTTTAGTTGAAATGGCATTTAAATGCAATTGGAATGTAATTTATCAGTTTCTATTCAAAGTAGAAATGACAATTGAATTTGTAGGATGAATCATCTGATATTGTGCAGTGGACTGTGTCTTCTTGATCATACATTTCAGTTAATCACCATTGAGAATTAAACCCTTTTTTATCAATCTGGACTGTCCACTTTACTCATCATTGATTGAATGGTTAAGGTATTTCGATCTAAGTTGTTATTGACTAGCATTGTTAACCCGAGGGTAAGAAACATGATTGATGGTTTAAGTTAATGATTTAATCTTTTTGTTGTAATAACTATCATTGACTGAGATGGAAAGAAAACACAAAAGGTATGCTGAATGCAATGCCCATAAGGGTCAACTGTTCTCATATTATATAGGGGTTAAATGCCCTGATTACATGCAATCAGCATCTCAGCTTATCTAGATCCTAACATTCTGCTTTACAAACTGAATATGTACAATTGTAAAGCAGCAATTTGGAAACAAAAAATTGATGTCGAGGCCGAGGAAGTCCCTTTGTGAAGATATCTGAAAACTGAAACTCTGTAGGGACATGAGGTAGACTAATGACATCCCGCTTTTATTCGTCCCGAATAAAGTGGCAGCCAACTTCGATATGTATGGTACGTTCATGGAAGACGGGATTTTCATTGATTCGGATAGCCCCATTATTATCGGCATGCAATGAAGTAGGAGATGTTTGAGTGAACCCAAATTCCGAAAGAAGTCCCCGTAGCCATAAGATCTCAGAACAAGCACAAGACACTGCCCTATATTCAGCTTCCGTGGAAGATCTGGACATACGTTCTTGTTTCTTACATTTCCAAGAAATGAGCGAATTTACAAGGTACATGCACCAACCAGTAGTAGAACGGCGTGTGTCTTGACAGCCTGCCCAGTCAGCATCCGCATAAGTGGTCAGATGAAGAGGATTATCCTTTGGATAATATAAACCACGAGGGACAATTCTTAGCAGTTAGCAGATAATGCACTTCACAGCTGTCAAATGAAGGTGTCGACGAGCGGTCATGAACTGGCTCACAAAATTAACAGCATAGGATATGCCAGGTCTAATGATGGTGAGATAGACAAAACTTCCCACCAGGTGCCGGTAGGTATGAGGATCAGGAAGAAAATCGCCATCATCTTTACTCAGCTCGAGATTTACCTCTACAGGTGTATCAACAAGCGAAGAATCATGGAGGTCAGCTAACTCGATAAGGTCTGATGTATATTTGTGTTGATTAACAAATAGAAGCCCAAAAAATAATGCAAAGGGCTCAAATCCTTCATATGGAAGTAATGCCAAAGGGAATCTTGGAGAAATTTGATCATACCAGCATCTGTGCCAGTGATAATAATATTGTCAACATATACCAGAAGCACAGTAACCCCAGTAGATGTGTGGTATAGAAAGAAAGATGGCTCATAAGGGCTCTGAGCACTTTCGCATAAGCGACCTCTGAAGGTTTCGAACCATGCTCAAGGAGCTTGCTTTAGACCATAAAGCGATTTGCGCATTCGACAGACAGACCACTTGGAGGGAGAGGAGACGCCTTGTAGTATATGCATATAGACTTCTTCTTGTAGATCCCCATTGAGAAATGCATTTTTGACATCCATTTGGTGTAACGGCCAAGATTTAGATACAGTAATGGAGAGAAGTAACCTAACAGATGTCATTTTTGCCACAGGTGCAAATGTTTCCTTGTAGTCAATGCCAAACTCTAGTTTGTTTCCGAGTGCCACAAGTCGAGCTTTGTGTCTATCCAAGGACCCATCAGATTTAAGTTTGATCGAGTAGATCCATTTGCAACCAATGGGTTTAACTGCTGAAGGACACTCCACAATATCCCAGGTGTGATTCTGATCCAATGCATCCAATTCCTCCTTCATGGCCTGGTTCCAGCAATCTTGTTGTACAGCCTACAAATACGAACTTGGGATAGAGACAGAAGATATGGTGGTCATCAAAGAAGTATGGTTAAATCCATACCGCTCAGGAGGTCTAGAATTTCTGGTGGAGCAATGTAAGGCATGAGCTGGCGTTGAACCATTTGCTGGTGGAGGATCGAACGGCGGCCATCTGCACTGGTAGGTTTTTCCCCTCGGTGATATACGAAAGTAGGATTAAACCGAGTAACAGTTGTTTGATCCAAAAAACCGGGTAAGAAGGCTGGTGAAGATGGATGAGGATAGTCCGTGTGAGTTTGGAAGAAATATTGATTTTGAAAGAAAATAACATTTCGAGAAACCCTGATACAACGACCAATGGGATCATAACAAACAAAACATTTTTTATTAGTGGCATAACCCAAAAAGGCACACTTGCGAGATTGCGTTGTTAGTTTCGTTCTTTCTGTGCGAGGTAGATGAACGAAGCAAACACAACCAAAGGTATGTAGGTGATCAAACACAGGATGATGACCAAATAGTTTAAAATGAGGCGTGAAATGAGCAATGGTAGGTGATGGAAGGCAGTTTATGAGATAGACAGCCGTGGTGAGAGCTTCAGTCCAAAAACGAGGGGGAACGGATGATTCAATTAGAAGAGTTCTAGTTACATCAAGAAGATGTCTATTTTTTTGTTTCGCAACTCCATTTTGTTGTGGAATATACGGACAGGTAGGTTGAGAAATGATTCCCTTATTATTTAAAAAGGATTGAAAATCCTTGGAAACATACTCCCCCCTAAGTCTGAGCGCAAAGTTTTAATGCATTTGGAGAATTGGTTTTCAACATAGTTAACAAAAATTTAAATGCATTAAAGAACATCAGACTTCAAATGTAATAAATAAATCCAAGTAAATCTGCTGTAGTCATCAATGAATGTTACAAAGTACTTGAAATGACTATGGGAAAGGGTCGGAGCAATGCCCCAAACATCACTGTGAATCAAGTCAAAACATGGAGTGCTCCGTGTTGTAGAGTGTGGAAAAGATAAAGTTTTACTCTTTCCTAATTTACAAGCATCACATTCAAAAGAAGCAGAGTCAATAGGTTTATTTAATAATCCAGATTGAAATAAAGTAAACAATGTAGAGGCATTCAGATGACCAAATCTATTATGCCACAACTGAGAATTATTCTGAATAAAAAAACAAAATAACTAATGTAAAGTTTTATTCTGAACAACTGAAGACATTGGTAAAGAAAAAAGTCTTCCACGCTTAAGCCCCCTCACGATCACTTCCCCCAACTCTTGGTCCTACACAACACATCCAGAAGAAGAAAAGGAGACATTGTAATTATTTTCAACAAGCCGACCCACAGAAATCAAATTAGTAGCAAGATGAGGAGAAACTAAAACGTTGGTTAATTGTAAGGGGCCAGGGGTATCACCAACAGAGGTGATGGGAAGATGATCACCGTTGGCAGCTTAAACAATGAGATGACTAGTGTAAGGAACGATATTTTGTAATTTTATGGGTGAAGATGTCATATGGTTACTTGCACCAGAATCTAAGTACCATGTACTTGCACCAGAATCTAAGTACCATGTATTGGTAAGAGGGGAATCAGTACTTGTGATGTTCATGGATGCCAAGGCATTGATGATCATTTGGTTTACCATCTCAGGGGTGAAAGGAGCCGGGGACGCAGAGTGTGATGAGGAACCAGGCTGTGAGGATGACTCATACTGCAGAGTACAGAGTACCACCGAAGTCTGAGGAGGCATATTGTGGAGTGGTCACTGTGTAAGCAGTAGGAGTTGGTGGCACTGTGTAAGGACCAAGGGCTAACTGCACATAGTTGCGGGAAGTAGAATTGCCAGCCTTCTTCCTACATTTGTCAATAACATGAGCAGTGGCTTTACAATATCTACAAATTTTCACCTTGCATTGATTTGCATAGTGACCATATTTTTTGCAGTTATGGCACTGAACTTTACTGATGTCCCTACGAGGTTGTCTAGTTGTAGCAACATAGGCAAACGGAGCCTCAGCAGATCTCTGTTGTTCCAGGGTATTTTTAATAGCCAAACGTTGTTATTCCCGCAGAAGTTCCTGAAAGCAATCACCCAAGCTAGGAAGAGTAGTCCTGCTCATCAAGTTCGATCTAACTGTTTCAAACTTCAGACAAAGTTTAATGAGAAGCTGATCCCGATGACTACTTTGTTGTAATGGAAGTAATTCCGGTAGGAGTGCTACAAGCACCGTGGCAAACTTAATATCATCATATTCGGACCATAGTCTGCGGAAGCCATTGTAATACTCCTAAATAGACTGGGTGCCTTGAGTGACTTGAGAAATTTCAGGTTCCAATTGAAACTGGCGAGCAGCATTGCCTTGTTGATAAATCTTCTTAAGATAGTCCCACATTTCACGGGCATTTTTGCAAAGTTTTAGGTTGAAGGATAAATGTGATTCAACAGACCCAATCAACCAGGTTTTGATTTTAGCATCCTTCGTCTTCCAAGCTAAAATCTTCTTGTCATCTTCCTCAGGTTGAGGTTCACATCCATCAATGTGTGCTCAGAGTTCTTTTCCTTCCAAGTAAATTTGAAATCGGAAGGCCCATGAGGTATAATTTGTTCCAACAAAGCGAACCAGGGCAATCTCATGTTTTTCCATTACTAAAGATTAGTAAGAAGCACACACAAGGGAGACAGGGTGCTGAATTGGGCAGCAGTACTGTTGCAGTCCAATCGTAGACGGGTCAGACCACAGTCAAGATTGTAATAACACAATCAGGAGGTGTTGCAGCAGACAGCAACCAGCAGCCAAGAACAAGTCCCAGAAGGCACAGAATAAAAGTGCACAACAAACAGTACCCAGAAAGACACAGATGAACAAATTATCACAGCAGCAGTGCAAAGGAATCAGCAGACTGGATCAAGTAGACGCAGCAGTAACAATCAGCAGTAGTAAGTAACAAACCAGCAACAACAGCAGTAATAAATAGCAGTAGGAAGAACCAGCAGTAACCAGCAATAGAAGAGTTGCTGATACAGCAACTTTTGCACAGAACTGTGCACTAAACAGTACCTGACAACCCAAAATTTTGAGTTGGGTTGTGTACGTGGGCCCCACCTATTGATCTGTTGACAGATTTGAGTATGGGGATGGGTTCACAGCAAATTTCTCCAACTATTGAAAGTGGTCTCAGGTAGAATGAATCCAAATCCAAACCTTTGGACGGCTGAGATGAAAAGAAATGGACAAAACTGATTTTCTACAAAAAAATGGTAGATGGCCTACCTCTGATGATCCATAAATCGTGAGAAAATATTCATAAATATGTATAAATCCAGGCGACCAATATGGGCTGCTTCCGCTGAGTAGCAGATGATGATCGCAGGTGGGCCACGTCTAATCTGAGACGATCAGAGATTATCAAAGACAATCAGGCTGGAGATATGATCTCTGAAGGGCTGCCAGATCTTGGAAGATGACTAGGAGAGATTCCACAACTCCTTGGATCTTGAAGAATGAAAATTAGCTGAAGCATTAATTTTTGACAAGGCTCTGATACCATATCATTGAGAGAGATGGAAAGAAAACACTAAAGGTATGCTGCGCCCATGAGGGTCTGACTGTTCTCATATTATATAGGGGCTGAATGCCCTGATTACATGTAATTATCAGTATCTCAGCTTATCTAGATCCTAACATTCTGCTTTACAAACTAAGTATGTACAGTTGTCTTTGACTAAGTAAGATATAATGACTGGGTTCAAAATGGGCTTGGGCTTGGATTGACAATAACTTGGTCTTTCTATTTCTTGTCATTGATTGTCACATTAGGTTTATTTGATCAAAGCTGTTTGTTAGTCATGGTTAATCGTCTGCGGTGAGGTCCACATGATTATGGCCTAAATTTGAGAGAATCTATCTTCTTTTACTTGATATATGGTTCATTTCATTCACCATTCATTGTCATCTTCTATAACCGTTTCCAGCGGAGGTTATTCCTTTCACTCACCATTGGTTATATGAAAGAAACTTCATGATCAATGTTAGGCGTGAGTGGAATGGGTAAAGACAACTATGGGCGTGCATAATTGGTGATTCAAAATCATGGACTGGACTATTGATCAACACGCACCTCACAATTATTATATATGAAGCGAAGTGAGTCCAATTGCAAGATTAGCCAATTGGATTCAATTGATTTTGACTGAATATTATTGACCTTCCTCACAATAACCCTCCCATGTTTGTAACTCCTAATTAACCAAAACGTCTCCCTCTTCATTTGCAATCGATTGTTTTGATTTTCCCTCAACTTTCACAAACCCTCCCACGACCATAACTCACACACGACCATAACTCTTCATATCAAGTCCTCTTTAGTGAAAAATCTTCTCCTCATTCTTCTTAGGAATGGCCTAAATTTTTGTCTTCTTCTCATCCAGGGTGATATATAGAAAGCAACAATCATGTTTCATCTGCTCGCGATCATCTCATCTTTGCCTACTATACTGGCTATTGATTCAAACACACCATTCGCATTGTTGAGGTAACCAAAATAAGTATTTCTCTGATTTCTTTTAGGTCTTTTATGGTTCCCCAATTTCCATTTCTCACTCTCTATTTTGCATCCGCTTAATAATCCATTTTTTTTACAAATATATTTATATTGACATTCTTCATTTAACCAAAGTGCTTTCTCTCTCTCAAATAAAAACAAGAGAAAAACCCTCAATCCCAGATTTAAGGCTCAAAAGTGTTGTTTTTCATGAAACTTACAAGAGAAATGCAAGATTATGAAAAAAAATTCAAATAAATCAGAATCCAAATATTGAATTTAATTTTTTTAAAATTCCCAACACTAATGATGGTGAATCAGTTCAAGACTTGATTCCGACTGTACAAACAAAAACAAATGTGAAGGTAAGGACTCAATCTTTTGTGAGATCTAAACTATCCGTGAGATGCAAAGTGGTAGTCTTAGATATGTGTGAGGTTCTACTTTGATTGAAGTGTATTACCAAATGATTAGATGATTAGAGTTCAACTACATCTTCTAAATTTGTTCAAGCTTTTTCTTTTTCTACGAATATCACCTTTAATCAAAATCGAGATTTTCCAGTGGTGATTTCCGATCCATTACGATTTTGTACACACTCTTTGGGTACCCCTTACTTTTCTCTAAGTTGAATTATGCATCTATGAGTCACCGAAATTGGATCGTAAATTGTCATCTAATATTTTCCTTTCATATATTATATATATTTCTTTATTTATTCGTAATCCAAGAAAAATCATTTATAGTCTACTTTTGATTAATTTTCTTGCGTTCGAGAAAATGCCACAACGAGCTATATATGGTGGTGTGGAGTTTTAGGATGTCTGGTATGTTTGTGGCTTGTGGTTTTTTTTTTTAGACGTGTTTGTGACTTGTGTTGATTTATTTTTACTACCTTTGGGCTGATAAGGATGCCATTCCATGCTTATGTAATTCTATATACATTTTTCTTTTACTATTATTATTTTATATTTTAGTCCTCTTCAATTTTGACCATTGTATTATATTATAGCTTATTGTTCTGGATTTCAATTTTGATCACCAAATCCAATTTCGACTTTTTTTTATTACCTTCAACAATTTTATTTTTTAATCTTTTTAATTGATTTTATAATTTATTTTCTTAACTTTTTTTTAATTCTCTTTTATTTACTTTCTTAATATCATTTCTTAAATGTATTCCAATAGAAAATGGTCACGTCAATGTCATTTAATTCAGAATAATTCTCTTCTTAATTCTTCTCTTAATTGCATTTCTTAATAGCAGCAGTGTCATGAAACAAAGAATTGTAACGTCATTATATATATTTTTTATTGTTTCATTTTTTTAGTTATTTTAGTTTATTTTCTTAAAGGCAATGTTAATGGGAGAATAGTAACGGTCATGTACTTTGGTAGCAATTGTCATTGCTGGTGAAACATCTATCATAAAATATTTGAATATTTAACAAATTAGAAAGCAACAATCCACCCCAAACCGTAATAAAAAGTGCCATTTACTTTGGGGCTCCAAACCACATCCTTGTAACCCTCAAATATCCAAATAATAATAACAATTATAGTAGTGGCGGCGGCGGCAGTATAACAGTAATGATAATGCTCCAAAATTAACACCAAGAAAAAAAACATACACAAGAATTGGAAACTATTAATATTATAAAAGAAGAAGAAGTAAATAGAATAATAGTATGTGTTAGATTATTCATGGCTAAAATGACAGTTATGCAATATAGGCATTCCATAGATTGAATTGAAAATCTTTGTTAAAATGAATGAAAAAAAATTAGTGGCAATAAACATCATTCCATATATCTGTCTCATAGCACATGCTTGGTGAGAGTTAGCACATGCTTGGTGAGAGTCTTAGACTTATCATTCATCTGTTACTGAGTCTCATTCAAGGTTTCAATTATCATGTTGGACGTTGTATACATTTTTTTCAAAAATAGATATATATTGACTCTGCATTGACTTTCTCTATCCGACTTAAACAAGGGTCGTAGCCTGAAAAATGGAAAATAAAAAAAAAAATTGTGTCTCTAAGGAATATATGAATAATGAAACTAACGTCTATGGTGTTGATCATAAATTTCAATAATTTTTATTACAATTTTTGAACATCTCAATAAAGATAACATTATTTTTTGTTTTTATGAGTTATATCGATATTTTTATAAATATTTATTATTATGACTTTCATTGCCTGTGCTAAGCACAGGGGCATTTTGCTAGTTATTATAGATGAGAGTGACTGATTTCAATTGAGATATCAGTTCAATTGATTGAATGGTCAGAAGTGTCCGGCGGAAGTCAGAATTGAGCAGCATGGATAGTGAGGGTTGGGTGTGAATGATTGAAAGAATTGGCAATGGACTATGAAACTGCAATCAATCCAATCACACATCTTAGGTGACATCGATCGAGTGGTTGTAATTGTCCGATGAAGGATACTCTTGGGTATCATGTTTAATTTTAAGGTAGGGCCCACTTGACTCATCCTCTAAAGTTGATGTTATTCCTTCTGGCTACAGCTAATCTGGACTGTCCATTTTTTCCACCTGTTGATCAGATGATTGCTTTCATCTTCCTTCTTGCTACAGCTAATCTGGACTGTCCATTTTTTCCACCTGTTGATCAGATGATTGCATTCATCTAATCCAAATCTTGCTAGGGCAGAATGAAATGGTGCTCTAAATTGATGATTTTCCTTTTTGGTATGACTACTTTGGATCTTCCATATTTTTTACCTGCTGATCAGATGACTAGATTCATCTATCCAAATCATGCTAGGGCAGAATGGCCATAAAATGTATTTTGAGTGAAATTTCTAGAATGAGATATATCCCACATCATTATGAGATTTTTAAAATATCATAAACACGAAATTTTCGTGATATTTTCATGAGATTTTCACCATGTTATTCATGGAATTGTACTTAACACCTCTATTTTTTAGAGAATTTTTAACATTATTTTTAATTTGTTATTGTGAGATTTTAATGATCATACTTCACTAATCTTTCATTAGTTTCCCATCACAATTTGTTAATGTCCAAGCCCCCAAGGACCAGCCTACATGATTGTTAAAATAATATTAGTAATAAAAACAACCAACATTGTTGATGAAATAAATCAATTATTCGACCTTTATTGTTGTGATTGGTCCGGAACATCAATTTTGATCACATAGAATAATGAATCATGAATATTCAAAGTCCAATGAGAAGTATGGATGTACTAAAATATGTTTGACTTTAATTCATTCCTTGGAACTTGAGGAAGATGACTGTCTCCCTTGAAAGATTGTTAGCTTGCTAATCAAGCCTCTTTTCTTTGCTTGATATGGTAGAAGAAAAAGTTAGGTCTATCTTACAATGCTTATATAATCCACTCCTGCCAACCCCAACATAATTGGGACAAGGCTTTGATGATGATTATGATCCTATTTATATTATAACCATTATGATTTGGTTTATTTTGTTCTCACCTTTCAACTAATTAAGGTTTTTTTAAATTCATATATTGTTGTAGGACCAGCGCAAGAGCCCCCAGCATTCATTCAGGCAACTTCTATCAAGTGTCCCCACAACCGCCTTGTATGTTAGCAAAAACACTGCACATTCTCCAAAGGCCTCAAGAAATTCTTCAGTAACAACTAGCAGTGGTGCTAGCTCTGAACAAGGTGCCCGTGTTGCACCCGATAACATGGCTAGTGACTATGAACAGGATGATATGGTTAAGGAATGGGGAAAGGCTCCATGCCCTGATATGCAAAAGGAAATAATTATCCACGATAAGGTGGATGAGATAGATGATGACATTGAGCATGGAATCTGTAATGGAGAACCCAATGGTGTGCATGAAAGCTTTGAGCAAAGCACTGCAAATGAAGTCCAGCCTAGAGAGTGTGAAAATGTAAATCGTAGTCATGCTGCAGCAGCAGATGATGCAACTGCTTCTGAATCTTCACATGTTGAAGAAGACTCTTCAGATGTTGATTTTTATGAAATGACGGAATCATGTTCAAACTGCGGCAACGACTCTCTTCGCATGGAATCCATGGATGGGAATGCCACCATATGTTGGGACTGCACTAAAAGCGGATTGTTGACCACAAGGACTTCAAAAGAAACTGCATTTGTCACAAAGAGCAATGCTATTCACTCAAAAGTCACTTTGGGGGAAAATGTTATGTGTGAGTTGGAGCCTGTTATTAGCCCACTTAAATTGTCAGAAGAGACTTGTTATCATGCCATGTTTGGAAAACAGGAAAGGAATAGTGAGCAAGGCCATGATTGCTTGCAAGATAATTGTATTGCTCGGTTGGTGGTGGAAGAAGGGGAGAACCTTCTTGTTGACCATCATTTTGTGGGAAACCAAGAAATTCTTTCCAGCCAATCTCAGACAGATGCTGTGGATCAGCAGTTGCGACAATTTTATTATCATCTGAGCACAAACGTTGATAATTCAGAAGCAGGTGGTATTTCTGTTCTACTAAAACGGTCTAGTAACAAATGGCCTGTTGTGCAAGGAAGGCTGTTTACTGCTAGAGAAATATGTTGTGATGATCCATCTTATCCAAGGGACTGTTTGACTACTAAGAAAAGTTGCATTGGGCAGGGCAGTGATTCAACTTCTTCATCTGTTGATTTGGACTTAGCTAGACAAATGAAAGTTCAAGTTCAATGTCAGTTAAGTAGCCGGAAAGCTGACATGGGAAGCTCAGGAGATGATTCAGATGCAAGGCCTGTAGCTAGAACATCATTTTCTGGAACTCCAAAAAATTCTTCTGAAGCATTGGCTTATGCAAAGAATTTAAGCGAAGAAGACAAAGATGATTCTGTTGGAAATTTGAAATATATGGCTCTAGAATATGCAACTTTTGTTATGGATAGAGAAAGTTGTGATTTGGTGAATGCTGACAAACAATCCTTTTTCATAAGTACAACTGTTTTTGAGGATTATAAACATGATGACACTGACAGAGTGACAAATGCTGGTTTGGACGGCTGCGAGTTATCCGGTCACACACAAGGTGTCCAGTTAGTGGATGCTTCAGCAGCAAGGTTTCCAAATGATGATGATCCTGTTTTCTCTGGAAAAGCCAAAGTCCTCTCAAACAATAAAATGAGCTTCTCGGATATAGAAATACAAGTTATGACAGCAGAATCCTTGATTACAGAGGAAGACCACATGTATGGTCATGTCTGTGCAGTTGATGATTCTGATGCTCCCATGTGTCCGTCTTCCCTTGTGATAGTAGGTGAAATCCAAGATGGTTTTGAAAATATTGCAACTTCACAAATTGACTGTATGGCCTCCCCAGATTCGAAGGATGCAGTGGATGTTTTCCTGGAGGCTACGGTTTCTCTATCAACGGAGAACAATACATTGGTTTCAACTCTGGAAATTGACGTTTCAGATTTTGCTCATGATGTCAATGGTATAGTTTCCCTGCTTTTTCACTCTTCTGATAGAATTTTGGATCTGTTTCTCCTTGTAGACTAACTGATTAAGTCAATTCTTCATTTTTGTGCTGATTTTCTTCCTCACAGTATTATCATTACAATAACAACAACAACAATAAAGTTGTTTCCATTTTCTTATATTTTCAATCCTAGATCCACTTTATATAAGATCTGAAGTAGTAAGGATAGATTTGAAGAAATGCAACCTATCCGTGGATTTGGCCTAGGATAGACTAGAATAGATCAACTTAGCTGACCTCAACATACTTGGGACAAGGCTTTGATGATGTGAATGATTCACTTCATATCAGATATCTTACTTAGCTACCAACTTCTTCATCAACTATCATGTTGAAGCTCTTTCTGATACATATCATCCCTACTCACCAAGATGGCATTGCCTAGCGGATTGTTTATCAAGCTCACTTTTCTCAACATTACTGATTCTGTAGATGAGAGATCCATCAGTTTCACTCCCCCTCCCCACTTTTCTTTTTGGAAATGGCAAGGTGAGACCTTTAAACAAGAAAAAGGGATTTCTAAAGAAAAATGTCTCTTCAAAGTTGACAAGGGAACAAGTTCCACTGAGAGATGAACTAAGAAGACTAGCCTATTGTTCAGTTTCTAAGTTATTGACTTGTCATACCCACTCCTTGAATAGGTAGGTCAAAACTTCCAAGTGTCCTGTGAGAAAAATCTTCTGTTGTCCTTTAGTTGCTTAAGAAACTGTGGCCTCTCAGTGTCCACTGGCCCACATATTACTGACACTGTTGGTTGCCTGATGGGATTATAGCTGATGAACCAGCTAGGCCACTTTCCTCTATGTCATATCTCTCGCTAATGATTTTAAATATGTCTATTTTCTAGGTTCTGTTCAAATTGTTTTAACTCGCACAATACACTAGAGAGTTTTCAAATGCAGAAATGGGGACGTCATAATTTACTCGCAATTTCATTTAGCAGTTTTATATGAGCATATGACTTGTAGCTTCTTCATTTTCCATTGATGTTTTACATTCCACTGCATCGGTATGAATATAGGGAGGGCAATGCATCTTAATAAAGTTATTTTGCTTTTGCTGGATTGCTGACTTTAAATGCCCTCAATGTGTTGATTGTTATAATCTAGTTGCTTCTAATGTTACCAGCATTGTATTATAGTCCACCATCTTATGCTTGTTCATGTTAGTCTACAAGAACTTTTGGCTAACCAAACACAACCCCCCCATCACCTCTCCCTCCTCCTCCTCCGCCTTCTTCCTCCTCTCTCTTTCTCCGGCATATACACCACTTAATTAGTGATAAGATTTGTTGAAATGAACCTCCTTTTACTCAAATAGGTGCATTTTGAACACTCACCCCCAGCCCCAAACCACTTGACTAACTACACTCTCTTAACAGTTGCTCCCTGGTTCTAACCACTCTGGAATAGATGTGGGTAACTGGTGGCTAGGGGCTTATTCCCCATCCAAGTGTCCATTTAAAAGATAATATGGAATCAACTACCAGAACAGTGTCTGATTCTTTCCATAAAGGCTTCCTTAACTAATGAGATGCCACAACAAAGACCTGACTGACGTTGGAAGTCTTGTAAATTCTAACCATTTCTTGCTACAATCTACTTGTGAGAACTTGTCTCCATAGACCATTTGACTCATCACCTAGCTTCCGTGAGGCTTGGTTCATTTGCTTCCAGCTTTTGGTCTTTTTGGTTTTTAAAATGGTATCAAAGCCAAATGTCACTAATTTGAAACATCCATCTGTCTCGGTCTGTCTATTCCATCTGTATGGTGGGTTTCAAATTTGAACGGCTTCTCGTTCGAGGGGGGTGTTGATATAAATTGTTATGTTGTTCACGAACAGCTCAAGCTTTTAGTGCTACTGGTTATTAACACATAGAAGTTAGGGAATCAAAATATCCTTACAAGATTTGTAACCTTGTGCTACCTAAAAATCAGAAAGTTGGTTGGTTCTGTTTACAACTCCAGTAAATTATGCCAGACTGATCGTGTATAAGGAAATCTGTTTTTTGAATTCGGCCTAATGTGCTTTTAAAACATTTACCGCCACATGGTGTTGTTGGCTGGTTGAGCTCAAACTTTTGTTGAGAAGTTGTGTATATTTTGTGAAAAAGTGTCTTGCTTTTGACAGGAGATATGGTAACAGTTGAACACCCAGAAGGACAGAAGGTGAGGATGAGAAGCTTGAGATTAGATGAAGCAAATGATTCCATACTGTTCTGCAGCTCCATTGTTCACAATCTTGCCTATCAGGCTGCAATCATTGCAATGGAAAAAGAGGATTTCATTTCCCTCAAGGGCTCTCAACCAACAGTTACCGTCCTGGATCAGTCTAACTTCATCAGTAAAAACTCATGGGGAAGGACTTCGGGCGGACAGCAGAAGCAGTGGGAAATTGAACATGCCTTCCCATCTAAAAATACCGAAAAAGATGTGAAAGTTCAAGAATCATTGACCTATATTGCAGTGAATCCTGACAAGGTTGACACTGTGAAGCCTCCAAAGATGGAGTCCAAGTGCAACTGCACAGTGATGTAAGAGTTTGTTCATTTAAAGTAGGCTCTAAACTCTAAAGGCAATCACTTGAAGTCATTTGACGGTTCAGAGGGTGTGTAATTCAATGGGGATTTTCTGTCAAGACTTTAAATGCCTCCTTGGTTCTGGGTCCTTCCAATTGATTTATTTGTAAGAAACACCACATTGTGTTGGTTATATAATCTTGTAAAAATTATAGTCTGAGTGAGTTCTTGAGAAATGAGAGGCTTGTAGCAGCTGGTCTTACAGCTTGTTTTTCAGGCTTGCTGCTGCTGTTGTTATATTGGCCTTCTTCCACAAAAAAAAAAAAAAAAAAGTGAAAATTGATCTTTCTGTAATTCTTTTTGTTGTTCAGGTTTCTTAATTTGTTAACTCAGATTTCAGTTCTTGACAGTAGAATTGCCCTCAGCAAGATCTTTTTTTTTTTTTTTTTTCTTTAAAGAACCCACCGGAAGCAGAAGGCAGCAAGGGAAACCTTGGTGCCAATGCTGTAGGAGAGAAAACATAAATGGTCTTATATGGTTTGGGTCTGGTTGATTGTTCCTGTTATTTATGGTAGATAAGATGCAGTCTGCCTTTGATCTGGGGCAGAAAAGAACTGGAAAGAACGCTCTCAATAGATGAATGTGTGGAGCAACCGAATGTGGGAAAATTCAAATGGACCAAACCATCTTTGGCCGGAAAATTCAAATGGATCAAACCATCTTTGGCCAATTGCAATAGAAGGACAATAATCTTCTTAAGTCTAAATCTTCAGATGTGACATTAATACATAGAAAAGAAAGTATCAGCGATTAGTAGTGTAGAAACGCTGCAGTATTTATGTTGATTGATAAGGCTGTTTAAGGACCTAGAACTAAAGCTGTAAATGGAACCTTCCAAAGCATGGGCATTACTATAGATGGTACTCAGACCAAAGCAGTGTTGATTAGCATCATCACTTATGTGTTGGCCATTGGGCATCAATCCACACCAAACCAATAAAAACCAAATGTAATGGCTGCATTAGTAACTCACAGTTTATTGGTTAGTAAGATCCATAGGACCAAAAATACAGTCCTACATGATTTTTCGAGTTCGACAAAAAACCATTTCCTATCTGGATAGACTCTGGTGTCAGAGTCTATAAGAGATGACACCCATGTCATATTTCTAATGCAGTAAAACACTAAAAACAATCTAAAACTTAACAATATATTCAGAACTACTCAAATAATTCTCAGAACTTTTAGAGTAAAAATCCCACACCTTCATATCCAAAAACCGATGCACATACCATCTCCCCCTAAAAATGAACAAAAGAGAAATTTTGGGTGATAATGATATGTATCACTATCCAACCTGGCTAATATGGCAACCAAAACCAACATTTGAACCTTGCACTGATTGGATTATTGTAACAGCCCATTGTGGTGGAAGTTGACATCTTGGTTGGAAGACCCAAAAAAAAAAAAAACAAAAACTGTGAGAACAAAGATGATCATTTAGATTTAGAGAATATCATCCATGATGAGGCCTTAGGTTTGATGTGATGACCAATTATTCTATAATTTTTCATCAATTAGGCTATAATTTGCCATTCTAGTCCATCCTCCAGATGCCCCAAATTATCAACCTAGTGAACTCTGTTGACTTTTTTAGTGTTTCAAAAATTCAAGACCTTCTTTGAAAAGATGTTTTGTTTTTTGGGGGATTCGGCGAGAGGTCCCTCAAAGTACGACTTTGTTGTAAATAGTCCACAAAAAAAAGTCATGCAGCCAAAAGTCCTCTAACAGATTCCAATACATGATATGTCTAATTTACCCTTTCTTTAAATCATAAATCCCATGATTAATGTGATATCCCCCTAATAATAGTCAACTATCATTCAATGGGCCACGATTAATGAAATCTCATTAATGAGATTTTCAAATAAATTTTAAAAACACACAAATAAATTTCAAAACAACGCAAATAAATTTCAAAAAACGCAAATAAATTAAAAATAATAATAAATTTCAAAAGAACACAGGTAAATTTAAAAAGACACAAATAAATTTCAAAAATACAAATAAACTTCAAAAGATGAAAATCAATTTCAAAAGATCCAAAATAAATTTCAAAAGATCCAAATAAATTTCAAAAAAATATAAATAAATTTCACGAGACTCAAATAAATTTCAAAAGACGTAAATAAAATTAAAAAATGCAAATAAAATTAAAAAAACGCAAATACATTTGCCAAAACTAAGATCACAATTTTCCAAATTAGCGAACAATGTGGCAAAAAACTCAAGTCTTTTTTTGTCAAAAACTCAGATAGATTTGTTCCAGAACTCAGATAAATAGCCAAAAACTCGGATAGATTTATTCAGAACTAAGATAAATTTGTTCCAGAAGTCGGATAAAAAGCCAAAAACTGAAATAGATTTGTACAAAACTCAGATAAATTTGTCCAGAACTCAGATAAATTTATCCCAAAACTCAGATAAATAACCAAAAACTCAGATAGATTTGTTCAAAACTCAAATAAATTTGACAAAAAATACAAAACTCAAATAAATTTGACTTCTGAAACGGGTCAGGCTTGACCTGACCTGGACCAACCCGGAACCAAACCCAGCCCAAATCGTTGTCTTCTTCCCCAAACAGAACCTGAGCTTCCTCTTCACGTTCTCTGCAACGTTCTAGAACCAGAACCAGAAACCTCTCCCGGTTTGCTTCTTCTTCCACGGCAACAGCGCAGCGCGGTAGCAGAGGTGGCAAACTTCCTTCTCCGGCGACGCACAACGGCGACCTCGACGATATGTTTTCTGTTCAAGGCTGTTCACGGCGATGTGGGGCCTAGCCGGACACAAATCCCAAAACGCTATCTGCTTCTTCTTCTGCAACATTTTCTCTATGACAAAAGAAAACTCTAGCGATGGTACGTCCTGATTCTTCTTCTTAGGTGACGGCAGCGGACAATGGCGATCACCAGGCGATTCTTCCTTCTTCTTGCTGCGTTTGGACGCTGCAACAAGACCCAAACAGAGCTGCCCCTTCTTCACCGTTTCTCCGCAACACGAGGATCTTCTTTCTCTTGACGAGAGAACCGTGGCCCTCGAACAGATCTATCTATCTTCGCCTCTCTTCTTCTTCTCCGATCAACCCTCTGATACGAGTCTCCTGTTCTTGCAACAAGATCCACGTGCAAAAGTCTGGACACAAAAAGAAGAAGAGGGAGAATGGAAGATTTAAAATTTTAAAATTTAAAATTTTAATGACTAATCAGTTAAAAGGGGAAATTAGTCATTAAAATGTATGAGGTGGCGTGTCCATGGACCTCTCTCCATGAAGTGACGTGTCTGGGGACCTCTCACCGAAATATGTCCAAGCTACATGGACTACAGTCCTTAGAGGAAAAGTTAGTGGACTGGAGGCCTTACAAATCCTATATGAGGGACATTTCGCTAATTATCTCTTGTTTTTTCCTCACTTTGTTTTATAAATGGGTAGTGTAGGGTTTATCAAATAAATAGGATCCCAAATTAGTTAAGTCCAATTTTTTAGAAGGCTTTATATGCATTTTCATTTCTACACACTTTAAGAACTTTTGAGCCTTTTAACACTATCGCTATGCGTGCATGTGAGTCCGGCTAGACCTATGGTACTGGGTCTGGAAATATTTAACCGGGCGCATATCCGCGACACGCATCCTGCGTGATTGGAATGTCTGGATAACATCCTCTGTCCTTCGCCATTCTAGATTGGAGTCCGAACCGCGTGATTGGAGTGTCTGGATAACATCCTCTGTCCTTCGCCATTCTAGATTGGAGTCTGAAGCGGGCGGTTCTACTGAGAATCATTGTATCTGGTTTCATCCCAAGGGGTCTGGATTCTATGTAAGTCAGAAACGGGGGAGATGGGAGTGGAAAGTGGCATGAGAGTATGTTAGAAGTTGTAAAAATTGAAAATAACTTCCGGTCAAAATAGAAAGTACAAAAAAAAAAACCTTGTAGCTTAATATATTATAATTTGACACCAGCCCCAGCATTTCCAACAAATTCTACTCTACTCATCCCTTGGAAAGGGCTGCATTCAGATACCTCTTGAGTCTTGACTGCATTTTTCTGAATACATTAGTGCATTTGTATGCAATTAGCCAATCAAGTGAGGAATGCATTTGTGACTAAGTGGTATCTCTTATGTTCAACGCAGTCTGCATTAATCTAGAGTTCATCCACACCACAACCTCCCAAGCAAAAAATTTGTGGGTTCATCAAAATGTGCTTCAACCACCCTTCTGCTTTCTCAAATATAAACATAATCACCCAAAAAAGGAAGTTGCAGAATTGGTAGCTAGGATGGTGGGATTAGATTGGGCCTCTCCACAAGATGCTTTTCCTATTTCTAATGTTCATGTGAAGATCTATTTTGTCCTATGGCCCATGATAGATACCAGCACTCAGTATTAGTGAAACCCTAATAACAACACCCATTTCAAACTCCATTCATCTTCCATTTCTACACACACAGAGTGAAAGAGACAGAGATAGAACTAGAGAAAGCAGAGACAGATGGAAACAAAGAAGAAGACAATGCAGAAAATACAGAGCCGTACGGATTTGGAGGGCTTGGACGGCTGTGTTCACTTCCCTCTTCCAATTTGATTCCTATCAGGGGAAGGCCGGCAAGTTGAGATGTGGCCCACAAAATTCTGGGGGTCCCAACGCAATCCTAAACATTAGAAATCTCTATTCCACCCAGGGCTGTTCATGGCCCGGGGCCAGCTGAGGCATATCCAGTCAAGGCCCGACTTTAGAAACAAGGAGCTTATTAGGCCCAAGCCCCACATGGGCCATATATGTCAGGCCCGCCCCCCTATTTAGTTTATTAGGTGGGCGAAACAGAATTTTTTACGAGTTGTATGAGCTTTATAGCAATTGTTTGGATAAATTATCACTATATTAGAAGCATTCCTAATTTAGGCCAGTCTTTGGAGTTTCTATCACTAAATCCAAATCCAACCAAATTATTAAATGGGCCCAAATTATATATTTAGGCCCGGCCTAAAGCGAGCTGGACCCTGGTCCTTGTCCCACCTTGTGTTGGCTTTTAAGGCTGACGAAAGCCACTTCTTGGGCTAACTTAGGGCTCAACTTCCAGGGGTGTAATAAAAAAAAATTTTGAAAAATTGTTTAATCGATCGAACCAAACCGAACAGACACTTAATAACCGTGTTCCACGATTCGGTTACGGTTATTAAAATTGGAAAACTGTGCTTCACGCTTCAATTACGGTTTTTAGTCTCGACTCACGGTTATTAACCGAACCGAACCGTAAAATACGGTTCGGTTAACAATTTTCTCAAAACACACGGTTAACTGAATTGTTACATTGATAAAAGAAAAAACCTAAAGGGCTACATGGATCAATTGCAGCACAACCCGATTTCAGTACAACCTAATCTCAACACGGGACCGAAAAAAACACAGGAACAATGCCAAACAAGCCCTATGCGAAACGGAATGTTCCCATGATCCTGTGGGATAAAACAAGTTGGAACATGTATGGTAAGCAAAATACTTGTTACAAGTTATTGTTCTCACTGGATTGATTCAAGAAAGTATGACCCACTAGATTAAGAAGTTGAAAATGATAAAATCTCTTTTTTTTTTTTTTTTTTTTTTTGTGAAACAGACTTGTTGGCACTATTGATTCTCCATAAAAAGAGGACTTAAGATATCTCCAATATCTTTTTTTAAGTTTTCTTTCCCCCTCCCAGGCGACCACTCCCCCACCCCTCCCTCTATCTTTTTCCCCCCATTCTCTCTCAACCCTTACCATATCCTCTCTTCTCTTATCTCCAGCCACTGCTTACAATTCCCCTCTTTTCTCCAGCCACTCCTTAGTATCCCTCTCTCTCTTTCTTTCTTTCTATTATAGTACATAAAATGTAACATCTAAAGTCCAAAGGGATCAAGGGATACCTCATTCTGTCAAACTGTAAAATTGCTTTGGCATCAAACTTAAGGTTAACAGGCTAAGTACAGCAAAAAGAATGAGAATTGAGTTCTCATCTTCTTTCCGTTAATTTTAAACTTTATATGAAGATTCTGTTAGTGTGAGTAAACGTAGACCCAAACCATCCAATCAGTGAAGAAAAAAAATGCTTCAAAAGGTGGTTCTATATAAAGGTGGGCCGGCCCCAATTACCAAAATTCATAATGATGGGTCTCATGTTAACACAATCTGTTAGGATTTTGAGTGTTGGCTAATTCATGGGTTGAACAAAACTCTGAGTCTTTTAAGTTGTAATTTTTTATTTAGAAAATGACTCTAAAGTTAGAAGGTTGGAAGGACTAAAAAGAAAAAAGCCTGAAAGAATTAAAAGAGGAAAGATGGAGAATTCTGAGCTGAAATTCCAGATCAATCCAAAGAGGGGTCCGCTCGAGTGACCATCACATTCGCTCGAGCGAACAGAGTCGGATTAGCCCAATTCTGAAACAGAGACTGGTCCGCTTGAGCGAACAGGTTGACCGCTCAAGCGAACAAGGCGCAGAGTTGGACGAATTTTGGAAACTTAATATTCTAATTGTGCTCAATCTGATTGTTTCAATCATAATCAAGTTAGGCAACTTTAAGCACGTCGCAAGGGTTATTTAAAGGACTCAAGAGTTATTCCAAAGGACAGACTTCAACTCTCAAAGTGCCGAGTTATAGATTATCATTGAGAGTTTTCTTCTCTAAAGTTTTTATGAAGTTGTGCTGCCAAGTTCTCTAGAGTCAGTTCTTCTGCATCCTTTGTAAAGGATTATCTTCCTGCGAGAAGATTTGAGGAGTCAAGTGCTGGTCGGAATCTGTTGCAATCAACGGTGTGAAGTCGTTGAAGCGTGAAGCGACACAAGGTAACTTCAGTCCTTGTGTAGGGGATATCTAGGGAAGAGATCTGAGTTTCTTGTAATTGCGAGATTCATAGTGCTTGATTTGATCCAGTTCGGATAGGTAGTTTTTCACTCGGTTAGGGGTTTTCCACCTTAAATTTGGTGTCCTTGTGGTGTGTGCTTGTTGATTTAATTTTCGCTGCATATTGTTTATTTCTGCACACTATTGGATTGTTTGTTTGAGTGGACCAATCTAGAAATCGCGGACCTCTATCATTTTCACAATCACCAAAGGTAGCCCGGTTTATAATTCCTAAAAGTGGATCACATGTGTTCTCAATAACAAATTATGGGCCCATATTTTAATTCCTATAAAAGTAGGCGCACATAGTAAATACTAAAAAAGTGGGCCCCATTTAATAATTCGGAGCCTCATCAACTTGAGTTGGTTTATAAATACTAGAATAAGTTATATGATTGGACTGTACTAACTGAGCATTGTTTATTCAAGGCAATGAAAATGATATTGAATAGGTATTGGCCAAATATAATCTAATCAAGTGTTCTAATAATTGGACTAAAATTGACTCATTAAACTTGTTTAAGTTTGTCTAAAAATTTTCAACATTCAACCATTCAAAATATCATTTTCTATTATCACCCAATGAGTTAAAAGAGTTTTCATTTGAAAACTTCGAAAACCATCACCAAAGCCTTACCTCAACTATGATGGGGTGAGCTATATAAATTTTATTTCGCAATTCCTATTTATTTTTACTCAGATCCTCAAATAAGTTGCACTTTTTTAAATTTATGATTGTTAAATTTATGTTTTCTTCAACCTACCATGGGCCATCAACCCGCTTACAAATTCTCATTGGTACCGATATTGACATGCATTGGACAAGTTTACACCATCTCAAACAGGCTTTTCTTCTTCAAAACTTTAAAATATTATTTGTAAAATATCCATTTCAAAACAAAACCATTATTTGATAAATATGCATTTAAAAAAATACCTCTATATGTGCAGTAAGGGAGGATACAACCATAGACATCAACCTCACCACTTGTGTGATAATGTTGAGATAAAGCTGCCTTAGTGAAGGCGAACAAAACTTTGGATTTCAACTCAAACACATGATAGGTAATGGACCTAAAAGCTAACTGCAAAGGATTAATGTCTTGAGGTTAGAAGATTGACCATGTTCATGCTAATTTCTCTGGCTCAATAGAAGTTAATAAGTTTTGGTTAACTGGGCCCCTGCATTGCTTAAGTCGTATTGTGATTAGATGTAGGGTTTAAGTGAAATAGGGTTTGGGGCTGATATTATAAATAGAGACTCAAAGTCTGTAGGATGTATACATCTGTTCTGATTGCACAGTAATTCTCCCGTCTTTCCCGTGGACGTAGGCCAAAAGCCGAACCACGTAAATCTCTTGTGTTCTCTTGTACGTGTTTGATCTCTTCTCGTAGGCTTAGATCACAACAGTTCATTTAAGAAATGGTTTGGTCAAGTGGCTAAGATTCATGTCCATTATTCGAGAGTCTATTATAATTAAAATTGGATCTTATATGCATAAATTTGACTCAACATTATCATCATGTCGAGGGTATCTACAAATCTCTCATTTTTAGAATATCTTTACTTTTAATGTATTTGTGACCTAATTATGATATTATGTTGATTGCACAACTTAACTAAATGAATCATCTGTTGGACTAGACTCCCGTGCTTTCACATGTAAAGTGGTCGATCCATGTTTCACATTAATCTAATAAAAAACTAATACATTTGTTGAAACATTATTTTGCTCGAATATCATATCTTTACATTTATCTCTCAAGGTTTTATGGCTTTATAAAGGCATTTCTACATAATTAATCAAGCAATTGATCGTCTCATTTTTCTTTTGGCTAATTTGGGATTCTACTAGATTAGTAAAAGTTAAGTAAAGCTTCCATCTTTTAGATAAGAGGTCACATCTATAGTACTTTAATTCAAAATTTCTTCCATCTTTTAAAAAATGTAAAAAAACAACATCCTTTTTTAACTAAAAAACAAAAAAGCTCTACTTTTCCATACAAGAAGTCAAAAGATTCCATACTAAACAACTAAAAATAAAATATCATCATAGCCCTAATATATTTTATTCCCTCTTATGCTTTAACTAGCCTAGGGAAAACCTTTCTACTAACGAATGCGAAGATGATTGTGAACTAAAACTCTCAATTTCATATAAAACCCCTTCTTATAGGAAAATCTTGGGGAGGTGCTCGAAATATATTTTTTGCACTTATATACGTTGGTAGAGCTCATAATCCAAAATGTTACATAAAAGGGTGTCTGTTTGTTCAAATTCTTTATTGAAACTCTATATTAGAAAATTTTGTGTTGGAATTCCAAAAACACATAACTTATTCTTATGCTTTTCATCACACACACACAAAAAAAAAGTGGCAGTATTAAACATGAAGGGCATGTTTGTATACACACCTTTTCGGTAGTAAGGAAAAATTGTCACGTCAGCAAATTCCATAAAAATAGAACCTCAAAAAAGGATTTATGTGGAATTTAGAAATTCATGTTTGGTGCAAAAAAAAATTCTCGTTGAATTGGTGCTAATACTGTTTGGTGCGGCTGTGGATTCCTTATAGAAAATCAAAATTTCTTATTTGGTGAAACAATTTTTTAAAGAAAAATAACATAACATGTATATTATTTTTTTAACATCAAATAATAATTTATTTAAAGAAATAAAAAATGAAAGGGTTGTAGGGTTTTGGGTTGAAATGGACAAGAATGAGGAAAAGTGGGGGATGTTTTTCAAGAAAACCCATTTTCAATACCCCCCATAGGAAATGCATTTCCATCATTATTAAAGAAAATGTGGTGACGAAAAAAAAAACGTTTTTGTGGAATTGTTCTGTACTAAACACCTAAAAAATAAATCTTTTTATGAAAACTTTTTTGTGAAAAAACTGTTATACAAAAAAACCCGAAAAGTAACTTCGTCAAAACATAGTTGCAGAAACCAAACCACCTTTAGATTTATTTATTTTTGCAAGAGAAGGATCATTCATTAAAAAAAAAAAAAAAGAAAAAAAAGAAAAAAAAAAAAAAAAAACCCTGTGTGTTGAAAGGTATGCGAAAGTAAATTTAGTTTAAAAAACTTGAACTCTTGATTTTTTACACTGCTTGTGTGTGCGCTTCTAGAATCTGTTGACCGGAACAGTCGCTCTGTAGGCTGTGATGATCCCTTCGTGGTGTGGACCAATCACAACGAGTGTGGCCCACTCCCATCTAAAAAAACGACTGCACCAATGTACCATATATCTCCACTTTGGGCCCACTGACCTTGATCTTTCTCTCAATCTAAACCCATCCAACGGTCCACATATCTGGTGACGTGGCACCGCCCCCCACCCACCCACCCTTTTGAAACTCACGGAATTACCCAGCCACTTGCACATGCCGCTCCTAGATTATAAAAAAGAAACAAAGAAAAGTCAAAATCCAAGCCAATTTTAAAATCAAATACAGTAGGTACATTCAGACACACCAAAAGCACAATCAATCCCCAACACATCTCTACTTTGATTCATACATTCATAAATCCAGACCGTTCAATAAAACTAACACCATCTAAATATAGATATACATCAACACCACTTTTAGTTATTTAATATCCACCGTCAGATTGAAACAACGTTATCTATTCAATCCAATTAAGTCTTAGTCAATCAAACATTAAATAAAATCCCTATCAGAATATGTTTAGAGATTGAATTGTATTCAACGGCTTGGATTTAACAAAACAGACCCCACTTTGGAGGTCAATTAGGGTACACCAATGTATGTAGTGCATCAAAACATTCCTTTTGAAGGTGTAAACGGGAAAGCCGGATCTAAATGGAGCGGAGCAAAAAGCAGTCTGCACCGTCTAAAACAGGATGTACGGCAGAGAAAGGATTGAGAAGAACCAACGGCCGAGATCTGACACGGCTTGACGAAGTCGGCTATAAATAGAGGTGTGAAGTCTCTCATTAAAGTCGTGTTTTGCTTTTTCTTCGTGTTTGGGGGTTTTCTATATTTCTATCTCTTTCTCGCTCTTTCGGCGAAGAAGCGAGGGACTTTCTAGGGTTTCATTTGCCGCCAACGCCTCCCTCTCTCTATCTCTCTCTCTCTCTGCTCAAGATCCAGGTTTTGTATTGGATTTAGAAGCATCTCTTAGATTTCGGTAGGTATTTCTTCTTTGTCTGGATGAAGTTCTAGATCTTCTCACTGGTTTTTTGATGTCTAGGGTTTTCGTCTTGGGGTTTTGTTTTTAGAGTTTTGAGCTAGGGTTTTGTGATTAGTGAGTTTCTCTATCATCTTTTTCTATGTCTGATTTCTAGGGTTTTAGGCATGGTTGTGCTAGGGTTAGGGTTTTTCTTTTTGAGAGATCTTTCAATTTGGCTAGATCTGGAATTGATTTGTAGCGTTTTCACTGAGGAGTTTTATCTTAGATATGGGGTTCAGGCTTCTTTGAAAAATCTTTTCTGTACTTGATTGATTTCTAGGGTTTTTGGTAGGTTTCCGAGCTGGTGTTAGGGTTTTGTGGGAAAAAAAGACCTTTTTTTATTATAAATTTCTTGTTCGATTTCTTTCTTCGCAATTTGATTAAGAATTATAAGTTGGTAATTGATTTGAAGAAGGGAGTGTTGGTAATTAAATGCGTGATTTTGTTGATGTGTGTTATTGGTGTAGGGATTGTTTTTGGGTTTTGACTGAATGTCAAAATCAAACATCAAATAGAATGAATACACTGTAAAATTTGCTGTAAATCTCTAATTTTGTTCTTAACCAGTGAGGAAAAAAAGAGTTAACAACTGGGTTTGGGGAAAAACAACTGGGTTTGAGGGACCTGTGGAATTTGATCAATGAAAACAATTTAATGAGGAAAAGGAAGGAAAAGGAACTGTTTGGTTTGGTCTTGGTACAAATGTTGATATTTGAAAGGCAAATTGGATTTCAGGGAGTGATTTTGCAAGCGACTAGTTGCGAATTCTGTGAATAAACTGAGGATTACTACACAGCGGGAGGGATTACTTTAGTATAAGGAATCAAAGAAGAGCTCCCACGACATCTTTTTAGTCAATTCCAGCAATGGGCAAAACTGAGAGGTTCTCTAGAGAAGGGTACGCTACCAGCTTTGTTCAGGATTACAGGCATGCCGTTGAGATAATGGGTGAATCAGAAGGGTTTGGTAGCTCTGGTCGGGTTGAAACAGAGATGACTGCTTCGGAGGATTCTTGTGCTCCAAAAAGAAAGAGCATCAGTTTGAATGTTGATAGGTGTGAGAGCTTTAATGTTCCTTTACAAGTCCTATCCCTTTCAAAGATGTCAAAATCCCAAAGGAAGGAGTTGGAACTGAAGCTCAGATCAGAGCTGGATCTGGTTTTGAGTTGTCAGAAGAAGATTTCTGCTAGGCGTACAGATGAGATGACTGTGTCAGCTTCTAGTGACATCCTCAGCTGTAGTGTTGGGCGTAAGAGGCCGCGGCTGCCTGAGGTTTCTCACAAACAGTTAAAGATTCCATCTGGGCAGGGGAAGAAACGGGCTCCTGGTAGCCGGAGTGGGTCTAATTTGAAGAGGGATCTTTCTGGTCGGTTTGAATCAGTGACACTGACAGCTTGTTCTAGCAGCAAGGATGCAATGTTGATGAATCAGTGTGAGATGCTGCTGAAACGGTTGGCAGCACATAAGTTTGGGTGGGTTTTCAAAGATCCTGTTGATGTGGTGAAGTTGAACATTCCTGATTATTTAAATGTTATTAAGCAACCAATGGATTTTGGGACAATAAAGAGTAAGATGGCTTCTGGTGCATACTCGAGTCCATTAGATTTTGCGGCAGATGTGAGGCTTACTTTCTCTAATGCGATGACTTACAACCCGCCTGGAAATGACGTTCATTTCATGGCTGATACACTTAGCAAGTTCTTCGAGACAAGGTGGAAACCAATCCAGAAGAAAATCTCGGCATCAGATTCACCACTAGGACCTGCAAAATCAGGCCTGTCCCGTGAGTTTGGGGATGTGAAACCATCCTCACAATCTAAAAAGAAGAAACACCCTCATATGGACCATAAGGCTAACACCGAGAGAATGAAAAGGACAATGACACTAGAGGAGAAGATGAATTTAAGTAGGGACTTAGAATTGCTGGAAGGGGACATGCTAGAACAAGTTGTTAATTTGTTGAGGGAGCATAATTGTGGTGACACAACTAGTGAGGCTGAGGTTGAGGTTGATATTGAAGCTCTCAGCGACGATACACTTTTCAAATTACGGAAGCTTGTGGATGACTATATGATGGATAAACGAAGAACTCAGGCAAAAGGAGAAGCATGTGAGATAGAGGTACGCCACTTAAACTGATCCAGTCAACTTTTGTTTTCCTCTTTTGTGCCCTTTTATTTTCATGAATGCCTGTGTACTAAGTGGAATGGTTGTTCCTTTGCAGCTTTTGAATGAGTCAGGACTTAGCAATTCATCACTCCAAATCTGCAAGGGTTGGCTCTCTCTCTCTCTCTCTCTCTCTCTCTCCATCTGGGGGTGTTTTCTTCTAATTTTCTCCCCTGTATGTCTTTCTTATCTGCAGTTAATGATCCAGTTGATGAGGATGTAGATATTGGTGGGAATGACCCTCCTGTTTCAAGCTACCCCCCTGTGGAGATAGAGAAAGATGCAATACTTAGAACTAGTAAATGCAGTAGTTCAAGCACCTCTAGCAGTGACTCTGATTCTTCATCCAGTGGTTTGTTCTTGTTTTCTTCTATTCTTGTGATCTTTTGTAGCCAGTTTTTTATATATATATATATATATTCGTAAAAGAGGTGGTTTTTCTAGTCACTCCTTCAGTGTTATTTTCAAGTGTGAACCTGAGAATTTTAAGCGACAACATGTGTGCATGCATATGTATCAAGACATTCAAATAATGCTAAGATGCTACTTCGTCAACAGTAGCAATATCATATTAAGTTATATGGAGCCTACTAAGATAATGGACCTTTTAAAAACTGTGGTCATACTCAAGACAGGTACATTTTGTTCGTTTGTGCTCTTTTTCTCAGACATAGCAATACCACTGAAGGCATTGAGCTCTGACTGTAGAGTGTGAGTGCTGTCTTTTGGTTCCTCAATGAGATGAAAAGAGCTATAAATTGATCTGATCTTGATGCTTGTGCCCGCTTCATTGTTTGATATCTCTCAGAACATGATGGAATGGTGCTCTTGTCAAGCATGAAGTATAACCTCCATGGTTTTAGCTCGCTTTTATCTCAGGAGAGGGCATTCCATGAGTTCACTTGACTAGAACTGAATTCTTAACCCCTACTTTAAAGATATTTGAGCCTTCATGTTGGCCTATATCTCTGCTATATTTGAGATTTTTCTTATGGCTGGAGCTTGAAAAACCAAGCCTCTTATTTGACTCAAGTTCCATATCCAGCTACTATCCACGCTCATCAGCTTCTTGGGAGGTGGAGCTCAATGCTGAGGACAAAATTTTAACCTAAATGACATCATTAGATGCTTATCAATCCTTTCCTAAATCTAATGATGATTTCTTGTGTGAGTTGATGAAGTTGATTCTTTTAACTACAGTGCTTGTTCATGGAGAACCTCTAGGAGAATATTCTTGGTTAACAAAGCAGAAAAGTGCTCATTGAGGAGAAAACGACAAGCAACTAATTTTTCATATTGCTGTGGGAAACTGTTTTCTTCTGGGAGGGGAGTATGTGGAATTGCTTTTCCGCCGATGTTAAACATGCCCTTGGGTGTTTCTCGATTCTTTTATTAGGGGTCATTTTTTTTTGCACTTGTTCTCGATGAAAAAACAACAAACAACTAATTTTTCACATTCCCACAGAAAACTGTTTCCTGTTGGGCAGGGAGCATGTGGAATCACTTTTCCGCCAATGTTACACGAACATGCCCATAGGTGTTTCTTCTTTTAGGGTTCATTTTTTTCAATTATTTTTACATGTAAATGTGATTCATGCATAATGGTTATGCATTATCATGTTTGTTTTCGCTCGATTATGCATGTGATGCATAATTGAGGTGTGAATGTGGTAAGTTCCAACAACTTTCAATTTTTATTCCTATGGGCCTCATAGTTGTAATCATAATTGTTGAATTTGTTTATTGAACTAATAAACCCCAGAACTTGTCTTAAATCTTCAGAGTTTGAGTCATGTGTTAAAAATTCGAAAAAAATCCCAACCTATAGATCCAATTTCTGCACTTCTGCAGACCCCAATTCATGATCTGACCCGTTCAGTGTTCTCATAATAAGGATAAGCAGCAAGGTGTTTAGTTTCGTATCTTAAATATTCATATATTTTGAGAAATTTGTGTAAACCATCCAAAACATCCTAACACATTAAACCATTGGATGTAATGTGAAAATGGTGAGTTTGACGAACATGATAATGTGTTTCACATGTAACATTTGCATTTGTTAAACCCCATTTTCCTATCCCATGCGTTAACGGCAAATGACAATCGACCACTTATATGCACTAATGAAGCATTTGTGAGTTTTATTCTATCTGCATCTGTTTTCTGCATCTGCTTCTTTCAAAGATACTGTCTTTCAATCATCATTTGGTTTTATGGAAAGGATACCTTTGGCTTATTTTACTTTGTTGATTGAATGGGATCCTCATGGGATCCTCATAGGATTCAGTGTGATCTTTTGGCCACTGAGGGGTCAGGTGTAGGTATTTCTCTTTCTGTTGCTGTTTACTTTTTTGTGTTGCAACTTGCAACCAAGGCCGTCTAGAAGAACGTGTGGAGTTTTCATTTGATTGAAATCACACTGAATGGTGTCCCTATCCTCCTATTTTTTGTTTGTATGTTAAGTAGATATTTCTTTGATATCGAGACTTGTTGGTCCATGAAATCTGAAACCCGCCTTAGGATGTTCTTTTTACCAGCAATCTTAACTTGTTTGATAACTTCTAGCTCCATGACATTCATGCTACTTTGCCTTCTAAGATACAATTTGCTACCTTACCTTTGGACCAAACACTTGTATGGATGATGTTTGTGTGGGACTAGTCTTATCCTCCTCATTGTTTGTGTGGGACTAGTCTTATCCTCCTCATTGTTCACCTACTAAATGAGGTTCTACTTGACCTGTCTTTAGATTCTGGTGGGATCTCATTGTTGCCTACTTCTTTTCTTTGATTTGTTCATTATCCAGAGTCTCACATCAGTGCAGACCTCTTGTAGAGCCCTTGATGGGTGGTGACATTTTTTATTTGCATTTCTAGCCGCTATTGCTTTTATAGTGTTAAGCTTCCCATTATGTCTTTTGCCTTTATCATTGGCAAACTGTTCTAGAGGGAGATTTAGTTAAGGCAGGCTGTCACCATGAGCTTAAAGGTGGTGGTCTCCTTACTTGATTTGCACACCTAAGAACATAACTGCTTGATTTTCAAAGCCATATGGTGTGTTTTATACATTGTATAGCCATGATGGGACCATTTCTTGTTTGATTTTATCTCGAAACATGTTGGATTGTTTGAGCATCTGGTGCTCGTGTTCATTATATTGCACAATGTCAATAGATCATTGAACTTATTCATGTGTTCCTATACTGTTCATAATTCCTTTTCGAAATGTAACCAGTTGAATGACGAGAGCATTTTGGTAATCTGGAAGGCAATATTTCTTTTTAATCTATTGCTCCATCTCTTCCTGGTCTACAATAAGAGGACGACTGACTTTTCTTTAGTGCTATTTAAACTTCTTCACCATGTGCAAGCAATCACAATTTAGATTTGTTGTGCATGTGTAGTTTGTCTCCGATTATTCATAATATGGTATTTTCATTAATTCTTGATATAATTGGGTCAGTCATTAACTTTTGATGAAAATTTTGATATAAATTGTTATGTCATCTGCTCTTCTGATGAACCCCAAAATGTCGACTCAACACTCACCATTAAAAAAAAAATGTTGCCTCTCTTAATTATTCATTCAGATTATGCCATTTTAAAATTTTGATATCATTGACTAGTCTTCAACATGGTGGGATCTGATCTTCCTACAAAATCCAACTTTGTCAATGGAATCTTGGGGCCCACTACTAATCATCTGAGGTGGGATCTGGTCATCTAAGGTTTCTTGCTCATTTGTTTACTATGATGACACCTAGGGCCCTCCACTAAATTGTTCGAAAATTACCCCATTGTCCTGATTATTATCATCTCTAGGTTGTCCTTTTGCATTATGGGCACTTCCATTGTTCAAATCTTGTACTCCTATCAGCTGTTCCCATTTTCATCATCTGTTCACCTAAATTAATCAACTCTTGCCTTATGCCACGCCACAAATAGTAAAAAACAAGTCTGATGTAGGACAGAACCATGGCAACTAGCGAATGGGCCCAGCTGACCTATCAGTCAGATATTTTATTTTATTTGTGTTTTTAATTATGTTTTCAGTTATTTTAGTTGGATGTTTTATTCCTGGTAATTGATGTGTTTGGGTGGTCTAGATTAGTTTAAGTTTTCTTGTTTTCCTATATAATGATGTAAAGCCTCTTTGACTTATTAGAGAAGATTATGATGAATGGAGAGTTTAGAGTGATTTTGTGTTTCCCAAGTTCTCTTTTTCCTCGTGAGGCCAAGATTTTCAGGGTTTCCTCAACCTACTCCCATCTTCCTTTTCCTCGTGAGGCTAAGATTTTCAGGGTTTCCTTTAACCTACCCCCATCTTCCTTTTCCTCGTGAGGCTAAGATTTTCAGGGTTTCCTTAACCTACCCTCATCTTCCCTCTCCATCCACCCGCCCTGCACCATTATCCGCCCATCTGCATTAAAGACACCTCATCCCCACTTGAGAGAGGCAGGGTTGATCCCTGGTCTCCATGTTAAAAGTAGCACTCTATTGCCACTTGGAAACCAATTTTCCAATATAGCCAAAAAAAAAAAAAAAAAAAAAACCCTCGCATTTTGAGTTCATCCTGTCGATGGTCTGATATTCTTCCTCAGTATGGTTGGCAACTTTGAATGAGCATATGTGTGTCTTTTTAATAGATGTGGTTAACTGATGGTAGGCTGGGTTCCTATTGTTTTGAGACTGTTTTGAGGTTGGTTGAGATGTGCATTTTGGGGCTGGTTAACGTTCGAACTGTATGTGACTTGCAGCTATTGATTGGACCACATATATGGATAAAAAAAACTGACTATGGTTTGGTTATAGTGGTCTAATAGGTTAGGAGATAAGGGACTGTCATGTTTTACTTAGAGCAAATTTCATACTGTTCTCTTTGGGGAGAATATGGAGGCATTTTAGTGTTGGATTGAGTCAGCATAGGGGCAATAGAAGATTTTCTGTTGGATGACGTTTTCTATGTGCAGCAGTTTTGACTTGAATGGGGGTGGAATCAAAAGGTTATTGATTAGTAATTTAGGTCAGGTTATGAAGGGCATTCTGGCTGTAGGTTTATGGTACTGCAGTGGCTTGATTAGGATGGGTTTAGGTTGGGGTATATGGAGTGAACTACGGCTGCTACAGGTTGGATATCACTACTAATATTATGCTGTATGGTGTATACTGCACATCATCAGCCTGTGGGCCATAAGTCCATGGGCCAAGAGAAAATTTATTCTGGATCTTTTCAAGGCAGGTTGGTTATTGACAGCAATTCTGTAAATGCTCTTTCATGGGTTTCTAGTATGGATAGTGTACTTGAAAGTTCCATTTTAATTCTTAATGAGATCAGACTTTTGTGTGCTTCGCTTCAGGTGGATTTCATTCATGTGAATTGATCTGCTAATGACATGGTAGACAGTTTGGCAAACCAAGGGAATAGGATGAATCTTTTCGTTGGTTTGCAGTTATTTCTTGGTTTGGACTTTTAAGTAAGACAGTTGGTACTAGGTTCTTACTGTTATCTTGTTCTTCCTCCTCTTAAAATATGTTTTCTTATATGTATTTTCTCGTTTTATAATATAAGTTTCTGTTACCAACATGGATAAAAATATTGGCCTAGCGGTTGTGGCCGCTGTTATAAATACATTTTATTGGCGCTCACAACTGTGGTGGCCCGTAGTGGCCGATACAAACCGCTACATATATGCATTGGCTGCTACACATTGCTACATGTATGTATAGGCCGCTACACATCGCTGCACCGAAAAAAAAAAAAAAAAAAAAAAAAAACTCAGTTCGTTGGAACAAAAAGGAATAAAAAGGAAGAAGAGAGGAACAAAAAGGAAGAAGAGAGGAAGTACAAACAAAAAGAAAGAAATAAAAAAAACAGAGAAAAGAAAGGGACATACCTGGAGCAGCTGATCCACCATGGACATCTAGCAACAGCAGCATCATCATCACCATCATCCGGCAGCATCAGCAGCAACACCGTCTGACGTCTGACGGAAGCAGTCCCTGTACCACCGATCGGCAGCAGCGGCCCCACTATTCGGCAGCAACAACCTTCCTTCTCTCTTCATTTTATTTATTTATTTATTTATTTATTTATTTATTTATTTTTTTTTGCATTTTTTGCATTTTTTCCTTCGTTTCTTCTTCTCCCTTCCTTTCCCTGTCTCTACCTTTTTCAATGCCGACCCTTGCAGCCAAAATGAGAAATAGGGTTTCAAAAGCCCCTTTTGGTTTTCTTGATCTTTTATTTGAAGAAAGGCACAAATCTGGGTCTATTAGATGCTTTTGTGGGCCTACCTACTAATGACCACACTCAACATTAACGAGATTAGCAAAATATTATGTGTTACTAATCCTATTCATTAATCACTTAAATAAAAAAAATGGTCTTAATTAAATATCATGTTAATAAAGAACAGGACTTATTAAATTTCACTCTAATTGAAATTAGGCTTTAATTAAGTTTCACTCTTAACTGAAATCAGGCCTTAAGTAAATAATTAAATTTCAGTCTAATTGAAAATAGACCTGGCCAAATAACACTCTAATTGAAAATAGACATAGCCAAATTTGACTTTAAATAGATATGGGCCCTAACCAAATCTCACTCTAATAAATATGGGCCTGACCAAGTCTTCTCTAATAGGAAATAGGGCCCTGCCTAATTTTACTTTAACACGAAATGAGCCACAGCCAATTTTCAATCTAATAGTAAAAATAACCCTTACCAAATATGTTGTGCAATTTTGCTAAAATTGCTTATTTGTGTAGTGCTTCATTATAAGCAGTTTGTCATCGTGAATATATGTAGATAGATAGATCAAGCTATATAAGACCTCATACAATGAGGGGATTGCTATGCCCCCTTATCTTAGTTATTTTGCAAAAAAAAAAAAAAAAAAAAAAAAAACTAGAAGAAGAAGAAGAAAAAACACATTTTCTATCAGTTTTCCAATATTCTGGATTTTCTGGAATTTTTGACAATTTTTCAAAACGCACCTAGCGCCGCTATGCTACGTAGAGCCCGCTTTGTAGTGTTTTGGCGGTGGGCCCTACAGCTGGCGATTCCGCAATTTTCATCCTTGGCTACCAATCAAAGAAGATAAATGTTAAAGATGTTCTTCTTATGATTGTATTTATCTTGACGTTCTTCTAATGATTGTATTTATCTAAGTTTTGTTTGTTTCACTCTATTGATGGTGATATGGTTGAAAAATGGATGGGCAAAGAGCTGCTATTTTATTTTTATTATTTTCAAATGTTTTTAGTTATTTTTTCATTTTTTTTTTTTTTTTTTTACAAAAAATGGAAAATCATTTATTCATGAATTATGAGGGAACTTATTCGACACATTCAACAATTTTCTGTATGATTTTGATTATCAGAACGATGCCTAAAAAAATTAACTATCTCAATCATTAACACTTCTTTTTTGTTCACTATGTATAAAATAGGAGCTAAATGAGTTCCTTGTAGAAAATTGCTGAATGCACTTAGGAAATTCCTTTCCCGGAGTTTTGTCTTTCACAGATCGTGGTTCCCTCCCTCCATCCCACTTCCATGAGCCTAGTTTCTAGATTATACCAATTTATGTGGAAGGTTGTTTGCCAATTAATCTATAATGACCTGCACCGAAGATGATGTTCTCCTTTAACTGTTTCTCCTTTGCAAATGCTGAAATGCCTTTGTCTAATTGGTGTTCTGTTGCCATGGTTTATTTGCTCTAATGAACTTAACTTAAAACCCTTTTTTGTACCCGTTCTTGATTTTAGATCCGGCTGTGTTTTGCAGATTCAGACTCTGGCACTTCGTCTGGGAGTGAATCTAATGGCGGTAAATCCCCGCCTTCTGGTAAAGAAGCAAAGGTATGAATTGATCTCCCAGCATCCAATAATTATGGAGAATTTGATAGATGCCTCGACTTAAAACTGTTTTGAGTTCTGATCGTGCAAATCCTGTAAGACTCTGTCATTTCAGAAAGGGGAATTACCAAATTAATCCCACCTTACCAATGAGACAGCCCCAATGTTATTCTTAGGTGTCTCATAGATTATGCTGAACCAGCACTTGCACAGTGGAAAGGCATACTCCCAGTGCATGAAAGAGGCCTTTACTCTTGTCTTTGAGTTTTTTTTTTTTACTCAAATTCTAAAGATTAATTGGCCATTTTGACTTCTTTTTTTTTTAATGTCCTTCAGCAATGTTCTTGAAGTTAGATTGGGTATCCAAAATTTATTTCCTGCAGCAATTGAGGGACTCCCAAAAGTTAGAAATTCCTTCAGTGGAGTTAAAGGGCCTGTTTGGCTTCATCTTGGGAAAGTTTCATTTTGAGAATGAATGAACAAAAACTCGTTTGTCAGTTATTTTGTTAGATAAAAATCTAGAGAGGGGGGAAAGTGATTAATAGATGCGCTGAAAAGGGAGAGAAAATGCCTGCTAAACAAGTTTTTTTTATTCATTCTCGGAATGAAACATTCCCAGAGTGATGCAAAACAGGCACTAAACCTGCCCCTTTAACCCAAACATTGTAGCCAGCCAGAACCGTGTGCAATATTAAGATAATTAGCTTTGGTTAAGAGTTTGTATGTGATACCTTTTTGGCCACAAGGCATAGGTCAAATGGGCTGTTTTATAACTCCACCTTGTGCATTTCAATACTTGGCCATCATTGTTATCAAAATCCTATCATATGTATCTGATGTCTATGATTCACATCGAATCCCAAGGATAAATAAAGATCCGTCTGGGCAACAAATTCCGGTGGCTCATGAATTTTAGGGTTACAGTGTGAATCTTATAGTCGAGTGATTTGGCCATCATTGCCACAACCAAGAGGTTAATATTGATAGTTTTTTTTTTTAGTTTTTCTATTTTTAAAAGGTTTTTTAGTTGTTAACAGAATCTTTTATGAATTTTTGCGATTTTGGGGAGGCTTTAAAGATAAATAAGGCATACGTATATTGCCTGTGTTTTTTTTTTTTTTTTTTTTTTTAAACACCTTATTAACTCGAGGGGAATCATAACAATGTAAGGTTAATGACTTGTTTTTTTCTTTTTTTTTTTTTTTTTTTTTTTAATTTTCTACTTTAATAGAACAAAAAAATATTGTAACTTGTTTATCTCCTAATAATATTAATATTCTAACCATATTTAACTATCCACACATCATTTATGATATATTAATATTTTTCAATAATGTTCTCCGTATAATTGTCATAGTTTTTTTGTCATTGTATTGATGTTGCTATGGATGAAAATTGAATGGATTATCTTTAAAAGAAAAATAAAAATGAATGGATTATGAATAACTACATTTTTCCCTTTTATTTTTTTATCATCTTATCATTTTTATAAGAAAGATAAATAATCCTATGATTTGCAATATGATTCCGATGTTTGGGAACAACAGACCCCCCTACTAAAATTTAATTTACTTGCTTTTGATTTAACCTTCAGGGCCTAACTGGAAAGTCAGAACAATAATAACAAATACGATGATGGATTTTAAATTTGCCTTTTTTTACTCATTTAGGGGCTTCAAAGTAATTTTCAAGGAAGGCAAAGTTCTGTTTCTGAACTGCTACCGGTAATCCCAAGGCAATGTTTGTTTGCGAGTGTTAAAATAAAATTTTGTGGTAAAGTAATCTAAGCCACCAAAAATTTAGCTTTACCCTGGTTGCTTGGTCAAAACAAATGGGAAAAGCAAAGTTTCTGCCATTAAAAGTTTACATTTACTATACTTGACGGCAAAAAAGTCTACCTCGTAAAGGACAAGTGGTTCCTTTACCACTTGACTTCTCTTCTTGCCTGACCCTTTATTTATTCAGTAAATATACTTCAACTTTATCTGACCTTTACCTTTTCATTTGGTTTGACCTTTACGTTACCTTCACCAGTGAATAGAATGAACATCCTACTTGTTTGGATCCTGGGATCTACAGAATCCTCGGCACAGGAATTTCATGTAGGGAATGCTGCTGTATGTGCGTTTCTGAACTTTCTAATGTATATGGTCATGCAACTTGATAATACTGTGGGGTTCCAGAAAGGGAATAACTTAAAATTGTTCAAAACCTACTTTTGGAAAGGGAACTTAGAGATCCATCCAACCCAGTGCCTAATGTGGTTCCAGAGACGCTATTTCTAACAGAACTCTGATTTTATGATGAACTGTGAGATTCTTGCATTTTGTTAATGATAGTGTGTAAGAACTTCCTCTGGTTTCCTTGTATAAGTAACCAATTAAATACGACAAATGCCACTTTAGAGAGAGAGAGAGGTCCAAAAAGTGAGGGATGCTAAATACCTAAGAGACTACAGTAGTTTACTCATAAAAGTAACTTGCCAATTAGAATACGACAGATTCTTCATAAATGTGGGAGCATACAGTTAAAATACATTATATTAGCGGGTGTTTGGATTGAAATAAAACATAATATTAACATATTTATATATGCGAAATATTCAAGTGCATCTATCCCTCACCACACTTCCTCTTTTGTACTTGAAACTTTCCAAAAAGGGGTGTCCCTCACCACACATGGTGAGGGATAGATGCACTTGAATACCCCCCTTTATATATTGTCAGATTTTTTTGCACAAAAGAAGTCCTTAAAATATTGTGACTACAGTATTGTTTGGCATTTTATACCAAATTTTAACATAAAGTAAACTGAAGTGTTTGATACTCGAGGGATATGCCTAAAAAGTGGAAAATGGAATGATAAGAAATCAAGTTCATCATCTAATGCAAAAAGGGTAAAAAAAAAAAAAAAAAAAAAAAAAAAAAAAAGGGGGAGCCTTTCTTATGATGGTAAATCTGGTGGGACCCACACAATTTTGTTAACCATGTAGCAGTCTAATGTTTTCAATTGTTAAATTATTCATTTAATATTTGAATTCAGAGTTAAAGATGGAACCCACCTACCATTTATAACAATTATCTTGGGACTCATTAATGTTGGAAAATCAATACACTGTCTAATCTCTGTTTGATATTATTCAGCGGGCTCCACAATATATAAGTAACATTAGCATTATACATGATTTAGTCCTGATTATCATGATGGGTCTTAAGTAATGTTGGCCATTGTTTGGGGATCCACTATATTAAATTATTATGGGACCCATTTGTTTTTTGTAATTGCAAATCGCAATAAACCTATTCTGGCGATCACATCTATCTAGCGCCACCTAATGTAATATACCTACTATTTGTGATCAAGAATAAGCCATTTATTATCATCATGATGGGCACCACTAGAGGTTTGTAATCATGGTAAGACCCACATAATATTTGAAATCTATGTAGGACCAATCTAATGTTGGGAGTCATAGTGGAACCTATTTCTTATTTTAGTCACGAAAAAGAATAATCAATTTGATAATTATAGTGGGACTGATATGATATGGTTTCTCATATTCTTACAGGAGATGTACCACAACTTCCCACCCTTGTTTTGAAAGATTTTTATCTTGTAAATTATTTTCTTCACCTTGAATAATTTAATATGATTTTTTTACAAGAAATTGACATATTGTATAATACTTCCCACCATATTTAAACGCCAACTTTTTAGATGGGGTAGATTGTGTTATAATCTAGTAGATGATATTTTCGAACCTTTAGAGCATGTTTGGCAATAGGTGATGAATCTATAGATTTATGATTCTTCACTACTATTGGAACAAGGATTCCTCGCTGGGGATTTGTATAATTGAGGATCACACATTGATATTGGTGTGTATCGATGCATACAGCTGAGAAAAATAGGGTTTGGCGTGCAAATCCACTTAAGTGAGAATTTTCAAATCTTATGGGGGGTGGTCAGATATGAAAATCTTAACAAATGAAGATTTCCATTCGTCCAAATCCTCATGTATTTATAATTGCCAAACATGGATTTACCACAACCTTAGGAAAACCGCAAATCTTTTCCCTAAAGATTTGGTTGCCAAACGTGACCTTAGAAATATCTTGCTTTCAAACCATCCTTACAATGTTATGAGAGGTGTCCTTAACAAAGGAGAGAGAATGGTTAAAATACTTTATATCACAATGTTTATTTATCTATTTATCTTTTGATTGGTATTGTAATGGGAACTGCTCTGTGACTGTGCACCACCCATCCGTCTCCTGGCCTTTTATTTTTCCTTTTTTTTTTTTTTTCCAAAAATTGGGAAGAAACTTAAAGTAGACTGGCCCTGATGGACCTGATCCTAGGTCCTCATGTACCGGGTCGTATCACTGTTCCATGAACTGGTTTGCCGACCATTCCATGTCATAATTTGTACTTTATGTAGTTTCCTTAGCATGTCTCTTTAGAATTCCTATGCTGAAAATCTGGGGTCCTAGAAGGCCTTCAAACTGGTGGCATAATAAGGACTGCATAGCCTTCAATTCCTTTTTAAGAATATCCACTAATCGTCTCTTTCTGCATATCCATTTATTGATGTCAGATTGAAACTTTTACACTACAGGTAACTGTAAATCCTGATGCAGCTTTCGATCAAGAGAGAAGTGATGTTCTGGATCCACATAATGGAAGCCGTGAGTTTCTTCTGTGACCAAATGTTCTCTTCTGAAACACTTGTCATTGTTGAATACTAATCTAGTATCGAACCCCCATATAGGTTCCAGGTTGAATCAAACCGAGAATTCTACCCAATCTAAACCTGTTTCTACTAAGGCGGATGATCATCAAGAGGGTAAGCATGTTTTTTAAGTGAGATGGATCGCATTTAAAAGCATTTGATATCAGTGTATCCTTGTCCTTACCCCACGATCATATATAGGGGGAAATGCTCCATCCGAGAGACATGTTTCCCCTCAAAAGCTTCATCGGCATGCTTTACTGAAGAGACGCTTTGCAGATACCATCCTTAAGGCTCAAGAGAAGAAACTGGACAAGGTCTGTTTACAAGTTCCTTGCATTGCATACTCTAATTTGTCCTTGATGGATATATATTTTCCGGAGTTTGTACTTCTGAGTTATTTTCATTTTTCTTCCTGAGGTCAGGTTGATAAAGGGGATCCTGAAAAACTGCGGAAGGAGAGAGAAGAACTTGAAAGGCAACAGAGGGCAGGTATTGAGTCTCTCTGTGTGTGTGTGTGAGAAACTATGTTAGAACCGTGAGTTGTTGTCTTCACAGTATTCATATATAAAAATTAGTAGCAATTTTTTTAGCCGCAATACATATTTATATCCTTGACAATATAAAACTTTTCCCTGATCATTTCTTCTTCTTTTTTTTTTTTTCTTTAATTTCTTTTTTTAAAATGCCAGAGAGGGCTAGGCTGCATGCTGAAGCTAAAGCTGCAGAGGATGCTCGACGGCAAGCTGAAGCAGAAGCTGCAGCTGAAGCTAAACGAAAGCGGGAAATTGAGAGAGAGGCTGCACGTTTGGCCTTGCAGAAGGTAAATATGAGTCCTTTTAAGGAGCATGTGATATTGGAAGTCTCGATTATCATCTAAAATATCTTCTGTTGATGTGTGCAGATGGAAAAGACTGTTGAAATTAATTATAACTGTGAATTTCTTAAAGATTTAGAGATGCTTAGTTCTGCTCCAACTGAGCATGTACTGAGTTCTGTTGATGAGATGAGCCCTGATAATTCTCAAGATGGCTTGGGCAGTTTTAAGCTCAGAGGAAGCAATCCCCTGGAGCAGCTCGGATTATATATGAAGGTTGATTATGAGGAGGAAGAGGAAGGCGATGCTGATGCTAAGGGGCCCCAATTAAATGATGTCGAGGAAGGTGAAATTGATTGATTTTGTTTTCTCTGCTGTAGTGTTCAGTCAGAAGCTGCGGGGCCAAGACAGAAAGAGTTCAGATTTGATGGGTTTTTCCCTGCCCCACCCCCGCCCTTGACCTCTGTCTCAGTTTTGTGTTCCACGACAGAGTCATTCTTTGTTTTAAGTTCACAACCCCACTTCATTTTTATGGAAACCCTGTGAATATTTCGTCTTGCTACTTGGGTTCTGGAATTAATGTGGACTAGTGACACTCTTCTATGGAGAAAGGTTTGAGGGTGGTATGGGCCTACTACTAGAGGGAGGAAGGGTCCGGTGGATGGCTGTACAAGTCGTATACAAGTTTGAACATGGCAAGATATGATTTTTATACTCAATAGTGCCCTGGGTTGATGATGATATTTGGGAGAGTATAGTACCCACATTTCATGAGGGGTTAGTCGACTGCTTTTGATGATCTATTTGAAAATAGTGCGACGACCTGTAATGTAAAAAGATGAGACTTATGAATGGAAAAGAGAATTCCCTCTTAAACTTGAAACAAACTTCTGAACCACTATGACACTTACATTTGATGCTTGTCACAAATGATCTTTAAAAAAAACAAAAATGAAAAAAACTGCAGCTGCTTTTGATGATCTTTGTGAACCACTGTGAGACTCACAATTAATGGTTTGTACAGAACCGCTTGATTGAAAATTATAGAAAAGTTGAGGCTCTTAAATAGTTTCTACCATCTGATTATATTGCCGCCCCATGATTGATGATTGCTATACAATGAAGGTGTGGTATCCACTGATTTTCCTTTATGTGAACATTAAGGCCCTCTGTTTTTATCGTTCGTCTGTGCTGTTACATTTTTTCAGTTATCTAAATGTTCCCTAAGCATCAGGTGTAAATGTTATTTTTGGGTTATGGATAATTCTGGATGAATGATGATCTATTGGAATCTGTGAGTGGAGGAATTATTTACTTTTGGAGCTGGGAACTATCTCCAAATGTAATCAATGAAAAACTAAAGTCTTGATGTGCATTAGTTGGGACTTGTTTGCTTCCCAAGTCAGTTACTTTGTAGAGTGCCCGACTGGTCCTGAGATTAGGGTTCTGTGATTGTCAGCCATTCTTACTCTTTTTCGGTTAGCCTAGAACTCCGGAGAAAATTTGTGAGGCTGTGGTAGGATCCACTAAAAAAAAATAAATCTGGACTGCCAAAATTATTGACCTACTGGCAAGGAACATGTGTGTGTGGGTGTTTGGGAAGTTAGATCCCAATCGTAGCCAATTTTCTTTAACTCTCAACGGGAGTTAGACCTATCATCGATACGGATTGGCATGTGATTAAATTAACAACAAATTATTTCATATGTTTCACAAATGATTAATAGGGTGGAGGTTTCAATGAAACTTTGGGAGAGGTAAGGGTATTTGTGGCAGCCAGAGAGAACCATTTGGATGTTTGACAACCAATAAAACTAGGGACATAGATATGGATAATTGATGGGCCATATTTCAATTCTAATCAAACGATCCCAACCCTTGGTTAGGGATGGTTTGTGTAATTCCATGTTCAAGGTTTTTAAGGAATTGAAGAAAGAAAGTTTAATTTTTTCCTATTTCCATTCAGAAAAGCACAAGTGTGTTTTTGCAACCTCTTTTCTGAAAAAAGGAAAAAACATGGAAAGTAGAAATACTTTTTTGTGACATTTAAAATTTCATGTTTTGGCGTGGCCATTTTTCCACGAGAAAAGTCGAAAAAATGAACTAACTTTTCTACGATTTCTTCAAAAATCAATTCTGTTGGGGGAGGTCGGAAAAAAGGTTTTCCTTTGAAAATAAAAGAAAGTCATAATACAAGAAATATACAAATAACCTCATATCTTATACCACCTCATTACCCTTTTTTATCTTTACAAATAACTACCACTATTAATATGAAAATTCGGATCATCCATTTTGTCCGTCAGCTTATATCTATTTTTCGATCCAACCCAGAAAATGGGAATCAATTTTAATCAAGATTAACACCCTTGACATAATTTGAATCAGTTTAATAAAGATTATTTATCATGTAGAATTTAATCCCAGTATGTATGATAAAATAAATATTTTTTTTTATAGACGTCCACACAAGTGAGAAGATGAATCCCACAAATTAAACCCTTGGGCAATTGGGTGACATGTGCAGTTGTCAACCAACCAACTGCTCTTGATTAGTTGTTAGTTAGTTAAGTATAGTTATTTTTGTCAATATAAACTATGTAATGTTATTCTAATTTTAAATTAAATTTAAAAAAAAAATCTTAAAAAGGAGTTTTAGGTTTTGCCCAGATTTTAAATCAGGATAAAAAAAAAAAAAAAAAAAACTTTGATTTCAAAATAAGGCTTAAGTTTTCCATCTTTGTTTCAAATGAGGACATCAAGTGAGAATGAGAGATTTATCGCAACTTCCCTATTCAATTTTTCCCAAATACCCAAAATTCTCCTCCAAAAACCCTCCCTCATTCGTTTGTTCTCTCCAACTGTTTCTTTATATTTCCTCTCAACCGCTCTCCTCTTCTAGCAACCTCCGGTGACCGCAGGTAGAAAGAGAGAACAAAGGAATGAAGGAGGGGTTTTGGAGTGGCATTTTGGGTATTTAAAAAACGGAGAGAAAAGTCATTGGAAATCACTCATTTTCACAGGATGTCCTCATTTGAAATAAAGATGGAAAACTTAAGCCCTATTTTAAAATCAAAGTTTATTTTTCGCCCTAATTTAAAATATGGGCATCACTTGAACCTTCTTTTAAAAACTTCCCTAAAATTTTTTAGTTTAACTTGAGTCCTTATAACGTTGGGATTTCTCTTTCATCACTGCTTTCTAAATCTAACATTTTAGGATTTTATCATATACAAATGTACCCTCGTTCGTCTTTTTAAAGCCTCAACTCTCTCTCAATCAAATCAAAGCCCCTGACAGAACATGATTATAATCAATTTTCACTTTCAAAGTTACGCGATGGAACAAGAAACAAGCAGCTCATGTGCATCTCCAAGTGACCCAATTCTCTGTCCAAACAACTGTGGGTTCTTCGGAAACGCCTCCAACTACAACCTCTGTTCCAAGTGCTACAAAGACTTCTTGCGAGAGAAATCTCACGCCATTACTAATACGGTCGTTGAGAAGAAGGGGAAGGTTGAGGAGAAGTAAGAAGAATCCATTAAACAACAGCCTGCAAATCGCTGCAATTCATGTAGGAAGCGCGAGGGGCTCACTGGATTCAAGTGCAGATGCAGGCAGACATTTTGCTCGATTCATCGCTTCGCTGAAGAGCACGGTTGCTCCTTCGATTATAAGAAGAGAGGAAAGGATGAGATCACTAGAGATAATCCACTTGTGCGGAAGGACAAGATTCAGAGGTTTTGATATGGAAGGATGAGGTAGAGGTGTAGAATTTCTTTGGGATGTTTTTCTTCTTCTTTTTTTTTTTTTTTCTTTTCTTTCTGGGATGTTAGTGTGCCGCAAATCAGATGGTGATGGTATGGGGGTATTTCATATTTGGATTGGTTGATTTTCATACTTGGAATGGTATATTGATTGGTGCAATGAGAGTTTTTAATTGGAATCTTGGGTTTCTCCAACTATATTTTTCTATGTGGGGAATTATTATTCTTTTTTGAGTTTTTCATTGTTGCAATTATTGTTTAGATAAATTGTATGGCTGTTTAAGCTGACCCCAATTTAATGGGACAATTCAACATGATAAGAAGATCATGATGATGATCATCATCATCTTCGTGTTGATTATCTTCTTGGTTTGTTTCTAGGGGCGGAACCAGGGTTTCATCTCGGGGGGGCCAAAATTTGAATAAATTTTTATTTCACCAATTATTATAACTATCATACTTTTAACTTTTCTTTCGACATAGTTGTAAGTTTAAGCATAAAAAATATATTACGATTCAAGACTAAATTTAACATGAAATTAAAATTAGTATATATTCAGCCTTAACAAAATATAAGCAAAGAAAAGTTGTAAAATAATTGTTTCTTAGTACATTTCAACTTAATCATCTATCAAAATGGAACTCGACGTTCTTTCAAATCTCGAAAATCGTCTATGATTGATTTTGTGCTAAGCTTCTCAGCAATTTCTTTTTCAATGTACACAATCAAAGAGTCAGAGAGAAAATCATCCTCCATTTTGCCGTGAAGCCTAGTTTTGACAATATTCATGGCTGAAAATGATCGTTCAGTAGTTACAGTAGAAACTGGAAGAGTAGGCACAAGTTCAATCACTCTAAAAATAAGTTGGTAGACTGTTGATCTTCTATTCTTTACCAAACATCGACACAGATCAGAAACAATTGACAATTTTTGAAAGTCTGAATGTCGAACTACATTATACTCATAATGGTGAAGTTGCATTCTCAATTGCATTTTCTCATTTTCTGTAAAGTCTTGAGGATAGAAATTGTCTACCAACTTGCAAATATCATCGCCTCTGAAAGATTCATGTGCATTTCAAGGATCCAAAGCTGAGCTAAGAAGACGTAACTCTACTGCATGCTCACTAAATCGACCACTTAATTCTTGTAATTGAGAATCAATCGTTGCATAAAAAATTTCTATTTGACAATGATGCTCAATTGTAAACTCATCTTGTTGATGGCGGGCTCGACCTCGTCTCGCAACATAACGGGCATTCATATCTGGGACATCTATATTGCGTGCCTCACAAAATGATTTCACCTTGGTAAGTAAAGCATCCCACCCAAGATCTCTCAATTTTTGGATAAGTACTTTAGTAGATGAAACAAGATGCATGGCATTTAAAGTGCCTTGAGATTGACATTGCAAAGCTTGACAAAGTAATTCAGTGATCTCCATAATTTCTTTCATAAGATGCAAGATGAAAACAAATTCAAATGAAGTCTTTGCCTCGTAAGCTGAGTTTGCATCTCCTCGTTGATAAAAAGTAGTTCCGTCCTCAATGATGTTAATTAGAACTGCACATGTTGGACTAAATATCTTTATCAAGCTAGAAACTGATTTCAAGTGAGAACTCCAACGAGTATCTCCTGCCCGTTGTAAAGAACCAATTTGATTAAGTCTTCTCCCACTCTCGAGCTCATCAATGGCAATCAAATGTGCAATTTCAACAGCTTGAGCAACTTTTAACTCATCATTACGCTTGCATGAAGTGCCAACAATATTGACAATAGAAGTCAATTTAGTAAAAAATTGATAAATTGGATTAACTTCTTTTGATGCTGCAACTAATGCCAATTGCAAGCGATGTGCTAAATAATGGACTTAGTAAGCATATGGACAATTATTCAAAATCAAAGCTTGTAATCTATTTCACTCACCCCGTATATTGCTTGCACTATTGTATCCCTGCCCTCAAATATTTTGAATATCGAGATTATGATAAGATAATACAGCATATATCTCATTTTTTAAGGTTAATGATGCAGTGTTGGAGACATGAACAAGCCCAAAAAAACGCTTTCGCACAAAGCCATCTTTGTCGATGAATCTCAAAATTATAGCAATTTGCTCATTCTTTGACTCATCACGAGCTTCATCAACAAGTACATAAAATTTTCATCACCAATTTATTCACTAATTATCTTCTTCACTTTTGTTGAAAAAACATGTAGAATTTCTTTTTGGATCTTTGGCGATGTGTAAGAAGCATTTTTCGGAGCTTTATCTAACACAACTTCTGCAACTTTCTCATTATAAGAACTCAACAAATTCAAATTTCAATATAATTTCCACGATTAATTGAACTATGACTTTCATCGTGGCCTCTAAAAGCACAACCTTGAAATGTAAGCCATCAGACTGTTTCAATTGAAGTCGTAAGCCGTAGCCGATTGTTTGCAATTTCTTCCGAAGTGAATTTGTCAAGCACTTTCTGTATGTGTTGAAATTGATTCATCAAGTCTTCACATAATTTCTCGGCAACTTTATGAGGAGAGTTAGGATCCCTCCCCACATGACTCAATAAAGCACAATTTTTTCCATCTTTAACTTTCTTCCAATTCTTAAATCCAGTAAGAGTGAATGCATTTTGCGAAGCAAGTTCAGTTTGCTTATTAAAAAGATAGCATGGTAGACAAAAAAAAGCATCTTTCTCTGGGAAATATTCCAACTATGAAAGAAATAGCTTGAACCACAAATGTTGAAAGCTACGAAGATGAGTTGTTGATCCAGATTTCAGATACTTTGAAAGCATTGGTTGGTAATGGACCAACCTTAATGTACTTCCGTCGAATTTCATCACGCCGATTAACATCATAATCCCATATCTGTAGATGCAATTTTGGATCACGCTCTAATAAACTAATATCAACTTCATTGATTTCAGTTCTTTGTGATTTTGCAGGACGATCTTCAGAAATTGGAATCTAAATGTCAGAGGTCGGCAATGATGCATCAGCTTCTAAGTTTTGAGGATTTTTTCTTTTGAAAAATCCATCAATTCTAGATGACTTTCCCATCTACAAGTCAAATAAAAATGATATTTATTATATGTCCAAAATCATATTTGGTATGGTGAAAGAATGAAAAGCCAACCATTTATACTTTTTGCATCCTATATTGATATTTCTCAATATATATGACAAGCTAACCCCAAATTCACCTTGAAGACATTCACTTTCTTTAACTAAAATGATCACTGTTGCCTGTTGGTACTAACTGGTATGAGCCGAAAAAAAGATTCACAATCTTCAGATAGATAAAAAAAAAAAAAAAAAAAACCCAAATCTCAGTAAAAAAATCCAAATCTCAAGAAAAAAAGCAATCTGAATCTCTGATCTTGCCTGCATCAAATAGATAAATTGCCTAATATAAAGTATCCAAGTATCACAGATCACATATGCTTACATACTGATCTTCACTGATCCAAATACTCCGATAGACAGAAATTGCAATGGGTAGGGCAACTCCCACCATTCTTTGATCAAAATCAGAGTGCAGTGGCCAATGGAATGCAGGCGCCACTCAAATCCACAACCCGCCATGAAACAACAATAACTAAGTGCCCAAATCCCACCTGGCCACCTCCTATCATATTTGATCACAATTCACACTTAGACCATTTTCTATCTGGCATAAATGCAACTATTACAGTTATAAGAGAAGCAAGCCACCATGCCAGACCAATCACTTATTTGATTTGTTTTCCAATCACATAATCACTCTTTGCTGTGTAAAGTCTTAGAGAAAGAAAAAAGAAAAAACATGAACAGTGTAACCCCAACTATAAAAAAAAAAACAACTTAGAAAGGAACCCAAGAAAAATCATAACAAATACCATAGAAACTTCGCAATATATACCAAAAAAGATGAAATGCAGAAGAAAAGAGGCAAACAGACAAAACCCCTCTTTTTAATCACTTTCCTTGAAGAGAAAAAGAGTACCTGACTGCTACCCCCAAGGGTTATGGACTTATGGTAACTTGGGGTCAAGACATTTTCTCAAACAGATCACGCGCCTTTTACTTTCAGTTTCAACAGCTGAAGATGAGAGATTAAAGGGGAAGAAGGAAAACTGGAAAAGGGTTAGGGCTGGAGTTTGGAAAAGGTTTTCATAAAAAGAGGCATTCTAAAGTGGGTGGGGAGTCTGGAAAGGTTTTCAGAAAAAAGAGGTCTTCTAAAGTGTGGGGGGGATGGATTTTAACTTTTAAGAATTCCAAAATCTTTTTGGGGGGCGCGGTGGCGCATTTTGGTGATTTTTAAAGATTTTTCCAAAGGCAGGGGGGGACCCTGGCCTTACTGTGGTTCCGCCACTGTTTGATTCCCATTAAATGATGTTGAGGAAGGTGAAATTGATTGATTTTGTTTTCTTTGCTTGTAGTAATACTCAGTCAGGTGCCAAGGCACCCTTGACCTCTGTCTCAATTTTGTGTCGTGTTCCATGACAGAGTCAATTCTTTGTTTTTTCCAGTTCACCATCCCACTTCATTTTTATGGAAACTGATTTACTTGTGAATTAAATATATTGCCTTGCTACTGACACGAGGCCAGAGATTTATGTGCGTTTCGGTGATTGGGTAGCTCCGCGAATCCGCCTCTTGTCTTTCCTGTGAGATGGAATAATACCAACCCTAGGGCTCTCTTATTTTATATAGATAAGTCCCTATGAGTCACACCCAAAAAATCCACATCCACTAATCCTATTGGGAGTCTTATTAGTGGACTAGATCAAGTCTTACATTAAGTGGGATTATATTCTCTGTTGGCATCAGCCTTGCTTGATATGATGTGGGACCCGTGGCATGCAGGCCACACGATTTCCTATAGCTACTTGTGTTCTGAAATTAATGTGGACGAGTGGCAGTATTTACTTCTATGGAGAAAGGTTTGGGGGTGGTATGTGTAACGCCCCAATTCCGTATACCGAGTAAACTATCAAGATACCCAAAGTTGGCGCGCTACTTCCCGGAAACCCCGAGAACTTTCAAGATATTAGGTCCGGAGTGAAGTCTAATTTAAAATTTTTTAAACGATATAAGATTAAGGGTTAATAATGGAAAAGCATGTAAATATAGCGGAAGCAATGACAAGGTATCACATGTCTATGTCAAATATAGTAGGGCTGAAATCCAGCCTAAAGTGTTAAAGTTAGGAAAAAGTAAAGGTTTATTACAAATTCTAACAATTATCCTGTTCACTACAAGAATTACTCAAAATCCCAAAATAACAAAAGAACTCTCACACCCTAGGTGCCGGCTCTCCAACTTCCAGCTCGACCTCTTGGTCGGCTGGTCCCCATCTGTAGTCTCCCGCTACTGGTGCCTCAACTAGCGTGAGCTTGCCGTCCTCATAATCGGGGTCAAAACGTAGGCACCAAGAATGGGTCAGATCTAAAGATCTGGCAAGTCACAGTATATAAGTAACATATGATATATGTATCAAAAGAGTAAGGACAATCATATAGTTAAAGAGAATATCAAGGTACAAAATCTAGGCAGTTAAGCAAGATAAGCATTTAGGATTAGGATAAACATAATATCTAATCTAACACAATATGACACATTCACACGAGCAGGATACTGCGAGATACTTGCCGCGGCCCTCTCATACTGAACACAGTCGCGGCGGGGAATCTCACCAGTGCCGGGGAATGACGAGCCCCGCAAATCACATTCATCAATCTCACCACACTCATCATTCGGTGAGACTGGACCCAATATCACACCGTCCGTCTAAAACATAGCTCATCATGATAGCTCACTCAACACTCATTAATAGCTCCTACCAATGATGATCAGTCCAAAGGCTGAGCTTAGAGCAACTGAGTGAGTGTCTATGCTGACTCAAGAAAACAATGAAGGTCTGTGTCTGACTAGGCTTTGCTTTGCGTGAACAACATCCTAACAAAGTCCTTAAGAGGTCCAAATATCAATTCAGTCCATGGATCACAATCTAGGTCCAAATTCACTCGTTAGATCCATAGCAAGGCCCATCCAATACATGGCTTGGTCTAAAACAGTCCAAACGAGGTAACAAGTCCATTTCTAATGACAAACAGTTTATTCTCATCTATAATGAGTTATAAGTCCAATATAATCCACCTCTCCAATCTAGGGTATCACACATCCATACATAGGCCATAAAAGGGCCCGCCTGGCAACAGACACGGGTCAGTGTTCATCCAACCACATCACCAGGTCACCTCTAAGTGATCCTAGGTTTAGGCTATCCATTTTTCATTTAATTAACAGTTATAAGCAATAGTATAGACATAAGAGTGATAGTAATGTAATAAGTGAAGTAAGAACTCCAAATACAAGAATCAACGGGGAAATATCAATAATCCAACCTAGGCAATGGACCACATTTAGGTCCAGGTCCATCTCAGGTAATTTGATCTCTAAATGGAGTCTCAGATGCCAATGGATACTGTGTTTGGTGCTCCAGAAGTTACGGGCATCATTGACAATGTTTAGGGATCGAATCATCGTAGAATATACAATCGAGACCCTAATTGGTGGTTCCCACGAGTCAAGGTTGAGCCACACCATTGACTCGGGTTTGACACATCAATAGAAATCCATTTGGATGGTTAATGGGCCCCACAAACGATAACAACTTCAGAAATTGAAATCTGGGAAAGTTACTGTACACAGTGTGTTCGGTCGACCCCCTGGCCTGGGCGATCGACCCTATACACTAAGAATAGAGAGCAATCACCCTGCAGGCAAGGGCCTGATTTCCAGAATTCCGTGTGTGTTCGGTTGACCTCCTGTCTTGGTCGGTCGACCGCGCACACTAACAGTTCTGGCTAAAAGGGTGTCCTAGGTCTCAGTGAAAATCCTGAATTTCCTTTGTGCCCGGTCGACCTGGAACATGTTAGGTCGATTGCGAACACTGAATTTTGGGCCTGAGGTGGAAATCCAACTTTCAGTTATTTTCTGTAAATCCTGAGTGTTCGGTCGACCTGGGACAGGGCCCGGTCGGCCGCGCACATTGGACTGTAAGTCCTGTAGAGAAGTAACTGAGATTTGTATTTTCTCATGTTTTAGTGTATCCGATCGACTTGGTACAGGGTCCGGTTGACCGGGTACACTACCTCTGTAGATTTCACAGATACTTAACTGGGACTTGAATTTCACACAATTTAGTGTAGCCGGTCGACCAGGTACACGCACCTGATACAATTTCTAGAATTCTGGATTTTTTCTTCTTCAACCCAGTTTCCATCCAAATCACACCCAATCTCGTCAATTCACCATGGAAACATCATCAAACAATAAAAACACTTTTAAAAACATCCGATCATCCACACATGGGCCATTGATCTTCCAAATGAGGGAGTTCATCCATCAATGACCAAAAATCCATAAAACTAAGCTCAAATGGTAGATCTAGCATAAGCAGATCAATTGAATTGAAATTACAAAATCAAGAGAAGGAAAACATACATTCTATACTAAATAGGTATATTGCACTTACCTCAATCCAATTGCAAGAAGATAGAGAGAGAAAAGAGAGATCCAAGTTATAGGTCTTCCAATCACTCAAATAAGTCCCAAAACCAGATCTAAAGAGATCTCTAACTCCTACACCCACATCTACAAGAGAATTGCTATAAGGGAGAAGATCTAGAGAGAGAAATGAAGAAATCTAAGGAAATTCAACTAGATGGAGATCAATACCTTGATTAGAAAGAAAATAAAAGATTAGTAAAATGAGAGAGTTCCTTAGAAGAGATTGTAGCTGAGATTGTAGTAGATAGCCTTCTTCTTCTTCTTGTTAGTTAGATCTAGGGTTTTAGAGAGAGAGAGAAAAGAGATGAGAGACTTGGAGGGAAATTGAGATAGAATTGGAGGGAAATAAGAGAGAATTGGAGGGAAATTAGAGAGGGAGTTGTAGCTAAAGTATGGGATGGGATGAATGTAGTTTATATATATGTTGAGGTTTGGCTAAGTACTAAAATACCATTCTAGTTAATATGGGATTAGGGTTAAAGTTATGGGTAGTTTGGTCTTTAGGTGGAATTCTAGAAGCTTCTCAAGTGGAGACCCCCCCTATAGTACATACTAGTTACTAGCTAGGGCCTCTAACCAACTAACTAACTCAAAAGTTATAAAAGACACCCTATAAACTCTATAAATTACAACAAAGGCCTAATTAGAAAAAATACATATCTACCCTTACTAATCCCTATTAAATAGTATGATTAACTACTATAGGCTATAAAATAATATTTAAATTTAAAAGTGAGGGTCCACAAGGGGTGGGGCCTCATAGTATGGGCCTACTACTAGAGGTGGGAAGGTCTGGTGGATGGCCGCCAGGTTTGGTGGATGGCCGCCGGTGCAAGTCATACAAAGTTTGAACATGGCAAGTTATGATTTTTATCCTTAAGGGCCCGTTTGGTAATTTACTTTTAAAATAAAGTGGAGTGAAGTGAAATGAAAAGAATGAATAAAATATTAACGAGTTATAATGGTATTCTGTTTTTAGTTATTTGAAATAGAATATTTTTGACTTTTTGTGTGGGGAAATGAAGTTTTTTTGTCTTTTAGTGAGTAAATGTAGTTGTTTTTTGACTTTTTTTGGAAAAGATGGGGGAAATTTTTTGGAAAAGTGCTTTTGATGGGATGTTTAACTTGACTTCACTTCACTTGACTATATTAGTAAAATTACCAAACGGGCCCTAAATGATGCCGTGATATTTGGGAAAGAAAGGTACCCACATTTCATGTAGGGCTAGTAGATTGCTTTTAATGATCTATGTGAAAATACTCCAACCTCCTGTAATGTCAAAAGACGAGAGTTGATGATGATGAATGGAGAAGAGCAGTCCCTCTTGCACTTGTAACAAACTTGAGAACCACTATGTGACTTACATTTGATGCATGTACAAATGATCTAAAAAAAAAAAAAACAAAAAACAAAAATTACAGCTGCATTTGATGATCTATGTGAACCACTGTGAGACTAACAATTAATACTGCCCCATGATTGATGATTGCTATCCAATGAAAGTGTGGTATCCACTGATTTTCCTTTATGTGAACATTAAGCCCCTCTGTTTTTATCATGTGTCTGTGCTGGCACTTTTTTTTTTTAGTTATCTAAATGTTCCCTAAGCATCAGGCGATAAAGATAGTTTTGGGTTATGGATAATTCTGGATGAATGATGACCTCCAAATGTAATCAATGAAAAATTAAAGTCTTGATATGCATCTAGTTGGGACTTGTTTGCTTCCTAACTAAGTTACTTGTAGAGTGCACAACTGGTCCTGAGATTAGGGTTGTTCTGTGACTGTCAGCCATTCTTACTCTCTTTTGGTTAGCCTAAAACTCCAGAGATATTTGTGAGGCTGTATGGTGGGATCCACTTCAAAAAAAAAAAGAAAGAAAAGAATTGGACTGCCAAAATTATTGCCCTACCTATATGGTTCAGCTGGCAAGGGACATGAGTAGGTGTTTGTATGTTAGATCCCAATTGTAGCCATTTTTTAAACTCTCAACGGTAGTTAGGCCTATCAATCATAGGAATTGGCATGTAATTAAATTAACAACTTATTATTCATATGTTTCACAAATGATTAATTGGGTGGAGGTTTCAATGAAATTTTGGGAGCGATAAGGGTATTTGTGGCAGCCACATAAAAACAATTTGGATGTTTGGCAACCAATAAAATTAGGGACATGGATATGGATAATTGATAGACCATATTTCAATTATGATCAAATGATCCTAACCCTAAAGTTTACGTAATGCCATGTTCAAGGTTTTTAAGGAATTGAAGAAAGAAAGTTTAAAAATTCCTATATCCATACAGGAGAGCACTGAGTGCATGATTTTCTAGCCTCTTTTCCGTAGAAAAAACACATAGAAAGTAGCAATATTTTTTGTAACATTTAATATTTTATATTTGGTGTGGTCGCTTTTCGTCGAGAAAATTCAAAAAATTAAACTAACTTTTCTACAATTTCATTAAAAAGCATTTCTGACCCGGGGGGGGGGGGGGGAGATCGTAAAAAGGTTTTTCTTTGAAAATAGAAAAAAGTCATAATACAAGAAATATAGAAATAACCTCTTATCTTTTACCATTACAAATACCCCCCTTACCCCTTTTTATCTTTACAAATAACTACGACTATTAATATGAAAATCTAGATCATCCATTTTATTCGTCAGCCAATATCTATTTTTCGATCCAGACCAGAAAATGTGAATCACTTTCAATCAAGATTAACACCGTTAACCTAATCTGAATCAGTTTAGATTAAATCTAAAAATCTCCTCATCCACACTCACATTTCGTCAACATTCAAAAACAGACCTTGGATTGTTAATGTAGTTATTTGTAATTCCTGAGAGGTGCATGTAGTTCCATGCAAATTTCGCTATTCATACAAAGTTACAGCCAGTACGTTGAAATTGCACCGTCCACATTCACATTCCTCTCTATCAGAGCTTCTAAAACCCCACCAAAAACCCTCTCTCTCTGTCTCTCTGAAAACCCTAATTCTGGTGTTTGGAAGATCTGCAAAAGCAGTCATGGCCGCCTCGATCGCCTTCAATCAGACGGCCATGATAGCTCCCAAAGCCACATGGCAGAAGATCGCTCCTCTCCGACGCTGTTCTTCGCTCTCTGCAACTATTCCATCGATGCAGCTTCGATCTTTCCCTCTCCTGCATTCCAGATCCGAAAGTTCCTCTGCCTTCTCCGGTAATACAAAACACAACCAACAAGAAATCAAGAAATCTCATCTTCCTTTTCTTGCTTCCTTTCTCGCATGTTTCAACTCAGTCTCTGTAGAATTCCTTCTCTTAGATGAACGATTCTAGATTCAGTAAACGACCCAAAAATCTAATCTTTGTGGGTCCCACCCCTGCGCGGTCGAACCCTCCGGGATTGTGAATGGCAATTGGCCGGAAATTTGGCCCGAATGGAGTGATATCCACCGTTGGGTTCATCGTTTGTGGAAAACATGACAATTAGATTTCGCGCATGATTGATCCGACGGCGTGTATTGGTCTTGATCGAAGTAGAATTGGGGCGGTTGTTTATTCCAATTTATGGTTGTTGGCACAAATGGTGGTCCAATGGAAGTGATGTGCGTAGTAGGTGTGGACTCAAAAACAGAAGCCCATGGTCTTTAGGATGAGAATTTGAGTCTGGGTGTCTACCAATTCACCCTCAAGTCATCTTGGAAGCGGATCTTATTCCATGAATACAGTTTCTATCTGGTGTGATACGTGGAATAATTGTACTATTGGAGTTTTGGAGCATTCCTATCCATTGGTCATTTCATAGGCCCAAGGAGGAGTTTGGCCTGTTTGGGTTGCTTCAATTTGAATTATAAAAGAGATGTTCGATCACGCCTATTTTTCAATTCAATCAAAACCACTAATTGATCTATGAAAAAAAAGGGTTAACAAAATGCTTAATATCATCCTATATGTATTGATTACTAATCTGGTCTATATTACACTGATTGAAGTGGAATTTGGGCTAGTATTTGCCCGGCTGATGTTGTGTTTTATCACCGATCAAGCAAAGGTGGGCCCCACATTAGTTAAGAGACGGTGACAGCATGGAAACTGCCATGCTGCCATCAGCATCAGATCATCCCTCTTTATCATACAAATTTGCAGCAGAAAGAACTAAAGGCTTTTACTTGTGTTTTCTAATCCCATTTGGTTTTGGAAAGAGCTTTGCTCAGATTTTATTATGGTGCATATAGGTATTAGACCTCAAGTTGCGGCTGTTGAACAATCAAGTGCTGAAGTGGCTAAAAATGTGGAAGCTCCTGTCGTCATCGTCACTGGAGCTTCTAGAGGAATTGGCAAAGCAATAGCACTGGCCATGGGCAAAGCTGGTTGTAAGGTCACTGGCTGTATCTTTTTATTTTCTTCTCCAACTGCCATTATAATGATAATTTATAGACACACTTTTCTTATTATTATTTGTAAATGCATATTCCTTATTCTCAACTTACATGAAAAGATGGAATGATTTGGTTTGTGAAATTCTTTGTTTGCAAGTTAATCATTTAAGTGTGTTTAAGTTAGTTACAAATACCACCTTTGGATAGCATGATGTACTGTAATGGTTGTACCAAAGACAACATGCCAGTTTCATGATAAGTATTTAGAAAACATTGAATCGCTAATTTCTGAAGTTTTGATCTACGAGCGGTAAGGCAATAAGTAATGAAGCACTTGAAGTGAGTGGAGTATATTTATCCTTTTCATTTTTGGACTAGAATTTCTTGCTCTGTTTGTAAAGGTAAGGATTTCAAATTAATATGCATAAAAAACCATCTATGAAATGTGGAGCCATTTGGTAGGTGTTACTTCTCTCGTATGTATAAAAAAGAGACATGAATACTATGCGGGCATTTGATAAGTCATTGTTTCATTATAGGGTTTGTGGGAATTGGATTAGGCTGAGGTTTTCCATTTAAATATGGTAATTGTTTTGGAAGGTGATGCAGCGTGGATAGGGGAAGAGTAGCCAGAAGCTACTCTCCAAGTTGAAGCTTAGGGATCAAAGATCCAAACCGTCTTGTTCTCACACCAAAGACACATAACCACATAACTGAGAGAAAAACTCACAGAAGAAAATTTATCAATAAACTACCGAATAAGAGGGATTACAATCCTTTATATAGCCAATACTTTCCTAATTCTATTCTGGAAACAATTCCAATCAAAATCAAATTATAAATCCTAATATAAACTTTCTAATAAAATCAATTCTCTATCCCTAAATTTTAGCCTCCCATTATTTAAATAAATAGGAAAAAAGGAATGTATCCTTGGCTTCAGCGATCTTCTGATTTTATATGTTTAATGAGCTTGGACAGTTGGACCCACTGCTCAAACTTTTGGGCCTGTGGCTTGGGTCCAATGGGTTGGCCAACCTCGGGTCTGGCCTGCATCACTCTCTCCGATCTTATTCGATTGCCTTGAGGGTATAGAGAGTATTTAATCTTAAACCCGTGAGAATATCTGATTCCTTCTATTCAGTAGGATTTATCCTCAACCTTTAGGTCCATTTATTAAGGTTTCTATCCACATTAGCAAACAGTTGGAAAAGTAACTCAACGATCTCTTAGATAGGACCACCTGAGATGTTCCTACCTTAATTTCTAGACCAAGAAATGGATGAGGGGAAACCATGTGAGAAATGAATGCACAAAAAAGAGAATATGGAAATGGAATCAAGAACCAGCTATTTGCATGAGCATTTTCCTTTTAGGCGCTGTTTGGTAAATTTACTTGTATAGTAGGAGAAAGTTAAATGTCACATCATTGGAAATTAGGGGTGGTTTGAAAGTGAGTTGACTTTTTAGTTAAATGAAAAAAGCATTTGGATGGTTGTGGTAAAGGAAATTAAGATTTACTTTATAGTGTTTGGATAACTCAAGAGCGGTCATGTAAAAAAAAAAAATTGGAAAAATATAAATCATCGTGTGACCCACATTGAGATAATCCAGACCATTCAAGATGAATCTCATCCCCTCCAATGACATAGCCTCAAACTTCATTTCAATAAGAGTGGGTCCCACCATCAGATTGAACACATTATTGAAAACATTACTCAGCGCTGATGTGACATCGCTAGTTAATCACGCCTTTGTCTTGCAATCAATCAAATGTTGGGACCCACTTTTACTAAACTGAGATGTTAATATATCTCATTGGAGGCCATGACATTGATTTTGAATGGTTCGGATTATCATTATGTGGGCCCCTTTGATGGAGTTCTGGAGAGTGTGACATGGTTCCCCTGTTATAGTTGCACAAAAGATCCAGACTCTACCCAATAACTAGGGGAAACTTGCCATAAAAGTTTCCTTATGTGGCTGCCTAAACTATTTTGTCCAAAAAGTCACGATTGCATTTTACTTCTCTGTACTAGATTCACCCCAAACAACATGTGGCAAAAACTAAAGCCGTTGTATGGATACTTAACTTCTACTACCTGGTAATTTTATCAAACAGTTAATGCATTGAACAGTACTGTCATGGCATTTCTGATTACACTGTGGAATTCAATTTACTTTGTCGATATAGCTTTGAAATCTAGTATGGATCTAGCTTACGTGCTACTGCTATATCCTGAACCTTGCCTAGAAGTTTTATTCTATACATGATGTGTGGAACATGTAACCAGGTTATTTTCTCACTTAATTGATCGTTTTATGCACTTGATTCTATAACAGGTACTTGTAAATTATGCAAGGTCCTCCAAGGAGGCTGAGGAAGTATCTAAAGAGGTGAGTCATTTAACTCTTAAAGCTGAATAAAGTGCTCAACTAATGATAGGTTTTTTTTGTATCATGTCGATGTAAGATACCATGTACTAACCCAAAAGCTTAAGCTTATAGGTGGAAGGCCCAAACAGGTATATGAAGCCCTGTCAAACCCATTACTTGGGCGATGTGGGATGTATGACTTTCTCTACACTCCCCCTCATGTGCAGGCCCAACAGATTTCATGGACGGGCCTACCACGTGGGTTACACAAGAACTTGCTCTGATACCATGTAACAACCCAAAAGCTTAAGCTTATAGGTGGAAGGCCCAAACAGGTATATGAAGCCCTATGAAACCCATTACTTGGGTGACGTGGGATGTGGGACTTTCCCTACAGCAAATACCTTTTTATCCCTTCTCATCATGAGATCTTGTGACGTTGTTCCGAGTAGTGTGAAGTGTGGTGGCTTTCCTCTTTGATGTTTCTTTTCTAATTAGTGGGAGCAGAAAAATTCTTTTATTTGTTTGAAATTTTTTAACATTCTGATAAAGTAATCCTATTTAGATGTGAGCATTGATTTCCTCATTCATGTTATTTTTTATTTTATTTTATTTTTGAGGACGTGGGTATCCTTGAGGTCTTTGACCCAACAGGACTAATCCTCGGGTGGCGCCCGCTAAAGCCGCACAGACACACACTGGGCAAATTTGGGGCAATTTCGAACACAAGGTGTGGGGAGCAAACCCACGCCTTATGCCACTCCACCAACTCATCAATTTCTTTATTTCATCTCTTTTCCAACTTGCAATGATATACTCCTACTGAGAAGGTTTGGGAAATTAGAGTTAGGGTTTATTTTCAGCTATACTGGTCACTGAGTCCTGCATGGAAAACGTGCTGAATGCCTATGAATATTTATTAGAATAGTAAAAGCTGTTCCAAACTTTGGAATTGTGAATATTAAAAAGGGAATGCTACAATTCATTTATTTGTATTTTTATTGGTAAAACTACAGATTAGTTCTCACATAATTTCTATAGTTCTCCACACTTTCTTTTTTTTTTTTTTGAAAACTGTAGTTCTGCACACTTACTTCCATAACTCAAGGAAGTTCTAGTTTACATGAGCACACATTTGTTAATTTGCATTTATGTATGTGAATGAGATGGCTGTTTCGAATTTGAATGCAACTTAGTGGTTTTTGACTGTGAAATGTATACTGAGCTATGCACCATTTAAAGTTGTTATAACCGTCCTATGCTGATTGCTTGGATTGCTGCATGCCTTGATTAATCTCGAGCATGATACTGTGAAATGTATCTAATGGCTTGGTTTTGGATACATGTGTCTGATGTTTTCTCTTTGAATTGATGTGGATGTGACATGGAATCTACAGTTCCTCCTGTTTGATTTCTGTGTAAACTAGGCTATACTGCTGGACAGGTACATCGATTGCATTTCTACCAATTTATTCTCACAAGAGTTTTGGCTATTGTTTCCAGTATTTTAGAAAGTCGGTTTGGCCCCCGTCCAGTCATATTGGCTTGACTGATTTTCTTGGTGCACTTTCTAGTCTACCCTGAGCCATACCGTTCTAGTGGATCTATAGTTCTGTTATAAACCAGATTGACTGGTTATTGGACTTCTATGGACTGGTTTCCTATTTTGTTTTTGTTGTTTTGAAATGTCACTATGACAAATCCCTCTGGCAGTCATTCACTACCATTCCAACCACCTGTTGGGTTTGGTTATTTATTATCCCTTGATTTTCCAACCTAATCTTATTGGGCTGCCTATGGATATCTATTTTAACTTTTTTTCATGTTATTAAATGTTACTTACTTTTATTCCCAGAATATAAGATCATGGTGATCAAGTTTATTCCGATTACAGATTGAAGCATCTGGTGGCCAAGCCCTTACTTATGGTGGAGATGTCTCGAAGGAAGCTGATGTTGAATCTATGATCAAAACTGTAATTATGCTCTTGCTCATTAATTGTATGAAGTGAAAATTGTGGCAGTTGCTAATTGCTATTTGTGATTCTGATATCACCTCATGATGTTTACAGGCAGTTGATGCATGGGGAACAGTTGATATATTAATAAACAATGCAGGTTGTTGGGGATTTGCTTCTCTTTTTCACAGGATACTTCATGTATTCCCCCTTTCTTAATCTCAATTGATTTTCAATGGTTTCAGGAATTACTCGGGATACGTTGCTGATGAGAATGAAGAAACCTCAATGGCAAGAAGTCATTGACTTGAATCTTACCGGTGTATTCCTCTGTACACAGGTATGTGTGTCAAATGTTTGCAGATTTGCATGCTGAAGCTTGAGTTCATCTTATTGGTCAAGTGAATAATCTATTTCTTTCAGGCTGCAACCAAAATTATGATGAAAAAGAAGAAGGTAATTCTTTATTTCTTATATCTTCTATAAATTATTTGGTCTAGAAATTGCAATGTTAACCTTTCAAAAAAAAAAAAAAAAAAAAAAAAAAAGAGAAAAAAATGTATAGACTTGGGGTTAAAGACATGATGAGAGGTTGAATGGCAGGTTTCAAAATGAGTGCTTCTTGTTAAAAAATGTCAAAGGACATGGAAGTAGAGACTCTTTTATGCCTAAACTCCATACATTATATCAAATCTGACTAGTCGCCATTTGATCTTGGGGTTTATCTTTGTTTCACCACTCTTTCTTTGGTGTTCAAATTACTCATCTCTAAGTGCGCAACTGATTATGCAGGGAAGAATTATTAACATAGCTTCTGTTGTTGGTCTTGTCGGCAACATTGGACAAGCCAACTACAGTGCTGCAAAAGCAGGGGTAATTGGCTTAACCAAGTCAGTTGCAAAGGAATATGCAAGCAGAAATATCAATGTGAGTTTCTTCCCTTGGTACTGATCCTAAGATCTATTACATTGGCAGATAGTAATTGATTTTTTGTTGGCAATGTTTGCGCCTCAGGTAAATGCTGTTGCCCCTGGATTTATTGCATCTGATATGACTGCTAAGCTTAGCGAAGACATTGAGAAGAAAATCCTAGAGACCATCCCTTTACGTGAGTGTACATTTAGAAGCGGCATGGGTTTTTATTTTATTTTATTTTTCTTTTCTATTTTTTAAAATAAACTGCGTAACTGCCAATATTATTGTCTTAAGTATGGAAACAATCATCACAATCACTTTAATCTCTGTTTACTGTTTTGTCATTTTGGCTCTTAATATATATAGTCAAGACCATCACAATGGTCCAAGCCTTACATTTCTGTGGATCATAGGCAAGAAGACATCATATGATTGCTCAAGTGTGTCTAATGATAATTTCATGACTGCTTCTTACTGCTATTCCCCATAAAACTGATGTGGGTGAGCAAGGAGAGTCAATTTAAAACAATCTAAATATGCTGTTTTTTGTTGCTGGCTCATTGATAAGTCTGCAAGCTTAGGTTGAGCATAAATGTGAAAGTTTTGCCTCCAGTGAAGTGTTTTTGTATAAGGAGTCAGCAAGCTAAAAAAGAGATGTAGAGAAATGCAATGTAGCCTCCAATGAAATGTTTTGGGATGAAACTTCAACGCATCTAATAAGATGTTGAAGATAGGATTGGAAGTTTTTTTAATAGCACTGGTGATGTGATGATGGCATTGTGATGTCGTCAGGACAGCTTCCCTTCAGACTTGACTTTATAATTCTTTATTAATTTGATTTTGCTTTGACTCTTCAGCTTATTTACTTGACATTATACTTCCAGACATTAGTTTTTAAGAATTACTTGTCAAAAGTGTAGAAGAGGAAAGACGAGAAAATGAAAGGGCGACTCTTATTTTAGTTATGATTGTCCAGGGAGGTATGGTCAGCCAGAAGAAGTTGCTGGTTTGGTGGAATTCTTAGCCCTTAGTCCTGCTGCAAGTTACATTACAGGACAGGTATAATTAGTTTTCATCTCATTCTTTGTTTAATATCCGAAACTCTCAAGTGACTTGTACACAGATCTTCTAAAGTTGGTTTAACCATGGTTTACCGCAACGATATTTTCATGTGAACCGGTATCGGTACCGGGTTTGAAAAATATCGCAAAAGTATTGGTCATATCGGCCGATATTATGAAAATATCGGCCAAAATATCGATACCGACCAGTATTTTCAAAATATTGGCCATATGGGGAAGGGTTTTGGGGGATATTTTTTCTTGGTTGCAGAAAAAATGAAAACAGAAAAAAAAGTGAAAAGGAGAGAAGCTCTGCTCCAGAACCCATTTGTAGCAGGAGGAAAAAAAACTAATAAAAGAAAACAGAGGGAGAGGGGAGGGGCAACAAGCGTAGTAGGGACTAGGGAGGAACACCGACGACCGGTGACTGCATCTTCTCATTCCCTCTTTCTTTTTCTCCGTCCCTCTCCTTCTTTCAGTTTGTCTCTATGTTAACTTTTGCCTCTATCTTTAATCTTTCCCCTGTGGTATGTTCTCTGGACATAAGGGACTTTTGCAGTGTGGCACGATGGTCTTTATAACATGTTTGTTGTCCCTACAGTGGGGCCCACTTATATATGAAACCTAGACTTCCTAATTGTGGGCACACCAAATCAAAATTGGGCCACCAAATCACCAATCAAATTGAAATTGGGCTCACTGTGTGAATAATATATTAAAAATAATATGTTTTATTATATATTGGTGGGCCCAATTCCTCGAAGTATAGTGAATTTTTTTGTTTCTACTTGTACCCTTCTTTTTCGGTCTACTTATGAAAAAACCAAACTTCTAGAGAGAAAACCTCCCTAATAGGTGTTTAACAGATTTTATTATAATATAAGTTAGACCCAATGTCATATTGATCACATTTATAAAGTAAATAAAATATTAATAAAAACTCAAATATTTTATAGTAGCCAATATGAGCTATATCAATGCATTTATAAATTAAAATAGGCCTAAATATAAAACACTGGAACTTAACATATTTTATAATTCAAAATCAAACAGCAATACGGGATGTCGTGACTTAGGGGGACCGATATTTTGGTTTATAGTTGCTACTAATGGAAAAAAAAATACTATTTTCTAGCATTTTATAATATTCTGGATTTTTTGGATATTTTTTTTCAAGATTTTTTGGAGTAAAAAAAATGTTCACACCGAGACGGCCGTGGTGGACTGAGAACTGCGATTTATACTGCGACGATATCGGTTTTTGGGATCGGCCGATACCGCAACCTATACCGCATTTTTCATCCATGGGTTTAACACATCCAATTTCTTTGAAGGGTCTTACCTTTTTGGTGATTGCTAGAAGCCCTCTTGATTATTTCAGGGTTTTATTTATTTATTTATTTATTTATTTATTTTAATCGAAAATACCATTATGTATCTGATTGGAACTCCTACCTCTGGTACTCGGCTCCATGCATAAAACCCTTCTCAAAAAGCTCTGAACTTGAGCATTGATAAGAGATCTTGAAGATTGCCTAGGAATAGAAAATAATGGAAAACAGAAGTCCTTCTGATGTCCCTTATTTAATGTTAAAATGGGTGGATTGTGTCAGCACCAATATGGAGTTATGTTCATGTTAATGTTTAGGAACTATTCAGATTTGAAAAGGGAAGGAAAACAGCTATTTTATTTCTAGTGAACTAGAGTGTAGTCGATGGTTGTCTGCTTAGCCAAAAAAGAAGAATTATGATTTGGAACGCACCCAAAGGTCATTGGCACAATGATTTTTTCAAAAGGTCTTGAAATCAGCGTTCTTCTTCTTCCTCTGCTTTTATATATTGTGAACCTGTGAATTTTGATAACATAGCTTTACTACTATCTTTAGTTCAAAAACTATTTATTAACCTAATTGCTGAATTTCTTTTGCACTATTCGACCCACCTAGCTGCAACCTGAACTTTTATTGGGTGTCATGCAGGTGCTTACCATTGATGGGGGTATGGTTATGTGAGCCCTGATACTCTCTTCGGCAAAATGAATCCCGCAGAAACCTTACTCGTCAGCTGCTTTTAGATTTATTTCCCAGTTTGAGAATAGGGAGTATGTGCGTCTCTAACCAGACCACAAAGTCCATGATGATCGATCTAGACCTATATTCCAGTCAGGTTTTAAAAGTAGAGTGTACACACACAAATTCATTTTCCAGTAGTATTAAAAGAGGAAAGAACTTTCAGCAGTTTTGCTTGTATCTCGAGAATGTGTTTCAGCCACAGAATAAAACAGAGAAAAATAGTTACCGCTGTAGAAGCTTGAGTTATGTTATAAATTGTAGTAAGTTACTTCAGTTAAAATTGCAAAACCAATTGAAATTCATCTGTCTTTTTATCAGATACCATATTCAAGAACAGTAGAGTTACAATTTCATCAATGCCATGATTTCCATAGGTTCAAGACCTCATGCGATTTGGTTATTTGACTCGCAGCTCAGATATCAGACTTTGGGCTTGAATCTTTGTAGCTTGACATATTATTGGTGGGAATTCATAAGAAAATCATATAATGTTAACATTTTAGAATGATGCTACAAAGGGCAGTTTTTTGAGTTTGGCTTAGAAAAGCAGTGTCTTCACCTTTTGGTTTTCTGGATTGTCCATATGGTGCCCAGGGGCATGTTTGAAGAATCGCATCAGAGAAATTTAGACATACAATTGTTAGAAGTTCTCCATTTTAAATCAGTCAATGTCTAAAATGTACATTGTTAAGCCATCAGATTGTTAGTTTTGTCCTGAATTTTTGAAGGCACTCCTCTGCCATCTGATGTGTTTGGCATGTGATGTCAGGAAGGGTTGACATCAGAGTGGGAGTCAGGCTATAAGAACTCATCACAAATTTCTAGTATTTGAATGGTAGAACTCTTTAAGCTTGACACCGGATTGATGCAATAAGGCTTTGACGACTACAACAATATGACAACAATGGTGATCAATTGACCGTTGACCAAATCTGTATGGCAAAAAGAGCTAATCACATGTTTTGACAGTTGATCAATCTGACAGTAGCCCCAAAATCTATTCTAGTGAAGTGGCCAAGCACAAATACATGGGTTCCAAGATTTTGAACACCCGTTTGCTCTTACAAGCACATAGCATATAGACTCATTTGACATGTGATCAGTCTTGTGGTAGCCCTAACTCTGATTAGGGTGAGTTTTTAGCCTACTTACAATAAATATAATCTGTATTTTGAGCTATTGGGATTTCTGAATGGCAGTGACGACCACTTTCATGTGCTCGACATATTTGATCATCAACATCACTTCCTTTCTTTGGTGTGAGGCCCACTTCTTTTTGAAACAGATTAAGGGTCTGGATTTATTTATATCTGAACTACACACATTCTTTACTTTTTTTTTTTTTTTTTTTAAGATGAACAATTGAACATCCAGATGTGCATGCCCCCTGTGCCACGCTAATATTTGTTTCTTGCTCTTTCCTAATTTCTCATGTTAGATCATGTGGCGTTCTATTGCCAGTAGACTTGATTTTGTTGCGAGAAAGCCCCTACTCTTTGATGTACGATTGAACGATGTTCGATTGACCTGAAATTTGACATGAAGCCTCTTGGAATAATTTTAAGTTGGTCCGTTAGCTCTGATTTACAAATCATGATCCCGAGAGGCTCTGTCTCCGGGCGACTTGATTTAGCTTCCGAGTTAAAGTCGGGTCAAATGATGTCGAAAAGACCCGAAACTTTACATGTAGCCCCTTGAAAGCATTTTGAGACCATTCATGTGCTTTGTTTGATGAGTGATGACTTTTTGTTTGATGAGTGATTACTTTGGTGGTCTTTGTCGCCGGGAGGCCTGGTTTTGCTGTTTGAGGGTTGATGTTGGGTTAAATGTTGTCGGTTTGACTTGAAATTTGAAAAAGAGCATCTTGGAAGTACTTTAAGATCATCCATAGGCTCTGATTGAAGATTTGATGTCTCCGATACTGTTGTCGCCGAAAGAGCCGACTTTGTCGCATGGGGAATGCGACTTTTGCATTTTGGGCCAAACGTTGTTGGAATGGCTTGGAATTTGATGTAGAGCCTTCTAGTGGCATTTTGAGGTAAATTGTGTGCTTTGTTTTGTGAAACAAGGTCTCTAACTTTATTGTCGCCGGGAGCTCCTATTTAGTTGCTGGAAGAGTAAAGTTAGGCCAAGTGATGTCGAAATGGCTCAAAACTTTATGTGTACTCTTCTTATGACTGTTTCTAAGGATCTTGAAGTTTCTAGATGATTCCGACAAGATCTGATGCTTAAAGTAGCATTGCCCGTTGTAGTCGGATATAGCTTCATGTAACTTCTTTGATGTTGAAAGTGTATGAAGAGGCAATGTGGCATTTTTTGTGTCAACAACCAGATGTCGTCCGAGTACACTGTCCAGAACCAAATGAATGACAAACCAGGTCCCAACCTTTCTTTGTAGCCGGTCGACCACCCCTGAAGGATGTTGACCGACTACGCTGTAGAAATTTCATATTGAGACCTACTTGCCAGGTTTCTGTCATTCAAGTCTTTGTATATGCGGTCGACCATAGCGCCCAAGATGTCGACCGAGTACACGGTACTTGAGACAACCTAAGAGACAGATCCCAGATTTTCCCCAGTGCACCCGGTCGATCACCCCTTGGAGGATGTCGACCGGATACACTGGAGACAGTGAATTCTCATATTTTGTGTTTTTGATGGTTTGATCTTATGTGGGGCCTATTGACCTTTCATGTGGACTTCTAGTGATGAGTCAGGCATGAGTCAAGGGCTGGGCTTAACCTTGACCCATGAGGCCACCAAAGTAGGTTCTAATGTATTAATTGGATTCTGATTCAACCCTTAAACGTTGTCGAAGATGCCTGTAAAATCAGAGCACCAAATTCATATCTCTTGGCATTTGAAACTTCATTTAGGAATTGAATAGGCTGACATGGACCTGGACTTGAAAAGGGGGCATTGATCTAGAATGAATTGTTGCTATTACTTCTAGTGACTGACATGGATATGTAGATATGTTAGGTGCTTTTCATTGTTGTTCACTCTTGTATCTATTACTTAAACATTTTATTAAATGGAAATTGGAGGACCTAAACTTAGGATTTCCTAGAGAAAAAGGAGAAGGAGAGGGAGAGGGCGGACATGGGCACTGGGAGATGGAGAGTGGGTGGAGTTGGGAGGCGGACAGGGAGAGAGAGAAAGACAGGGAGAAGGAGAGGGAGGGAGAAGGGCGGGGGGTGCTGGGCGGAGGTGGGCGGCCGAGCATGGAGAGAGAAAGGGAGAGAGTGGGAAGAAAGGGAGGGGCATTTTAGAGATTCTTCAAAGGGGTCCATCATGGATTCCATGGATGGATGTTCATAGAGCAATTCCAGCTGTGCAAATAGCAGCTCCCTTGATCGTTGGATAGAATAGCCTACCTTTTGTTAGAATATTTAAGAAAAATTCACTCATTCATGTGAAACTTTGGAGAAAGTTATAAATAGCTCCTAAATGTTTTTAAGTTTTTAGTGAATATCCTCTTCGGTTCTTATTTCAAAATATTGTTCAAGTTTTTACACTTCTTTCAAATAGGTCCTTTATGGTAGTTGACCCGCCGTGACAAGTTTTCCCAATTTCTTTTTACTGATGGTTGTGTGAATTATTTTTTGGCTATGTTGGGATACTAGTCTTGAGTGCTACTTGAAGATTAAGGAATCAATCCGTGGCATGTTTGCGATGCCAAGATGCCAACATCACTTAACTGCTATGTGTGCGTTGGCACATTTATGCTCTTATTTAAAATAAGGGCAAGGGTAGGCATGTTAAACGGGCTAGGCCGGCCCACCAGGGATTTACCTTGGCTCGGCACGGCCCGCGACGAGCCGTGCCTGGAGCGGGCTTGGCCGTACTGTGCCTCCATGCCGGCCATGCTCGGCGTGCCAATTTAATTTTTCTTTTCGATTCATTTTTGCCTTTTGGGCATTAAATTTAAAATTTAAAATTGAAACACAAACATGGTCTGTTGGTGAAGATGGTTAGGTCTGGAGATCTCATATCTTACTGTGCTGAAGGTGTCCAAATTCTAGGGGAAGGAAAGTTTCTTACATTAGATAGTTTCCCGGGCAATGAAAGAAGCAAATATTGCCTAGTTTCCAAGGTATCAGTTTGTTTAATAACTTACCTACTTCATACTTGAATGATAATAGTCAGTGTCTTATTTGTCTGAGTTTACAAGGAAGGTTCAGGCTAGGGGTGGCATTGGGTCAGGTTGGACAACCCAATTGGGCTCAAGTTGGTGAATCATAGTGCAATGAGTCTTGTTGGCAGGTTGAGCATCAAGTATCAACTTAACATGAAACCCAACCTACTAATAATTGGGTGGAAATGTCAACCTGAACCTGACCCAGGTCAGCTTGAAACTTGAGCTACTGGGTTGTATTTGGATTGAGCTGGAAGTTCAGGAATCACCACCCACAGTCTGGCCCAATTGACCATCCTCCATTTATTATTGAGTTTGGAAAGAAACCTGCTACATGGACCGAATGTTTGGGACCGATTCTTGGACCGGTCCCAATACCACCCCTGGTATTGGGACCGAACTTTGGGACCGGTCCAAGGATCGGTCCCAAACATTCGGTCCATGTAGACTTTTTCGTTTGGAAATGCCCTCTTATGTGCTGTTTCACGGATCCCATGGCAGCATACTTAAACATATAAATGACACAAGGCCAAACCGTGTTTTCTTGACTTTTGTGTTTCCCAATATATCATGACAAAACTCTCCATGAATTCACATATGATAGTCCACATGAGTTCACAATAAGAAACTCCATACAAATCTTATAGCTGATGTCATCATGTGAAAATAAAAGTGCCCATGTTCGTTGGGAAGAACCTCTGAGCAAAAAGTCTATTTGGACAATTTTTTTGGCCAAAATTTAAGACAACCCTTAAGATATGCTTTGAATATTTCCTATGATATTCAATGCATACCATAGGGTTTGTCTAAAATTCTATCTACCTTTGAGTGCCCATGGTGCTTATGTGATGACACATGCAAGTTCTCCTCCTTTCTTGTTAACTATTTACCATCTCTTGTGATGTCATCATGAAAAATCAAAATTCCCATATGATGGCTTGTCAGGTGATGACATGGCAACAAAACGTGTGATGGCAATAGAAAATTCTACAGCACAAATTTTGTAACCCTCTTTCTTGAGCAGTCTCACTAAACTTACAATCATAAATAAATTCCAAGTTTTGTCTAATACCCAATGAATTTGCCAATTATAATATATTAAGCTGGAAGGTTTTTGATCTAATTTTGACCATGTTTTCTAATTTTGAACGGAAGTTATTTTCGATTTCTACAACTGCTAAGATACATAAAACTTCACCATACCCGTGATTAGCACGGGTTTTTTGTGTTAGTACTAATTATAATAGGATTATAATCCTTACAAAGCCAATCGTCGATCACCTTCTGCTTATTGGATCGCCCATCAACCTGTGAAAATTCAACCATTTTCTCCATAATCAAAATCCAAACTCCAAAATGTTCTCTATCTCACAACTTGGAAAAAATCCAATGGCACCAGCAGCAGAATAAGCACTATTTAATGGAATGGAGATGTTAGTTACAATAACAGGTAAGACACTGAGAAGAAATTGGCATGGTTTCATGGGGTAAAAACTAAAAAAAGGATGGTGGCAACTTACAATGGATAATTATAATTGGCCAAGGATTGATAACTACCAAAAACAACTTCCAACTTCAAGGCAGACAGGCTGGTAGCAAGCCTGAATTCAGCCCAGATCAAGGTTTGTTAAGGTGGGCCTGGAAATGAATCTGGGTCCATTGGCTGGACTTGGATTCATGCTTAGGGTAAGAACCCCTAAATGGGCCAGGCCCGGGCATTAGTCCCACCATGATCTTAGTAGGCCTCCTTTTATTTACTATGTATCGTAGAGATTTACTAAACACATAATAAAATCTTACTAAAAACATTTTAGACAAGGAATTTGCAAAGTCGGTCCTAAAGCCCGATTCAGGTTTGAATGTGCAAATGGGCAGACCCGGACTCAATCTATTCACAATTGGGTGGACTCACATCAAGCTCTAGGATCCATGTCAGATTTGGGGTCAGATCTGTACTCCTTAACTATAAATGGATGAGGCCTCGATACAGGCAAGTATGGCGTGTTCGGACCTCTTTACAGCCCTGTATATTTTATACAGTGGGAGTGGGTGGACTCATATCAAGCTCTAGGATTCTTGTCAAATTTGGGCTCAGACTTGTTAGACCTCAATCCGCCTGAGTAATTCCTTTAGGCGAGATTATGTCAAATGATCTTGTGAATTGAGAAAGGGGAATCCGCATGTGTAAGGATGGAGTGCTTTGCTTAGCACTATGAGGCTTTGTCAAGTCACACATCTGAAATATTATAATCCTTACCTTGGACTTATAAGTCCAACCCCGTTTCAACTAGACACGACGCGTTCTAAAGCGTCAGGCCTTGGATTCCATAAGAACTTTGAAGTTAAGCATGCTCAGGTGAGGAATATCGGGATGTGTGACCACGTGAAAAGTTTTCGCACATGTAGTGGGCCAAAGCGGACAATATCATGCTGAGTTGGGGGGTGGGGCTCTGACAATACTGGTACTCCTTAACTGTAAATGGATCAGGCCTTGACAAGGGTAAGTATGGCCGTTCTGAACTTTTGACAGCCCATGATTACATAGTTTCCAGGTGGTATGGATTTTCCAACGTGGCCCCCTTTCATGATACTTTGTGGGTCATGTTCGGAAGCCCCACATCAATATAATTCAAAGTAGAAAAATGGGAATGTTAAGTAAAATGAAACCATAGGAAAAAAAATCAGCAAAGTTCAACGTAGAATCAATTTGGGGTCGGACATGTAGAAGAAACGTATGCTACCAGAGGTGTTATTTCGGATTTTGAGCTCCGCTACCAACGACAGCAACAATTTTAAACAATAAAAATAAAATTCAAAACACAAGATTTAAAGAATCTGACACCTCAGGAGTGTTGGAAGTAGGTGGGCCTCGTTGATAGATTTTCAAAAATTTTTGACCCACTTGACTCAGGGATAAAGTACCCATAAGGCTATAAAGCAGATACATGATGCAATCCCTCAATCTCATCAATCATGTACAACAATAAATTCTATTTAGAAGATAGAAGTCAGCAACAAACAAGCAACCAAAAATCCACAACATCTAATGAAATAGATTATACCTTTGGAGCTCGGTTGTGTTCTAATGGAGAAGAAGACAATAAGCTCGAACAAGAACTTTTCTTGAAGCAAATTAGGATCTCTAAGACCTTGTTGTCTTCCACGCTATGTCCCACTATCAGATCTCTTTTCTCAAGAAGAATGGTTGGATCTTCAAGAGAAAACCAACTAGAAGCTCTAAAGGAATTGTAAGAGAACTAGAAGAGAGATATGGAAAAAGTAGTGCAACTCTTGCACACTTTTTAGGGGTTGGGCGTGTAATCCAATGTTGGACGTCCAACCCCATAGCTCCTCCTTTTATAGCCTTTAAGCAACTCCTCTTTCTCTACTAATTAAAAAAGAAGGCCTACTTCCATTAAGAATTATTATCTTTCTCCTTTCTAATTATTATAGAAGTCTCACTTCCATAATAATTAGTAACCTACTATTACCACTTTTAGAAGTCTCACTTCAAATAGAAATAGTAACTTTCTAATTCATCCCTTTTAGAGTTTAAGTAGGATTAATAACATTCTAATAACTTGGGCTAGCGTGCGAACAACTAGGGATTCCATAGAAAGCTAGCTCCAACTGGGACACCGCGACCCCACATCTCATGCGCAATCCGGGCGCACAGTTAATTGCAAATAATACCACTATATAAATGCAATTGCACTCCAGTCTTAGGAATAAATTATAAAGAAGACCCTAAACTTCCCAATTACCACAAGTAGACCTCTCTATCAATATCCATGGATCAATTGGATTAAACCTGTCCCTTCCAATCTTAGATCCACATCTTATTATCCTTGAGACCAAATTAATTACAATGATCATCAGTATCATCCAATTAACTCTTAATTGATATGAGTGTGCACTTACTAATGATAAATCCATTAATTGGCATAAGGGGATAATATAGATAGATTCCATCTTGACCATTGAATGTTCCCACAGTTCTACTATCACGTACTCAAGACACCGAGGTGTTGACCTACAATTGGCCTCACTCATTGGTGACTCAAAGCAAATGAATAAACAGACTCTTGAGTTCATCAATGTCTCAAGATTAAGAGTCTATAGCTAGGGAATTATGAGAGTAGACAATAAAATTGAGATAGTATGATTTGTCTCGATTAAAGACAAATCATACTATCTCATAGTGATCGAAGTGCTGCAACCTTATTAGATGAGGTGCCCAGTCTCATCATTGGTTGTGAAGATATTTAAGTATAAGATTTGTGACACAAATCTCCCGTATGTGGATCTCATCCATACACATATATCACATCTAATATACTAATGAGACCCGGTTTATCTCATGAACCATTGTGTCATATGTATTGGTTATGTGCATTAAATAATAAAACACCATTCATCTCATGAAAAGAAAGCATGATTTTATTGATAAGTAAAAAAATTAATCAATTTATTACATTATCTGATGGATTGAGACCATACAAACTAATAAGGAGAGCAAGTACTTTGGATTAGATAAGAGAGTGAGTAAAGGGTTTTAATTTGGACTTTGCATTTTCTATGTGATCAAGGAAGAGTAGATTTTTTCCCTTTTTTTTTTTTTTTTTGCGTATAAAGCCCTTTGTTTTCTTTTTATATTTTTAAAACTCATCATGATTGAATAGTTTGGTAGAATTGCCTACCTTTTGTTAAAATATTTAATAAGAATCCACTCATCTGTGTGAACTTTTGGAGAAAACTTTAATAGATCGTAAACTTTTTAAAGTTTTCAGTAAGGGCCCATTTGACACTTTACTAGATTAGTAAAAGTTAAGTAAATGCCCTATTTTTCAGATAAGGAGCCACATCAATTTAATTCTAGATTTTTTCTTAATTCCAGATTTTTTCTATCTTTTTTAAAAAAAGTCAAAAAGCAACCTCCTTTCTCCAGTGAAGGACAAAAAGATACCAAACTACCATCATAACCTCATTATATTTCATTCTCTCTTGATTTGATGATTGACTACACTTTGTTTTACTTGTAAACTTATCAAATGGGCTTTAAAGGACCTCTTTGCTCCTTATTTCAATTTAGTGTACCAGGCTTTTTTTTTTTTTTTTATACTTCTTTTCAAAGAGGTACTTTATGGTAGTTGACCCAATAGGAAAAGTTTTCCAAATTTCATTTTAATGACGACTATGTTTTTTTTTTTTTCTATGTCGGGCTACTAGTCATGCAGTGCTACTTGAAAACTAAGGAAGTGATCCATCCTTTGGGCATGTGTGTAATAACAAGGTGCCAAAATCACTTAACTACTATGAGTGTGTTGACATAGTTATATTCTTATTTAAAATAAGGGCTAGGGTTGCTTTTCTTTAATGAAAGAAATTCGTCTAGCAATAATGTTTTAACCATGAACAATAGGTGCTCGCATCCAAAAAGATCATGTGATTCAGTGCTGCTGTGTTGCATGCTTCTCAGCTGTTGTAGCATCACTACCTGATGTATATGGGAGTAGAACTTAGGTTGTGACATTTTACATATTGGCTATTAATAAAAAAAAATGTTGAAACCATGTTGAAAATTTGGGAAAACAGCGAGCTAGAAACAAAAATATCTGAGAAAATATATTTGTTAGTATTTTTGTTGGCTAATTCATGGGTTGGATAATACTCTGGGTGCATTAAGTGGTATTTTCTATTTTATTTTAGGATGGGCCGTGGTTGTGTCACCGGAAGATCTGAAGCAAATAAAAGAAGAAACAGAGAAGACTGGGCGAAACACCCAGGTCCAATCGATCGGAGACTCTGTTGGTCTGTGTGATAGATTGGAAAGCTGACGCGCCCCAGTTATTTGAGTGGTCTGATCAATCGGAGCCACTGTCCGATCGATCGGACATGCGCTGTCACTTTGGGAAAGTCTCCTTATCTGATGCGGAATTGTTTCCTTTTAAGACACTGTTTCCCACTTTAAGTCATACTTGTGCTCTAACATCAAGGCACGAATTCAGGGCTATAAATAGGGTATTGCTCTCAACCCTAGAAACCACCACTCTCATTAATCTAAGTTAGAGATATCTTAGAGAGAGAAATATTCTCTAGAGCCATTGAGACGTTGTTCTAAAGGGCTGCTCTAGAAGGTCATTGTTGCTTCTGCTTTCTTGTTGAAGATAGTTCATCTTGACTGACAAGGTGTGAGGAGATCAAGTAAGGAGAACGGTGCATGGTGGATGTCGTGTTAGTGGATTCTGTGTAAAAACAACTATAGTCCTTAGGTCGAGGTACAGACTGAAGGAAAGGAGCTATGAGTATATCTTGTAACTGTTCGTGAGCTCTTGATTTTTTATTTGTGTTTTTTCCCCTGGATAGGGTTTCCAAGTTAAATATTGTGTCTGCCTTCTTGTGGTGATTGCTTGGTAGTTTGCTAGTTCTATATTGTTTGTTTGGTTATTTCCGCTGCATGTTGATTGGTTAAATTAGAATTAGTATTAATTCTGGTAGCCTGCAAAACTTTCAATATTTCTACTACAAAGCCCACATGTAGCTTCCCTGTGTAGATGAGTTTGCCTAACAATTTGCTTTTAACATCCATTTAAGCATTTGGCCTTTTGGGGTAAGAAACGTACACAAATGGACCTCAGAGCTTGGGTCTTGCACACATGCTTCAATCTATGAATAACCTGGATGGACTAAGATCCAAAACACCCATCTCACATCTCAAATCCTTTAACAAAAAAAAAAAAAAAAAACTCTTGGATGGACTAGAGCAAACCTCTTGAAAAAGAAATGTCATGCATTGTTTCTTTTTTTTTTTTTTTTTTTTTTAGTTTAGTAAAAAGATCACTTCAATTAAAAACAACACCAAAAAAAGAAAAAGAAAAAAGGAGGTAGTAAAATCAACAATTAGCTAGCCCCTCATATGGGGTGACTACCAAAATTAAAAAACCCGCTAACACCATGAGAACCATTAAACCTCCTAGGAGCAATATTAAACCCAACACTAATGAAACTTTTAGACACTTCAAAAATATCCAAAATAATTGATCTTAAAAATAAGTTTTCACTCCCTCTAATAGCATTGATCACCACTTCAATGGCATCTGAGAGGACTCGAATATGAGTAGATTCACTATCTCTTACAATATTCCATGCAAACAAGTACTAGAAATTGAGTAGTGTTGTGATGATCCACAGTAAGTCTTGCTACTAGTGGATGCCAATTGTTGTTGTGGTGGCATTTTTTTTTTTTTTTTTTTTCACCCCAGCCAAGGGGCGAATGATAGGAGGTAAGAGAAAAAGCAACCCTAGTACTTATTTTAAACAAGTGCATTTTTTTTTAAAATAATTGGTAAAAAAGTCGCTTGCAATTAAAACTGACAGCTGACAAGGACTTATTTGAGAGAAGTGTGAGAAATTTAGGGAGCTACTATATGCACAGTCGAAATTGCTCCCTGCATATCCATGGGACGCACAATGGACCCCTCTAAAAAATCTCTAAAAGACCCCCCCTTTCTTCCCTCTCTTTGCCTCTCTCTCTTGTGGTTGCCACCCACCTCCACCCGACACTCACCTCCCTCCTCTCCCCCTCTCCTTCTCCCTCTCCCTCTCCTTCTCCTTGTCTTTCATCCTCTCCCTCCTCTCTCCTTGTCAATCTCCCGATCAACATTCGCCGCCCAACTTTCCCCCCATCTCCCTCTCCTTCTCCCTGTCTCTCCCTCTCCCAAGGCCATCTCCTTGCTCTCCCACTCCCTATCCTTTTCCCTGTCTTTCCCTCTCCCTTTCCTTCTCCCTGATCGCTGTCCCACATCGAGATTTTGCCAGTTCCATCTCCCATTACCAACCATATTTTCTAACAAAACTCACACCCATCCATCCTTACCTCAAAAACTCCAACGCAAATCAACGAATACAAGTAAGAAATTATATAGATCGGAAAATCTCTCGCACCCCATGTAATATTAGCCGAAAGTGGTCACTGGCATCCCAAGAATGCCGCATTCCCAACAAACCCAAAAACCCCACAAAACCCAAAAGAGGGAAAAGATTGAAAACTCATTAATAACAAAAGCACACAAGACTTGAGCTTTTTCTCGGGATACAAATCAATCAGAGCTAAGAATAGAATCAATAGATATACAGAAGAAAAAAAAGGAGAAATTAAGAAATAGAAGGTCTTTCATTGCCGGCCTCTCTTTGCGCTCCTGGATGTTCTTTATCTGGATGTTAAGAAATCACCAAACATGGGAAAACGACGGGGGATGAAGAAATGGAAAATAGGGTTTCCGTGGTTTTGTAGGGTGTCAATGAAGGTTAAAAAAACGAAAGTGGTCAAGGGGACCACTTCCGTGTCATATGAACTGCGGAGGCCTTTTTTGGTTAGTAACCATCTGAAGTTCTTTTTCAGGTAAATTACTCTAAATAAAATAAACATATTTGGATATGGGACCCTTAAAATTTTTTTTAGGACCCATGTACTTATAAAATATTTTGTGTGGGAGTTGCATTTTTTATATATTTATTGTAGGATTTAGAAATGGGGTCCGCTTATTTAAAATTTTCTTGATGGAGTTGCAAGATGGGACCCAAATTACCCCTTTATTCATTTTTAAATGTGACAATATGTAGGACCCACCCACTCACTCATTTAATGAACCTTTCTAATTGAAGGCCATTTATTTATTTTCTTAGGATGGATCAATACATGGGACCCACCTATTTAATTGAATGCATATGTATTTTCTTCCTAGTTGAGGGCCACTAATTTGAGTGTAATAAATGTACCATGACTCATTAGCAGGACTTATCACTGATATTAATTTTTAGATTTTTTGACCAATAAATTTTTATTGTGGTTAGAGTTTGAGTACTTTATGCTTCATGGTGTTCAACTTGATCTCAAGATTTATTTGAAAATGTCATTTTGGCATATTTTTTATATCAACAAAAACTGGGCTAAGCTTACATGGGTTTTTCTGGGCTAACATTGAGGCTAACTCCCTTGGCTTCATCATTCCCGTTCCTATTAAAAAGAAACTCAAAGTGTAGAATTGCATAAAGACTGCGGTATTGGCCTAGAAGTTTGCATCCTGTCGTAGATTTGCATGGTTCACTCATAATGTCAGTCCAATATGCCAAAAGTGCTTAATCTAGTGATCGTGATCCACAATAATGATTTTGAGATATTGTAAAGGATGGGTGATGTCCTTGTTGGCATCTGTTATGCGGTCCATGTGTGATCACACATGGGTGTGCCCTAATCTAGATTAACACGCCCCTCACATTTGGAAAGTAACTTTTTAGTTCCCGTTTGAAGCTCAAAACCTCTCTTTTATTTCTTTGTGAGTAATGGGAATAAAGGATAAAGGACTCCTCTTTAACATCCTCATCCATATTTGTTTCTTTATTAAATTCCTAGAAATTCTAACACGTGGTATTTCTAGTTATAAAATGGAGAATTAAAGGTGAACATAAAAAAAGATCATCAAATAGCCTCCCTTTTAGTGGAAAGTGAACAAATAAGAGATGAAAAATGAATACCAAGTGAACGCCTTACTAATTCAAGTCCTAGGAAAGTCAAGGTCTCATCTACATCTCTGTCTTATAGCCATCACTACTCACTTAAACCTTCCACCTGCTTTAATAATCTTTCATTGGAGCTCATTTGTAATAAATTCCTATGTATTCTATGCAAGCAAACATGCATATCTCAAATGATAAAAAATGAAGAAGAGGAGAAGATCTTTGGGAAGCTAGACTTGATCCTCGGTGATCAGGAAAGTATGATGCCTTCCTTTTGGATTGAGATTCTTAAAGTGCCATCTCAAAGAGTAGCAAGTATATTTGGAAGAACTTTGTTGCCGCTACGGTAGTCACAAAAAATAGGCATCTATGGTCCCTTTCTAGATCTTCATTGTACACCAATCAATCATTAATACTTTTGCCTAGACATGGGTTGTCATCGTGAGCCATTGAACTTCTAGTCCTTCATTGTCTTGCGTATTCTAACAACCCACCAACGTTCACTGATTAGTTTCTCTCAAGGCTAATGAAATATCTTCTTTTAGAGGTTTGATCTACTGTCAAGAAGGTTTTCAGAACATTTTAACAAAAGGGAAAGGACTTTCTTTTTACAATTCTTGACTTCTTGAGTTCTCACCAACAAGCAAAAAGACATGGGGTTAAATATATGAAAATCTTCGATTAAAAAGACAATTAGCTTGGGAATGAGTAGGTGTTAGCGAGGCTCAATTCATCATTATTATCATCACCATCAACGTTTGAGCCTTATCCCATCAATCTGAGGTTATGTGAAAATGATTTGCATGCAAAGGTATGATAGAACCGTTTGCACGAGTCATCTAGAAAACCCAACTCTATTAGATATACCTAGCCATCCATTTTGAGGGCCCGTAAGAATTCAGAGATATAATATATTTGTTAAACCGTTTGGGATTCTCCATTATCAAACATGTCTATCTCTACAACTTTTCACAACATCCCAAATCTTTTTGTTGGGATTGCTCTCAATCAAACAGGCTTCTAGGGAGATGATTGTCAACCATGGACCTAGTTCAAGGCCTTAGATTTTACACTTGGTAATGTGAGATTGTTCTGATTTTTTATAGCTAATTCAACAACTAGGTATGACCTATTGAGGGAGAAGGGAAGAGGGGAATTGAGAAGACAATGAAAACCTACTCAATCTGTACATTGCATTCTACTAAACTGCATTATATACACCAATATAAATAGAAAAGTAAACACAAACTTGATAAGCAAGACTCCTACCCTAAATAGGAAACACAACCCTAATCAAATAAGCAAACCTAATTAATTAAGGAAAATAAGATTACAATAACCGATATATCATCACTACCCCAACCCCTCTTGAGCATGTTCTAAGTTTGCAATGACTTCAACACTTCCCCTAAAAGCTGACTTCCTATCCATTATGCCAAGTTGCTGTGGGAAGTAGAGAACTTCAAAAGTGGTAATCCCTTGGAGAAGATGACTATTGGTTCTTCCATTCTGATAGGGGGGAGACTAATAGCACCTTTCAACACCTTCTCTTGAATGTAGTGGTGTCGCACCTCGATGTGCTTTGTCCTTGGATGCAACACTTGGTTTTTAGCTAGACAAATCACACTTTCGTTACTGCAAGAATAGCTCTACGGAATAATCTCTTGGCTACCTCGTGTCAACCATCGATTACATCATCCATTCACATTCTTGTGTTGCCATAGATGTTGCTCTGTATTCAGCCTCTATAGTAGACAACAACATCGTCTATTGTCGCTTGCTGCACTAAGACATTGCTCACGAGCCCAAGTTGAATACATAACTTGTAGTGGATTTGCAAGTTGAAAGATCTCCTATATAATCAGCATCACATAATCCAACTACTTCATACGAGATTACCTTTAGTAGAGAATCCCGAAATCAATTGTCCCTTTGATGTACTGAGACTACGACGGAATTGGAATTTATAACAAGGTAGAACCTTGGGGGATAAGGAGAGGAAGGGGAGAGGCGAGGAATCCAGGAAATGGCTACGGAAAAGTGTGACGAGAATTCTCGACTGTAAGACGATACGAACTGCTTCCAAGTGAGGCTTTTTCATATTCTGCATAAACTTGCTAGCGACTCCAACAACATAAGCAATGTTCGATTGTGCTAGTGCTAAGAAAAAATCAGCTCCCAACTAGCTTCTGATATATTGTTACATCCTCAAATTACTCTCCCACATGTCTAAACTTGGAACAGATCTCCGCAGGCATTGAGATTAGCTTGCAATTATCCATCCCGAACTTACAAAATAAGTCTATAACATACATCTTGTGGCACAAAACACACTCTTTTCACATCGATCAACCTCCAGCCGAGGAAAAATCATGCAAAGATGATCTGATCACATAATTTCTTGTATTTAGCAGATACGTAGTGGCACCAGAAGATTCTAGTCTGTTTGTCAAACATAATTATGGATAGATTATTGTCGTGCTCATCTACATAGATGATCTGATCATCATTGGAGATGACTTGGGTGAAATCACACTAATTCGGGAAAGCCTTTTAGTGAGATTTGAGATGAAGGAGCTTGGTGAACTCAAACACTTCCTCAGCTTGGTGAGCTCAAACACTTCCTCAGACTGGAGGTTGATTGATGCAAAAAGGGTGTGTTTTGTGCCAGAAGAAGTATATAATAGACTTATTTTGTAAGTTAGGGATGGATAATTGCATGCTAATCTCAATGCCTGCGAAGATAAGGTCCAAGTTGAGACATGTAGGAGAGTAATTTGAGGATGTAGCAATATATCAGAAGCTAGTTGGGAGCTTGATTTTTCTTAGCATAGACACAATCGAACATTGCTTATGTTGTTGGAGTCGCTAGCAAGTTTATGTAAAATATGAGAAAGCCTCACTTGGAAGTAGTTCGTATCGTCTTACAATCGAGAATTCTCGTCACGCTTGTCCTTAGCCTTTTCCTATATTCCTCGCCTCTCCCCTTCCCCACCTTTTTCCCCCATGATTTCTCGCCACTATGTAAGAAAATATGTGATTTTTCCACTACATACCATACCCTCGGTGCTTGTTTCAGATCATACAATGCTTTCTGCAACTTGGAAACATTTCCCGGGTTTTGCTAATCTTCAAACCGTCGTAGTTGCTCCATATAGATCTCCTTGTCAGTACCTCTATGCCTAAATGCATTTTTGACATTCATTTCCCTAAGTTTCCACCCTAAGCTTGCGACCAAAGCTATCAAGACTTGTACGAATGTAATTTTTCCCACCGAACTAAATGTCTCATCAGAATCAAGCTTATGATGTTGGCTAATACCACGTACTACCAATCAAGCTTTGTAACGATCTATGGTTCTATCATATCGCCATTTTGCCTTATAGACCCACTTGCATGTCATCGGCTTCACTTGCTCCATTCACATAACCAATTCTCATGTCTCATCTTTAATCAAGGTAGTGATCTCTTTGCCCATTGCTACTTGCCTTTCCTTGCACCGTTGTACAACAACAAACAAAGTCAACTCACCCAATAGGTGAGCCTTAGTGGAGTTGCAAGAAATAACTTCTGCAAACACTCCAACAACCATATTTGCAGGATTTGATCCAGTCCTCGATTGATCATCTTCCTCCTCTTCTGATTCCCTTTCCTTGTAGTAATCCGACACATGATCTTCAAGCTCTCGGGAATCTAGCACCTTTTGAGGACCTAATCCAATTCTCAATTGATCAACCTCCTCCACCCTTGATTCTTCTTCCTTGAACTTATCTTGTACTTCATCTTCAAGCTCAAGAGGATTTTAAAACCTCACATCAATATCAAGTATTTCTGATGTTAGTGCATGCTCACAAATTTTGACGATTGTTTCGAAATTCGCTTCTGGGTCCCAACTGCCCTAATCAATGGCTCATCCCACACTTGTTGGCCCTCATATCTTGAGTCCTCCGAGGCTAAATTTCCCTCAACGACTACCATCTTCACTTTATAATCACATGCAATGTGTCCCGGTGTTCCTCACCGATAACACCCCTTTACTTCTGTAGACTTAGGCTTCTTGCTTTTGCCAGTATTTACCCCTGCTTGTGAGTTATCTTTAGTTTTGTGGCGTGACTTTAACTTCAAACTCTTTGAAAACATGGCCTCCTCCTTGCCATCAATTTTCAAAGATCCCACTTTAACGAGCATCATCTTATGGCTAATGAGGAGGTTTTCCAACTCGTCAACAAAAGGCTATTTCTCCCTTTCGACAATGGCTATCACATAAACTGCATGCGCTTGTTGCAACCCATTGATTAGAAGTCTCTGCAACTTAATATCCGAAATTTTATTTCTGGATCTAACTCGGATAACTCCCGACATGTAGACTTAATCTACTTCAAGTATTATGAAATTAATGATTTACCTTGTGTTAGACTTTCAATTTTCCTCTCCAACAACTGCAGTCGATGGGTAATTTGTTTCGCAAACAGACTTGTAAAGGTATCCCACGCCTCCTTTTGGGTCTTCGCATCTTCTATGCAAAGAAGCATGTTATCATCAACTCATTGCTTGATTGCAAACATTACTCTTTCCGCTTTTATGTTCTACTTTGCATTTTCCAGGGGGGTCTTTAGGCGGCGGCGTGCTATCACAATAGATTTTGTCCCACAAGTCATAATCCATGAAATATGACTCCATACTCATCTTCCATGAGTTGTAGTTTGACTTGTTGAGTGTCCTAGTGAAGGAGAATCTCATTTCACTTGACATTTGTGTTGATCTGGTCTGATCTACCACAATACCTACACAACAATGTAGATCTCTTCACAACGAATACACAATTGGAAATGGACCTCAGATCTGATGATGGATGGCCCCAATATTGCAACTTGAATCTTGGCTCTCAAATCCGATTAAAGCCCTATTGACCATAATGTCACCCGTATGAGATCAGTCTGTTGTTGTGCCTCCTCTTCTCCACCTCTGAACCAGTTTTAGCCTAGACGATTTGAAAGCCATCTTCTGGGTTCTGCAAATTGATAGGAATTGCTGTCACACACTACAACAAATTCCAAGAGATCCTCTCTCAATTTCTTCTTCAACAATGCTGCCGTCAAACAACAATGGCAACGGCCTATTGCTGTTGCTGCTTCTTCTTCAAGGCAACATGAGTTTGGATCACCTTCTTCTTCTCCAGCCGCAGTGGATTGGGTCCTTGGTCCGCCTTTCGTTTTTGCAACCAAAGAACCAAGCCCTTTCTTAACAAAACCAAATCGGCAACCTCTTTCTTCTATTATTGATGGAAACTGAGAGTCAAACAGGGACTTCTTCTAACAACTCGACAACACTATACTGAACAACGTCTCTTAACCACCGAGAAAACTGAGAGCCCTCTCTTCGTGCGTTCTCAGCCACAAGAACCTCTAAACAACCCAATCTCTCTCCAATTGAATGTGGTACACCATGAGATCGACCTAGATCTTGAGAAAACCCAAATAGAGAACAGAGTCTAGGTCCTCTTCTCGAGAACAACAAAATAGAAGATGGGCCCTCTCCTATATATGTGCCCTAAGTACAAACCTGAACACTATCCTTTTCCCTCTCCTCTATCTCTGTAAACCACACACAATTCCGTCCTTGGGATTTGTTGTCGATCACTACGCCCTATTGAATGTGAGAACTCTATCACGATCGCCGCACTCTCTTAATCTTTTTTGAATCAATGACCCGTGACCCGCTCAGATTCCACTTATTGAGGGAGAAAGGAATAGAGAAGTTTAGAATACAATGTAAAACTACTCAATCTGTATATTGCATTCTGTTAGTCCGAGTACATACAGATTTAGTTCAGTATCCAGGAATACTGGTTTGCACTCTAGAAAATAGAACAACAACAATGCATAATATAAACATGAAAATGAATCTACTTACAATATTCAGGTAGAAAATAGAGAACAGTTGACGACTGAGTAATCTGGCAATCTAAAAGCAGAAGGGAGGTTGATCAAGGCAAGCATTTGACGCTATGTCCTTAAGACAATTTTCGCCTCCCATAGTGGTGCTTACGAGCTTCTATGGCATTTGTCTCCTTGGATACAAATGATCACTGACACAGTAGCAACACTACAGAACCAGAAGCAATGCAGATGCAGAGAATGAATAACCAAAATGCATGGACGAGATGAGTTTAAATAGGCTGCTTCAGGACTTCATCCATGGGTTGCATATGTTCAGTATAGATGGTGAACAGACACAGGGGAACACCCTTTAGAGATGGCAATGTTTGTTTCTGGACACACCCCTTTGGAAAAGATATTTTATTAAATAAAAATTCTCCAAAAATAATAATGGAAAATGGGCCGAGCCAGGCCCGGCTCATGCTTGTGGCCCAAGCCCAAGCCCGGGGTACCCATGCGTGGTGGCTAGCCTGCCTTGGTCTAGGTCCTCTCTCTCTCCCTCCCTCCTCCACAAAAGTGGGGTTCCCCTTGAGGCCCAACCTTTACTACCAAACTATTTATATTTATATACAAAGAAGGTTTTGTTCCTAAGGAATGTGAGATGCAAGTTTTCTACATGCTTGTGTTACCAAGCACTACCATATACAAGTAATGAAGTTAAGAGTCAATTTCTCATTCACTTGTCAATGGATTAGAGTAACCCAATACTTGTTTTTAATCTACTCATGGAGTAGTTCACATTCCCGTTTAGTCCGACCTAAAATGATAAGTGGGGCCCACCTTTTATTTTGGCTCAAAGTAGGACCAAAATAAGGTGCTCTTATCCATTTTTCCAACACATTCTACTAAACTGTATTACATCCACCAATATAAATAGCAAAATAGACACAACCTTGCTAAGCAAGACTCCTATCCTAAATAGGAAACACAATTCTAATTAAATAAGAAAGTCTAATTACATAAGGAAAGTAATATAATCCTAACATACATAGCATCACTGGCCTAACTCCTCCGGTGCGTGTGTTGAGTGAAGGATAACTTGAACATGTCCAACATCAATCAATTATCATCAATTTTGGTCCATTTCTTATATATGTAGGCAGGATGATTGAACAATTAACGACATCAACCATGTCAATTCATAGAGATATGAGAGAAAATGGTTCACTTGACCTGGCTCCACTCGGATCGGACTTTAGAAAAATAATTTTGGGTCAACTGCGATTTTGGGTGCAATGCTAGCTATACAGACAGAGGGATATTTAAGTGCATCTATCCCTCACCATTTTTGGTGAGGGACACCCCTTTTGAAGAAGTTTCAAGTACAAAAGGGGTGTCCTCCATCAAGTACAAAAGTCCTTTTGTACTTGAAACTTCCCCAAAAGGGGTGTCCCTCACCAAAAATGGTGAGGGATAGATGCACTTGAATATTTCCTATACATTAAATATTTAATATTTTAACAATTTTTTATATGTCTTGAGCCATGCCTCAAAAATTGCACCCATCCATAACTTTATTATTTTAAAATTAGTGGTGTAAAGAGAACACATCCACGGTTCTCATTCAATATATGAAAAATTATAAAATGCATTGAATGGCTAAGATATTTTGATCTTCTTAGACACACCTTTTAGGGCACTTATGCAGGGTCATCATAGAGTCAAGGTTCGATGAAACCATGCACACCCAAGTAGATCAGAATCCAGTTGCATAGGTGGCCACATTATGGATGGATGGCTTCCTAAAGATGATGGCCAACAGCCTCTGCTTGAACTGCTCTTCTACTCTATCACTATTACTGTGTTACATCACTTTTGTATGATTGTTGAGGAGATTAATTTATCTGCAGATCTTAAACAAACACCAAAAGCTACATTTTCTACTATATACACTGATCCAACAGACCAAATTAGCCAAATTATAAATGTACACCATCGGTGTCACTGAGTGGGGAAAATGTAAAAGAGATGGCACATAATCATGTGAAATAAACATTTCTATATTGATGGTTGATGTAGAAAGAGCTGAAGTTGGACAATACATAAACCAAAGCAAACACAAAGTTCTATTTCTATAGAGAAAAAAGGGAGTGATCGATCTCGATAGCCATGAGAATCTCTTCTTTTAGTTGATTTTTAAGTTGGCATATGCTTTTGAACAACCCATACAAGAAGAACTCTAAAAGCAGCAGGTAGCTTTGCTTGGCAGCCAGCTACTGTTGATATGATAACCTTCATTGTGGTTGTCATCTGACTTCGATGAATGTTTTTCATCTGATCACTGAGAAAAATTAAGAGTAAAACTTGTAGCCCTTGGCTTGAATAATGATCTGCCTTAGTCCACCGATGGGCGCTATGATCATCAATAGAACCCCAAGTACAATGCAAATCTGAAATACACAAACAATGATAAGATCAGCTCAATCTTCTTATAGAATTGGAAGAACAAAGACAAAAGAATCGAGAGAGTCAGTGCCTGAACTGAACATACCCAATTTGTGATCCAAGACAAGCTGTATCTTTTAGGCTTATAGATTGCAAGCCACATGATGCAAGGGAGCTGTAACAAGAGATTTGAGTGGTCAGATGTCAAGGTAAGAGAGTGGCACAGGTGCAAGTTAATGATGTGCTGGAGTAAGGGTTTTGTTTAGAAGAATCAAAGGAGGCATTGAGCACCCTCAAATGCAAAGATGTGCAGTGGGACACAGCAAACATGACCACATGATGATTCATCCCCAATCAAGAGTGAAACAAAACAACGAAATAGACTTGGGTGCAATGAAGCAATCCACTGATGGAAGGCTCAAAGCGAATGGAAATCAAATGCTTTTGGCACTTCTTGATGTCATAATGCCCCCACTTTTTCTTTTTATTTCTTTTTTCCAATTGGTTAAAAAATTGATAGTAGCTTACGAAGTATGTTGTAGGGGCAAAAGCAAATCCTCCAAAGAATCCGAGGAGTCCACCAAAGAAAGGGAAGGTTATAGCAACAAACATTGTAAATGCTGCACCAGGATAAAATGGAGGTAGTTAAAAATAAGATCAAGTAATGCTACTGATTGTTTATAATTTAAAACAATTCTATTGAAGGGAAAAACTAAGATCAAGTAATCCTTCTGATTGCTTATAATTTAAAACACTTCTATTGAAGGGAAAAACTAAGATCAAGTAATCCTACTTATTGTTTATAATATAAAACACTTCTATTGAAGGGAAAGGAAATTACCAACATAGACGGATCTTGAAATTAAGCGAAGAGGAAGGCCAGGGGTAAAGTGGAGCTTCTTAACCAGCACAGTTTCTATCATGTCGAACACGGGCATGGCATAAATCTGTTTCCAAGAAAATAAATGAAAATAAAAGGTTAAAAAAAATATCTACTAGCATTGAAGTTCAAGAACTCATGGAGATTAAATTCGATGGGAGTGACATTATCATTTCTCAAACTAGCTTTATAAAAAACTTGGTTTAATTGAGTTTTTGGTTGAAATATCTGTAATTTTCGTCATGGAGATTCTAGTTGACTTGACTTGGTGTATATACTAGTGAGCTTTGAATTTCATCTCTTCAAAATTCAACTATAACTGATTGAATGGAAAGGACGAGGAAATGGTAGGTTGGGAGTGTGCGAAAAAGCACCTGATAGCTTCCAATAACATGGATAACAACCATCATGTTTGCTATTGCGATTAGCCAATGCGGCTTCTGTAAGGAGAGAAGGATATTGTCTTCGACTGCGTTCCCAAAAGCCCAATAGCCAACCAGTGCAACTGGGAAGTAGCAGATTGCGACAATGATGTAGGCAACAATCACACCCTTCCACATAGGTTTCTTTGACGGCTTCTCAGGAGTAGAAGGGATTGTTGCTTGGATCTCCAAAACCACATTGTGCCCAGCATAGGCAAAAGCAACATCTCCCAATGCGCTGAAGAAGTTGAAAACTGTTCCCGCCGTGCTATGAGCTTTGTAGCCATATTGTACATCAGGTTGCTTCCCTTTGTCAACAGAAGCTCCCCAAGCAATGGTGGAGTAACTGTTACAAGATAGTAAATAAATAAATAAATAAATTAGCAAAACAGATTAAAAGAATCATCTTGTATTGGAAAAAAAAAAAAAGGCTTTAGTTGCATTTGGTGATTTGAAGAGTTCAAATAGATTGATCAAGACTGTTTGCTTCATCTAGTTCTTATTGGTGGACCACTACACAAGAAAATAAAAAATCACATAGATTGTCTATTATTCTTAAGATTTGCTGGGTAAGACCCACAAATAATACATTTGATATATCTGTGGGAAATCTAATAATGAATATAAGAAAATGAATCATGTGAAATTAAAATGAGAACAAGAAGATTACCTGAGGGACATGACTGCAGCGGCCAAAGACACCCCAGAAATAGAGTTGAAGTTCGGCAGTTGAGATAGAACAAAGTGCACAGAAGCAAAGATCATAATGAAATAAGTTGTTTTGATGTCTTTGCAGTGGGGCATACAAATCACATCATGGAATTTCTTTAGTGATTTTCCGCCAGTAACCATGTAGACAATGTCTACACCAACTTCGACGATTAATTGTTGTGGTACAACAATCCATAGGCCAAGCTTTTCACCAAAGGCATGCTGACCCAATTCATGGTATCGATCAAATCGCTTTCCAGGTACCATCTCATGCATCTCAACCATTTGCCAAAGGGTGTACAAGGTGACAATCCATGATATAACAAGCACTGCAATCCCAGGACCCCTGAAAGTAACAGCTCTAGATTTCAATAACTACAAATGAGGTGTCTCTTATCTACTCCATTCATGGATAAAGGACAATTCATCTTGTTCTAAGATGAATTCTATGATCAGGGTTTCAAGAAAAAAAAATGGAATATTGATCACACCATAGTCATAGTTCTAATCCTGAAGCGTATAAATGTAATTATTAGATCGAAATTAATCAAGTGAGTGCTAATCATTATCACATCCTATTACTAAAATCTTTAAACAAATTCTCAGAATGACCATAGATTTAAGAATCATTTTGGAAAAAGAAACACTGACTCTCTTGAAAACTAATACCAAATTCTACAAACTATGGCAAGAACCGCCAGATGAACATTTATAATTTACACTGTGCATCCACGTATGTTTGTGTTGATTCCCACTATAATTAGAATGACTCGATGACAAAACACGTTCTACAACTGAGAATCAAACAACATCCATTTAGAGATCAGTAAGCATCACCAAATTAAGAAATCAATTCATCTCCAACTTAAGCTTTGATTCAAAATACATTAATCTCCTTAAAAACCAAAGCATACCCAGTAACCCAATATAAAAAAAAAAGAAAAAGAAAAACCAAACACAATTGGAATAGTTCTTCCAAGATAATGACACATACCATCCAAGTTCTGACATTGCGTATGGCAGGCTGAGGACTCCTGCACCAACCATGGCAGTAACATTGTGGAAAGCTGAATACCACCACTTTGCATTCCTCGAAGAAGCGATCGGAAGCCATTCGTCGATCGCCTTCTGCTTGTTGGATCGCCCATCCACCTGTGAAAACTCAACCATTTTCTCCATAATCAAAACCCAAACTCCAAAATGCTCTAAATCTCACAACCAGGAAAAAAAAATCCAATGGCACCAGCAGCAGAATAAGCACTATTTAATGGAATGGAGATGTTAGTTACAAGAACAGGTGTAAGACAGTGAAGAAATTGGCAAGCTTTCAACGGGGAAGAACTAAAAAAAGGAAGGCGGCAACTGACAATTTATATGTTCTCTATATTATAAATAACTACTTTGAATTTTGACCATTTTAAGGAATCTCCTTTGTTCGGACAAGAAAGGAAGACAGCCTGAATCTTAGACTTGTCAAGTTGTCATCATATGGCATTTTAGGAGCGGCTATGAATATTTCTCTAAGGATTGATAACTACCAAAAACTACTTCAAACTTCAAGGCAGACAATGGGCCTGAAACAAGCCCAGATCAAAGTTGGTCCTAAAGCCCGTTTCGGGTCTGAATGAGGAAATGGGCAGACCTGGGCTCATTCTATTCACAAATTGAGTGTACTCACATAAAGCTCTAGGATCCATGTCAGATTTGGGCTCACACTCATACTCCTTAACCGTATCTGAACCTGACCCATTAATCAATCTGATTGCAAATAATAACCCAAAACGAAAATCAAAGGGGTCAATCCAAGCCCTAAATTACAAGACCAGGCTGGTGGGTTAAAGTGCAGTTAATTAAATCAGATCAAGTTAGCACGTTAAATCATGAATGGCAAGTATGGACTCAACCCAAACCTGACCGTTTAATAGTAAGGTTGGAATTGTAAAGCAGAGAAAAACCCAAACCATAATTTAAAAAGGTCAAACCAAATCATGTGATCAGCTTGAGTTGATGGGTCAGGTCAAGAATTCGCACCCCTAAGTAAGAGTAGCTTGCTTGAATATGATCGGGATCAGTGTGATGTTCACCATTGGATTGATTAAGTGTGTATCAAGCGATGCGATGAACTCACTTATCTAAGCATCCTTATCTAAACCATATGTGGCAATTTCCAACTATACATTTCCAAAAATCCGCTTAGAAGGCTTTTGGTGAAAAACCAGGAAAATGTATGGTTAAAAAAAAAAAAAAAAAAGCCTATTTGGATATTTGTAACTCAATTTACATGTAAATGAGAGTTTTTTTTTTTTTTAATACTTTTTCTATTATTGTAAATGTGGTTTTACCTTTTTAAGTAATAGTTGGTCTACGATCATGGTTTGCACCCGAAGGTTGTAGGTTCGAAACTGCACTACTACACTGGGGAGCTACAGGAGAGTTTATTCGGCTACCCTCTGCCCGGAGGGATTAGTCCAGCCCAAAGGGTTAGAAAGCCTCCGATAACGCAAAGAAAAAAAGAAAAAAGAAAAAAGAAAAAATCCCTTTTTAAGTAACAGTAGTTTAACTTCTTTGCTTATTGTAACTAAGCATTTTTTTTTTTGCCTTAACAGGCAATTGTATTGATAAGGAGGAGGGAAAACAAGAACTTCCAAAAGCCCCCCAAAAAAGACAGCAGGAGGCAGCTGAAATGAATAGACAGAAAGATACAGAAAGACCTCAACAAGAGAATAAAAAACCTGTTAGTAACTTTTGGTTAGCTGAACTTGAACTCCCAAAAAATGATTACAGGTTTTTGTATTCGCAGGAAAACTGATTGCCAAGTTCAAGGATCAAAGCAAAGCTCAAGGAATGAAGACTTTGGATCAATGACTAGACTCAGAGTCATCGACTCGAGTAACTGACTAGACTCAGCTGACTCAATGACGTATCATTTTGGATCGAGTCGATAGTGATGACTGATGGAGCCACTAGAGATGTAAATGGGGTGCATTCGGGTTGGGTCCTTAGTGAGTCTGTACACAAATTCTCGACCCGGCCTGACTGCGGTGGGCCCAGACCTGACTCCAATATTAAAATATATACCCAAGGCAGGGACCCACCCAAAGGGTGAGATAAGTTCCCACAAACTTTTTTTGAAAGATAATTGCCCAGGATTACATGGTTTCCAGTGTTTTGGATTTTCAACGTGGGCCCCTTTCATGGTACTTTGTGGGTCATGTTCTGACGCCCCACAAAAGAAATAAGCTACAAAAGTTAAAATGGTAAGGCCGAGAGCGAGAGAGAGAGAGAGAGAGAGAGAGAGATTGATTTTCATTACAATGAAATCATAGAAGAAAAATCAATAAAATTCAAAGTAGAACCATGGGAATTCTCATTTCAATGAAATCACAGAAGAAAAATAAATAAAATTCAAAATAGAAACATGGGAATTCTCATTTCAATGAAATCATAGAAGAAAAATCAATAAAATTCAAAATAGAAACATGGGAATTCTCATTTCAGTGAAATCATGAGAAAAAATAATAAAATTCAAAGTAGAAATATGACAAATTTCATTTCAATGAAATCATGAAAAAGAACCCAATTTATATTTCACTTTACTTCACTTGGTTTTGTAATAACATGCCTCGTTTTAGAGAGAGGGTGGTAGGTTGAAATTGGGTAGAGGAGAAAACAGAAGCAAGAAAACAACAACTCCCATCAAAACAAAACCAACTACAACAAAGCTACAAACCAACATCTGTGTTTTCATGGAAAAGAAAATCCCAATAAAGAGTTCCAATTCCCATTTCACCATTACCCATCTAAAACATCTTGAAATAATTACTATGGATTTAAACCAACAGCAACCCCTGATCTGAAACACAAGTCTAACATATCTAACCTCAACAACCAAATCCCAACAAAAAGAATCACAATTCACAAGTCAAGAGGCCTTCATACCTTGCCTGTGTTGTTGTTGGAAGTATAGGAGCTCTGTTCGGTGTAAAGAGCTTGTGTTCCCATGGTGACACAAATTTCCACGCACCAAACAAGAGAAAAATGAGAGAGGAAGAAGATAAGTTGGAATTTGGAAATGGTTTGAAAAGATTTCGAGATGGGTTGCTGATATTTAAAGAAGTTAGATAGCAAGTCGTAGGTAAATAGCTCTCATTCGGGAGGCTGACGTTTTGTTTGACTCTGGGTTCGTCTTTCCACGAAACCAAACTACATAAGAAATAATAAAATTGAAAGACTGACTTGATGGAGTATTAACGAAAGTTCAAGGAAAGTTGCGTATGCTGTACATTCTGCTAGCGTATATCACCATAAGTTTCCCACTTGTCCTTCAACAGTACGTATTTTTGGCTGTTTGTTAAAAGTTAAATGGGTTTTCTTGGTTTTGCATTCTATACTTTCTTGTACAGGGAGTGAAAATATGGATGGGAAGGTTTGAATTGCACATGGGCAAACCCAAACCATATCCAATTTGAGCCTGGCCCAAATTGTGAATTCTCTTTGGTCAGTTGGGCTGAATTGGGTTTATTTTTGGTCGCGTACCACAATCATCATCATTAAAGCTTTGTTTCAATTATATTGGAAATGATTATATGAATTTTATTTCTCCATTCAATTTATCAAAGCCAAATCTATTGAATCCACTATGGTAGATATTTATCTTTTGGGTCTTTTTTTATCTATAGTAAATATATGGATATTTTTTTCGGTAAAACTATTGAAGCAAATGCAGCTTTATAGACCTATCTAAGATAAGGGATGTTTTTTTTCGTTTCCAGTTGTGCTTCTTGTCGTCTTGTTTGTTTATGGAGTAGAGGTATTCCCAAATTTCAAAGGGGAATCAAATAAAACAACCTTATGAAGGGTTTGTTAAAAAAAAAAAAAAAAAAAATCTTATGCAGTTATCATGTTTGTTTCTTTTGGGTATCATCATGATTCATGCCCATCCTCATTTAGGTCTTTTTTTTATCTATAGTAAATATATGGAGATTTTTTCGGTAAAACTATTGAAGCAAATGCAGCTTCATAGACCTATCTAAGATAAGGGATGTTTTTTACTTTTCCAGTTATGCTTCTTATCGTCTTGTTTGTTTATGGAGTAGAGGTATTTCCAAATTTCAAAGGGGAATCAAATAAAACAACCTTATGAAGGGTTTGTTACCAAAAAAAAAAAAAAAAACTTATGCAGTTATCATGTTCTTTCTTTTGGGTATCATCATGATTCATGCCCATCCTCATTTAGATAGATGACAAAGTGCCCCCAAAATGAGGATGTAAATGGGCTGGATCGGGTTGGACCACCGCGGTCCATGCCCAATTTTTAGGGGTAGGGTCCTACTGGTAACCAGTTAATTGGGCCTATTTCATTACCAACGAAACAAAAACAGGTTAGATGAAATAGCTAATAAAAGGTGTGGCAAGCATGATTTCAAGTATCAATAACAGAGTCTGTATTGGTCTAGCAAAAATAATAGATATTGGCCCAGTTGTGGAACCTGAAGATTTTTTTTAGGGATTGAGTCTGCATTGACCCCCTAGTTATGCCCTTGTTTTTATATTGTGCTTTTACTATGTGCCTGTTCTTGTACTTTTGTACAATTATTTTACTTTCATTTGAAATTTGAAATTTGAAATATTATAAAATTTAAATGCATGTACCTTTTGTTTTTATAATTATTTTATTAAATGTGACATGTGGAATCAATAGTCTTTAATTCACTGAATCAATTAAAATGAATCTCACATGCACAACTCCCAACAATGTGTTGCATGAATTTGTCACTTCTTGTGAAGCCTACAAGGATCCATGACGACAAAGGGAAACAAAGAGATGGATTGGCTAACATGCATGTGCGGAGTAGCCTCCTTAATAGGAATCCATTCAAATGATCTTCACGATGTCAATTAAAAGAAGCCCCCACATATGGAAAGATAGTCTATATAGGTGGGAAGAGAGCCCGCATTCAAAGGAAGAAACCTCGTATCTAGGGTTCAAATCCAAGTAGGTAACGTCAAATGAGTGAGTTTTATTGAATGGCTTGGATCAATTGTATATTCGGCTATATATGTAAATGAAAAAGGGCTTAGATTGATCAGATATGGAACTGGGTCTATACATCTGACCTCTAGTGGTCAACCCAACCCAAGCACATTGCCAATCGAAGCCACTGCCATCCATCCCCCTACAAAAATTTGCACTGATTTGGGACCATGATTTATCAGCCTTCAATCAGACGGTTAGAACTGTGAGATGATGAGAGCCACGATCGACAACAATTCTGACCATGTGCATGATGGGCCCATGCCCAGACCCCACAATGATTCATTCACCAAAACTGTAAACATTCACATGTTTTGTGAACTTGCTTTCTCTAAGAAATTCAGCCTGATACCTTTCCAAAATAAACCCTAGATTTTGAAATAATGTCAACATTCATGGATATTGATTGTGTGAAACCCTTGATTCTGATTCTTGTTCCATTTGGGACAAGCCAATGGTCTGATTCCTGAAGTTTCCCCTAGATTTACAATTTGGGGATACAAGACATGCTTGAAAAGCCCACAAGATATATTTATTTCATTGGGTGAAGTGTTTTTATCATTCTTCTCCAGAAAGGCAGTCAGATATTAATGTAATTCAATGATAAGAGGTTTGGACTGACCTGGTTTTATTCTAATCTCACTTAATATAATGAGATCTCAAAATGTACTTCCCTTGATTATGATGAAGACTATACTAATCGATTTGTTTATTTCATGTACAATTTCGAAGGAAAACAATGGATTTCAAAATGTAATTCCCTTGATTATGATGGAGATTATACTAATCGATTTGTTTATTTCATGAACAATTTCAAAGGAAAACGATGGGTGGAATGCACATGAATCGACAATCGCACATGAATCGACAATTGCATACATCCACTAATCCTGTTTACACAGTCAAATCAACGATTAACGACAAACCAATGACAACAAAGTGTGAAATTCTAGTGTCATAAGGGAATGTGAATAGGATTTTTTTTTTTTTTTTTTTACTTTTAAAAAATTGACAGAGTCTGTTGTTTGGAAATGAAATGTTATATTTGTTTAAGGGTATGATTAGGCTGTTGGCGCGAATTCCTGAAACTTGGCATGTTCTGACTTACTGAATTATGGAGGTTTTATAGCCTAAACAGGTGTGTTTACTCAATCATGTGCATGTTGCTTATGGCACAGGTGAACCCAATCCTTATTTAATAACTAAGTAGCATGATTTGTTTCATCTGTTCACTTGCAATATATGTATGAATTCATGATATAAGAGTCTCAATGGGTACAGGTAGATGGTTAACTATAGAATACAACAATTGCCTATAAAGAAAAGAATCTCATAAATAATTGAAGGGCTAGGATCTTCCAATGTGGGAGTTTATAGGATGTCCTTTGTTTGAAGTGGGGCAATGAGATAAATGTTATGGATCACTGCACCATGTGCAACACAAACAAACCAGAAATTTGATGTTGCACAAGACTTCATGTTGGATATATTCATGGCTTACATGTTTCTCAAATGCATAGGAATACCTAGATCTCTATAACCGAGCTATCCATGGCCTAGATTAGTGCAATCTGGGCCTTGGGCTAATTGGCTATATATGGTCAGATTATTGGATGGCCTCCACCTGATTTTGGTTTAGGATGCAATTTGTAAATGGAGAAGGATTTTGATTTTCTCATATCTTGACCTAGATTTTAAGAATATATAAGCAGTAATTGAGATCTGAACCTAGATTAATCCCAAGTACAGATGAGATCTTAGATCACTAAATCTTGCCAACTTAAAAAATAAAATAAAATGTGTACATAAATAGTGATCCAAGGCTTAGAAACTTAACTATCTAAAAAATCAGAATTAACTGAGATACATCATTGACTTGGTAACACTAAGTCTGCTTATTTGTATAAGAACTGCATAAGAACTGAAGACGTCAAAATTAATAGTAAAATGAGCTCCACGAAGGATTATTGAAGAAGTGAAGTATGAATGATATAAAGGGGTGAAGGATATAATGTAGCAATGATATGAAGATTTAAATTATTAAGGTGATGGTTGGGTATTTATTTCTGAACTTCTCTTGATCCACTTTTCATTAATAGGGAGATTATTTGATGTTCATTTTGTATGTCCACCTTTGACCTTAATTTTTAACCACTTATGACATGCATTCTTATGTATTCAATACAATATATATATATATATATATATAAAATGATAAAAAATAAGCATCCAAATGGAATTTGCTGATCCATCTTTAATACTCATCCAGTGGCGGTGGGAGTTTTTCTGGAGAAATAAGGGTATGCTTGGAAATGGTTTGATATAGTCAAGTTCGGATCTTTATCACATTGTTCATGATGTGATTCAGTTAATCCCAAACAATATTACAAATCTATCAATTGAAGCAGATAGTGGTTAATTTACTTAAAATCCTTAAAAGATCCAAGCCAATTAGTTTACAGAGATAGATTTAAGGCGCGAAAATTAGTGAGCCATCTTTCACAGTCTAAGGCATTCAATTTGTGACTCTTTCTTTCTACTCGGTCTTTATGATTCCGCAGGAAAATCAAAAGTTTTCATCAGGTTCCAGCCTCTCTCTTTGGCTGATCTTCATTCGTTGATATCTTCATGATTTTAGACTTCTTCCTTAGCTTTGGGATTAATTTTCTTTTTGCTTGCTACTCAGGCTATGGATTTTCCTTTTTGTTAATAGGGTATGCCCATTGGAGAGGAGCTTCTTTTATGCCTGGTTTTAAGTATATGAGTTGTCACGACCCCATTTTGTAAGCATGGAGTTTTGCATGAGATTAGGGGCCAATTAGAAATTCTTTTAATAAAATACACAACTGTGGCCCCCAATCATGGTCCCTAGCTTAAGGATCGAACTCCGCGGTGTGGTGTAGATATTTCCTCGGTTCAACGACAATATAGTGGAAGTTTCATAAATAAACAAACGATAACAATATTAAACGTTTAAGAGCTATCATAGCTTTCAATTACAGAAGTTAAAGTTTAACAAAAGAACCAAAATAGTGTAATTACATGGCCTCAAACAAAAAAAACCTAAGCCAACAAAATGATATATAAAATAAACTATCCAATGTATAATCGTGAAGGTACTTGAGTGCAGGGTCATGACGACTTAGATGATGTCGTCCGCACATCACTTTTGGAACTCATCCAGTTGATCTGCCCAAAATGCCTCTATCTCCTCCTCAAAATCGGTGGGCTTGGTTTCTATACAACAAGAGTAACATCATCAGACTACGAATAACCGGCAGGTAGATACATATAAATAACAATAGATATATAGTATCAAATAAAATTAAAAACAATGTGATCATGTGAAATTTCAATAATAAATATACTAAGCCCCTATTTGGCATCACTAATTTTTGCCTCTATTTCTCAAAATCTCTAAATCGGGTAGATATTTTTAGAATATAGGCATTTGGCAGCATTTAGCAGCCTCTTTCTTTTGTAGAGAAGTACTGGCAATGGCTCTGCTTCTCACATGCTACCATTGATAGCATGTAGAAAGTAGAAGGGAGAAAAAAGATGTGGGTGAACAGTGTTCTTGCCCATTTACGCTCCTGTCCATTTTTTTTTATTTCTTTGCCTCAAATCTTGTAGTGTAAATCGAGATCCAAATCGTTGGAAATGTTGAAAAGATCAAACATGGTCATGACACCAAATTCCAGCCATTGGATCATCACTAATCTCGAGACATGTGCGAAAAAGCGAGCCATTGGATGTAATTTTTTGAAATATGTGGCCCCCAAACACAAAATCTAAACCGTTAGATATCTTGGAAGGCCGAACATGACTGTAGGGTCACTTTTCAAAGCTTGGTACCTTGTGGATCTCGAGAAATTTATGAAAAACTTCCGAACATTGATATAAAAAAGTCTCTTTGGGAGGCCGAACACGACTGTTAAATCGGTCTGCAGTCGCAATACAATGGTTTTATCAGAAAGGTGCCACAACTATATTAAACGTTAACAATTGAGTGGTCTCTGAATCAAAGAATATCATTCAAACAATCAGTGAGAGGCTAGGCTTATCTGGTGTTAACAAGGTTCGTCAAATGAAAGATAAATTATTCTCCATCGATCAATCTTTCACTCAAAGTCCGGACAATGCTAGTAGTCCTCCCAAACCATTTACGATCAAAACCACCTCAGTCAATCCCAAACGAAAGTATGAAATACAAAGGGGGTCCTAAATCCATCTAAGTTCTCAATGAGATTCCAATAATACAATTACAAAGGTAAAGAACATGCTCATGACATATGGACGTCAATATTGAAGTATACAATTCAATTCCACTTACGTTATAGTCAAGGAGAATTACAATCCAATACTAGGTTAATGATTGTCCTTTTCATACCACTCATCACCATTCGGTCCAAGGGGCAATGAGGTCATTGATGTCCTCATCCCAAAGCCTTAGTGCATCCAATTGTAGTTGACATCATATCACCCTACTCCAACTTGGTTTATAAATCGAACATAACCCGAATAATCCACAAGGATATGGCTGCTCAAATATCCCTCACAAGTGGTCTCCCAATTAGTCCTCATTATATAGTGCCAAGGGTCCCAAACTAAGTCCACAAAGCCTAGATTGAACCCCTCTTTTAAAAAAAATAAAAACATGAAGTCTCTACGGCCAGCCATAGTACAACAATCCAAAATTTACATAGTTCTATCGTTGTAACCATGCAATCCTGCGGTTAGCCGTGAATTATACTATGGCGACCTCATAGCTAGCCGTTAAGGTCACCGTAGATCAACCTGTCAATCAGTTTGATTTGGTTGCCCTTAAGTTGACATTCCATAACTGAAGTCTAGGTTTTATGGCTAGTCGTAGGAATCATATAGCTAGCCGTAAGCTCTCAGAGATGGGTTTATGAAGCTGCTCAACTCCGAAACTACTCAGGGGCATTCCTTCCCCTCTTCAAACTGACTTTTGTAGCCTACATATTTAGTACCTAACCCTCTCCATTTGCACATTAAACATCCTCTAAGAACCCCATTTACTCCTATTCAAAGAAAATATACATAAACAAGCCATTTCTCCATAATTACAATAATTGAGCAAAAAGGAAGCTAATATGAAATCAATGCTAGAATCAATGATTAAAGTACATATATCATATACATTTCACATATATTCACCTACCTTGGTTAGAGAAGTACTCAAAGGACCAAAACCCTAGCTCAAAATCCTCTCTAAGACAACCTCTAAGGAAAACCAAATCCAACTCAAATCCTACCACAAAATCAAATAGAAAGAAGGCTAATAAGCTAACTAAACTTACTTCTAACCATATTGGTAAGAAGCCCTAGCTTACACAAGGAAATCAGCTTATCTAAGGTAGAGAGAATTGGAGAAAACTCTTGAAAATTGTATGGATGGGTTTGTTGGAGCCTGAGGAAAATGAAGATGATGATGATTTATAGCTCGAAGGTCCTTTGTTCTTCAATGGAGCATGAGAGAGTGAAAGGGAAAGGGAGAAAGGAAGAAAGAGGGAAAGAGAAAAGAGAAGATGTTAATTCTGGTGAAGCATGAAATGGTCTTTAGTAAAGGTAGGGAGTTTTACAAATTTACAGTTTAGTCATCGGTCAACTTTGGGTTAGGATTTGGTAGTCATCGATGCGCTAGATTGAAACATGGTTGAAGACAAAAAGTTTTGGAAATTAGGTTATCTACCCAATAAACCCAAAATCACGAAAATAAGAAATTACTAAAAAGACTGCTTAAAACTTTCTAAAATTGCAAACTACCCCCTGCTATGACCAGATAAACTCAGAACGCAACAAAACTTTGCACACATAATTCCAACAGTAAACTGGACTCGTTTAGTGTAACACCCCGTCCCTTAATCTTTTATTAATTATAATTAATTGTGTGATTAATTAGTAAGTTTGTTTAGAGTCTTAGTGAGTCAGGTTTGACGTGTGGATCATGCATATGAAGTCTTGTGCGAGTCCGAGCTCGTTTGGGTACAGTAGGGCGGTGGTTTGCAAATTTGGAAAGTTTTCAGGAGCTTTTATGAGATTATGAGTTTTTGCGAGTTTGGGTGCATCAGATAGGTCTCGACATTTCACGAACATTAGTCTTCAGTAGGGCTGTCAAAATGTCACACGACCCGTTAACACGACACGAACCCACACGATATTCACGAGTTTGGGTTGGCTCTTAATGGGTTATGGTCGTTAATGGGTCAAACCCGTTAACACGTTAAGTTAACGGGTCGGGTATGAATTAAACAAGTAACCCGTTAACAACCCGCTTGACCCGTTAAATTTTTCTTTACTCCCTAAATGTAAATAAATTAATTTATATTCATAAAAAAAGAAATTAAAATTTATTGTTTTATAGTGGGTTGTTAGGTGGGATCCACTTGAGATCCTCACTTATAGTTTCATGTGGCTTATATATTTTTCTTCTTCTATTTTTGTATAATTTGTTTTTAAATTTCGAAATGACTTAATTACTTAACGGGTTAACCCGTTAAATTAACGGGTTGGGTCGGGTAACCCGTTAAATTAACGGGTCATGTTCGGGTTAGATTTTTTGACTCGTTAAGTTAACGAGTCGGGTATGGGTTGAGGTGATTTTAACCTGAATTCGTTAACTCGTAACCCGAATTCGTTAACACGACACGATTGACAGCCCTAGTCTTCAGTCGCGTTTTGATTCAACACGTTGAATTAACTGAGATACATCATTGACTTGGTTACACTAAGTCTGCTTATTTGTATAAGAACCACATAAGAACCGAAGACGTCAAAATTAATAGTAAAATGAGCTCCACGAAGGATTATTGAAGAAGTGAAGTGTGAATCATATAAAGGGGTGAAAGATATAAGTAGCAATGATATGAAGATTTAAATTATTAAGGTGATGGTTTGGTATTTATTTATAAACTTCTCTTGATTCACTTTTCATTAATGGAGAGATTATTTGATGTTCATTTTGTATATTCACCTTTGACCTTCATTTTTAACCACTTATGACATGGATTCTTATGTATTCAATATCCCTCACAAGTGGTCTCCCAATTAGTCCTCATTATATAGTGTCAAGGGTCCCAAACTAAGTCCACAAAGCCTAGATTGAATCCCTTTTTTTAAAAAAATAAAAAATAAATAAAAACATGAAGTCTCTACAGCCAGCCATAGTACAACAATCCAAAATTTACATAGTTCTATTGTTGTAACCATGCAATCCTGCGGTTAGCCGTGAATTATACTATGGCGACCTCATAGCTAGCCGTTAAGGTCGTTGTAGATCAACCTGTCAATCAGTTTGATTTGGTTGCCCTTAGGTTGACATTCCATAATTGAAGTCTAGGTTTTATGGCTAGTCGTAGGAGTCATATAGCTAGCTAGCCGTACGCTTTCAGAGATGGGTTTATGAAGCTGCTCAACTCCAAAACTACTCAGGGGCATTCCTTCCCCTCTTTAAACTGACTTTCATAGCCTACATATTTAGGACCTAACCCTCTCCATTTGCACATTAAACATCCTCTAAGAACCCCATTTACTCCTATTCAAAGAAAATATACATAAACAAGCCATTTCTTCATAATTACAATAATTGAGCAAAAAGGTAGCTAATGTGAAATCAATGCTAGAATCAATGATTAAAGTACATATATCATATACATTTCACATATATTCACCTGCCTTGGTTAGAGAAGTACTCAAAGGACCAAAACCCTAGCTCAAAATCCTCTCTAAGACAACCTCTAAGGAAAACCAAATCCAACTCAAATCCTACCACAAAATCAAATAAAAAGAAGGGTAATAAGCTAACTAAACTTACTTCTAACCAAATTGGCAAGAAGCCCTAGCTTACACAAGGAAATCAGCTTACCTAAGGTAGAGAGAATTGGAGAAAACTCTTGAAAATTGTATGGATGGGTTTGTTGGAGCCTAAGGAAGATGAAGGTGATGATGATTTATAGCTCGAAGGTCCTTTGATCTTCAATGGAGCATGAGAGAGTGAAAGGGAAAGGGAGAAAGGAAGAAAGAGGGAAAAAGAAAAGAGAAGATGTTAATTCGGGTGAAGCATGAAATGGTCTTTGGTAAAGGTAGGGAGTTTTACAAATTTACAGTTTAGTCATCGGTCAACTTCGGGTTAGGATTTGGTAGTCGTCAATGCGCTAGATTGAAACATGGTTGAAGACAAAAAGTTTTGGAAATTAGGTTATCTACCCAATAAACCCAAAATTACGAAAATAAGAAATTACTAAAAAGACTGCTTAAAACTTACTAAAATTGCAAACTACCCCCTACTATGACTAGATAAACTCAGAACGCAACAAAACTTTGCACACATAATTCCAATAGTAAACTGGACTCGTTTAGTGTAACACCCCGTCCCTTAATCTTTTATTAATTATAAATAATTGTGTGATTAATTAGTAAGTGTGTTTAGAGTCTTAGTGAGTCGGGTTTGACGTGTGGATCATGCATATGAAGTCTTGTACGAGTCCGAACTCGTTTGGGGTACAGTAGGGGGCTGGTTTGCAAATTTGGGAAGTTTTCAGGAGCTTTTATGAGATTATGAGTTTTTGCGAGTTTGGGTGCATCGGGTAGGTCTCGATATTTCACGAACATTAGTCTTCAGTAGGGCTGTCAAAATGTCACACGACCCGTTGACACGACACGAACCCACACGATATTAACGGGTTTGGGTTGGCTCTTAATGGGTTCTGGTCGTTAATGGGTTAAACTCGTTAACACGTTAAGTTAATGAGTCGGGTATGAATTAAACAAGTAACCCGTTAACAACCCGCTTGACTCGGGTTGAAATGACTTAATTACTTAACGGGTTAACGAGTTGGGTCGGGTAACCCGTTAAATTAACGGGTCGTGTTCGGGTTAGATTTTTTGACCCGTTATGTTAACGAGTCGGGTACGGGTTGAGGTGATTTTAACCCGAATTCGTTAACCCGTAACCCAAATTCGTTAACACGACACGATTGACAGCAATAGTCTTCAGTTGCGTTTCGATTCAATGCGTCGAAGAGGCCCACATATTATCCTTAGTGAAAGCAAGGAATAAACTTAAATTTCCATTTAGGCTAACCTAATATAAACCTCTTCATCCATCTCTTATCTTCTATCTCTTCCATTCACTGTTTCTTCTCCAAAAACTCAACCCCTTCACTGCGTCCCTTCCATTTCCGGCCACCGGAGCTTCGACATCACCGGTAAAGCTTCACTTCATCTTCCCCAAGCCTCCAAGAGCTCACCCAACTAATTTTCTAAGATTTTCTCTCACTACACACTCTAAGGTAAGCTCCCAAAGCTTGTAGACTTAGCTACCTTCTTCCTTTGGCTTAAAAATGGATTAGAGAAGCTCACCCAACCCATTTACATCCATTTTGTAGTTGGTTTTAGGATTGAGAGCCATTTTCCACAAGTTTGAGCTTAAAGAGGTTTTTCCCCAATTTCTTTTGGGTTAGTAAAGCTCTTCATCAAGGCAAGTAGATAACTATATTTATGCATTGATATGTTTGTTTCCCTTGATTTGGTTGATTGATGATTCTTAGACAACCTCTTACTCATTTGTATCTTTGTTTGTTTGAAAACATGATAAATGGGTTTTATGTTTTCAGTGGAATGGATTTGATTTTGAATGGACTTGATAAGAGAGGGGGAATGGTTGTATGTGGAGAGGGCTAGGCCCTATATTTCCTTGTTTGCAGGTGTGAATGAAGGAAGGGAGTGAATCTCCCCTTTTTGAACTGATCTCAGAATTCGCTTCAGAATTCTAGGAGTAGTTCGGTTAATCGAACCTGGGTGTCGGTTAACTGAATTGTAGTTCGGTGACCCTTCGTTTGCCTGTCGGTTCCAATTCCAGTGTGCTGCAATTTTCTGAAGGAGTTGCGAACTTGGTCACCCTATCGGTCGACCCTCGGTCACCCTGAGGGTTGACCGAACTGCACTCGGTGACTTGTCAGTTCCATTTCCAGAGAGCATGTTTTCATGACGTTTTGTGCAGTCGTTCGCCATGTCAGTTAACCGACCCTGTGGTTTTCTTGACCGAATTTCCCCCTTTTTGAAAGGGATTATCCATTGGTCTATGAACTTAGGTGGAACCTTAATTACCCTTTTTGGACTCATTTGACTATGAACGAGGAACGTTTTGAGCCGATGGTTCCTTGTAGTTATTCCAGTTTTCTCGGGTTTCAACTTATCTCAATCTTAAACGGAATGGGACAACATGATACCCTTCTTATATCTATGCACGAAGAGGTTTCGTTTGGGCTTTGCGAACCTAATTCCTTTCATTGACTGAGAAGGGTTGTATGAGACTCTGGGGATAATAATTGACTTAGGATTGGATTGTTTATAGCTCCTTATTCCGAATTGTATCGTTTGGTACTGCCTACAAGGAACGAACATGTTCATTTGCTCTGGTTGCTTTACTTTGGTTGGGGATCACATTGAGAACTTAGATGATGGACTTAGGATCCCTTTTGATGTTCCGTTTGTTCTGAGGTTTGTTTGAGGTGTTGAGGCTAGGGGCTTTCAATGTAACACTTGAAGAGAACAGCTATTGAAATCTGTTTGAAGTCTGATTTGATATGAGGTAAAGTAGTTTCTCTATTGTTTGATGAATCTTGTTCGTGAAAAAAGTCTAGCCCTCACTGATGTCTGTTTAGGATTCTTTGTGTCAGGCACCACTCAGTTGTTAACATTCAATACATCTGGGGCACCACCTGTGTGAGGACTTTGAATTTAGAACCTTAAGGCAAGTTTGGGCCAGGACGTAGCCGCATGAGCCAAGAGAGGACTGTTTGTAGTTCGGATTGGTGTAATGGACACCAATAGATGCCAATGAGGTATTACTCTGAATACCGGGTTTTGATCCCAAATGATAAATATCTCCACCACGACTCAATGTGAGTAAGGGAGGGCAATGACACTATCCCGTGGTAATTAGCATATGTGGACCGCCTACTTTGATTGATTTTTATATTAGCTCATTTTTTATTTTGATGCTTTGCATTCTTATGATCTTGTCTATTGTTTACTCTCTTTAGTACTGTATATCTTTGGTAATTTATATATCATTTGCTTGCCGACCATCGTATCTGATGATGCTACTCTTAGTGTATAAGTACTGAGCCCTTCTATCTCGAGGAAAAGACGACAAAAGAAGTTCAGGTAGATCAGCCTGATGACTTCCTATAGTATAGTACGGACGACATTGTAAAGCCGTATTGACCCCATACACGAGTGCTTTCATGCCTTATTTGATTAGTTTCATCTTTTGGTTCCTTATCTTTTTGTTTAGGCCCAATTTTAGTGTGACCTTCTTATTATAAATAATACATTTGTTAACCGTCTTAAACTTGAACTTAGTTAATGTATTTCAGTATTATCTCTTAATTATACATCTTGAGATACCGTCTGTTTTTCTGAAGCTTCCGTTATTTGTTTGAGATAATTAGTGAAAGGTCTTTAGAATTGAATCTATCCAGCCTCCAACCCAGGCAAATTCTTTTTAAGGGCTCTGGTCCAAGCAGCTAGACTGTTTGCAGCCAGAAGTCCCTAGATACAATTTCCATGACTAATTTGCCCTTGTCAACTGTTTAGGCATAAAATTTTGAATTTTAAAATTTCAAATCTTCCATTCTCCCTCTCTCAAATCTATCCTACCAAAGGAACCACTTCTGTGTTTCCGATTTCTGCAATATGACGAGCAACACCACACAACTTCTAGGATGCTTGTTCGGCGGCGGCGGCGGCGGCAGTGTTGAGGATCAGGTACTCTTCCACGGCTGCACATGGTATCTAGAACTCTGATCTGGGGCGGCAACAAGTATCGAAATCCATGTTTGTTTCTACACTTTGTAACCAAGCCCAATTTTCAACCGTCCATCCACTTGTCAAAACAAGACAAGATTTCTTTTTGTCTTTAGTTCATAATAAATAAAGAGTGCACTACTCTAGATTCGAAATCCGGATTTGGGTCTGTCAAGACGAAGATCAATTTAATAATCTCGTCTTTATGAGTCACCCACACGATTCCATGCCTTCTTCTGAATCATGGGAAATCGGGCGAAGATGGGGTTTGAGTCAGGGAAACAAACCATGCCTTCTTCTAAAGCCTGGTGTTGTGACAAATTATGTGCACGAAGATGGGGTTTTCCGATGCGATTGATGGTTCGAGGGAGTGGGTTTTTTCTGAGGCGAATGGATCAGATGGGGATTTGGGGAAATGTCGTGTTGCCGAAGAAGGGGGATCGCCATCGGACGCCTCGCCATGCCATCACCGGAATCGAGGAAGAAGGCAAATGGAGGATGGTTTTTGTGTTTCTAATTCCATAACGAAGAAGAATAAGAAAGTGGCCTTAGGATCTCCAGTAGTTCTAGGTTGGTTCTAGGTCAGGTTTGACCTGACCCGCTCCAGAAGTCTATCCCCATTCCAGTCAAAGTTAAATTTATCTGAGTTTTTTATTTTTTGTCAAATTTATCTGTGTTTTGGAAAAAATCTATCTGAGTTTTTGGCTATTTATCTGACTTCTGCAACAAATTTATCTGAGTTCTAGATGAATTTATTTGAGTTCTAGACAAATCTGTTTGAGTTTCTGGCTATTTATCTGACTTCTATAACAAATTTAACTGAGTTTTGGACAAATTTATTTGAGTTTTGGACAATTATATCCGAGTATTAGGCTATTTATCTGAGTTCTGGAACAAATCTATCTGAGTTATAAACAAATCTATATGAGTTTTTGGTAGATTTATTTGTGTTTTTTAATTTATTTGTGTCTTTTGAAATTAATTTGTATTTTTTGAAATAAATTTAACTGAGTTTTTGACAAAAAAGACTTGAGTTTTTTGCCATATTGTTCGCTAATTTGGAAAATTGGGTTATCTTAGTTTTGGAAAATGTATTTGCATTTTTTAAAATTTATTTTCATTTTTTAATTTTATTTACTTCTTTTGAAATTTATTTGAGTCTTTTGAAATTTATTTATACTTTTTTGAAATTTATTTGGATCTTTTGAAATTGATTTTCATCTTTTGAAATTTATTTATTTTTTTTGAAATTTATTTGTTTCTTTTTAAATTTATCTGCGTTCTTTTAAAATTTATTACTTTTTTTAATTTATTGTGTTTTTTGAAATGTATTTGCGTTCTTTTGATTTTTATTTGCGTTTTTTAAATTCATTTCATTTTTTGAAATTTATTTGCGTTCTTTTGAATTTTATTTGCATTTTTTAAATTTATTTCATTGTTAGAAATTTATTTGAAATTTGTTTCCTATTTTTTGAAACTTATTTGTGTTTTTTTGAAATTGATTTGAAAATCTCATTAGTAGAATTTTATTAATCGTGACTAATTTAATGATAGTTGACCGTTATTAATGACTTATCACACTAATCATGGGATATGATTTGAATAAAGGGTAAATTAGTTATTTTAGGTTTTCAAATTTAGAAAAAGAACCTATCACACTATAAAAAAAGATTGTGGACCTAAGGTAATAAAGTGAAATGTTCAGGGACCCGTCACCGAATCCCCCTATTTGTTTTATGTATTTTAGGAAATGTTTGCACCTCATAGCTGTGCTCGATCCAAATGGGACATGATTGGGGCCATGTTTCATTTGATTAATGTTGGAAAAATTTTAAATTAACACTAATCTCAAGCATAAACTCGGTTTCACTTTTGGGGGTGTGACACTTAGCCTCTAATCTCACTTACTAAACTAAAATATAATTAATTAATATTAATAACGCTATTAAGAGTCTAGACCTTACCTGAGTAGTAATCTATCATTTTTTAATTTATGTTTTATATTTAAAAAAAAAGAAGAAATACTAACTTGCCTTTCCAAAAAAAATACAAACAAATAGGGCCTAAGAAGTCAAATGCTCCATATATAGTGACACATGTTGTACTTGACTCATCCCCTCTGGTTATAAAGGTCCATAGTGCGTGGCCCTACAAAAAGTCAGCAATATGGGGAAGCGGTTCGATCTTCATTTTGATTATCTGTCGGGGTCTTTAGTCCATACACAACTGCAAGCTCCCATCGTGCTTCAGTTAAAACAAAACTGGTGCTCCAAAAGGTTTGACTCATGAACTGCAGGCCACAGAAAAGTGATTTAGTGATCTTAGGTAACTTTGATTATATGCACACAACTTTGAAATGACAATGTGGTTTAGTTATATCTAATGAGGGATATTAGTTATATATATCAGAAGGAATGGAAATGCCAAACCAATGACATCGATCTGGGGAGTTCAATTATTATGAAAAGGACTCAAATGTAAGGTAAGAAAATGACTGTGCCAACTGCCAGGTTAGGGTAGTGTAGGTGTCCCATGTGGCTTCTTTTCTAGCTACCACAGCTTCCAGGTGTATTGTTTTGGCTGTTTTGAGCCTGGTCTTGTTCGTTTAATGTGATGTTTTGAGCATGGTCTTGTTCGTTTGCTGTTTTTTGTTTTTTTTGTTTAAAATATGATTTTATTTAGATAGGATTGAGGATCCGTAGAGTTCTGTTACAGTGTATTATAGGCTTAACCGCTTGATTAGGTAGGAAGCTGAAAAGAGAAAGAAAAGTAAAAGCAAGCCTGTCACACAACCAGAAACAAAAGAAGTAACGAAAACGGCTCAGAACGCCCATAAGCAAAGTGGTAGATGCAATCATGGTTTGGTCTATATTCATGATGTTTGGCCGGCACCGGAGATCTGGACAGTAACCGTACTGACTACTGCCGTACCAGTGTGGATGGTACCCGTATTGTCCATTTCCAGACCATTAGGATGGCTTTATTGAGCAGCTTGGGCAGATTCATTTGCTGTTAAAACAAAACCACCAAAACCCAACCCCATGTTACCAAAAGAGGCGAAAAAAACAAAGAAAAAAATATTCTTCTTGGTGAACTGACTTTTTTTCACCTAATATGTGGTATCTATCTATCCACGCCGCACTTTCTATTCAGTATTCAACATATGAATGCAAATCGAACCAAAATACTTCGGCATTGGAAGTGTCACGTTCAAACAGTTTACCATCTATCATTTTGCCATCTATCATTTGAATGGGTCCAAGATTAAGCATTTTATCCATTGGAGTGCGGTAGCCACCAGCCATACAATGAGTGGATAGGATAAGGCTGACTCCAAGGGGGGACTTCGATGGATTGACGTGTAGACAGAAACGCCTGAGGTTTGTATTCTACTGTCATAAAGGATAATTTATCCTCTAATGCAAATCATACCATCTTTATAGGATTTTTGCCAAAATCTGCTGCTAGGGTAATGCATGTTCAGCTTTAATATTATCGAATGGCGAATTTCAACTCTAAATTTTATTACATATGGTCTCATGCTCTCCAATTAAGATTGATAGGATAAGACTATAATGATGATTTAGTTCGTATTAAGGGTAATAATTTTTCTTACCATCAAAGACTTGGGATCAAGTCAATCCCTTCACTTGCTCCTCCCACCCCATCACCCTTAAGTCGGCATTGATCTTGGTTTGATATTGATCTGATATTAGTTACCATTGGTGTTGCTATAATAAATTTGCGTGGTAGCAATTAAGCTTTGAAAACCTAAAATTATGGGTCAACAACTGGACTCATAATTTAGGCACCGCTGCCGATGTCCTAATATATTTGTCCCCTGCATTCTTGATTAATTACATGCATACAAATTGGCACTAGAGAAGGTATGAAGTCTCCATGGTTACCAACCGCATAGAAAACTAAGTGTACTTTTGTGAGTCACTACATGTGCAGTCCAGCTCTATGGGGCCATAGAGAAAATATGTATTCTCCTCCATGGTTACAAAACACACAAAAAACTAGAGAATGATTCTACTACTAGCAATGAAATGTGCAGTGGGCCGTACCTTTGATCAATGAAAAGGCCCTTTCACATTCTCATACAACCCTGAAATGGTACAAGACATACTTTCATCAAACCCTCACCAATTGTTGGATTGTACCTCAAAGAAATCTATGGTTAAAAGATCACAAAATTTTTAAGGTTGTTGAATGAAGGGCTAAATGATATGACAGGGCTTATTTTTTCTAGCCTTGTAAGGAAATATTTCCACATACGCTACACCCACTGATAAACTAACATCTAAGTAAGCCCCACAAGGTAGACCAAATAAAAGCAGCATATATAAACTAACATCTAAGTGAGCCCCACAAGGTAGACCAAATAAAAGCAGCATATGGACTGCTGGTAGGAGAAAATTTGTTAAAAGATAACTACAACTTTTTTTAGTACCCCAGCCAAGCGGGATTGTAACCCAAGAGAGCACTTGCACCCATGGAGAGAGAGCAGTCACACAAACAAAAAGAAGACACTGGCATGTGGGGAGGAAGCACCCCCACATGCAGGGGAAGGACACCTGCACTTGTGCTTGCAGAGAACATTTGTTAAAAAGTACCCACTAATCAGAGCATGTGAGCTTGATTAGCTGCCAGATATTTTTACCATTCAGTTAATGATCTTTCATACCGTTAACATTAATTCAGCTTCTTAGATCGTAAACTTCTGTTTGTTGCATCTCATTACTGTTTTTTTTTTCCTTTGTGTACTAAGAGGGAAACTGAAAGCTGGCAAGTAAGAAATTATTTTTTGGCTATTTGGAAGAATGTGTAAAGATACTGCCAGTAGTCTATGGCAGCTGTGTTACGCTCCAAGTCTCAGTCAACGACGTACCTGTGATGCCTTCTTTGGAGTCTTTTGAATCATAAGTCGGCATCTATTGCAAATTCCACAGCTTTTGCTTCCATTCACACTTTCTTGGCATTCCAGGAAAGTGAATGGCTGACGCTCCCATTAATAAAATATCTGATTTCCCACCTTTACAATCTACAGTGGACCCATGCTGTGATGATCACTACTTTTGATGGCCCCCACTGCTTGATTTGATAGCACTCAATCATTTCACTATCCAATTGTGGGCCTTTGTAATCAACCATCCACGTATTACTATCATTGACTGTCAATTGTTAGGTTGGGCCTTTTGACACATGCCCCATCTTTGGTAGGCTGCTACCCAGATCATCAATCTGTGGGCCCCACCGGTTAGGATTGGTGGATCAGGAAACTGGTGCATGAAGCCATAGTTTTGTTTATGGTTTTTGTCACCACTAGTCCATGTGAATATGTGATGCAATTCCGTGTACATTCAGGTGCAGGCAGTACGAGTAAATTGACTTTTGAAAGGCAGAAAGTTAGGGCCCCTTTTTCCTTGTCGGCTTTGTTGACTCTGCTGATTGCAATTTGAAAAGGATTTGTCAGTCGTCTGTGGAGATCCATATCAATCATCATAGCAATTAACAAATTTCAGTCCAAAGTGTTGCTTGCTCTCCTTTTCTTTCTTTTTTCTGTTTTTGTTACTGTGGTTTCGGCAACTCGGCCGCCGGGTCCAATTGGGTCTTGGGTCAACCCAGCCCCAACTCATATTTTATGTAGGAGACTTCAAATCCAACCAAAACATGACCATGAATTGCCGTCCATCCATGTGTACTTGAGTTGAGCCAGGTTGACATGGTTACCCAAATTCTTTGGTTTGATTTGCTTCCTGAAAGTCTACAAAACTTATTGAGTGTATATAATTGATATATATACACACAATCGACACAGGATCCTCTCAAGTCTCTGACTTAGGTCACGTTTTGTAACAGGGGAGATTCCATACACTCGAGGATTCCTTACCCTTGAAACAGGACTTTCTCAGTGAGCACTTATGTAGCCAAGAATCTCTTAATAGTAGCAGACCCAGGATTTTTTTTTTTTGGGGGGGGGGGGGGGGGGGGGGGGGGGGGGGGGGGGCGCTAAACTTTGCTCGACTTTTCCAGACTTTTTTTACACTAATAATAGAAAAGGAGAAATTGTATTATGTTTAAATATATATAAAATTCCCACCATGTCCATGCTCAAATCTCCTGCCCAATTGAAGGGTTGTCCCACTGTTTTTCCCAAGTTCAAGTGATCATCGTCAAAACTTTAGAAAATAACATATTCTTTAATCCTAGTATTTGTATGACCTGAAACAATGATTTGGGTGGGCATCCAATTATCCAATTTGGGTACCCAAAGAGGTTCCATTTGGATCTAGGGAACTTGGTTCCCATGCACATACTTTAGCTTTAAAAATGATTCCCTATAGTTGGTCATGCGCTAATGTTAAAGAAGAAAAATTATCACTTAAATGTAACTTAAGCTGTCCAAAACATAAGAACTCTAAGACCTAATTTAGGTATGAACTAAAGATGAAAGCATGCCTAAGGGTGATTTGATCATCTTCGAATTTATATATATGTTTAGATTTGGTGATTTAGGGCTTACTGTTTGGATTAGAATTTGGAAATTTAGGATTTAAAATTAGGATTTGGGGATTAATGATTCAAATTTAGATATAGAGTGATTGGAATCATACTACATCAGGAGAGGGAGGGAGACCTCGGTGGAATAAGATGTCGACGCAAAAGATTGGTGTTTTCAATTCTGTGACATGGGGCAAGTATTTATTAAATATATGTGGGGCATGGTCTGGCCCATTTAAATCTCAAAGTAATCTCAAGGGCCCCAGGTTATAACTACATGGGTCTGCCCCTGTCTCTTAGGTCACATTTGATAACAACTGGCAAATTAAACAGCATGTTAGATGATTTTATGTCATTTTCCTTTTAGCTGAGGACTTTCACATCCTATGGGAGAGGGTCGGATCCTTAAAAAATGACGATCTCATGCGGCCCAGTCCTCAAAGATATACAATTGCTAAACATGAACTTTTCACAACTTTTTGGAAAGGAATAGTCATTTTCCCAGGAGTTTGGTTACCAAACATGACCCCGAGAAACTCTTTAGTTGGAAGGAGTGAAACTCCTTGGTTGGAAGTTTTAGCCTCTCAAAACAAACACCCTCACCATGTACGGATGTGTCTGATACCCATCTTAGATAGACCCACATCCATGACATTTGTTTTTTAATTAAATAGAGCAGGACCTGAGCCAAGACCCAACCCATTTTCATCCCTACATGTCCTTATCATATAATATGAATATCATATCTTATAGCTTTTTTTTTATCATGTGTAACATTCATGTTCCTAGCGTATATATACCAGGAAGTACTTCTACCATATACGTACCTTGTATAGCATATAAACATCATACATTACATGTAAGATCCACCTTCTTCATATGCAATGCAAAATGAACTTCTCAATAAGGTATGGATAAGTCTCATTAAGGTCATCTTTAATTATCTGAATTTAATGCAAAGTCACAAACCAAAAACAATAATCGACGCCGCTTCTGCGAAGTCTCAAAGCAGCTGCGGTGAAGGTACGGCGAAGTCAAGTGCAATTATTTAGTACCTTTTGTATTTTTCTTCCAGCAAGAAATGGAAGACAATATTGTCAATGGAATCCTTACAAGAAATGTCCTTTGAATTAGCTGGGTGATTACTGGATAGATGTTGTTGGAGTTTTGTAAGATTGTTACAGACTCCTAAGATCAATCAGTGGATTAGCTAGGGAGGTAATATGGGTATAGATGTGTAATAATTTATGAGAAGTGGTTAAGGTTTCTTTTGTCTGCAATTACATTAGCAGTTGAAATTTATTCTTCACCGACTACACTATCACCAAGGAATTTTCTAACCACAAGCAATGCTTTAGTCATCATGACGCCACAAATTTGGAAGCACTTATGAAAGAAAAACAAGGAGAAAAGAACAAGGATATCAAGGTCATGGCCTTGAATTCGATCTACATTGCTTTCAAAAGGAATGTTTGGAGTGTTTAAAATGTTTTGAGTGGACTGTAAGCCATGTTAGTTAAAGAAGTCTTTGGTTTGTGACAGTTAAAGTTCCAGGGGTATGTTTTGTGAAACATTCTTTTTTTTATTTATTTAGAAAATGAAAATGGGTTTGTGACAGCTTTTTTAGAAAATGAAAATAGAACTTTCTTTTTACGAAAAAACATCTTCTAAGGTCTTAAGTTTCTTAGACAAAAGTATTTTATGTAATCTTGATGAAAATAGATTCGAGCCAAAGAGGTAGAAAACCATTTTGTGTAATCCAATACAAGGTAGAAACTGTTGGTTTCCTAGTTCAATATTAAAGCACTTGTTTTCTCCTTTCCTCATTTTATTGGAGTCTGAAATCGGTTGTGGGGAACTATTAAGAGTCATTTATTAGTGTTTTCAGTTCTCCCTATAGTGCTAGTTTTGATAGTGGGCTTAGGTAGTAGTTATCACGCGCGGCGTCCATGTGTGGTGAGGCGGGCTATGCAATGCGTGGTGGGCGGGCCCAGCCTGCATGTGCGTTTGTTATTTTTGGATCCTAAGTCCATAATGAGGAGATCTGTTATATGACCGTTGCACAGGGGTTTCATTCCGCGGATTAACGGTTGAACGCTACGCTTCTTATTTCGAAAGCATAACGTTCCAACGGCCACTAATTACCCAAAAAAAAAAAAGGGGAGTCCGGGTAAGCATTCTACTCACACGTACTTTCAACGAACTCTTCTATTTCTCTTCACTTTTCTTCAAGAAATTTTCTTTCTTTTGAGAATTTCTTTTTCGAATAGCTGCAGCAAGATTTGTGTTTTTCGGGATTCGAGTTTCTTCATTCATTTGAGTACACGAGTAGTGGAGATCATCCAATCAGGAAGTTGTCTTATCCTGGGACAGATGTCCGTAAATATATCTGCACCTTTGTGGGGGAGTAATCTGCCTAAAGAAAGCGTCTTCAAAGATGTGATTCGGCTGCCAATTGTTCGGTTATTTCTATCCTTAAACTATTTATTTTCCAAAATCTTAACTTATTTACAATTTTCATAAAACTGTTTTTCCAACAACATAGGCAAATTCCCCGTGGATTAATTGTTTATGAGTTAAACATGACTACTCGGAAATATTACCCTAAAGTGTTTACTTTTTAGGATAAGCACTTCAAAATGTGGAGAATGAAAATGGAGTATCTCCTGAAGGTGATGAAAATTCTATATGTGCTATCCACTTACTATCCTGAAACATATGGAGAAGGGTTTGCATGTTCCTATGAAAATGAATAATGAAAATCTGATGATTTCGAAGATCGTGATGAAATATTGAATCACTTGGATAATTCCTTATATGGCTATTTTCAAGATTTAAAACTGCCAAGGAATTAGGGGGGGTTTTAATCAAAGAAAATGCTATTGAAGAAGCGGGTACCAAAAATTATGCAATTGAACAATTTCTAGATTTTCAAATGGAAGAAGGAAAATCAATGATAAGACAAGTTAGAGATTTTTAGAAACTTATTTATGAGGTCCAATGAAGGAATGGATTTACCCAAACAATTTGTAGTGGGCAGTACCATCCGTAAACTTCCACCATCTTGGAAGGACTTTGGGATTACTTTGAGACATAAGAAGAAAGATATGAAATTGGAAGATCTCATAGTCTGGCTTAGAATCCAAGAACATCCAGAGACCATGAATCGAAGAGTAAAGATTCTGAATATGTGGGTAAGGCCAATCTAATTGAGGCCAAAATGGATCAGAGGAAGCCCAAGCTCAGCACATCTCAGGGCAAGAATTTTCAAAAGAAAAACCAAAACCAAGCTCTTGAGCTCCGCAATGGTACTACTAAGATAAAAAATGTTGAATGTTTTCTTTGCGGCAAAAAGGAATGCCACCATAGAAGGACAATAAAGGGAAAAATCAAGCCAATCTTATAGAATATAATCTTGTGGCGGTAGTAATAGAGTTGAATCTTGTTAGCAATTATAGAGATTGGTGGGTTGACACAGGTGCAACTCGGCACATCTTTAGTGAAAGAAGTGCGATCGTCTCCTACGAGCAGGTTGGAGATGGAAAATAACTCTACATGGAAAACTCCTCTATGACCAAAGTAATTGGTCAAGGGAAAGTAGTTCTACACCTCTCATTCAGGAAATCTTTGACTTTGACCGTATTGCTCCATATGCCCGAAGTGTGAAAGAACTTGGTATCTGGTTTTGTATTGAGCATAAATGGGTTTAAACTGTAAGTCCATGGATCCAAACCCTAGAGGGGGGGGGGGGGGGGGGGGGGGGGTGAATAGGGTGAGCTTCTAATAAGTGACCAATTATACCAAATTCTAACTTCTTTAAAATCAATTAGTCACAAGTGATGATATAGAACTAAAGTGCGGAAGATAACAAAAACAATCATCACAAAGCATTCACCATAACCCAAGGATTTATAGTGGTTCGACCTCAATGCCTACATCCACTACCGGCTTGTGATCCAACACCCTACCGGATTTTCACTATTTATGCTTTTCAATAGGCTAAGCAATAACCTTTACAATATGCTTTCCAAGGCTAAGCAATAACCTCTTACAATATGCTTTTTTTAGGCTAAGCAATAACCTCTACAACCAAAAGGTTGGTTATCTCTCTAAGTAGCGTCTAGAATACACTTGATGGAGATACAATTATAGCTCAATACAATCTCTCTTAATTTGGCGGATATAAAAGTGAAAATCTAATTCACACACACACACACACTATGAATGCAAAGATGAATGCACAATGTATATGTATGATGTCCTCAATCAATTTGAAAATTAAAGCTCATAAATGTATGCCAAAGGCTTTTAAAAGTTTTAGCTCATAAAAACATTTATGATTGAAGAAAGAATGCTAATCACATGTTAAAAACAACTTGTAAAAGATTTACCTATCTAGTTCAAGCAAGTTGTGAAAGTTTAAGAACAAAACATGTGATGCATAAGGATTTCAATCAAATTAACAATGAAGCTTAATATATGTATGCTTAAAGCATTTGAAAGTGTAAAACACAAAATAGATTTGATTGAAATCAAGGGACAAATTACATGTACTTAAAAATACAACTTGAAAATGATATACCTATAAAAGCGAAGCAAGTTGTGAAACTTTAAAACTAAAGTACATATGATTTGTGAAGTTGTTGAATCTAAAACATAAGATAGATTTGAAAGTGATTTTCTTATGATGAAAAACAACAACCAAAGATTCAACCAAGTGTAGGAATCATGTTACATATAATTTCAAAGATGTTTACAAAACATGATTTACTTAGATATACCAATTTAAGTACTACTTGGTTTGAATCAAAGTGTTGCATCCAAAACAATAAATCAATTCAAAACATATACATGTTAAGGACACAACAAATCAGAGTTTATCATGCTAGAAAAGATTTACCAATAATTAAAGCAAAGCATGAAAACATATGATTAGGAAAAGTAAAGCTTACTTAGTGATTTAACTCAATGAAACCAAGCTTTAGCTTTCCAAATGTCCATTATCCTTCCATAACTCATTCCCCTTTGATTGGCCTCAAAACATCTCAAGGAGGGCCTCTTTGTTCCTCAAAATTTCTTTAGGAATGAGCTTCTTTTTATATAAAAAATTGCCCAACGGCTAGTCCCCGGTCGACCTGGCCTTCAACGGTCATAAAACTGACCGTTTGAAAAGAGCTCTAACGACTCTTTCTCGGTCGACCTGCAGTGTGCGCAGTCGACCGGGTCCATGGGCTCGGTCGACCGAGCACACTGTAGGTCGACCTGGGCCCAGGGACCAAATACCCCAAAAATGTATATTTAAAAGGTAATTTTCTTGTGGGGTCTTTGGGCCATTAAATAAAGAAACATGATTTTAATTCAATCTAAGTGCTTTTAAAATCATGAAACATAAAAATCTAAAATGATTTGAAAGATTTAAAACATAGGCTAGCTTGATTCATAAAACTACTTTTCAAATTAAAATGCATCCAATCAAAACATGCATGAAACATATGATTTACAAGATTTAAAACAATGCATGAGTAAATCAAGATTTCAAGATTTTCTAAATCAATGCAAGTGTGAAAATTCGAATGATGCTAAAATGATAATGTATCCATCAAATTGCAATACACAAAATTCCTAACATAAACTAGTTTTTGAAGAAAATAAATTTATAATTACCAAAAAAGGAGTGTTTGTAGGAAAAGGTTATATCAACACAGTTCTGGCTTACCTAAGAACTTATGGGAGGAAGCTCTTCTTACAGCCTGTCACATGCTAAATATAATACCTTTTAAATGGACCAATGGAACTCCATATGAGTTATGGAAATATAAAACCCCTAACTTAGAATATCTATAAGTGTGGGGGTGCTTAGGCCACGTAGTTGTACCAAGCCCCAAAAGGACCAAACTGGGACCCAAAACACAAGAGAGTGTTTTTATAGGATATGTTCTACATGGTAAGACCTATAGATTCCTTGTTATCTCTAGACAAGAAAAAGACTCTATCATTGAGTTCGAAGATGTTGTTTTCTTTGAAAATCATTTTCCTTTTAAAAAAGTTTTTCTGGTATTGATAGTAGACCAACCCCTATTGATGATTTTGAATCTGAAGACCTAGTAGATGTTGAACACCATAGAAGTAAGAGACCAAAAAAGGAATTTACCTTTGGACCTGATTTTCTAATTTATATTTTGGAAAATGACCTCACTTCTTATTAAGAGGCCATGTAGTCTCCTGATGTTCCTTTTTGGAAAGTGGCCCTTATTAGTGAAATAGAATCTATTTTAACCAACCATACTTGGGAACTTGTTGATCTTTCATCGGGTACTAAACCTTTGCATTGCAAATGGATATTAAAAAAGAAACCAAGGATTGATGGGATAATAGAAAACTTTAAAGCTAGACTGGTTACAAAGGGATTCAAACAAAAGGAAGGATTAGATTATTTTGATACATATCCACCGCTAACCAGGATCACTAGTAACCAGGATCACGACCATCAGAGTCCTGATAGTCATAGCATCTATCAATAATATGGTCATCCATCAAATGGATGTAAAAACTGCATTTTTAAATAGAAAATCAGAAGAAGAATTTATATGGAGCAACCCGAAAGATTATTGCACCGGGAAAAGAAATCAAATTTTATAGATTAATAAAATCCATGTATGGTCTTAAACAAGCCCATAAGTAGTGGCATGTAAAATTTGACCAAGTTTTGATAAATGATGGTTTTAAAATAAATGAGTCAGATAAATGTATTTATTCTAAACATATTAGTTGTTCATACATTATCATTTGTATATATGTTGATGATATGCTAATTTTTTAGACTAACTTAATATCAGTAGAGAACACTAAGAAATTCCTTTGTTCCAAGTTTGACATGGAAGGTTTGGGTGAAGCTAATGCGATACTTGGTATAAACTTCACAAACACTCTGAAGGAATTATTCTATCTCAGTCTCACTATTTTGAGAAAGTCCATCAAATAATTAACATGTTTGGAGGGAATGGTGTTTCCACTCCATTTAGTCCAAAAGTGTCAAATTAGTTAAGAACAAAGGAGATAGTATATCTCAGTTAGATTATTCAAGAGCTATTGGTTGCTTGATGTATATCATAAATTGAACTAGTCCTGATATAGCATATGCATTAATTAAATTGAGCAAGTACCCAAGCAATCCTGATGGGCTCGCTTATTCACTCACGGGACTATCTGGGTCAGTGGACATGAGAGTCCTAAGGGCCCAACTCTTTCTTGACCAGAGACAAAGCGAACATCAACTTTTTATGTACGGGTATGCCAAATTTTTAACTCTACTTGGAATTAACAAGTGGTGGTCTGTGGATCCACCTTCACAAGTAGAAAAGAAAATTAACTCATTTTTTTTTTTTTTAACTTTCATTGCACATGTGTTAAGAAAAAAGACATGGTTTGATTTAAACGCCGTGAAAGGCGATTTTCATTTGTTTGCCGTGAAAGGCAGTTTACAATTCTTAAAAAAAAGTGAAGACAATAGTTGTGAATTTTTTTTCTTTTTAAAAAATACAAATTTCAATGAAAGCTAAGAAAATGGGATCTAACTTCTCAAGAGATTATGGGGAGTTCAGATTGACGGTCTCAAGTCATGTTTGGACTTCACCATCATCTTTAAGATGAGAGAAAATGATGCTTTTGATTCGCTTGGCTCGACTTGAACCTAAGATTTTTAGAAAATAAAGACCAAGAGGATGTCCTATATCCAATAAAAAGCTAACTAGACGGGCTAAAAAGCCACGTCTAAGTCATGGAGACAGAAGGAGAAAGGCCTTGGGGGGTGGGCCCCCAAGGGACTCTGTTCACCTTGTAGTGGTGGTTGCTGCAGAGCTTCTTCAACGGATGAGAGGTCGTTGTAACAACTTTTGCAGAGCTTTTTTCTTGGATTTGTATGTTGTGTCTTCTTTCTGGGCTTTCAAGAATCGGGGATTTTTCAGATGCTTGAAATGGTGGAAATGACCTCCTTTTATAGGCTTTTGGTGGCCATGAGAGGAGTTTATGGGCTTTAAATGCATTAATTACATTAATGCTCCATGATGGGAGGAGTTACAAGTTTTTAAATTTGTATTTTTATAACTCCTTTTTCTTGACTTTTGATTGGCCGTGGAGAATAATGGGCTTTTAATTGCCTTTAAACTCCATGATGAGATGAGTTACATGGATTAATGCCATCATCATGGTTGACTTGTAACTCTCATTCCTTGGCTTCTGATTGGGCCGTCCAAAATAGTGAGAAATTGACCACATTAATTTGTCATAAAACAAGTCATTAACTCCATTAAGTGGCTGCCAAAGCATTTGAAGAGTCGCGGGCTGCGCTGCGTCTTATGGAGTTTTACCTGCGATGTAGGAAGTCTTGATTGCCGATGGATTTTCATGTCGATTGATGTCGGTTGATCATGTAATTTCAGACATTAATTGCTATCAGTGGGCCGGTACCATCTGTCCTGTTGATTTTTCGATTGGTCGGGCGGAAAGTGTGCTCTCTTGGTCAGCCGATTAGCTATTTTGAAGCATTCAATGATGATCCCATGACTTTGACGGTGGATATGTGATGTTGACGAAGATCGACGGATTTTGTGCCCCGAAAATCAAATTTTTGGAAAATCACAAAGGCCAAATATCTCGAAACGTGAAAAGACACCCAAAATGGGTTTTGGTGGAAATCCGGTGACTCGGATTTCTAGGGTAGTCGGCAACCAAGGGGCCTTTTGCCCCTTTCAGTCGCTGATTTTTTGTCGTCTTCCGGTTTTATCTGCTTCTTTCTTCTTTGACATTTTCTTGATATTTTTGTACATGTTTTGGCATGATTTCCCTGTAGAAAAGTTGATGAGAAGCCGTACAGATCAGAGGAAAAACTTTCTGATTTTCTGGGAAAGCCGAAGACTTTGCCGCGTAGAGTTGTTGATTTTGTTGCGAGGAAGATACCGCGCTTTGATGTACGGTCAACCGATGTCCGATTGACCTAAAATTTGACAGGGAGCCTAATGGAGTCATTTTAAAATGATCCACTAGCTTCGATTTGAAATTCATGGTCCCAAGGGGCTCCATCGCCGGGAGGCCTGAATTAGCTTTCGGGATGTCAAAGTCTAGTCAAATGTTGTCGAAATTGACCTGAAACTTGACATGTAGCCCTTTGGATGTATTTTGAGATCACCAATGTACTTTATTTGATGAATGATAACGTCGGTGATTCCCGCCGCCGAGATGCTTGATTTTGTTGTTTGAGAGTTAATGTAGAGTTAAACGAAACTTAACATAGAGCATTTTGGAAGTATCTTGAGACAATCCATAGGCTCTGATTGAAGATTTGATGTCTTCGATACTGTCACCGCCGGGAGAGCTGATTTTGCTGCGACTTTTGTTTTTTGAGCCAAACGGTGTTGGAATGGCCTGGAACTTGCTGTCGAGCCTTTTAGCGACATTTTGAGGCCAACTATATGCTCCATTTAGTGAATCGAGGTCTCCATCTTTACCACCGCCGAGAGCCCCTGTTCAGCTACTGGAAGAATGAAGTTAGGCCAAATAATGTCTATATAACCTTAAACTTCATGTATACTCTTCTTATGACTGTTTTGAAGAATCTTGCAGTTTTTATTTGATTCTGATAAGATTTAATGCTTAAGGTAACATTGAATGTTTGTGATAAGATGCGGCTTCATATAACTTCTTAATGTTGAAAGTGTATGAAGAGGCAAAGTGACATTTTTTGTGTCAACAAATCCCAACAGTGAGCATTGGATGGTTGTTGTTTGGGTATTCAAATACCTGATGAAAACCATTGACTATGGTTTACATAATAAGAGATATTCCACATTACTAGAAGGGTATTGCGATGCCAACAGGATTTCGGATTTTGAGGAATCCAAGTCCACGAGCGATTATATGTTTACATTAGGGAATGCAACTATCTCTTGGGAATCTAAGAAGCAAACGTGTGTATCCCTATCAATGATGGGTTCGGAGATTATCGAAATGGCTTTAGCTGGAGAAGAAACGGAATGGTTGGAGAATCTTTTGACCGATATTCCCTTATGGAATAAGCTAGTACAGTTATCTCGCTCCATAATAACTCAAGTCAGCAACCGATAAGGTGAACAATAAAACCTATAATGGTAAATCCAGACATATTCGTTCGAGGCATAACTTTCTGAAATAATTACTCGAGCAAGGGGTAATTTCAATTGACTTTGTGAGATCGATGGATAATTTAGCCGATCCACTAACTAAGGGACTTGCCAGAGAGCAAGTAATCACAACATCGAGGGGAATGGAACTTAAGCCTAAAACGGACAAGTCACCAATAACGGATACCTAGCCTGTTTGATTGGAGATCCCATGGGGTGGGTTCAATGGGAAAAAAAAAGTTATTTATGGCTGACAAAGATAGAACACTTCAAAATTCTCACTGCCAGTGTATATACCCATTCCTATGATATGAAATATTCATTTCCTGTATTATAGTCAGTAATACTTTATGTCTTTTATAAGCGGAGTGTTGTATAGGAGCATACTTGATAGAGATCGCCTATATGAGTGTGGAAGTTAGGCCGCTTCCTATGAGAGATTATGATACTCTCTAGAGTGCTCATGAATACCGGGATAGCACAACGCTGAATGTGCGCGGTTCTATACGAGTCCCTGTAAATCTGAGATTGTGTATGTAATAAGCACAATTTACTAGATGAACTCTTGGTTCAAGATCTTAGTTCACCATAGAGTTCTCTTATCTCGAACTTACTACTCTAAGTGAAGGTTCAAGACTTAGTTCAACTACATTTATGTAAAATCTCACTAACTTGTCTTGCAGCAACTATTCAGCTTTTGTGCTTTAATGTGTGGGGGATTGTTGGTTTTCTAATGCACTAAGGCACTTATTTCCTCCTTTCTTTATTTTATTGTAGTCTCACATCGGTTGTGGAGAACTATTAAGAGTCATTTACTAGTGTTTTCACTTCTCCCTATGGTGTTTATCTTGGTAGTGGGCTTAGGTTGTAGTGATCACACGCGCGAGCGTGCGTCGTCCGTCCTGCCATGCTGTCTGTCCGTGCATGGGGAGGTGGGCAAGCCCACTTGTGTAATTTTTGGGTCCTAAGTGGATTGGATCTGGGTCGGCCCGTGTCGGATCTGCTAACCCCAATAGCCTTTTTGCCATTGCAGTTACAGTTCCGCCATAATGCGGAGATCTGTTACATGACTGCTGCGTGGGGGTTCCATTCCATGGTTTAATGGTTGAATGTTACGCTTCTTAATTCGAAAGCATAATGTTCCAACTGTCACGTATCCGAAAACCCTATATAAAGGGAGTCCGGGTACGCCATTCTACTCACACTCTGAACGAGCTCTCCTCTCCTCTCTTCTAGTTCTCTTGTCTTTTCTTCAAGAAGCTTTCTTTCTTTTGAGAATTTCTTCTTTGAATAGCTGATGTTGTAAGATTTGTGTTTTCTGGGAATCGAGTTTCTTCATTCATTCGAGTGCACGAGTGGTGAAGATCATCCGATTGAGAAGACGTCTTATCCTATGGCAGACGTCCGCAGATCCATCTGTACTTGTGTGAGGGAGAAATCTGCTTAAACAAAGCGTCTTTAAAGACGTGATTCGGCTACCAATTGTTCGATTATTTATTTCCTTGTATAATTTATTTTTCAAGATTTTAATTTATTTACATTTTCCGTGAAATTGTTTTTCCAATAGAAACAAGTTTCTCTTAGTTTTTAGAAATTCTCCTCATGAAAGGGGGTCTTCATCAACATTTTATTTCCCTACAGCCAAAAGTCCTATTAAAAATGCTTACAATCCAAAATGTTTTGAAATAACATAAACAACGTATGGCTATCACAAGATTTATTTATGAGGGGCATTGTCCTTTAATGTGGAGTTGCTGGTCCTATTTCTTAGAAAATGGGTCATATTTCTCCAAACATGTTGGTGTGTGTGATTCAAATGAAGCGGAGGTGCTAACTATCTTGGAATGCTTCATATTGTTCTCTAGAGGATCTGGTGTTTTGCTTGTATTGAAGAACGGTTCTTCTAATACGATTGCTTGAGTCTCTAAGCAGAAGGCTAGCCCATGGAAACTTCAACTCCACTTCAATGAGATTTGGGAGCTATCAGCTAGCATCGAGGTCTCCTTCTATCATAAGAGTAGATCCGCTGATTCCATGACGGATGTGCTAGCCAGGCAAGGGGTTGATAGAATTCTTCCTTGGGTTGGAGTGATTATGTAATTGGTGCATTGGTTTTTGTGGCTAGGTGTGTTCCATCTCTCTTGCACCTTCCCCTTCCTCTTTTTTGTGTTCTTTCTATTTCCTTGGGTTATTGTGATTATATAATTGGTGTATTAATTTTTGTGTCTGGGTGTGTTGCATCTCTCCTGCACCTTCCCCTTCCTCCCTATTGTTTTCTTTCTATACTACTTACTTGTTGCATGTACTATAATGAAATCTTTCATTACCGTTTCACATAAAAAAAAGGTCTGCTTTTTTTTTTTTTATCTTTGCCATTAGCTCTAAAATGGCCATTTCCCTCTGCTTCAATGTAAATAGTCTTTCCATTTGGATTTAATGATGGGAAGTTTCCCAATATTTCAAGAAGCAGATTACGAAGAAGATTCCAAGTTTCATCAATTTTCACATTTTTCACCAACCCAAGCAGCCTTTGTGCTTTAAGTGGAAATAAGCATGATAAGGCCACATAATTCCAAAACATTAAAGTGGTTGGGATACAAAAGGTCCATTGTGGGTTAGACTTTGATCAATTTGGGTGATCAAGGATTAATATCACTTTGCGAATTGAAAAATATTCAAGATATAGCAGTTTAATAGGAGAAGATCCAGTATTTTGCCCTTAAGATAGATAGTGAGACCTATTTACACATTATTACTATGAGGACTTTTGTGGGGGCACCGGTGGTGGATTAGACCTTCAGGCCTTCACATCTTCCATGAATCGGTGCCCATATTTCACTTTCCATCAAAATAATATTTACCTGTGGATTGAGATGTCAGAGATATATAATCAATTGTGTGTATGAGAGATGAGAGAGAGAGAGAGATAATCAATTGTGTATGAGAGAGAGAGAGAGAGAGAGAGAGAGAGAGAGATTGATTTTGCTAGGAGTAACATAAGTGGTGGTGTGGGAGTAACATAAGTGGTGGTGTGGGGTTTTCAAGTCCCACCGTGCAAAAAAACGAACTCTCATGAATTAAAGGCACCCATTGAAAATCTTGTGAGGCTTCTATGCAAAATTTTCGTAGGAAAAAATGTCTCCACATAAATTCCGAGGGGTAGATCAGTTGGCCTAGGATTATGGTTTGCATCCGGAGTTTGTGGGTTCGAAACTACACTACCACATTGGGGCCACAGGGGAATTTTACCCGGCTTTCTCTCTTGGGCCCGTATGGATTGTTCTAACCCAAAGGGCTAGAACCCCTGCTTTATCTATAAAAAATAAAATGTCTCCACATACAAGTACTCTTGCTGGCCTGAGTCACCATCACCAATCAAGGGTTTTGAGGGATGAGAAGGAACAAGTTGAATGGGAATATAAACCACCCTTCTTGGTTGATGATTTTTACGGTCCAATTTAAAATGTGTTCGACTTCTCACTCAATTGGTAAGGCATATCAAAGGTACTCCGTTGGTGCAAAGTTAGCTAAATTTGAGCCCTGGTTGGAACAAAAATATATCATGTAATGGCCGGTGGCACCCTGGGATAATATGTTACATAGGGCAACTCAAGTGAATAGATTAAATTTTAAAAAATAAACAAATTAAAAAAGGAAGCCGGCCCCAAAATATCTTAGTCGTGTGGCCCAAAAGATATTTGGAGCCTAATAATATCAACACTTGGAAACACTTTAATTAACTATACTGATTGTTAGGTTGACTACACACATTGTTTAAATAATGCCTAGTCGTACTCAAGTTCATAGTTTATCTTTACTGCTCATAATTGTTTGCCACTTTGTTGGGCTAAGGTTGTTTAATCTGCTTTCCATGTTGATCCTCGTGTAACTCGAGTTCACATTTTTCTCCATTTCCATCTTTTTTTTTTAACTATCGAAGGGTTCCAACCTTTTGGTCTGGACTAATCCCTTCGGGCCCAAAGGGAAGCCGCGCAAACTCCCCTCTAGCCCCAAATCAGTCCAATCAAATATAAAAACTGGCTAGTAAATGCTTTTTACTTATAACAACTCTTCTCATCCAGAGAGGCTTTGAGTGACAGAGCCCCAATGGAAACATCCTTTTTTTCAATCAAATATGACTATAGTTTTCCTATATTAATGTACTAGGCAAGTGAAAACATCTTTTAATGGGCAGTCCACTTCATAACAGCTGTGAGAAAGCATTACAATACCCACTTTAAGAAAAGAACAAGCAAAATTGGGTTGATTAATGAATGGTGTACTTGTTATCATTATGGTAGAAAAACAAGTTAACAGGATCCTGAGCTTTAGGAGTAGCATAGTATCATGAATCAATTTCAAACATGTCTATCCTATAATCATGTGATCCATTGTGCTCCAAATGTTGGCCCACTGTAGGTGGGAGCATCATGTAAATATTCAACTTAGAAAAAAGATTTTTTTTTTTTTTTTTCATATACTTTTAACTCTATTCCTTCCCCCTTTCCCTTGACCATCATTACAGTAGGGCTGTAGACAGGTTGAATTCAGGTTGGGTCCATCTATTCCCAGTCCCTGAGTGCCAGTCGAGTGTGTCAGGTCAGGATTGTACTCACTGAGTTGGGTTTGGTTTGGGTTGGGTTATCTAGTCCTGGGACCGACAGAATCCGAGCCTTGATCCAAACTGACACAGGTTGTATTCATCGGTTGGGCCTAATCCAAACTATGTCCGGAATCTGCCCCAACTCATGTGCAGCCCAATTTTTCAAGCGTTCCTTTTGAAGCATTTTCTTGATTTAGACCGTAATGTTAGAAAGAAATAAATTTTATTTTAGTTTGTCTCCTAAGAAGAACACATTAAGCGGACTCTAGATTGATAGGATAAGGCCAAAATGATGATGATGATCCGTCGACCAGAGGACTATATTCATTTAATCCTCAACTATACTATGCTAATCATTAAGACTTAAAAGGAGTTTCCACCTTAGCATAAGCATATACAATGATTAAGATCACTACTAATGTGTCTCACATGTATGGCACTTGGGGTGGGTTAGATAAGTTTCCATTTTACAGAGTAGTTAAGCACTTTGTTAGTGTGTGCAAGAGAAACAATCATGCTACAATGACAGTAGTCCGTACCCACGAAATGGCTGTCCCTATTGTGTGGGGAACACAGCCCAGGAATCATGTTCCATGGATACAAACTTTTCAACTATCCATTTGTTGTCGAAGATAATTCCAGTCAATATGACTTAGCAACATTGGGGACATAATTTGAACGGTTACAATCATTGATATAGACTGATCAAAATCAAGCAAAACTGTGGTAGAAATTGTGTTACATGCGGTCACAAGATAGCATTCACTAGATATTTAACCCCCTAGTGTTTTAGAATAATCATGTACTTAACTAAAGTAAAAGTTAGGTTCATTGTTTTAAAACCCGAAAATCCTGACCCATTGTTTCGATTAACTCGACCGAGTATGACTGAGTTGCCGCTCAAACTCGGTTTATTTGACAACCTGTTGAGTTAGCATGGTGGAGTTAGTCAAGTCTGGTGGAATTTTGAAACAATCATTAGTGAAACAGAACTATAGATATAGGAGGACTTTTGATAAAAGATTGACTTTTAATCTTTATAAACAGAACTTTTTTAATAGGGTCCACCTATGATGAATTCAAATCTACACATATACCTACTCCTCTTAAGATTAGATCTAAAACAGTCTACAATCCTTCTGGGGCGATGCACATAAATGGAAATTGATTGCTAAGCAACATGTTTTCTTGCAGCAGGGTTGGGTAATTTGGGGCAATGGGGTAAAAGGGGGTGGTTCATCACCACTCCTATCCAAATGTGAGGAATCCTATGTCCAGGTCAAGAAGCAAAGCATATTGCTGAAAGGGTCAAGTCAAGGACCGACCACTTACCAGTGTGGGAAGTTGCTACCAAACTGACCCAAAAAAAAGTTGCTACCAAAGTCTACAAACACGCTATTGTACAGTACTTTCATCTTGTTCCCTTTTAGAACCACTAATTACAGCTTACCTGAGTGCGAGGTAAGTAACTTCTAAGGACCTGAGCAGCTCCTAGAAATTTTTCTTTTTATACCAGCCAAAGTGGCTGGGCCCTTCGGAGGCCCCAACCCCATCACATCTGAGGAGAGGACCACTTGTCAAAGTGATAGAAACAACTGCTTACACATACAAGAGAGAGGACCTAGGGATCGAACATGGGACAGTTGGGTGAGAATGAGACTCCCAACCACTGTGTTGTCCATTTATTCTCATACCTATGAGTTATTGGCACTTTCTGAATATAACTGTTTTAGGAATCCACATGTTTTCATTATATTCAGCTCTATGAGGCCCACCTGGCCCCACCTTTGATGGGAGATAAAAAGATTTGAATGAAACCTAGGAGAATACAAAATATCAACCCCATTGAATCATCCTAACCCTTTGATTTATAGGCCTAGAATTTAATGGTTTTAGAATGCATCATTTTTTAATTTTTTTTAACAGTGAGTAACAGTTGAATGTGTGTCAAATTTAGGCTTGTGCCAATTCTATGTGGGCAGTGAGTATGGGAGAGCAGTATTGGCAATGGGGTTTTCTACATGCCAGTAAAAATAGGTACTCATGAACCATCCTTTATTTTCCTTCTTCCTAATTGGAGCGAGTAATACTTCAAACTTGAAGACCCAGAAATCAATCCATGTACATGTATGTAATACTAAGAAGGCAAAACCACTCAACCATGAGTGTGATGGCCCGGATGGTCCTCACTTTAGGATGTTTGTTGCCATTGGATTGAAACACAAAAATTGCACACTTAAGAGGTCCACTAAACTTTGAGGCTATTAAATCAAGGTTTAGGATGACCAAATGGGGCTAATTTGTTGCTAACCAGTGTCCAAGATGAGACCTTTTTTTCCAGCGTTCCTAACTCCAATAATAGGCATGCATTTAGTGAGCCACAGAGCTGCATTGCACATGGATGTTCAAACCAGCTTCTCTCATGAAATGCCCGGTTAACATATCTTCTACACTTCAAATTAGGATCATCAATAATTTCTCAGCATCCCTGCAGGGAGCTTACCTACTATGCAATTTAAAAACACACGCACACTGCTTTCTCTGATTGGTAGGTGTAACTTCATTCATAAAATAAAGGGAAACAGTACCAGAGTAGCAGTATAAGAGATTTTTCCACTTTTGAATGGTTACATCACTTGAAACAGGGATCTTGTAGTTACAACAATGAGTACCTTCCAGACATACAGGAGCAGTAAAAGAGAAATATACCAACAAGAAGCTGCAAACCAGCACAAAAAACAATTACATCCAGGGACCCAAGTGCAACATCCAGAGACTGGCCTAGATCCTTATTTTAGTTTGGATGGAATATACTTAAGAAAAGTAATAAACTCAAGATGAAATCATAAACACCAGTACACTCACCTGATCAGAAGAACATAGTTTTATTGCTATTATGATATATTGGTTTTCCTCTGAAAGTATTATACTGGTAAAAAGGAAATTCATTTCTCTCCACATTTGAAACCAAACAAAACATGGTTTCAGATCTATGGAAATATGAGATTTCTCTTTCTTTGCAAGCAAACTTTGTTTTGTCCTAGTTGCATGCTTAAATGGAAATGCGAAGTGATCACAGCTCACGCACTAAAATTAGGCATTTTTTAACATGCTAACCATACTTAATTCAGAGCTAGAAACTAAGTAATGTGTCATTCTAGTTGGATTAGGCTGGCAATGAGACTAACACAAGTCATCAAACAAAGAAAGAACTTGAATGAAGCTGTTAAACTGCAGTTTTCCCCATGCTCCAACTGCCATGTAAGTTTCAAATAAAGTATTCATGAAGAATCATAGTAAAAGGATGAATGCTGGCTTGTCCAGGCAAGTAAAAATCCCACAGGCATTATATCAATTCACATGTTATTGCAGGATATAACAAGGCACATCCCAGTCTTCCATGCGTCTTTTTTATTATTGGTCATTGATAATAACATTCCAAAATGACAGAAGTAAATATGAGCTAAAAGCCAAAGAAAACCTAAATGATAGTAAGTACATAGGAGCTAAAAGCGAAAGAAAAACCAAGGACCAAAGCTTCCAAGTGTGATGCACTTTTCTTTTTGATCAGTAAGTGACAACTTGCATTCCAAGTCAGAAGTAGAAGTCAAAAGCCAAAGAAAAACTCAGGCGACCAACATGACAACGCAAGGATGTAAACTACAACAGAAGATCATTAACAGAAACTTCACTGTTCAGCCCATGCTTGGCTGAACTATCTGCCACATCATTTGCTGACAACCATCTTGCCGAAATACCATCTGATCGATGTAGCCAATGACTTGATCTCATTAATATAAAATTGGAATTTCCATGGACTCCAATACCTGCTTAAAACCCAAGAGATTGCACTGGGCAAGTCATTTTTCAGAGTCAACAACCAAGAAACGACAGTGAATAGAACCTCTAAGCTTCTTTCTACAATAGCCCTAAATCATTGAGGTTAGTTACACATGCATGGGCAGCTTGAAAAAGGACTGGAAAAGGTTTGAAGGCACATGGAACAATGCAGATGTTTTCTATGCATTTCTCAAGAGTAGCTAGTTGTAGTATCAGTACATCATCGATTATTCTGACTATTATTCCTATGATAGGATAAATAAATAATGTCAATCACTTCTGCCATTACAGTACAAAACAAATGAGACATTCAATTAAAAGCTCAAAACATGGTGCAACTTGCAAGATTGACAAAAGCCACATCACGAGATATTCAATTAGCAGCAAGAGCTAAATAGTGCTAAACTTTATCCATACTTTCTCCATTACCTATAAACTTCCATCAGCACAGAGTCAAGAGCCCAAATCCAAATTAACATCAAGAACCAAAGTGATAGAAGCAAAAGATTACATCTTACACATTTATGATCAGTTCTTAGCCTTGATAGAATTGTTTTCCTTTATTCGTGCACGGTTGTCCAGTTTGACAAAACGTTTGAGGTCTTCATAAGGGAGAGCTTCCAAATTTCTCCTCTTCAGTTCACTTAATGGAGGGTGTTTGGCAAGCAGGTGCCATAACCAGTCCGGGTATTCAGAGTCTGGCAAGATCTTTGGATCTACACCATCCTTGAGGATATTGGCACCAACCACTGTGGTGGCCTTGACTTCTTTGCTGAGTATTGAAGCTTTTGGAGCATCAGCTCCACCACCTTTTGAACCCTTTTTTGCTTTACCACCCGCTACAGCAAATGCTCTTCGACCCACCACCCTTCCTGCTTCCTTAGTGATGAGGTTGTGTCTGAACAAATTACTGCAGATTGCCATTTCTGTGCACAACATCAACAGTAAGTTAGATTTTTGCATGAGCAAATGCCAAGTGATAATTTTAATGGATTAACTTTCATCTAAAATAATATTTTTAGTAACATATCACATGGACTAATAAACCAGCCATCTGCACAGGGGATACAGAACCTTTGTACGACAGACCCTTAAGAATCGTACAACCTTCTGATGTTCATTTTCAGTACATGCAGGTAAACATATACCGAATTGGGACATCAAGGAACTGAAATTCATGAGGATCTAAGATGGCATGTTGAGAATAATGACAATAACATCATTCCAAAAATAACAAATGACAAGAACAAAATAGCACATGCAATCACTAGCATTCCTAGATGCCTGAATTTTGTATATGTGGGGACCCACTTCTCTGTGATAGCCAGTCCAGGGTTGATCCAATAGGCTCCTCCATGGATAGAGAATGGTACAAACCATCACATCTTTAGATATCAGAGCCATCTGTTATTTTCCTTTTTACTAGATTCATTGTCATATTACTTTCTTAACCATCTAGAATGCACAGTTAAAATCTCCGATCTAAGAGACTTCAAGGATTTTCTCAACCACAGTAGGACATAGAAATGGGTATTACTAAATGATGGTCCCTCCATGTACTCTTTTCCCCTTTTGTAGAGAGAGGGGGGGAAGGGTCCCTGCACACCCGTCTATTGTTTGCATGCTCCATCTCAATCTCACTAGAGGAAGAATCATCTGTCTTTGTCACATGATTCTCCAGACAAGTATTCCTCAAATTCTTGCCATCATACAGACCCTTAGAATTTGAAATATGAATTCATATTGATATGTGTTGACGGGCAATACATTGTCCATTTCGAATAACATGTCACCTAGGTCCAAACTAATCTAAACTATGAAGTGTGATGATCATTTCAAGAGTAATGGTTAAATTTCATCGCAAACTGGTTCCGGATCATATGGGTTTTTCATTTCCAGCCTTATATGGTTGGTGTGTATCTGTGTATCACTGTATCTAAATCAAAATTAGTGTGAGATGCAATGTTTCCGCTTTTAGTTTTATGAGGTGGGGTCAGCCAACACAGAAGAAACCTCATATGATTTTAAATACAAAACACAGAAATGAGCAGTTTTTCAAATGAGAATGCTCCCAGTAATATTATTTACAATGCAAATTAAGTGCACACGCACGCATGCACGCATGCACATATATATGAGGAATGTTCATGTGCACCCATCCCTCACCATAGGGTGAGGGGCACATACTTTATTGGAAATATTTGTGTGTAAAAGAGGAAAAGTCATACGTGGTCATTTGCAGAAGAGGAATGTTCATGTGCAGAGAAGAAAAGCCATGTAATGTAACCATGTGCAGAGAAGGAAGGCCATGTAACTTAAGTGTCCCTCACCATATTATGGAGAGGGCAACATAGTGGGGTTGACTCGATGATCCATACAAACCATCCACACACATGGAACCCCCTCACTTACACCGGATACATTGAGTTTTCACTGATCCGAATGGACTGGACTATTGGATCGAGTGTCAAGTTTTTTCTTTAACATAGTCATTAAATTTGTGGGTCATGGATGAAGGGGTTAGGGCATGGAACTGACCCCAAACTTGATATATGGGCCCATCTAAGATGTCTCTTTCAATTCCCCCCGCACACCTATGATAAGTGGGGCCCACATCAAGTTTGTCCCTCACCATATGGTGAGGGAAGGATGCACATGAAGCATTGCAAAGGACTAATAAAGCCAAGAAACAGCATATGGAGATGTCAACAGTACAAACTTGGAAAGAACCACATGGCCTGCAAACGATAAAACCCTGCCCTTCAACCGCCTATGATCTGTCTGACGAAATCTAACAGCTACTATGTAGCTTAAAGTGAATAAAATATGAAATACATGACACAAACATGAAATCTATTAAATAACCTAAATTCTCATAAAGTTCTGAATTGATCCAAAGATATGAAAACACCCTAATGGCCTAACATCTTCGAAAAAGGGGGAAAATCTAGCAGAAAACAGTGCTAATAACTGAAATGATAAATATGCCCAGTAACATGACCAAAGTGAGCAAATGCAAATATCAGCTACTATAGGCAAAATATGTGTACGTTATGGTTTTTTTTAAGTATTAAAAGTTTTCATTTTCCTTAACAGTTCCAAGTATATCTCCCTTCTTTTACACTTACTTTTTAAAAGCAAACTTAAAAATCTCAAAAGAAACTGCCAGCGCTATGAGGTTTTATAGCCCATTCCAATTACTCTGTTTATGATTTTCTGTAACAGAAAATTGGTTTCAATTGGCTATATTAGTGGAGGATACTAATATAACCATATATTTATTTTATATGCAAACCATAACAGATTTTCTACTAACTTCAGAATTATAAGGTAAAAAGAATGTTTAAAAAAAATATATATATATTGTACGGACAAGCATATATTTGATCATCACATGCCGTGACAACTGGCAACAGTATGCACTTTTTTATTTTTTATTTTTTTAAATGGTAATTTGATAACTTTATTTTTCCAAAAATAAAAAAAAAGAAAGAAATTTGTAGAAGGAACACCAAACATAAAAAAAGAAAAAAAAATCAAAGACAAATCACAATGCCAAGAAATACTCAAAAAAAAAAAAAAAAAAAAAAAAAAAAAAAAAAAAAAAAAAAAAAAAAAAAAAAAAAAAAAAAAAAAAAAAAACCATACCCCTGTTTCTGCTATACACCAAAGATCAGAAGATGTTAGGCCCTGAATTGTTCCACAGAAAAGTCCAATAAATAACCCTAGCTTGAGACTTATTTGCCACCTCAGTGGTTGAATCCCACCTATTGTTGAATGTATGATTGTTCCACTCAAGCCACAAAGATCATAGAACAGCCACACGAGTAAATTTCCAAAAAATAGTGTCACAAATCCCCAAGCCATAGTAACATGAGTATGCGACCCCCTAAAGCAAACACCATCACAGGCATCACCAACTGGACACCCAAGACATAAAGAAAATAGACCATAAATCCTCCCGGAAATGAATGCAAGCCCCATCCTAATACCATACCAAATATTGGGAATAAAGTCACCCACACTAAAACAGATCGCCAAATTCCTGAGATGTGCTAAGATACCTCAAGCATGAACCACTCGCCATTAATCGCATTATATTTCCTTAAAAAGAACAGGCCTCCACAAACCATCCCCAGCATTCCCAATGTGCCATAGTCACAGGCCCTAGAGAGCCCATTGATCCAAATGAAGCACATAGCCAAACCGACTGCCTTAATAGGATGGAAAATCTTGCCCCACCCAACTAGACGAAGCCTCTATGATCATCATTATCACTACATAAGAACTGAAACTAAATATGGTAAATTCACTTTACCACAATAACTGGAGAGAGAAAAAAGGGTAAAGAACATTCCTATTTTCTAAATCTTGTAAGAATCCTTCACTCTCTTCATATAAGCTTTTATCTTTTTACAAGTTCATCCATTTTCTTATCTTGGGCTTCTTCTAGAAGCAAATATGTTTGATATCTGGGGATATATCTCGACTGATAGCTTCTTCAAAGATGATGATAAGCTCATTCGCATAGTTTGCCTACAGAATACAAGTTCCAAGATCAAGGCTCAAGTGGTGCTTGCAGACAATGTCACACAATTTGATCAAATTGACATCCATCTTTCCCATTTTAAAGCATACCTTGAGCAACGAGTTGTATTATAGGTCAGGATAAAAAATGTTGAATTTTCCATCTACACAAAAATGGTAAAAGCAGTTGTTCTCTAGGGCGTAGTGGAAAAAAAAGAGGTCATAGTGTTGTCAGCTATGATGGCCAGATACGGAATGGATAGACATGCCATAGACATGGTAGGGACACAGATTTAGCACATAAAAAGTGAAGTGTTGGATACGATACGATATGATACATTGCCCATTTTGAAGTATCTGTGCATCACAGGCTATCAGTAGGCAAAGTGAGGGCAATTCAAGCAGAATTCCACCCATTCAATTAAAAAAAAAAAAAGATTGTCACACGACTTGAACTTGCTACCTCATGGTTGAGACAGTGAACACACCTTCCAACTTATGGTAGGGGCACTTGTCAAATTACATCTCCACCTCAAAACATGAATGATCATCGTAAGTTGGTTGGCTGACCCTAATATGTAGATGAAGGAGTTATAGGTAAGCACATCAGATTCACATCCATCTTCTTCACTCTCTAAAATCCCACTTCAGATTATTGCGATTTTGAAAAACAAATGGGCTTTCATCTCCTCCAGTATCTATGCCACAGGCTCTTGACAAGCTTGGAGGATAGCTGAGTAGGTGTTACATAAGGGCATATGCCATGGCCTTTCATTTTGAGCAGTGTTCAATTTGCCACATCAATCTGATTAGCTTTGCACCAACCACGAACAAAAAACATCAAAGGTAGTGTGCATTTGGGGGGAATGTTCACCTTTTGTTCAAAAAAAATAAAATCTCATGGGAAAGTTCAACTCTCTTCTCTTCGCGAAGGGTGTCAAGCAAGATGTTCATGAACTCAATGCCCTCCTCTATTCTAAAGACTCCCCTGGTCATAAAATATCCTAACACCACCTCCCCATCTGCTTGGCAATTGAATTGAGTGTGAGGAGACCAACCCTAATGCCCAGTGTGCACAGTAGCGATTGCTCAAAACTAAATACATGAATGTCAAATTTTTCTTAAATTCAATAAATTTTGGCAAAAGAATAAGGCTTTTGGAACAAAGATAGCCTGTATATGTAAACATGACATAAATCAGAAAGCAATTATAGATGAATAAATAAACCCTAATATTTTCCTGCAAAGTTTCTCATCAGCATCAATCTCAATCTCAACTCTCTTTTTCCTTGTCATCTAACTTTAACTTTCAAATCAATTGAAACAAAAAGAAGAGAAAGACACACACACACACAGTAAAAAAACGTACATTTAGGAGGAGAGAAAAATGAAACAAAAAGGGGAGAGAGAGAGAGAGAGATGGGGGAGTAAGAAACGTACATTGAGGAGAGAAAAATGCAAGTGTGTTCAAAATGAGGCCCGCAACAGAAAGCTGGGTTGGTTTCATCAAACAACGATCTAATTGCGTAACAAACTTGGATTGAAGGGAAATTTGAGGATGCCCCATATATCTGGAAGGTGTCTTTTTGAATGGTTCAGATTTCAGTAGGTGGGCCCCACTGTGAGGTTCCACTCCTTTCACTCTGAATTTCTTTAGGTTAGAGGATCTGGACTCGGTTCACTTGGATCACTGGATGATTCATGGATTGTAGTTTGCTTCGTGTCAATGATCTTGATAAAGTCGAAGTATGTGAGTCCAAATTTTACACCGTTGATATGTATTGGCCCCAAGCTTTGATCATGATAGAATTTCCACTTTTGCTTATTAAATTATTAATATTTTGAGTTAAAATTAAGTGGATCAAGATTTCGACCCCATTCACCTTTGGTATTGTGACCAAGAAAGAAAATAGCGGTAGCGGCGGGCGTAGCGGCCCGCCGCCAAAACGCTGCAAAGCAAGCGCTACATAGCATAGAGGCAATACTAGCAGTGTAGCAACACGTTTTGAAAATAGCGTCAAAAATATCTGAAAAAATTCTAGAAAATCCAAAATATTGGAAAATGATAGAAAATGTGTTCTTTTTGTAAAAGTAACTAAGATAAGGGGGCGTAGCGGTCCCTTTATTGTATGAGGTCCTGTATCGCTGACGCTGAATAAATAGAGTGAACCAAAAAAGTTAGGTCATAGGAATTCAATAACAAACAATAAGAATGAACTTTGGTGGTAAATGACCCATTTTGTTATTTGGTTAGGGCCCTATTTCTTATTAATTAGAGTGAACTTTGGTTGGGCCTTATATCCTATTACTGTAGCCTATGTTTAATTAGTATGAAATCTGGCTGCGCTTTATTTTAAATAGGTTTGAAAGTTGGCTATAACACTATTCCCAATTAGAGTGAAATTTGACTAAGGTGTCTATTTCAATTAAGTAATATCTAGCTACGATATAATTTTTTTATTTTAACGTTGATGCTTCATTGTGGAGCCCACTAATGGTTATATCAGGTTCTTCAATTTTTATTGTTTTGGATGTCCACATTTAATTTTTTGAATTTTTTTTTTTTTAGTGAATGGATTTTACATTTAATTTTTTGAATGGTTATATCAGGTTCTTCAATTTTTATTGTTTTGGATGTCCACATTTAATTTTTTGAATTTTTTTTTTTTTTTAGTGAATGGATTTTACATTTAATTTTTTGAGTGTATTATTTTTTGGTGGATGGATTTTTAATGGTTTTTGAATGGCCCATGTCATTGTCATTTCATTTGTGCCCTTCATTAGGTGGGGCCCATCGTGAGCCCATGGATTACCTAATGATTAAAAAGAAGAGGACGACGTGGGCAGCCCAATAAGGGCAATTGCTGCCCTAGCTTCATCTGAAATAGAAAGAGGGAAATGAAAGAGAAAGGAGGGAAAGAGGAGGAGCAGCAGCCACCGATGCTGCCTGCAACGATGCCACTGCCGCTACTGCTGCCTCCTCCTCTACGCATCAGGTATTTCTTTTGCAACTCATCTTTTTTTTTTTTTTCTTTTCTCCTTTCTTCCTCTGTTTCCTTTAATTTTTTTTTTTCTTTTTCTGTCATTTGTTCAATGAGTGATTCAGTGGAACAAACGGGGGGCAGACCGCAATGTAGCTGCCGCTACAGGCTGATACGATTGCGATACCCGATAATTTCAAAGGAGGCCGCTTTTTTCATCCTTGATTGTGACCCACAATTTAGATTGTTTTGACAGGCATTATGGTTCATATGATGATTAGCCATCTAGGCAGTCCTGGTACAAGATTAAGAGAGAGTGGGGGATTTAAAGAACCCACCCAGAACCCGACACAAATAAATTTAGGTATAGAATTCTTTATTTACCCAGCCTTATGCGGTTGGGACCCATCAGAAACCCCGGTCATAGGAAAAAGGCTTGCTCTTGCAGGAAAAGAAACCAATGAATTGAACTTGAGGTAGTTAGGAGAGAAATGGGGTATCAAACTAACAACTACATACTGTTTTGAGGGCACCCAGCGGGGGTTATCACAATTACTCTGATTCCAAGTTTTGGGGCACAAACTAAAAAACATTATATTTGAGATTGGGCTAAAAGTCTATTTTGGAGAGGAATTTTTTTTTTTTATAAGATCACGAACATAAAAATTTATATCCTTAATAACAAATCATCTAATAATTCAATTAAAGATTGATCTATCTAATTCACAATTTATAACTTGGTAAATTTCTAGAAAAATTCTGGCAAAGTCTCATCTGTATTCGGACCCCAAAAAACATCTTGGCCATACAACTGGATCAACTGAAAAACATACACTTCATATTTCACCCAAACTTCCAATCCATTTATTATAATTCCTTTGAACTCCAATAATAACATATATACAACTCATACATCACATAGCACTTCCACCATCAATTCAAACATAAACAAATCCAAAATCCCTACAAAATGGATCAATGAGGAAACTTAAAGACATCATATACTTCCAAAAGAGGCCTAGTGACCATAAAGTTAGCGTTATTCAATCATCTATCAACAAGCCCATTAATAGTGTAATGAACAAAAACATCCATCGAGCACTTTCACCATAGGGATGGATGACGACCAACCATTTACAAAATAATGAACTTACGATTAAATTAAATTTGTGAAGTCTAAAATCTTCCAAAAGAATTATTAACAAAAACATTTAATTACATTCATTCCCAGTGAACATAAGAAAAAAAAATAATAATAATAATAATCTAACTATTCTTTCCAACGTAAACATTATCTATTCGGCCACTTAGAGGAGGTGGCTAACACTCCATTTGTTTCCCTCGCCATCCGCATCGGCGTCAACATTCACTGGCATTCTTTCATCTAGAACGTAAGTCCTACTGAATGGGATGAGTTACAAGAACTCAGTAAATAGTATAATCCTAATCTCTATACATATCCAATTTAACCAAATTAAATCCAATATAACAACAGGATTCTATAACAAAGAATAAAAGTAGACCAATAGATCATCTAGTCTGAATGATATCAACATGAATATAGAATGAATTCGGAGATTTTGAGAATTTAACATCGATTAAAATAAATATGTGGCAATAAGAAAAATCACAGGATATACAAATGCAATGAATCTCAAGTATAACTAAAAATATAAATGTAGTCAGGAACTCAACAACAATAATATGAGAAACTATAATTTTATCCAACACATCAACTTGAGTGCTTCCTTCACCCGGCAAAGGTCCCTAGTATCCCCTAGAGAAACAGATCGCTAATCACATGCATGCAATGAAAATAATTCCCTCCAATGGGTCGATATAGTGACACGCAAGAAAAACATGTCGCCGTATCACTTAGAGCCTCCTCCACCGCAGTCTATTGGGCATACCCACTGTGTTTGGCTTTGGTGTTGCCTGGTGGTTTTGTGATGATTAAGAGCCAACAAATAGAGTTGCAAGGTCAAGGAAATTATTTGATTCGATTGATACGTGGTCAACTTTAACACATCAATGATGATTTAGACTTCACTGTATTTATTTACTTGTAACTCATGTCCGATGGACCCTATCAGATATGAATTGATTTGTGAATCAACAACCTCAATAACAAATAACCTTTTTAGATTTTGACGTAAACTAATCCGACATAGTTGAATTACATTGAGCCCTCGAATCAATAAAATCTGTAGACGTTAGAATAGACCATGGGCATTCAAGATTAAATTTTAGACCTGACACTATTTAATTGACACAATAAGCTATCCATATTCAATAATTATCACACATCAAAGGACTACACCAAAAAATGCATATGACTCCGAATCTACGAAATTGAGATGTTGAGGCACAGAATACGTAAATTTGATGAGTAGGAACATGGAGAAGTAATACCAAATTCAAGATCCTATTCATCCCTACAATATTCAACCATGAGAAGATTGAAGGCATTACGTGATCCAATTAGGGGGCAATAAGAACCATTCAATTAGAAGAGCTAAAATCTGGAAGCTCAAGGAAAATAAATCTAGGATGGCAAAGAACATGATTAATAGCGCTACAAACATATATAGTTCAAAGAAGCAAGAGTGACATGATTTCCCCGACGTCGAAACATTAGACTAGGCATCAAATTAAATGAAACTCAACTTAGACTTAAAATCATCATGCAAGGGGCTTTCTAAAACTTATACCATCAACCTTGGGGTCACTCAATTACTACAACAAGGATCACATGTACATCTCCTAAAGAATAAGATTGAAGTGAATTTCTAACTTGAAATGATTGACACAATTCAACAAACATGTTGTGTGCAAGTAAGTTCGCACATAGAACGACAAATAGATATTACTTAGGATAGATTTATATCTTAATAAATCACATAAGGATCACGAAAACGAGGGCAAACCCACATGCTTGAAACCCTTATATGGTCGCACCGTCTATGTATTTAGTACAAAATGAACACACCAACAAGAGTTGAAGCATGGTAATGATCACTAGGACAAGAAAAGGTTGGATTTAAAACACAAACTTAAAGGAGAGTGTGATTTCTGCATAGACTCAGTGAAAAAGACATCTTATTAAAAATGTTAACAGTCCAATATCATAGAATGCCATAGTCCATTATACTCAAATTGGATACAATTGAGGGACAGGTTAACCTATGTGCATAATGTGGAGCTAGCTATTGGTAACCTTAAAACTCAATTTCCAGAATATAAATGCATAATACTGAGAAGAACATTATCTTGAATAAAACCCACATATTAGAAGGCTGTGCCATTTACCTTCTTCTTCTCTCTTCGTCTCTCGTCGTCGTCGTCTTCTGCTTCTTCTCCTCTCTCCCGTGTGTGTTGTGCGAGGGTTGGTTTAAGGGTTTGCTTAGTTTGGGGCAGCAATCCTATTATGAGGATTGCCCCCATCTAGGGGTGTAAACAGGCCCTAATTGGCCAGCCCAGCCCTGCCGCGGGCCACGCCCAAGCTGGGCTGGCCCATGCCAACCCACGTGTCGGACTAGGCTGGGCCGGCCGACGCTCCGTCCCTTCTATCTTTTTTATTAAAAAAAGAGGGATTTGACATAGATCCCCATGGGATTCCATACCACTCTTGAAGTGCCAAATTCACAATGGACACAGGTAAGGCCTCGCCGGGTGCGTTTTTGTTTCCTTTTTTTTTTTTTTGGTCGTTGTGATATTAACCATTCCTCGAATTTATTCTTTGCGCAGAGGCTCATTTTCCCATTCCTATCGACCATCCCTTTCCACCTACTTTTCTCCTTTCCATTTCTTCTCCATGCGGTCGACGGCCCCCTTCCCAGTGGTCCTAGGTAGCTTGGCGCCATTTTTCGAAAGTGGTTCACATAGAGGTGCGTTTATCCCTTCCTTTTTTTTCCTATTTTGTGCCCTATATTTTGAATGGAAACCGGAGTTTTGATAGGGTTTGTTTTGATGGCTCTGAGATGTGCTCTGAACTCTTCTTCTCCTCCTCATCTATCCAAACGAACGCCTGCTCATCTTCTTCTTAAATGAAACGGGCTGATTTCTTCGACTTCTTTTCTCCGTTCTCTGTGTTTCCATGTGTCTTTTTGAAATTTCATACAAAATTCGGCATGATACCCAATTCACATGTATATCATTCATTTGGTCTGATAAGGACTGTTGTTTCACTGAGAACGATATGAATCCGTTTTTTCCACTTGAACCCATGATTTGGGGTATTAGAGCTGAATGTCTATGTGCTTTCTTGATGGAAGTTTGAGTTTGGTGATGGATTTCTATTTTTGCTTGCAGTTTGTGTGCGAGCTTTAGATAAAATTGTGGATTATTTTAACTGTCTGGTGAATTTATGTAGTTTGGGAGCTATCCAAGATGGATTTTTAAAGTTGAATTAGCATCTTGAGCTTTGGTTTGATGGAATTTTCTTTTTAATACCGTTTAAGTTCTGTATTAGTGGAGTAATGGATTTTTAGCTTTGATATGCTGAAGTTTGTGTAGTTTTGAATTAACATAAACACGTTATTTTTTTACCCTTAAATGTTGTCTTACTTTAGCAATTTGAGTATAATTTGATGTGTACGTGTTTAGGTGCAGAGTGAGTTTAATCTGGCAAAACAATGGATTTCTTTTTAGTTTGATAATCTGGATTTCTTCATTTGGTGCAGTTTTAGCTTGATCATAGCAAAAAGATTTGTGGATTTTGATGTGGTTTTGCAAAAGGTTGTTGATTTTATTGCCTTTGAATTTTCATTACTATGTGCAATCTTATGATGCTTTAAGTTGGAGTCCTCTCTCTTTCTCTCTCATTTGACTTTCGTTTATGTATAATTGCGGCGGATGTTTATTCTCCAGCAGTTTCAGTTGGGTCTACTGCAAATTATTAAGTTGATTCATATTCAAGTATGATTTCCCCTTTAGGTTATGTGTGAATCATGTTGAACTCCTACTTTTAATTCGATTTTGTGGAGTTTCCTGATTTTGGATTTTGAAAGTTGGAATTCGCTGTAAAGTTTATTGATAATTTGAATTGATTTTTTTTTTCGTTTTCGTATTTTAGCGAGAGAGAGAGAGAGAGAGAATTGAGTTCCTTGATGAAATTTGCAGGCGACACCAATCATATGACATAAAAAAAGGTGATTATTATTCTTAAAACATACATTAACAATCTCCACCGCAAGTTTCAATTTTTTTTTAACCATCATAATCATAATAAATTAATCAATGTACAATAAACCAAAATACGATGGAGATGTGTGCTCCGGCTTCATAGTCAAGGAGCTAATGTTGTACGATTGTCTTAGGGTGAAACTTGCATCCAACAAGTTCGTTCAATTTTGGTTAGACAAAGCCAATATCTTAGCAACAAATTAGATTTTTAAACCTATCCACTAATGGATCATATCACATCAAATTCAAAATAGAATTCTCTAAATTAGATCCTACTTACCGAAACAAATTACAATGCAAATATGGATGATTTGTGAGGCCCTAAATGCAAACAATGCAAATCTATGCAAGTTTCCAACTATATGATGCATGTTGTAAAAATTCCAAGTATGTAAACTATTGCGCATGCTCAACTTTATTGGACTACAAGACCTAGATAATATGCTCTAAACCTAAATCTAATGGCTGTCATTTAAACCTTAATGATGCATGAACACAACAAAAACAAATAAAAGTGAAAAATGACTTAAAATGAAAAAGATATGATCATCTTTAGATGCCTAGTTGATCAATTTTGTGCTGGAAACTGATACAGGCTTAGCTAAGTACCAATGTTTAGGCCACTGATTAACCCGCTTTCCGAGACACCTTTTAGCTGAAATTTGGAGTTTTAAAAGTCCTTATAATGCACTTCAAATTTGCTATTTTTCAGGACAAAACAATCATGTTTGCTTGGTTTTCAACTCGCGCACTTTTCCAACACAGTCAGGTCAAATCTGCTGAAACTGTGTACCCTTATTTAGGCCATTGATTAACCTGCTTTCCGGTACACTTTTTGGCTGAAATTTTGGGTTTTAAAATACATATTATGCACTTCAAATCTACTATTTTTCAGGACAAAACAATCTTGCTTGGTTTTCAACTCATGCACTTTTCCAACACAGTCAGGTTAAATCTGCTGAAATTGTGTACCCCTATATAGGCCACTGATTAAACCTTGCTATATAAGCTTTCTTGTAGCTAATGGTCGCCCCAAACTCCATATGGTAGACATTCATGATCTCCTTCGGTTTTAAATTGACATTCTGTCTTATTCTAACCATGATGAACTTCGTAATAAACGTCGAAGATGCTTGTCGATGTGACATGCCCATCATTGGCCTTGAGCATTGATGTTTAGGATTGTAAGTCCTTACTTTAAATTGTGGTCCTTATTTGAAAATAGAAGCGTGAATACGCCATGGACATTCCTGAACTCTGCAGCTTGCAGTTACTTTGGTAGTATTGGTCTTGAAGGGTCTAAGAGTGAAGTTGCCATAAATTGCGAACTTATTCGAAGTATTTCAGAACGTTTGTCGATTGGGGAATTCATGGCCAATCCACATTTCCCATGCCGAGTTGCTACCAATATCTGTGTTCATGTCCTCGGGCTGCATTTTATCCTCAAGATCAACAGATGGAGTTTCATTACAACAAAATGCCTCATTGATTGAATTGGCTCCTACAACTTTAGCTGGAGTTTCATTACAATGAAATGCCTCATTGATTAGATTAGCCCCTGCAACTTCACTTTCAGCCTTGACCATTGGAACTGAATGGATCTGGCTTATAGAGGGAGGCCCATCAAGATGGATATCATCACCACGGTTTATCCCAAAGTCCAAATCATCATCGACGATGTCTTGTCCTACCGTCTGACGTGGACTACAATCGACCCACACAGTAGGAAAATACATGTCTTTGTCTTCCCAGATGTCAATGGTAGGTATGTCTCCACAACTAGTTGAGTATTTGACTTGTTTTTTGTTGAAAGCTCCGGATGAGTTCCTTGATTTTTTCGGAGAAGAGCGACGCACAAATCCTTAGAAACTTACAATACATTATTACATGAGTAAGCAAGTAGGAAGGAAAAAATAGTATTTGGTGATGTACAATCAACTTATACAATTTATAAGTGTATGTCCAACTATCTCCTCCTATGCATTGCTCCATGTTTTAACCGTTAAAAACATAAAATATATCACATTCGATTCATCACCCGATGCTTTGAACATACTCCTAACATCATCATCATCATCAATGCTGGCCATGGAGAATGCCCGTCCGTTGTGATATAGGTATTGCATGCTTAAATTCTAAATGGATGATTTCCCATTAAATGCTTCGATTGCTTCTTTAATTAGAGATTTATATGTTATGTCTGTCGCTAAAAATCTCTTCTTCTACTTTCCTCCATTGTACACAGGAAGACTTATATTGAATTCAAAGTTACCGTCATAGTGGGAGATGAACAACACCTCTTTATTTGACATGCTGTCATTAAATAAGAAGAAAATAATAAAGATATCAGTGGAAATTAGGTACATTCAGAATGACAGTTAATACAGATTTGTATTAACAACATTTGTATGTCTTTGAGAGTAGAAAAAATGTCTTCACAATGATAAAAACTCCGCACACCATGCCAAATAAAAAGATTAAGCAACTGTTCTCATATGTTTACTACTGACAAATCTTTTAGGACAATAATTCTATCAACAAAAAGAAAAGGCATTTAGATCAATAGTCTATTTACTATAAATCTTGGAACAATGCTTTCAAACCATTCTACCAAGTGCTATTCCTCACACATTATATTCCACCCATTCTCTTGTTATTCATAAATCATCATGAGAACCAACTCTAATTATATGAAATACAACATTAAAGTCTAAAACTTTGTAAGATTAGTCCAAAACAAAACAAATATGCAGATTCACTTTCACTCACAACATCTTATCAAATTGAATAAACTGGTTGTTGGTTTTCTTCTAAAAGTGACAAACACATGAAAAGAGGGATAGAGCAAACAAAGTCAATTCATGACCAAACGGTTCTCCCACTGCTGGATTTAATAGAAGTACATTATTTATAATTGCAATGAACGCTAATGCAGTCACAAAACAAACCTTTCAAACTCCATAAACCATAGGTGCCTAGGGCAGAGAAAGAAGATTTTCCACGGTTTCCATGGTTTCCAACAATTAAATATTGAAGAGTAATCTAGGTGATGGTGTTTTAGGGTACATAAAGCAATCTAAGGTGGTTGATAATGTGTGTACCTTTGTCTTAATGGAGTCCAACCACTATGGAGATGGTGTTTTATGGTGGTTTCTAAAAGAAAAAAAAATCTCCAGAGCAATGTTGAAGACGACCCAAATGGAGAAATGCGAAAAGTGGAATCGGGGCGAGATATAACACATACTCACATAATATTGGTCACTGTCGACAATAGTAGTGGTCGATATCGACTATATCGCAAACGACAAGAAAAAAAAAAGAAAAAAGAAAAAAAGCGCATATGAGAATCCCTCCCATATCCGACGTGGAACTGGGTCTTGCTGGGACGTATGCGGTCCTACAAGGATTTTCCCCGTAAACTCCTCTTAAAGAAATTATATATATTAAAAGGGACTTTATGGAAACTTTTAGGGTTTTTAACTTGAAATAAAGTTTAGATTAATAAAATAAATGCACAAATGAGAAATTAAAACTTGGGAATTTTACCAAAAAAATCACTTTATGTGGCCAGTGCACCAAACAGAGAACTTCAGCCGAAGTTGCACCAAACAAGGAATCCATACAGGAAAATCAATTTTTTTTACCCCTTTTTTCGATGGTCGCTATCGACCTTCATTTTCTGTGTTGAGGGTCGACGGTGAACCTCGTTATAACAAGTAAGGGTCGCCGTCGACCCTGAGCAGGCATAAACTCCTCATCTTCTTCCTTCTTCCTCTCTTCTCCAAGTCCAATCCAATGATGGAGAGGTCCATCAATATTGGACTTTGATAAGGTTTTCCCACATCTCTTTCACATTTCTTCCACAAGGAGGAAGAGTCTAAAACACTTGAAATGATAAGAGTAAGAGGTAGGGTGCTGGAGACTCTTACTACATTAATGTATTAGGTGGACACTTCCAAGTTTTAATAACAAACAAGTGTCCCTCATCGTTCTCTTTTGACACTTCTACATTCATGTTATTAGGTTATATTGCTGTAGCAATTACCCATGTAAAAGGGTAGACCCGGACCTAGACCTGAACTTGGACTCGAAAGACATGTCTAGTTTAAAGAACCTAAACCCAATTGGATTGACCCTACTGGATACAGAGTCTAGACCAGCTGGACCCATACTAATTATATTATTGTTTTTTTATTTGATTGTGTATCATCATATTAAGCAACATTGGATTGGGTTTGGAGAAGAGAGGAAGAAGATGAATTTATGCCTGCTTAGGTTCGACGGCGACCCTCAACACAGAAAATAAAGGTCGATAGTGACCATTGAACACTACAACAATCTGCATTTTTACCGGCGTTTTTTCTCGGCGCAGTCATTAAATGCCGGGGAAAATATAACTTTCCCTGGCGATATATTTTCGCCGGCACAAGTTAAAATATGAGCGGCTAATTATTATTTTCGTCGGCAAAGGGTATGTTTTACCGGCGATAAGTTTAGTGTCGTCGGGAAAGGCTACATTTCTTGCCAGCGAAATGCCTAGATCGCGGGCAAAGTTCACCCGCCTAGCCTCATGAGGTTATTAAGCTTTTGCCGGCGCTTTAATTTCGCCGGGAAGTTATTTTCGTTCCTTGATTTATTTTTCGGTGGAATAAAATGTAAGTGGATCTTTCTGTGCGCCCTAAAAATAACCTTTTCCATTTCCCGCGGCCGCTAACTCACTACAACAAAAATTATTTAAAAAAAGAATTTTTCCCAACGAGATAAAACGCCGGCAAAAAATTTTTAAAAAAGAATTTTCGTAAATTGTAAATCTTTTCTCATCGCAAAATTAACGCCGGCAAAAGTTTTTCTAAATTTATTTTTAAAAAAATAAACTTCTTTTCCCGGCAAAAAAAAAACCGCCGACAAAAGTTTTTCTCTCTATTTATTATTGAAAAATAAACAGTTTTCCCTGGCGCAAAAAAACGCCGGCAAATGTTTTTTGAAAAGTTATTTGTGAAAAAATAAACTTCTTTTTCGGAGCAAGAAAACGCCGGCGAAAGTTTTTTCTAAATTTATTATTGAAAAAATAAACATCTTTGCTCGGCGAATAAAACCTCCTTTACCGGCGAAATATAACGCCGGTAATGTATACTTTTTCCCGGCGCTACCTATTTTTCGCCAACAATGGGTATTACTGGCGCACTTTTCCCGGCGGGTTGCGGCGCAAGAGAAATCACCGGTAATAGTTTTTCCCTGCGTTTTCTGGACCTTTACCGGTGCTAAATTAGCGTCGGCAAAAGTCCAGATTGTTGTAGTGGAAAAAAACCATAAAAAAAAAAAAAGTTGATTTTTTTGTACGGATTCCTTGTTTGGTGCAACTTTGGCTAAAGTCCTTTATTTGGTGTATTGGCCACATAAAGTGATTTTTTTGGTAAAATCCCCTAAAAAATTTAATTATTTTATATTTATTATAATAAAATAAATACACAAACTTTAATAAAATAATTATTTCATAAAATGGGGTTGGGCTAGGTTATGTCATGCAGCAACCCAGGCAGCCCTATTTAGGCTAGGTTGTGTTGTGTGTCATGTGGCTACCCGAGCGCCCTGGCCTAGCATGGCCTGCCCGTTAGTCGTGTTGGGCCGAGCGTACATAATCGAAAAAGGAACTTTAGCCCAGGCATGGCTCGGCCACCCAAGCATTCAAGTGCTATCTGTGTTTTTTTTTTTTTTTTTCTCTCTCTCTCTTTCTTTTTTATTAGAGGACTTTATCCAAAAAAACGCTTTATGTGACCATAGGACCGAAACAGACAAATTAGCAAACTATGAACAAAATAGGGCATTTGGCCTAAAAACCCATTTGTTTTTACCATTCTTTTCAAGGGTTGATATCGACCCTCATTTTATGTGTTGAGGGTCGATGCCGACCCCGAGCAGGCATTATTCCTCATCTTCTTCATTCTTCCTCTTTTCTCCAAATCCAATCCAATGGAGAAATTCACATGAACACCTCTAATACATTAACCCAAACCTCAAATAAATTTATCCAATGATCAACTGGCGAATAGAAAGCGTCAAATACATTAATCCATTCATCATTCTCAGTTGTCCTCCCACCACCACACATGTTTGTACCAAGCCAATTAATAGATTTTCCCCAACGAAGTTATCTGTAACCCCTAGGGTTTGGACAAGTTTTTTCTTCTCTAATCCTCTTAACCAAACACTCAGCTACACCTTGGCATTAATTATATCAAACCAAGCCCACCAGTGGATCAAGCCTCAACTGGATCACCCAACTAAACACAACCACTTCATTAACAGGTATGAACCTTGTCATCTCCATCCAACCATCCTCTTCTCTGCCCATAGAAACAGAACCAAACCCAACCTCACAACCTGGAACACATATTCCATTTCACCAGCTCCCAACCCAATTCAACCAAAAGCCCTACAACCCAACAGACCCACTCACCCATCACGCTCCCACATCTCATCTACCCATTCACCATCATCCCAACAACAGCCATCTAAGGACTAACTCTAGTCCAAACCGAGGCCATGACTCAAACATCTCAGTCCCTGTGAACAAATAGCCCACTCATCTTTTTCAACCACAGCCTATAATCTTCGGAAAAACACCTACTTGACTGAACCACACCTAACCACCAATTGGTCACCCCTTCCACACTTCACAACAGCCCCCAGCCTCCAGCACATCCTAATACTCTCAACCAACCAGAATCTATGCCCCATCTCACATCTCATACACATGTCCTTGTTGGATTAATGTATTAGAGGTGGTCATGTGAATTTCTCCATCATTGGATTGGGTTTGGGGAAGAAAGGAAGATGGAAGAAGGAAGAAAATAAGGAAACATGCCTGCTCATGGTCAACGTTGACCCTCAACACATAAAATGAGGGTCGATATCGACCCTCGAAAAAAATGGGTTTTTGGGCGAAATGTCCTATTTGGTGCATAGTTTACTAATTTGTTTGTTTCGATCCTATGGCCACATAAAGTGTTTTTTCAGGTAAAATCCTCCTTTTTTTTTTATCTCCCATTTACTATTATGAAATGCAAAAATGAAACTCCTTGTTAGACCTAAAATCCAAAATGGGGATCACGAGTGGGTCTTAAGTGAGCCTGCTTGACTCTTGTTAATTTAGTTTAATGATATATATATATATATATATATATATGAAGATGCTCTTATGAGATATGCTCTCACCTTACTATGAGAGATAAGGTGAGGGCCCTAACCTTACTATCAAATGCCAACAACTTAAATGTAAGGGTCCCCATCTTATCTCTTATAGTAAGGTGAGAGATGCTCTCACAAGAGCACCTCCTATATATAATATAATATATATATACATATATAATATGTATATTTTTTATCCACGCTAGCCAGATGAAATTAGCACTTAATTCGATTGTAAATTGAATAATGAGATTTCAATAAAGTCCTAAGTCAAGATCATTCTAAAATATATTTAGTTAATTTTAAGAATTATTTATTTGTGATTCAATTTTACTGTTTTGACTTGATTATTATTTTATTTTCTTAATAACTATCATCAATGTACTATCTAACACGGCATTGTATAACATATTGAAATTTGGGGTTAGGCCCTTATAGGAGTCGACAATTTCATATCCCTGTTAAGTTAATTGGTTAGATATGTAAATACTTGCTTACTAAATGTATAAGTTTTATGAAATATGCTTACCCAAGTCCCTCACCATCAGTGTTGCATCAAGGGATTGATCCTAGTTGTTTATGTGGAAGGAGGTTCTTCACCGCCAAGTTGCGGAGGAGGAATCCTTTCAAAATAAACTCCATGTTTAATCACATAAGTCCATGATCCATCTAAGCTGTTGCCATTTTATTTGGACAAGTTAAACATGTGATTTAATTGCACATTAATCAAAGTTTTCATACAACAGTGCAAAAAATAAAAAGTAAAAATGAATCCAAACTCTCAATTATAATATGTTAAAGCCAAATGTTATGGCTTTAATTTTCAAAAGTCAATTGTGATTTTAAACAAAAGTTAGCCCTAATGTTCCACCTTCTCTCCCCACTTCTTATGTCAAGCAACTACATGCTTGTTTCTTTATTTCATTGAACTACTCTATCTGCTTTTTAAAGTTCCACTTATCCCTTTATGCAAAAACCCACTTTCTACCACATTTGTTTTATACCCTATTTTGCTCAATTGTCCTATTCCCTTTCCCTGCCACTTGACCTTTTCATTTTTTCTTTTCTTTTTAAATAAACTTAGGTTGTTTTAGAAGATGAAGGATTTATTAGTTATTTTTTTTTCATAGAAAGATTCAGTTGGTTTTATGCACCTTTTGATGCCAATTTGATTTTCTTTGCAGTTATTTTTTAATTAATTTGCAATGTATGGCCATATTCATGCTTAGCACGGGTTATCGTGCTAGTTCAATCTTTACTCCATGTATCGACACCACTTCAAACTTCAAATTAGTTGAATAAGATTAACAACATATTTGATAACAGATGAGAAATCTATGAGGAATTCATAATCCAACGATTTCTCATTGCCGTTGGAGCAAGTATTTCTCATTGAAGATTTGTAAAGCTAATAATTTCACATTGATAACGGTGCTTATCAATGCATATAGCTAAGAATAAATCTGCAAAGTGAGGATTTCTAGATCTTATGGGGGAGGTCGGATTTGAAAGTCCTAAAAAATGAGGAATCCATTGGTACAATTTTTTCAGTAATCTACAATTGTGAAACTTGGGTTTTTCACAACCTCGTGAAAAGAAGAAGTCTTTTCCTCAAGGTTTTTGTTGCCAAACATGACTTAAAATTGTTATATTGCACATGTGTTAAAAAAACATGATTAAATTGTGTTTGTTTTATTGAACTATAAATATAATGGTTGGATGGAAATTTTAGGTTGTGTTTGTATGGGAAGTGTTCTACATAAGTGAAATGAGATTTTCCAATTTGTAACAACATGCCGAATTCTCTTGACCACATATCGTTATGATAAATAGTAGAATCTCCTCTTCATTTTACCAAGTTTCTTCTTCGATGACATTACACCAATCAATCCTTAGTTTCTTTTTCCTTTTTCTTTAGTGTGCCACATTTTCTTTGTGGGAAGTGAAAAAAAAAATGAACTAATTTCTCTCAATATATAGAGAGGATTTCAATTTCATATAGGAGAAGTAGCAATGCTGGATTTTCTTCTTCTTGGAAATAATATCCACTTAGTGCAGAATCCTCTCATTGCATAAATAAGTCCACAGTTAGAGGTAAGGAAATGTGCATCTAATGGACATTCTAGATTACTGAAAAATGTGGAACATTTTGCACGAAAATATATTTATTAATTACATTTTGGTGGTGGCAGCAATACATGCACTTCAGGATATACATTTTGGTTTAATTACAAGCCCTGCAGTTAAATTAAGTAGGAAATTAAAGAGACTTGGTCTAAGACCTACTCAATTCGATGTAAATAAGTTGGAATGGCTATGTAATCATTAAGTTGTGCTTGGCCCAGGTTGTGGGTTCTTAAGTCTTTCTTTGGGATTTTTCTTTGCCTGTGATGCTTGCCTTCCTTGAGAGGCAGGCTATTGCTTTGTGTTGTATTCTTTGAGCATTTTTTTAATAAAAGACTTAGCTTACCTTTCAAAAAAAATATAGTTATTAACAAAATATTTTGAATTGTTGCTTTAATTAAATGTTATTTTAATATAAGGCCTATTTTTTGTACTTGAATAAAGTAAAAGAAGAGTAGAATTGGCCCAACAACAGAGAATTCTACTTCTTGGTATTTTTGGATGACCTGAGGAGACAAGAGGAGTAAACATATGTACTGAGGTGGATTCCTTTTTTACTCTTCCATCTCCTCAGAGTTATTTCCACAATATATAATAAAGTGCCTTTTACTCCTGCATCCTCTTGAAGTAAAACCATTTTTTTCCGTATAAATGCATGCAAAGTAACTTATCTACTCATTCATCTTAACCCACTTCTCATTAAATTTATTTATAATGTGACCCTTACTCTGCTTTTGCTCCTCCCCTCAAGTAAACAAAAATGCCCTTTGGTAATAACATGTTCTTTAGAGTGTATTTGTGTAACACCATGAAGAGGAAACAAGTTTCCAATTAGGGCTATCAAAGGGTTGTTGGCCTGGTCTGTGCTGGGGTTTGTCCTTAGCCTACCCACACATACGCAAGTTGGGCCTAGGCAAGGACGAAGTAACATAGGGTTGCCCCTCTAAACTTGTTCCTTCCCTTTAAAGAAGGAGAAAGATATGAATATGTATGTTTTGATTATATCCCTTTGCCCCTCCTCAAAAAAAAAAAAAAAAAAAAAAAATTCTCATATTTGCCCCTCAATAATCTTTTTTCACTCTAAAGAATGTAACTTTTAGAACACATAAGGAGACTTTGATCTTTCACTTATAGAAAAGCAATTCATCAAATCACCAATATGGCATACACTATGCTATGATTTTTCTCCTTTTATTCTTTCATTTTCTTGCTCATTATTGAGCCTAGAGTCCTAATCATCTTAAAATTTAAAATTTATAATCACCACCGCTCATTTAATTTATTATAAAATTTTGAGTTTTTAACATTTTACTTCAAAATCTGGATTAAATTAAATCTAATTTAATTCCTAAGTAAAAGATTTCAGGTTACTATAAATAGAGGTTCTTAAAAGTTTTTTTTTAATACTAATTACATGTCAAATGTTCCATCAAGGTTAGTAGTTTTATTAAAGTTATAGAAAGGATTTGGACTCTAAACAATGGGCCAAAGATAAAGGCTATTTATAAATGTTAACCCCATATTATAATCTAGGAAATTATCTAATTTAATTTTTAATTAAAACCATGTACTCATGAGTAAAAATGCTTAAGTTATGCAATTTACAATTCTTCTCTACTCTTTCTTACCCATATTTATCATTGTTGGATATAAATAACAATCTAAATTCATCTTTTTAAATAATTTTTGAGGTATAATGCAATAACTAGTCCATAACTCTTTTGTACCCATTATAATGTAATAAAAGTCTTGAGGGATAGTGCAATATAATCTTTAATTCTTTCTCAAACTCATCGCTAAGAGAGACTTTTGCCCCTATCCTACCCTCCATAGTCAGGCCAATGTCAAAAGAACATAGATTATTTTTTATGCCACCATTGACTGTCAACCAAATGCTAACCAATGCAAGGATATTTTTGGAATAAATGGTGTGAATAATTGAGAGCCTATAAAAGAAAGCATTCTCATTTTGAAATTCAAGATACTAGATTCAAAGATTCGCATTCTTTGGGATTTTAGTCTGCGCCATTTACACATGTACTCATGCATTTGCATGCTTATTTATACTTATTTATGTATGTAGATTATTTACAAATATAAAATTTTGGTGTGTAAACAACCCTATTTTTTAATTGAAATTTTCACACCTCAAATCCTAGTAAAAGGGTTTTACCTGCACAAGGCATGTATATCCCCATTGCAAATCCCATTGGAGTTCAAATGGGTCCATTCATTCGCATGGAATTGGAACCTATGTATTTAATTCAAATGGGCTTATTAACACAGCATGGACTTGAAATACATATGAATTTATTACCAAGTGGACCATTTGTCTATATACATAATAAGGGGACCTATTTCTTTGCATGGAATTGGAATACATAGGAATTTATTGATAAAATGGGCCTGTTTATTTCTAGTAGCTGATTCAAAAGAGCATGTTTGTTTACATAGAATCGGAATACAAAGGAAGTCATTGAATCAAAAGTGCCTATTTGTCTGCATAGAATTGTAATATATAAGAATTCATTGTCAAATAAGCCAATTTGCTTGAAATTATTGTCAAACAAGCTTGTTTGTTTGCATGGAATTGAATATATATGTAGATGAAGAATATCCAATTTTTGTTATAATTATTAAAGCTTAATTACACATATTTACATACACATGTCATATACATAATGGAAAAAGGACAGAGGGCATGCAAACACATTTCAATAATTACATAATAAATACATATATTAAGGACAAAGGGTCAGGTCGGGCAATGCTGGGTCAAGCCCTGACCCTTAAGCGGGCACATTTCCTCTCTCGTAAGGAAAAGTAGCTAATATAAAAGGTGATCTTTTAATCCAGAAGAAATGAGCGGCATCAAACAAAGAAAAAGGATTGGCCAATCCTTTTTTGCCCCATCAGATTTTCAAACTCACCACTCTACTCGCAAACCATATTTTCCACAAGGCATCAAAAGCAATGTAATTTTTTATAAATCTAATGAAACATAGATATTGGTGTAGGGTTGCAAATAGGTATTCGATTTTCCGAAAGTTCTGACTCACAAAAAAACAGGGTCTGAAATCTATTTTAAATAGCTTCTGATTCATAAACTGGGTCCAAAATCCAAATTAGGTTCAGATTGATAAGCGATTCCGGTTACGCGTCCATCTAGGTTCCGACCCATGAAACTAATACCACGCATATGAGTCTTTGATATTGCAAACTATATCTCAAAATCAACTTTTTTGGATATTTTTATGTATAATAATGGAAGTAGTAGATACGCTGTTATAAGTTGAATGATATGCTTATTTTAATAAAAAGTAAAAACAATAAAAAGAAATTATAACTGATTTTGGAACTAGATTCCAATCCCCTAGGTGGACCCAGTTCCGGAACCACGTCTGAAACCCTATACTAGTGGGAGGTGTTCAGAAAACAAATTTCTATAGAAACTTGCACTGTTTAATTATCAGGTTACACATCGGATCAGAAAGAAGACTTGAATCAGTGAGCTTAGTGATGAATATCAGACGAGACTACTCTCATTAAACAACCCCCCTGCTTGGATTGAACTAATATAGATCCCCTGGGCCGGTGTTCTCACCCATGAATAGCAGCAGTTACCAACCACTGCTCTCTCTTGCCCAAGCAGCAATTGTAACCAGTGAGCAAAAAGTAACATTTTAAGAGGTAAGCAGTAATAGAGATGCGTTGAAAATTCAGCATAGCACATAAAAAGTAAATAGTCTTAAACACAGCCAAATGCTTACTACTACAAGCATGACTGCTTAAATATGTAATGGAAATTCCCAAAACCTGCTGCTAACAAAAATCATGACATGAATCCAAAACTTCCCCAATTATGAGAATAGTTTCAGGGAAGAGACAAAAATTATTAGACACATCTCATCCCACTCTTATTTATCCGGTGAAATGCTCCTAACTCAGGATTAAACAGTTGACTCGCCAGACTTAGCAAAAGCCAGACCTAGGTGGTAGTAACCCCATCCTTCATTTACTTTGTCGATGCCATGTGACAGATCAAGTCAATAACTCGGGAGCTGTAAGAAAGAGATGATGCATAGTGCGTTATTAGTTTCACAGTCAAGGTCTCCAAGTACAACTACCAAACAGAAGCACAAGAGATAAAAAAAAAATAATTAAAGACTAAGCGACAATTACCTGTAGCCCCACTCATTGTCGTACCAAGATACGAGCTTAACAAAGTTTTCATTGAGAGCAATTCCAGCCTTGGCATCAAAGATGCTCGACCTGCATAATTAAAATTGGATAAATTTCCAATGATAATGTATACAGAAAATCACCAAATATAGAAGAAAAGACATGAAAATGCAATTGGCAAGTTTCAAGCAATGTGTTTGGAACATGGATATTTCTAGAAATAGTATTTTGGTGGTCATCATTCAAAAACCTTGAAATCCCAGAAAAAGTCCTTTCTTAGAATAGTCAGAGGAACAACAATTTTCTATGAAGCTTCTTAAAAGCAATTAAAATTCCTCAAATGGCTCAAGAAATTAGAAGATAGTAATTCTTATTCAATAAAATGATGACAGAATAAACAGATTATTGAAACCCAATTTACCTGTTGTCACCCACAAAGTCGCTGGAAACCACATCATCTTCTGTGTAACCCAAGATTCCCTTTAGCTTTCCCTCAGATGCCTCCCTGCATCCATCAGTGAACCATGGAAAACAAAAATCACCCTTAGCACAGTGGCAGTGAATGAAGTGCACACCGGGGAAAAAAATCGCATGCATATTCTATGAGGACACATAAGAATAATTCTCTCAAGTGAGAATTAAATGCTGGATCGAGCATTTGTTCAGTGTGAAAAGCTGTAAATGCATCCATGTCCTCGGTAGCCAATCATCCAATAACCACAAAGATGGACGTGAACTGCTTAACTGGACAAATAAAGCCACTTATTATCACACATCAATCTATCAAACAAAGACGACCATAACTAAAGATGTCAATTGTTGTGATCTTCCTACCCACCTACAAATCAACCAATTATATTCTGTGAAGGAAGATTATCTTACTTGATTGCACCTTTGATCTCATCATAGGTGGCCTTCTTCTCAAGCCTGACAGTGAGATCCACCACTGAAACATCCACCGTTGGAACACGGAAAGCCATCCCAGTCAGCTTTCCATTCAATGACGGCAACACTTTTCCAACCGCCTTTAGATTACAGAGAAATAAACAGTGCAAAAAATCAAAATTATGTTCTACTGTTACATAAAAATTGAAAACGACAAACAGTAAAAGTAAAATGAGTAATGATAGTTTGAGCATCAAAATGTCATGTGCATGGACATCAGACCTTCCTGGGGGTGAGGCATGGTTTAAAATCTCGATCTTGATCGTGGTATCGGCCGGGTCGAAAAACCGATATGATATCGGTATCAGTCGCGGATATCAATCCATCGCGGTCATCGCGGTGTGATTTTTTTTTAATCCAAAAAAATTCGCAAAAATATCCAAAAAGTCCAGAATAATAGAAAATGCTAAGAAACAATTTTTTTTTTTTCCATTAGTAACAACAATAAATTAAAATCTCGATGACCTTAAGTTATGAGTCCTGTCTATGTCGCAGTTCGCTGTCTTCTCCAGTATTTCATATAAAGATTTAATAAAATCATTTTCAAAATCCTAAATATATAGATCTAGCATAAAAGTATGTAGATCAATCATTTATACACCATACAATGATCATGAATCATTAAAAGAACATATTTATGATAAAATCCCCAAAAACTGATATATTATAATTAAAATATTAAAAAATCAGAAAATAAAAAAAAATGAAAAAAAAATTCAAAATCATGTGTATGAGTAGATCTAGAATGAAAGTATGTAGATCTAACTTCTAAATGAAGAACACAACACAAGTGATAAACCCAATGATTTCTATGCTTCGTCTAAAAATAAAAAATAAAAACAACATAATAAAATGCTTTAAGTTGATTTTCTCTTACCTTAAATAATATTTTCTTCAAGAAATAGATGTGGGATTTGAAAATATGCAAGAGGGATGTGTGATGGAGTATGGTTGCTGCTCTAAGGAGTTAGGAGATGAGAGGAGAGGAGAAGAAGATGAAAATGGGAAAAAAGATAGAAAAAATAGGGTTTTATGCATTTTTATGAGATCTCGGCCGACATTTTGAAAATATCGGCCGAGATCTCGGAAAAACCGAGATGAAGTTTATCTCGGCCAATATGGGCCGAGATACTAGTGATATATGGCCCGAGATACCGATACCAATATCTTGGGGTCATATCGTACCGGTATGGGCCAATACCGGTTCATATAGGCCAATATGAACCGGTATCGGCCGATTTTTTTTTTTTTTATGGGGTGAGGTGAGGTGGATGAACTTGTAAATGGACCTTCTAATGTTGACAAGTTATCAGCAATGAGGAGCATCACTACCCTATGGGTGAAAATTTTGTAGGTAACCATATCATTTTGGAAAATCAGATACTCAGATTTAGATCAGTAATTTAGAAATTTGGGTCACATTACATACACAACAAGACCCTCAATTGAGTCTGGAATGAGTTGCATAAATGACATGTATTGACTTCATGGAAGATTAACAGTGTAAGTTATATCTAGCCCAACCAATATCAGCTGCTTGAAGAATTTGATGCAAATAGATATCACATATAATAACAAAAGACAAACAAACTTGGCAAAAGGAATTTGAGATAAAATAATTTTGCGATTGTGATTTTTATGTACCTTAGCAGCTCCAGTGCTGCTCGGAATGATGTTGAACCCAGCAGCTCTTCCACCTCTCCAATCCTTGCTTGACGGCCCATCAACGGTTTTCTGTGTTGCTGCATAACAGAAAGCGAAAAAGAAAATCAAAACCAAATTGCATGCGAGAAAAATAAACGAGCATAATCGAATGTGTCATTGATGAAAAAAGAAATCACACCGGTGATGGAGTGGACAGTTGTCATAAGACCCTCAACAATGCCAAATTTATCATTGATCACCTGTCACAATTTGTCAAAAGAAAATCAATGTGAGACTTCAATAATGGATTGAGATTTAAAAAAAAAAAAAAAAAAAAATGTCATTACCCAGTGCAAGTCCTGGGAGGGTTCAGAATGGAGACAGACTTAACCTTGTCTCAAAACTACGTTATCACGCATGGAACCCGGGACTTTTACCATTGCACCAAAGAAATGACCCCTAATGGATTGAGATTATGTTATGTTATAAAATAGGAAAGAGATAAGCACCTTGGCCAATGGGGCTAAACAGTTGGTAGTGCAGCTAGCGTTGGAGACAATGTCAATGTCTGATTTGTACTCATCCTCATTCACACCCACAACAAACATGGGGGCATCTTTGCTTGGAGCCGAAATAATCACTTTCTTGGCACCACCCTGCTCACACAACAGTTTATCCAATGAGATCTTTAAAGCACACATCTGTTTCTCCACATCCATCCCCGAAGTCAGGAGACTTGAGCTCAAATTAAATAAATCCAACTCCAAATAAAGAAGAGGAAAATGATTTTAAAACCATGGTTTCAGTGATAAGCTCCCTTCCATTTGCTTCAAAGGTAACTAGCTAATTTTATTCAAAAATAAAATCAAGGGGAAAAGCTAAACATAAAACTCAAATTGAAAGAAAGAATACTACAGCCAAAAGGGTCTAATTATTGATTAATATGATGTAAGTAAGCATTGAGAGTAAAAGAGATTTTTGTGGTCGCAATAGCACATCTAAATAAATAAATAAAAAGTGCTCATCCACTCCATGAAAAATCAAGGAGAAGAATGGTAGACAAATATAAAGGAATAAAAATCACATTCTACCCATATGAAAAAAAAAAAAAAAACTATATATCCACTATGAACTAAGTAAGAACAAGACAAGACCAAGGGCCCACAACAAACAGCCAACAGTATACAAAAACAAAATCACAATAGAAAACCTTGAGATGGGCGGCAGCCTTGTCCTTATCAGTGAACACCCCAGTTGACTCCACAACAAACTCAGCACCAGTTTCACCCCATGGGATCTCTTCAGGGTTCCTTAAAAATCCATGCAAAAGAAAACAAATAAGTAACCTAATCGCAATAAGAAAAGAAGCAACAAGGGAAAACCATTGGCCATGAATCAACTAGGCTCACCTAACGCCAAAGACACTGACTGGTTTCTCTCCAAAAAGAAGGGTTTTAGAATCCTTCACCTTGAGCTCATGATGCTTCCATTGGCCATGAACACTGTCATACTTAAACATGTATGTCTGCATCCATCCAATAACTATAGTTTAGAAAACAGAAAAAAGGCCAACTTTCTAACAAAAAATTAGACTTGTGATACTTTAATCCATGTATCAAAAAATCATAAGGCAATTCAAACCACCAATTCATAATTGGAAGTGATAACTTAGCAGTTATAATTGCGATTGAGGTGATGTGATTCGCATCACACTTGATGGTCATTTGCATGTATGAAATCGAATGAAAGTGATAAATCTACAATATTCTTACATTCCATGGAATTCTAGAAAATCACACTGATCAAATGATCAGTGCCATTGATCAGCAACAAGAACCACGCACAAAATGTGATCATGATGCATAAGCGATGAAACCATGATCTGATTTAAAAGATATGTACACAAGTCTTCCCATAATCAATGTAACAAATTCCAACAATTAGAATCGTCAAATCCGTAAGCCATTTCATAATCATAAAGATCTGATGCACCTAATCGTTCTTTAAGCACCTCTTATCAGATCAAAGGTACATTGATCAATCAACCATGATCATGTAAAACAAATATACAGATCCAGCTAGATCAGATCAGACGGCTATCACCGTCCGATCCAGAAAATCCAGTAGACACAACATCTGCAACAGGTGACCGATCGATCGATCGATCGATCGATCAAATCACTCATTAAAGACTAATAACTCATCTCGGATCGCCAGATCTGATCGAAGCAAATCAACACGGATCGATCCGTGCAGATCTGAGCTAATATTCATTATACGATCGGATCTAAACGTATCAAACACGAATCGATCATTGCAGAGGGTTATACACCGAAGATCTATGCATGTACCATGTAATCTGTGGTGATGAAGGGGTCATTAATAGCAACCAACTCAACATCATCTCTCTGAAGAGCGACTCTCGCTACGAGCCGTCCGATCCTTCCAAAACCTGCCATTTTACAGAAAAGTCTCCATGAGGATAAATCCAGACCGTTGAATCAAAGAGAGGGGAATTTGATATTAGATCCATACCGTTGATGCCGATCTTGATCTTGCCAGAACCTGCAAACAAGAAAACAAAATGGGAAGATCTTAGAAATGAAAGAAGACCACACTGAGAAGCAGAAGAGTAGTGTAAAAGACGGTTTTACCCATGGTAAAAAGGTGAAAGAACGAAAGAAACTTGGCAGAAAAGGGAATAAGGTTGAGGATGGAAATGAGAAGCAGAAAGAAGAGAGGATTGCAGTTACAGAGGCACTGAGAAGTGCTTTTAGGGTTGGTTATATAGTGTGAGAGGCAGAGCTGCAGAGGGCGTGATGACCGAAGTCTCTGGCGGATTGTTCGAGAGCCGAAGTTTAGCTCTCGGATCCGGTTTTGGAGGATCTGTAGTAATGTAAATTGGGACCATTGCATCCGATCTTCCTCATATATTAATTAGGATTCTTAAATTCCCAAAAATGTATTTTGAATAGAAAATATATTTATCATTAAATTGACCACGTGTAAATTGTTATTGCTCAAATGGAGCGGCGGCGGACACTCCATCGACCTTCGATTAGATTTTCTCAATTTTCAAAGATAAATTCGTAACATATGAATTTGAAAACGTGGGGCCCACCATAACAAAATGGCAAGGAACTATGTATGGTTGAAAGCGGAAGCCAGATATTTGTCCCCAAACAATTGAGAGCCCTGCTACTTGTCCCGGGCGTTGGACCGACCCCGGGACAAACTCCCCCTGGGGGATCGTTGGATCCCCACGGCTGTGGGGATCCAACGATCCCCCAGGGGGAGTTTGTCCCGGAGTCGGTCCAACGCCCGGAACAAGTAGCTTTTTCCAACAATTGAAGTCGAACAAAACCTCACGGAGTTCTTCGTGTGATATTTTAGAGCCATGAGAGAGATTATATGTACTGCACTATGGAATATCTTAGATTCATAGGATATTGCACATTTATTGTACAAATAGCCTTGTGGGAATTTATTAAAGTTCAATAATTGGTGGGAAGAATGTAGGGATGTAGGGAAACCGTATGGCCAAAATTCCTTTGACATATGAACAGCTCAAAATGAACTTATTTTCTTTATTTTGATTCTACATAAATTTCACTCCAGTATAGTTTCGTTTAAATAAAAAGAGTGAGCCTGACTAATAAAATGATCAATAGCTATGGTTATCAATGTGTAGGATTGTGTTAATTATATTATTGATAATTTTTTTCAGTAGCAAAAACATTCATTCACTAAATAATGAGATTAAAATGAGGGAAGAAAAGATACAAGAGTATTGTTCCCTAAGGGCCTCACCCACGAAACACATACAAAAGGACACCACAAAAAACTTACATAATCATACCCTCCCAAGGAGAAGACCTCTCGACCCCCTGCTTAGCTAAAGCATCAATCATAGAGTTAGTAGATCTAACAACATGATGAAAAACAACATTAAAATATGTAGATAAAGACCGGATTTCATTGAATAGGAATTGAAATTTCCAAGGGTTGACCTTCTTTTTAGAAGTCCAAGCAATCATATTGGAGGAGTCACTTTCCACAATGAGGTCACTAAGGATGTTCCTACAAAAGCACCGAAGAGCCTCCAAAATGGCCAACACCTCAGCTTCGTTAGAATCGCAAACACCTACGTGCTTTGAAAACATAAAAAAGACATCACCCTTACTATTACGAAGAACACTTTTAATTCCCGTCGGCCCTGGCTTTCCTCTTGCTGAACCATCAACATTGAACTTAAACGCTTCAAGGGGGAGAAGACCAAAAACAAAGTTCTTTACCTTAATGGGGCCACATCTCATACAAGCCTCCCAATTATAAATAATATCATTTAAACTAAAATGGAAGAACTCTTTTCTAATCAAAGCCCAATTTGATATCCTCATGTTAATTGAGGCAATGAAATCCATTAGGGAGGAGGACTCACCTTTGAGAATTCTATCATTCATTTATGTCCAAATTGACCATAAAATAGCGAAAGGGATCAACCTCTAAAGAGTACGACTACATCCAACAAAATGATCTCCCATCCAAGACTCTACAACCTCTTTAGGACACATTTGGTAACATGATAGGAATATGCGAAATTTAGGATTCCTGTCTACCCCTAGGACCTTGCTGAGGGTTTATATAGATAAGGATTCCTTGCATTCCACATTTGGCTGTAAATGTGGAAACACTGATGATTTCTTCAATCTATGTTTGGTGTTGAACACCAGAATCCATGAAAAATAAATAACCTACTTAATATGAGGCCTATGAAAGTTAGTCATGACCAAGAAGTATGAGTGTATCAAGTGGGGCCCATTTCTTGATATAAGACAAATTAAGACTCATTCTCACAAGTGCACGTACGATTGAATAAATGGGGCCCACTTTATTGAATAAACTAAGGCCCCTTATCACAAGTGGACATATGATTGAATTGATGATGCCACATTATATATTAAACAAATTAAGAACCATTATCACTAGTGCACATATGATTAAATTGATGGGGCACATTTATTATATATTAATCAGATTATAATCCATGGATGAGATGTTATCATTTTTATTGAATAAGTAGCAAAATAAAGTGATGGGATCCAAAACTAGCTAAATCAGAAGTCTAATAGCTGAAATCCAAAAGTATGTCGTAAATCAATTTAAATTACTAAACCAGCCCTTAAAATTGTCAAAAAGGGCGAAAAAAAAAAAAAAAAAAGTGGTAGAGTTCCCTTAATGAGAAGATATTCTAAATATTTTCAAGCTACAAAAGTACCTGTTATATTTTAAATTATTTCATAAATAACCCTGATGTCCCTTCAAACTATGAAATTCAATTTATACACGACCACAGCTCTTCAATAATTTAAATGCAATTATAAAGAAAAATAAAACATATCTCCGTGCAAGTCAATATTAACAAAACATATAATAAACTAGTATTAGTATATATGAATCTCAGATACTCAAAAGTCAATGTTAAACCTCAAATATAATAACTAAGACAATGTTATAAACTCTTATAAAGAAAAGGAAAAAAAAAAAATCAAGAACCACCCCTTGCAGCCCACATTTCTTCTGCTATACTTTCTTTCAATTGAATCATATAATTCCTATCTGCATCATTAGGTCCTAGAACATTATTTTCAGGTTGGTTATCATTTAGTTCATCACCCATATCCACATCTTCTAATGTCTCAATTATTGCCTCATCAAATATCGCACCCTCTAGATTCCATTGTCGAATGAAGTTATGCAGAACACAACACGCCATGACTAGCTTCACATGTTTCTTGATATTATATCATGGAGCGATTTGGATTATCGCAAAACGTTGCTATAATGCTGCAAATGTTCTCTCAACTATATTTCATAGTTTCCAATGATGCAAGTTGAATAGCTCTGGTCCTTTTCTAGGTGCGTGTATAGTTGACCATTCTTTAAGATGATAATGAACACTGCTAAAAGGAGCTAAAAAGCCGCGTGTATTTGCATAACCAGCATCAACCAAAATAGTATTTGCCTAGCCACTGGGTAATATTGTACTCAAAATAATAAACATACGTTTTTAATATATATATATAAAAAAAAGCAGAATATATTACCAATTGGAACATGAAATTTATTATGAGGCTGCTTCCAAATCAAGTCCTGAAGAAATTTAGCATCTAAAGCTGACCCTTCCCACCCAGCAAAAAAATATTGAGACTTCATGTCGAACAAAATCACAGCCATAACATTTTGAGATAATGAGCCTTTCCTATTACAATATCGAACTTGGTCCTCAAGCCTCACTCAAGCAGGGATATGTGTTCCGTCTATTGCTCCAACATAATCCTGTGGATGGATCAAGCAATTATAAAATTATTTATATATTATTCACTTATAATAGTTTCTATAAATATGAATTCTCTAAAAACTTACCTTGAAATATGGGTAGAATATAGGATTGTTTGCAATCGCTAGTGGAATGTCCCCATTTGATGGTTTTATATAATACTTACTCAACTTTATTACAGCATCTAATGTTTGGTTGAAGTATCTGCTAATTGTTTCTCCTGAGTGTTGGAATAGATTTTGCATCACTCGATTCATTTGACTATGGCAAATAGTAAATAAGAAAACTGCTAGATACTCTTCTATACTCGTAAGACGTGAATCTTTCATAAACTTCTGTCTCCTTAGTTCATTCGTTAAAAGCATAAAACAAGCATTGTTCATTCTAAACAAATTGAAACATTCACGGGATTTCCAATTAAAATCTCCCTAATAAAACTATCTCTACCCAGTGAAGACTCATGCACTGCATCTTTAAGAAAGCATGAATATTGGTACCACAACAGAGATATTGTAGTAATTGTTGTTGCAAATATGCTCAAAATATCTTTGCTATCCATTCTGCCTATAAAATATGAAATGTAATTAGCACAAACATTTTGGGTATATAACACACATATGATTCCAATGACAACATTCAAGACATAATTAGATCATGTTTATCCACCCAAAATAATCATAAAATCAATAATATTGTGAATTCAATTGAAGTCATAAACTAAATATAACAAATCCAAACCAATCCACATTTATGCATAAAATAAATAATCATCCACGTTTCAAATCTAAGATTTTTAAAATAAAATAATATAAAAAAGTTTCTAATTCATCCACTAATTTATGACTCAAAAGTCAAGCGCCAATCGTTCAAGTTGTGCTAGTAGCCATCGCTTACGACTTTCCAAAGGCAATTCTAAGAAGGTAGCGGCATTCATCTCTCCATCGAGAAATGCAAGTGCCTTATATTTTAAACTCTCTTCAATATCTAGAGGATCGACTGCCTCCCAACACATCCTCATTTTAGTAACTATGGCATCTTCAGTGTTTGAAAACCTATCCATTGCATCTGCCATTCGACCAACACTTTCTACCATTGCCTCCCCCACACTATGTTTTCTTGTCATTTGTCGAGAAGACCCTCCTAGAGCTGAATTGCGCCTTTTTCTAAAGGAAACATGATCTTCCTCGGGTTCATCTTCACTCCTAGTGTCTTGTGGAGGAGTCTAGGGATTATTCGAAGCGAATCCGGCTCTACCATCAGCAACTGAGTCACCGAATATTTCAGCTAGATGAAAATAGTTTGGCAATCGTTTCAACCTATACATTGCAGTATCAGGGTGTGCTTGTAATAGATACAAACAAAATTATCAATTTGCACCTAAATATTATGTGACGACTATATAATTTATTTATTAAAAATATGTCACTGCTATATAGCCATCCCATACTCCATCTTCAGCCGTCACCATCTTTTTTTCCTTACCCCATCCAAAACCACTCAAACTAAGTAGAGTTTTCATCATACTGTACCATTTTTTAAATGATTTAAAATGATTTTTCAATTTATCTTTATTGAAATATGTGCTAAAATGCGTTTTCATTTGTTTCGTTATTTCATTGCATCACTCTGCGGTGAACCCACCGGGTATGGACTTTCCTTCTTTGCATTGTCCGCACATAAAGTTGATGAACATTTCATCTTGCCTAATTGTCCATTTCATGTTCTTCGAGTTTGACTTAGCAAAACAAGGACCTTGTGAGCTACTGTGTGTAGCCATCCTATAAATTACTAGATATGGTTAGGATTTAAAGAAGGAAAAAAATGAAACCCCTTTTCCTAAGTAATAAAAAAATATGGTTGTATAGTGACTAATTAAAGCTCTAACAGGTCACTCAAACAACATTATCATCACGAATTTTATAGCTAAAAGAAAAACTTCAAAATTCACTAGCCATCAATGTTTATAAAGGCTTAATTTTTTTAAAGCCATTCACTTTCTACAATTTAGCATGAAAATATGTGCTAAACATGAATGATTGGAAATATACTAGTTTCAAATGCAAGGAACTTGTCTACAGGAATAAATCAAGTGCCAGATGAAATGACATGATCTCAAGAAATCTTCATATGGAGATAATACTTTTTATATAATAATCCAATTATGTGCTCAAACTCAAAAAATTCTCAATGCGGAGGTTATTTTTCCATATACCAATGGTGGTTGGTGATCAACCTTACTTAAAATAGGGCTGAGATTGTCTATTCCAATGAATTTAACATTGGTTCGGTTAGAATTTCTATCCTGTCTTCCTATTCATTCTTAAGATATTATAAAATATATTTCTCAACCAATGAACTTGACTCCTCTCAATCACTCATTAAGTATTTCTTCAATTGAATTTCTACTATTGACAATGCCCGGTTTAACCCTAATTAGTACTAATTAAATGTGTTTTAGCTAATTAATAATGTTTAGCTGCTAATTATGGTAATTAGTATTTAATAGTCTTCATAGACTGAGTTAGTTGAGCTTTGAACCTTGAATAGGTGAGATGGAATAGAGTTGACTCAATTAGGTTGAGTCAAGGACTTTTTCGTAATTATTGATTTTTGCATTTTACATCATTTACACGCCATATTGGCAACATCGCATGTATTTCGACGAGTACGTTGATTTTCATATTAAACATTTCTTCATTTGATCAATCATTGAGGAAGAGACCTTACATTTGACTCTTTATGAAAATATTCGAATTTGGAAGGGTTTCCTTATAAAAAGGACATCCTTATCCCCCTCTCTATATATATAACCTTATCTCCTTCATCCGTTCCTTTTCACCTTCTTTTCTCTCCACTCTCTTTTCCTTCTCCTCCAATCACTATAAGAGTGAAGGTAGATATCTTGGAAGCTAGAAGCCTTCATCATCATCACCATTATCTTCTCCATCTTTCTTTCTTCATTGTTGGCAAGGAAAACATCTTTACCCTCTCCTCCAACTCGAAATTCTTGCAAGAGGTAGGCTCCAACTCCTTTAGATAGGTTTTTGAGTTGGATAGAGTCAAGGGACTCATAATTGACAAGACATGCATATTCATTTCCATGTCTTTCATGTTTATGTGATTAGGATTTGATTATTTGAGGGTTTTGAGCTCCTTTGAGCCAAGGGTGTGAGAGGGGTTTTGAAAGCTTATTAGAGGCAAGTGAAAGCATTAATATAGATTTACAACTTGTTTATTTTCATTGATTCCATGAAACCTTTATTCAATATTCTTAGTTCTTAATAAATGGAAGGATTTGAATGATTATGTGATTTATGATGATGGAAATGAAAGAAATGAGATTGTATGATGAAAAGGGAGCAAGGACGCTCTATTTGTGCAGGTATTGAAGTGAGAAGAAGTTAGAAATGAATGGAAGGAGGAACAAATGAGAATCCTGAAATCTAGGAATTCTTGACAGTTCGCTCGAGTGAACTGGACGCTTCGCTCGAGAGAGCTATCTTACCGAACTCAGTGAACTGCCTTATCTAGTTGCCTTACCGAGCTCAGCAAGCTGTCTTATCGAGCTCAATGAACTGCCTTACCTAGCTGCCTTACCGAGCTCAACAAGCTATCTTACCGAGCTCAGCAAGTTGTCTTACCGAACTCAGTGAACTACCTTACCTAGCTGCCTTACCGAGCTCAACAAGCTGTCTTATCGAGCTTAGCAAGCTGTCTTACCGAGCTCAGTGAACTGCCTTACCTAGCTGCCTTACTGAGCTCAATGAGCTGCCTTACTGAATTGACCGAACTGGCAAACTACCGAACAGGCGACCCGTCGAGCTGCCGAATTGCCTCTGAACATGGTTCGAGCGAACAAAAAGGAGCGCTCGAACTAAGACTTCTCTAGATTGGGTCCGCTGGATCGAACTTGAGGTTCGCTTAAGTGAACCTGATACTGTGATTGGGCTCCTTTTTGGCTCAATTTTAGGGTGAATCATAACCCTTACTCTATCTTAACCCATTTTAAATGTCCCAAATTGATAATTAAGGTGCTTACCCTTACTCCATAAGAAATTAGGAATCTATAAGACTTTATGACCGTAAAAGTGGAACATAAACCGTATTATTGGTCCAACGGGTACAAATTAGTCTAACATTTTGCCATGAATGTTAGTTTGGAAACTCAATGTATTTTTCATATATAGTGACACCTAACAAGGTAGTAATACATTGATTTTTCTAACTTACCTTGTATTGGACGGTGAAGGACTAAAATCAATAGTATAGTCTTGGCTAGTAAAATATCTTGATTCTTTTAATTATTGCATTTCATATTGGAGTAAAATTTTTATTTGATATCAAATCTTCTTTATTGTAATTGTTTCATTAAAAATACTCCTTGAGGTCCAATTGTTTATATTCAATTCGTACCATCTATATGTATACCAAATCAGTATTCGTTGAACATACGGATTGAGTGAGTAGTGTGGTATGTGAATATGATTTAATTTGATTATGGATAAAAGAATTAGAAACTTACTCAAATCCGATTATCATTCGATTTGTATTTGATTCGATCGAGTCGGCATTACTTAGCTTCAACATTGTGATACCCGACGGGGTTGAACTTGGTTTAGTTATTCGAGACTACTGTAGTAAGTCATTTGGAGCACCGGAACTCCAGAATCGGGTAGCCAGTTAGCCTTTGGTCGGGCCACTGGTGACATCCCAACTAGATTCGCTCTCTTTTGAGAGGATGAGCCTATGGTTGTAGCCAATTAGTGTGTTTTCATTATACTTGATTCACAAGCATAAAATATTCAATTGTGCACAATTTGCCTAGTTGATACTTATCATTGACATCCATGAATTATTCGTCTTAAATTCAACTTGATACATTATGTATTTCCTTATTATTGCCTATACTTGCTTAATTGTCGTATTAATGATACTACTCTTGGTGTCACAGTCACAGGTGCAACCTCCGGCCTTGAGGAGGCCAAGGAGGGACAAAAGGCTACCTATGCGGTACCTTTAGGATTAGAGGAATGGCCTGAGCCTCCAACTATCTAATTGTCTTCCTCGGAGTGTGTACCAAATATTTTGGAGTTGATGACTTGTGTTGCTAGCACTTTTTTTTGTGTGGGCCACACTTAGGTGTAGTTATTCTTTTGTTATAGTTTTGGTATTGTTTTGTAGGGTTCTTTTATACACCCTCGTTTGTAAAACATTGTATTTATACATATTTGTATAATTCTTTATTATTAAAACTTGAATATTTAATGGACTAAATGGGAGTTCGAAAATCCTCACATGAATGAAGTACAACTTCCGCTATGATTAATTGTTGTTGATGATTTTAATGAGTTATTACTCATGTATATGGAAAGTTGTTTTATCTCCTTCGTGTGTTGTATTTGGCTTGAGACAGGTACAGCATGTTGGAGTACGTGTGACACACCTCGGGGATTACCTTAGGCCAGGGTAATTCGAAACCGAGATGTGACATACGTAAGTATGGTATCAGAGCCCTGAAAGTCTTTCTAAAAGACTTAGAAAAATAATTAGAAGCGTTGTGAGGACACGTTAGAATCGATAGAGAGTATAGATTAGTCAGGGCTAGTTCGTTATTAGTTGAGTTTATTATTAGCATTATATGTTTAGTATGAGTATTGTTTAGCTAGGGTGAGAGTGTAATTTTCATTCGTACAATTGTTTTGCAGGTCAATGACATCCGGCTCCAAGAGTAGACCTAATAGTGGAAATAACAAGTCTCACAACAATGACTCATTCACATTAATAGGAAATGATCCTACACCATGGAACCATCCCGCATCCCATAGCAATCACTTACAACACACTCCTTGATAGACATCACTCTCAAGATTCTAGGAAATAACTCACATAGAGGACCCACGCCCACCCAGTCATCTAACCAAAATTTGACATTTCTCCCATCTCCCACCACAAAACCCACCCCTCTTGATAAGATTTTTCCCATATCAGTTGATACATGCCCAACCGATGCAATATCACCCCACAAACCCGACCTATGGTGCCTTGGGCCTAGATTAGGCCACCATCCCCACTTTATATTATTAATAATAAAGGTTCAATGTTAGGGTCAAACCAAATCTGGCTCCAATTTCTGGTAAGCGGGCTCTAGTGGTCTTCTAATTCTAAGTTAGAGAGAATTATTATTTGTAGGTTGTTTATTAATCACACACACTTCATGAACCCAATGGTCAACCAATAGAGGATAGAGGATACAGATTCTGATTTGAAGTGCACAGAGGGTTACTATTTGGAGGTTGTCGAATATAGGGTGATGCTTGTTATGTTTGGTATTTGATTAAGGTGGCCTCGCCCATGTATGATCCAATCTCGGCCTCGGCTTTATTTATTTAAACTAGCTGAGCAAGTTAAGCTAACCCTGATGGCCCTTTACAGAAAAATTCCTAAACCGAAGCATCCACGAATTTGAACAGGGAGAAGGAATATAGACATAAGAATGAAACAGATATCTATAAGAAAATAAAGTATTCATAACAAACAACACTGTATTCTAAAATAAAGAATTGCTTCACAATATCCTGTGAAATCACTTCAACTCCAATGTGTACACATAGTTTCCTCTTGTTGTATCTATTTAGCAAAAATCTATCAACTTGACATGAATATAGTTCTTGATGATTTCAATAAGAGCCCCACACCTGCTGCATCAAATGACATATTGATGCATCCAAGAAGGTCAGCTTCTCAAGTGAAGTCGCTTTGATGTGATCTCCCGAGGTGGAATGATGGAAAAAAAAAAAATCTGCTTCTAGCGAACTTTGATGTGATCCTTGAGGTGGAGTGTTTCTACTAGTTGAGGGAAGCCACCTTTGATGTGATCCTCGAGGTGGAATGATAGAAATAATTCCACTTCACAACAAACTTTGATGTGATCCTCGAGGTGGAAAGCCAAACATTTTGTCATTCCACCAAAATTCATCCAAAATTAGCAGGAGCTTCAGGCAATCAGATCCCAGCAAAGAGCATTGGTCACTCTTTGAGATCTTCTGGGTGGACTTGGGGATTAAAGAGGGATCCCCTAAAGAAGGAAGGGAAGAAAGAGGCATGAGAACAGGGTCTGGACACATTGAAAGCAGAAAATGGTGAGGAGGAAGTGGTGATGCTTGCTCATTTTATAGGACTGAAGGTGGATTTCTTGGCGACCAAGAATGAAGAAAAAGAGAAGAGAACCAATGAAGAAGAAAAAGAGAATATGGCTCTCTCTCTTCCTTTCATTAAAGCTGATGATGCTTTTTTTTTTTTTTATTCTCTCTTCATATGGAGATTTGATGTGATTCTGTTTTCAAAGTTTTCTTCCAGCTGTGTAAAACACTCTAGACTAAGTCCAACTTGTCTCCACAATCCACATCATTATAGGGTCTTCACAACTTCAGGAGTTGGGGTTCTAACTTGTAAGCTGGAGTCCTTCAATCCTAGGCTTCAGTTATACAATGGAAGGGGTCAGATCTACCCTTATAAACAAGCCTTATAACGTTTATATCTATGAGTCAATTCCTGTCAGATCCAGAGTGGTTCGACCAATTTGATAACGGGCATAATAGGAGTTAGCGTGTTACTAGCATCTAGAGAAATCCTGAGCTAAAAGCATGGAATTCCACGGAGGAGTCCACTTGCTAAAAATCCATTCCACTCAAAATAAATGTCATTCCAGTGCGTGGGTCATCCCTAGTTTTTTAATCCAATAGGACTTGGTCCCATCACAAGTTGCTTGCTTGATTATAAATGTGATTAACAACACAGTTCTTGCATATTCATCAATCACTTTTTACATCAATCGGTTAATCTTAACATGGGACCCACTATTATTGCATTCATATATGGCACATTCTGCAATTGGAGCATTCAAAGATTTGATTGTGCATACACAAACAATCTCGCTATAAAAGAAAGTGATGCGTCAAGCCTACTAAGAGTAGGAAGAGAAGATCGACTACAGAATAGCTAAAGATCATCTTAGTGGGACACGCTTGTACTGGTTGTTCAGATGATCATGGTTCAATCGGACCAATGGGAAAAGTGATGTCTTTTCTGTGCTGTCAACACCTAGGATTCGATTCTTCCATGTGGGTATGAAGTATGGATTAATTCCTTTAATCTACTTAAGAATCGGGTTCAGTTTCAGTTCCACGAACTACATATAATTAATGATCAACTCACAGATTCAACCCATTTAAGAATGTCCTGTGTTTAGTACTACTTAGTCCAAAGACCGGGAAATTCTAAATGCACCCTTTATTTTGCTGAGCACATCCACCTTTAAAAAAAAAAAAATCATTGTTTATAAAGGGATGTAGGTGTGCTCATGGTAAAAAGGTGAGAACGAAAGAAACTGAGGGGCAGAAAAGGGAATAAGGTTGAGGATGGAAATGAGAAGCAGAAAGAAGAGAGGATTGCAGTTACAGAGGCACTGAAGAAGTGTTTTTAGGGTTGGTTATATAGTGTGAGAGGCAGAGCTGCAGAGGGCGTGATGACCAAAGTCTCTGGCGGATTGTTCGAGACCCGAAGTTTAGCTCTCGGATCCGGTTTTGAAGGATCGGTAGTCATGTAAATTGGGACTATTGCATCTGATCTTCCTCATATATTAGTTCGGTTTATTAAAGTCCCAAAAATGTATTTTGGATAGAAAATATATTCACCGTTGGATTGACTACGTGTAAATTGTAATTGCTCAAATGGAGCGGCAGTAGTGGACACTCCATGGACCTTGGATTAGATTTTCTCAATGTCAAAAAGATAAATTCATAACATATGAATTTGAAAACGTGGGGCCCACTGTAACAAAATGGGGAGGAACTATGTATAGTTGAAAGCGGAAGCCAGATATTTGTCCCCAAACAATTGAAGTCTAACAAATCCTTACGGAGTTCTTCGTGTGATATTTTAGAGCCGTGAGAGAGATTACATGTACTGCACTATAGAATATTTTAGATTCATAGGATATTGCACATTTATTGTACAAATAACTTTGTGGGAATTTATTAAAGTTCAACAATTGGTGGAAGAATGTAGAGATGTAGGGAAACCGTATGGCCAAAATTCCTTTGAAATATGAACCGCTCAAAATGAACTTATTTTCTTTATTTTGATTCTACATAAATTACACTCCAGTCTAATTTGGTTTAAATGATAAGAGTGAGCCTGACTAATAAAATGATCAATAGCTATGGTTACCAATGTGTAGGATTGTGTTAATTATATTATTGATAATTTTTTTTTCAGTAGCAAAAACATTCATTCACTAAATAATGAGATTAAAATGAGGGAAGAAAAGGTACAAGAGTATTGTACCCTCACCCACCAAACACATACAAAAGACACCACCAAAAACTTACATAATCATACCCTCTCAAGGAGAATGCCTCTCGACCCCCTGCTTAGCTAAAGCATCAGCCATAGAGTTAGCAGATCTAACGACATGATGAGAAACAACATTGAAACATGCAGATAAAGACCGGATTTCTTTGAATAGGAATTGAAATTTCCGAGGCTTGACCTTCTTTTTAGAAGTCCAAGCAATTATATTGGAAAAGTCACTTTCCACAATGAGGTCACCAAGGATGTTCCTTCAAAAGCACCGAAGAGCCTCCAAAATGGCTAACATCTCAGTTTCGTTAGAATCGCAAACACCATGAAAATATAAAAAGGACATCATCCTTACTATTACGAAGAACACCTTTAATTCCCATCGGCCCTAGCTTTCCTCTTGCTGAACCATCAACATTGAACTTAAACGCTTCAAGGGGGAGAAGACCGAAAACAAAGTTCTGGGGCCACATCCCATACAAGCCTCCCAATTATAAATAATATCATTTTAACTAAAATTGGAGAACTCTTTTCTAATCAAAGCCCACTTTGATATCCTCATGTTAATTGAAGCAATGAAATCCATTAGGGAGGAGGACTCACCTTTGAAAATTCTATCATTCATTTCTCTCCAAATTGACCATAGAATAGCGAAAGGGATCAACCTCTAAAGAGTACGACTACATCCAACAAAATGATCTCCCATCCAAGACTCTACAACCTCTTTAGGGCACGTTTGGTAACATGATAGGAATCTGCGGTGCTGAGGATTTATATAGCTAAGGATTCCTTGCATTCCACATTTGGTTGTAAATGTGGAAAAAATGATGATTTCTTCAATCCATGTTTGGTGTTGAACACCAGAATCCATGAAAAATAAATAACCTACTTAATATGAGGCCTATGAAAGTTAGTCATGACCAAGACATATGAGTGTATCAAGTGGGGCCCATTTCTTGATATAAGACAATTTAAGACTCATTCTCACAAGTGCACGTATGATTGAATAAATGGGGCCCACTTTATTGAATAAACTATGGCCCCTTATCACAAGTGGACATATGATTGAATTGATGATGCTACATTATCTATTAAACAAATTAAGAACCATTATCACTAGTGCACATATGATTAAAATGATGGGGCACATTTATTATATATTAATCAGATTATAATCCATGGATGAAATGTTATCATTTTTATTGAATAAGTGGCAAAATAAAGTGATGGGATCCAAAACTAGCTAAATCAGAAGTCTAATAGCTGAAATCAAAAAGTATGTTGTAAATCAATTTAAATTACTAAACCAGCCCTTAAAATTGTCAAAAAGGCAAAAACAAAAACAAAAAAAAAAAAAAAAAAAAAAAGGGGCAGTGTCCCCTTAATGAGAAGATATTTTAAATATTTTCAAGCTACAAAAGTACCTGTTATATTTTAAATTATTTCATAAATAACCCTGATGTCCCTTCGAACTATGAATCTCAATTTATACACGACCACATCTCTTCAATAATTTTAATGCAATTATAAAAAAAAAAAAACATATCTCCATGTGCAAGTCAATATTAAGAAAACATATAAGAAACTAGTATGAGTATAAATGAATCTCAGATACTCAAAAGTCAATGTTAAATCTTAAATATAATAACTAAGACAATGTTATAAACTCTTATAAAGAAAAGGAAAAAAAATTCAAGAACCACCCCTTGCAGCCCACATTTGTTCTGCTATACTTTCTCGCAATTGAATCATATAATTCCTATTTGCATCATTAGGTCGTAGAACATTATTTTCAAGTTGGTTATCATTTAGTTCATCACCCATATCCACATCTTCTAATGTCTCATTTATTGCCTCATCAAGTATCGCATCCTCTAGATTCCATTGTCGAATGAAGTTATGTAGAACACAACACGCCACGACTAGCTTCACTTATGTTTTGATAGGGTATCATGGAGCAATTTGGAGTATCGCAAAACATTGCTTTAATGCTGCAAATGTTCTCTCAACTATATTTCGTAGTTTCGAATGATGCAAGTTGAATAACTCTGGTCCTTTTCTAGGTGCATGTGTAGTTGACCATTCTTTAAGATGATAATGAACACTGCGAAAAGGAGCTAAAAAGCCGCGTGTATTCGCATAACCAGCATCGACCAAATAGTATTTGCCTAAAAACACATACCCACTGGTTAATATTGTACTCAAAATAATAAACATACCTTTTTAATATATATAAAAAAAGCAGAATATATTACCAATTGGAAGATGAAATTTATTATGAGGCCGCTTCCAAATCGAGTCCTGAAGAAATTTAGCATCTGAAGCTGACCCTTCCCACCCAGCAAAAAAATATTGAAACTTCATGTCGAACAAAATCACAGCCATAACATTTTGAGATAATGAGCCTTTCCTATTACAATATCGAACCTGGTCCTCAAGCCTTACACAAGCAGGGATATGTGTTCCGTCTATTGCTCCAACATAATCCTGTAGATGGATCAAGCAATTGTTAAATTATCTATACACTATTCATTTATAGTAGTTTTTTGTAAATACGAATACTCTAAAAACTTACCTTGAAATATGGGTAGAATATAGGATTGTTTGCAATCTCTAGTGGAATGTCCCCATTTGATGGTTTTATATAATACTTACTCAACTTTATTATAGCATCTAATGTTTGGTTGAAGTATCTGCTAATTGTTTCTCCTGAGTGTTGGAATCGATTATGCATCACTCGATTCATTTGACTATGTCCAATAGTAAATAAGAAAAGCGCTAGCTACTCTTTTATACTCATAAGACGTGAATCTTTCATAAACTTCCGTCTCCTTAGTTCATTCGCTATGAGCATAAAACAAGCAGTGTTCATTCTAAACAAATCGAAACATTCACAGGAATTTCCAATTAAAATCTCCCTAATAAAACTATCTCCACCCAGTGAAGACTCATGCACTGCATCTTTAAGAAAGCATGAGTATTGGTACCACAACAGAGATATTGTAGTAATTGCTGTTGCAAATATCCTCAAAATATCTTTTCTATCCATTCTGCCTATAAAATATGAAATGTAATTAGCACAAACATTTTGGGTATATAACACACATATGATTCCAATGACAACATTCAAGACATAATTAGATCATATTTATCCACCCAAAATAATTATAAAATCAATAATATTGTGAATTCAATTGAAATCATAAACTAAATATAACAAATCCAAACCAATCCACATTTTTGCTTAAAACAAATAATCATCCACGTTTCAAATCTAAGATTTTTAAAATAAAATAATATAGAAAAGTTTCTAATTCATCCACTTATTTATGACTCAAAAGTCAAACGCCAATCATTCAAGTTGTGCTAGTAGCCATCGCTTACGACTTTCCAAAGGCAATGCTAAGAAGGTAGCGGCCTTCATCTCTCCCTCGAGAAATGCAAGTGTTAGGCCCCGTCCCGAGTTAATTGAAATTAACTCTAATTGAATGGAAATTAAACTAATTAAATATGTTTAATTAAGCTAATGATGGTTTATAACCAAATAGAATTAAATTAGCCTAAAATGAATGATTTAGGTTTAATGAACTGATAATGAATGAGATTGAATTAATTAAATGGAGTTTAGACTCACACAATGAAACTAAGCACTTTTTCGTAAATACAAATTTTCACGTATTTTATTAGTTACGGAAACTCTTGATACCAGTGTCGCGACCCCGGACAGGGTCCATGGGCCTAATTCGGGATCAGGACTAATGTTTGGATATACGAATGAAAGAATGAACGAATGAATGGTTAATGCTATAAGACATAATATAAATTTATTAATATGTCCACGGGTCAATAAAGGATAAGATATTACCCGTGCACGTGATTTCCCACAGGTGTCCGCGGTTAGGATATCACAACCACATAAATATTTCTTTTAAATGCGTAAGCGTGTAGCAAATCTAATTCACACATATCCATAATAGCATGACTGATAACACATTTATAATAAGTATCAGAATGAGCAATGATCATTAGCGTTTTCCCAAAAGTGATGTTAAAGTTTATACAAAAGATTGATTAATTTATATTTTTCAAAAATAAAGGCCAACAAAGGCCAATACAACTAAACAATTTCCCTAAAAGAATAGGTTATCAACAGACCCCAAAATGAATCATATCTCGAGGCAACCGAATGTCTAGACGATATCGTTGGCGTGCCACTCAACTAAGCATTGCTGTTCTCCGATCGCCTCCTCGTGCTCCTCCTCGGGATAACCAACGACTGGACCTGAGTACCAAATAAATGGATCAGACACGACGGTCTGGTAGGTGAGTGAAAAGATATGAAAATTTAATAATAAATACATTTACCTTGGAAAACATGAAGAACCTGTTTAAACAATAACTTTCATAAAAGAAATGAATCATTTATTCAAAAACATGTGTGCAAGGTAAAACATGTAAAGGTAACCAAGGAAATGGGAAAACATGTAAGATGGCAACCACACGAAGTTAAGTCCTCTATCACCGAAGTGACAAGAGCATATCAAGGCGTTGACCTCAGTCACCGAAGTGAGGAGGGCATGACTATGGTAGCGAGCCGGGCATCGGGAACCATGGTAGCAATCCGCGGTATCGGGACAAGACCACGGTAATAACCGGGTAGCGGGATCCAAACTGCAGGTGGCGGGACAAGCGGGGGATCTCCAAGTCGGTGGATTGGACCAACAAGTTATCCAAGCTTAGTGGTGCCGACTCATAGGTCAAATAACAAAATCAAGACATGTATAAATACATCAAGTGCAAGTAAATAACCAAGCGGCACAAGGATGCTCAAAGGCATAACTTTCATTTCATATCAGGTCATGTACGTCGGGGCTAGCAACTATAACAAGTACAATATTAGTGCTTTCGAGGATAACAAGTCATGTAGTATAAAACTCGGGAGTAAGAGGGTACAAGTTAACTTTGACTTTGCGGGCAAAATATCTGAGTTCAAGATTTGTCCAAGGTGACTAGGGGTCCCGTATATCGATTTTAATAATAACTTGGTACTCCTTGAGTTTGGAGACATTCCGGGCTCCTTATACACCTTATGAATTTTTGAAATTTCAAATGACTCTCCATGATGTGGCTTTTTTTTTTTAAACGGGTTTCCAACAATGTTTATAAAATTTTCCATCACAATAGGGCTACTAACAAACCACTCTCAATCATTTAAACGTTTCATTGTTGTTCCCAAAATAGCCCCAGATTAGCAGTACCCATCGTTTGAGCGGACCAAAGGTTCGCTCGAGCGAAGTGGTTTCTAGAATGGCTTTCTGGAAGGGTTCGCTCGAGCGAGCTGAGGTTTGCTTGAGCGAACTCGTCCAGTTCAAGTTGGCTCGAGCGAGTCATCTATGCGCTCGAGCTAACCACTCTCTGGAATGAGTTTTGGGAGGGTTCGGTCGAGCGAAGTAAGGTTCGCTCGAGCGAACTGTCTACTGGAATGGTTCAAAATCTTTTTTTGGAGCGACCTGTCAAGTTCGCTCAAGCGAACTGTCCAGGAACTGATTTCGGGACTGTTTCTTCCCATTTTCCTCTTCTTACAATACATTTGAGCCTCAGTCCTTCACCAAAATGAGAGGTTCAAAACTCATTACAAACATCATCCAAAAACCCCCATCAAAACTTCATTAAACATTTAATCCAAACACCTTCTTCTTAATCACATTCAACCACAGAAGAAGGGAGAAAATCCACAATTAGAAGGATTCATTTGTTACAATCAAGAAATAAATGAGGACTATAAGCTAACTTCTCCAAGACATTAAATGCACTTCAAGACTCGTTAATGGGCATCTATTTCAAAATAATGCAAGTCAATAAAAGCATAAAAAAAGGTAGTGAAATCATCAATACATCTCATGAAAACCATTCAAAGCTCAAAATATCTATTCATTCACTTGCCTTAGGTCTAAGCTAAGCCAAAACAAGCTCTAAACACTTCTCCAAGCCAAAGATCACAAGCTACACACAAAACCCCCAAAAACAAACAAACAAACCCTAAAATGGGTTAAAAAAAGGAACAAGAAAGGAAAAGCTTCAATAATGAGAATGGGGCTTCCCAAAGGCTAGAAGAACACATATCTAGAAGATTGGAGAGGGGACTTACTTGTAGCTTCTCCAAATCGGCAAGACTAGTTCAATGAGGACCTTGGAATGGGAGGTTTTTTTACAAAAAATGATATTAATGGAGAGCTCTAGTGGAGAGGAAGGAGATGGTGACATCCATTCTTCAATTTGTGCAAGGTTTGGTAGTGATTGAGGTGGAGAAGCTAGAGGAAAAAGAAAAATGAAAAACCCTAGTTTAGGATTCTTTTGAGTTGGAAAAGGGAAAGGAGAAAAAGGGTTCTCTTATAAAACAATTGGGAGTGGGCTCCACCCCTGAGAAATCTTGTGGGGCTGAAATAGCGATTTTCGTGACCTCGGATGAATTCGACGAAGAAGGGAAAGTTGTTCTTCGAAATTTCTAGTTTTCAAAAAGTATGTGTTTCACGGGTTTCGAGGATATCAAATTTCGGGTCTAGATTTGGTATAAAATGACTATTTTGCCCTCAAAGCTAGGAAAGTTGGGTTTTGAGGTTCTGGACGAGAATGGGATCAACAGGAAAGTTGTGGAGATTAACAAGATGAGTAAAATGGGATTAAAATACAAATCAATGGAATCTCGAATAATCCCCCAAGTACACGCAAAGTCATAAAAGGAACCCCCAAAGGGTACCGCAAACCACGAATGCACTCAAAATTCCCCAAAACTATACCAAAAGCTATTCTATTCCCAACTTAACCAAAATCCACCAGTCACGTTTAAGACTAACACACGACTTAATTAATACTAATTGAGGTCACTCGGGTCAGGGTCTTACAACCAGCATGCGTATCTCAACGAGTACGTTAACTTTCGTAGAAGACTTGAAGTCGTTCGATGAGAATCGAATCAAATGACCCTTCATTTGACTCGACTTGTCAATAAGTGGAGATTATGGGCCTAAACGCAAATTGGAAGCTTATATAAGCTAAATGAGCTCATTCCAGCTCAATCCAAACCCTAGGCACCTTCTTCTTCTCCATTTTTCTTATTCTTTCTTCCACTTTCTCTCCTCCAAGCATCAAGGTTGAAGTTTTGGCTATGGTTTGGACTAGGACTTTGTCTACTTCATCTTCTTCATCTTCTTGTAGAGCTTTCTTGAAGAGAAAGCTTCAAGTTGAGAAGTTTCCACCTCAAATCTAAGCTAGACAATGGATTTTTGTTGATTAATCTTCTTAGAGGCAAGTATATACACCTTCTATGTTTTATGATGTTATTGAAGTAATTTGACTTCAATGAACTCAATTTTTAAAATTTGCTTCAGAAGTTATGAAGCTCGAAAATGAAGTTCTGGGTGCAGTTCGGTTCGTTGAACTGCTGACCGCTAGGCTAACCACCGAAAACCCACAAAATGGTCAGTCTCTAGAAAGGTGACCGTGAGCTAACCGTTGAATTTCGGTTAGCCAAAATTGAAATTTCGGCTAGCCAAAAGGTAACCGTGAGCTGACCAAAATTGAGTTAGAGATTCATCTCAGAAGACAAGCTTCTGGAAAGCTAACCGCTAAGTAGCTGAAATGGATTCGGCTAGCCGAGTTCGAGAATGCGGCTAACCGAGTAGGTGACCGCATTGGAGAAATGCATTAGAAATTGTAAGGTTCTGGAAAGCTGACCGAATGTAATTTGGTTAACCGTCTTCCAGAATGAGGCTAACCGCCAGGAAACCGCCACTGAGGAAAAATTACAGATTGAATTATGATTCTTTCTGAATTGAGAGCCAGGTAATCCGGCTCTACCAGCAGCAACTGAGTCGCCGAATATTTCGGCTAGATGATAATAGTCTGGCAATCATTTCAACCTATACATTGCAGTATCAGGGTGTGCCTGTAATAGATACAAACAAAATTATCAATTTGCACCTAAATATTATGTGACGACTATATAATTTATTTATTAAAAAAATCTCACCGCTATATAGTCATCCCATACTCCATCTTCAGCCGTCACCATCTTTTTTTCCTTATCCCATCCAAAACCACTCAAATTTAGTAGAGTATTCAATATATCTTTAATGAAATCTGTGCTAAAATGCGTTTTCATTTGTTTCGTTATTTCATTCCATTCCTCTGCGGTGAACCCACCGGGTATGAACTTTCCTTTTTTGCATAGTCTGCACATAAAGTTGATGAACATTTCATCTTGCCTAGTTGTCCATTTCATGTTCTTCGAGTTTGACTTATCAGAACGAGGACTTTGTGAGCTACTTTGTGTAGCCATCCTATAAATTAATAGATATGGTTAGGATCGAACGATGGATAAAAATGAAAGCCCCTTTCTGTCGGATGTGAATTTTGATCCCCCCGGGGAGGGAAATCGCCATTCAACTATATATGCTATTTAAATTTTACATCGAAAATGGGGATTCCGACTACCCTCAAGATCGACGGATCACGATCGCCAGCTACGGTAACTGCTGTAACACCGTTCTTCGACGAAAGCCGAAGAAAAATGAATGGGAGAAAATAAATGAGTGGGTTCTTCTTCTCGTCTAATGTGCTGCCGGCAACACACGACGGTTGTCTTGTCACATGGATTTGGGTCTCTTTGGGTCTCTTTAATAGAGGGTCAATTCAGGGTCATGAGTTAAAGTCCAAATAAAGGTTAATCCTCACATAGCAAAATCATTGTATATCCAAGTAAAACGAAATAATTAAAATCAAGAAAATAAAAGGGGGAGGTGCCAAATATTTAAGAAGAGGATCAGCCCCATTCCCGGGTACCCCCTTCTAATCCCTTGGCAAAACAAGGTTTGAAGGCTGACTTTTCAAATCAAGATGATGATGCGAATGAGACTTTGAGTTGTGATTTCTGTGTTTTTCGTGTGCGATACACGAGTGATAAAAAGTGAAAGGCCGATGGGCCGTAATTGATTGGAGGTGGCCGATGGGCCGTAATTGATTGAAGGTGGCCGATGGGCCGGTGCTTGTTTTAGGGTGGCCGATGGGCCGTGATTGTTTAAAAATGTGTGTAAAATCACTCATCTCATCTCGTCATTCTCATTTATTCAATTTTAGAAATCAGTTCTTCATTCCCCTTTCATCATTAAGTTCGATTAAATATTTGGCGCCTAAGGTGGAGGAAGAAATAAAGGAAAAATCTTTTTGGGTTTATTTTGTTGGTTTTGTAGTTTTTATGGACTTTCGAAATTGGGGCTAGAAGGGCCTAACTAGGAAATTTTTTACTTGGATTTACGTGATTAATACTTTATTACTGATCATCGAATTAACCCTAGCCTAAGGTCCTAGACCGCCCACATCAACTTTCCCGGTCCCCTAAAGGAACAGAAAAAGTGATGGGACGAAGCCTAATGCTCTAATCTACCTAATGAGGGAAACTGATCAAATCCTGGGGTACAAATAGCTAAGCTTAATAGTTTCTACGCCTAAGCGGCTTGTTAATTATGATCTTAATTGGCTTGGTTTATTTTAAGTTATGGTTTTGATTAAGAATTATTTAGGGGGTAGATTAAGGCTGTCTTAAGGTTCTGTTTTAATTGTGGAAGGTTCTGAAGTCTCGGGTTTTAATTCAAATAATGGAAAAGATGTCAAAACCAGCGAAACAGAGTCAACGGAGGACTTGGGCGCATCCGTGGTGGCGCCTAGGTCCTCTGGATGACTTGGGCGCACAGGCAGTGGCGCCCAAGTACCAGGTTCCGCGTAACTTGGCTAATGATGAAGGTGTTGATGTTAATTTCGGAATTCGAAGAGTTTTGCTAAGTGTAAGCTTCTGTTCTAATGTTATTTTACGTTTTAGATTGATTTATTTTAATAATCTTAAGTCCGGAACTCGAAACACAATCGGAATTCACCACTTAGATTTGACAGAGGACTTGAGCGCACATATGTATGCGCCTAAGTGTTTCTGTGCACTTGGGCGCACCAGCAGTGGCGCCCAAGTCTCAATTTGATACTTTTTGATCTTCTGGCTTTGGTTCGAGACTCCGAATGAGTTTATATTAATGAGATTTTAAATTTCAAGGCTATTATTAATTCGGCGAAGGTTTTGAGATGTTGATTTGGGTCAAGATTTGAAGCGAATTAGGACTCGGTGATCCCGGAGCTAGAAATGGACTTGGGCGCACCTATGGTGGCGCCTAAGTCCTTCTGGGTGACTTGGGCGCACCTACAGTGGCGCCCAAGTGGTCGGTCTGTGAGTTTCGGTTCTTTCTTAGATTCGTTCACCTAAATTTGGATTTTTAGGTGACCTATGTCAATAAATCTTGGATCCTAGGTTGGTTTCAAGTTTCTAAATCTTAAGTGTGGTAGTGGTTTGAATTCATGAGTTGAAACGTAACCGAAATGCGTCTCAGGATTTGATTAGGGACTTGGGCGCACCTGTGGTGGCGCCTACGTGTGTTCTGTGACTTGGGCGCAGCTATGGTGGCGCCTATGTGTGTTCTGTAACTTGGGCGCACCTATAGTGGCGCCTATGTGTGTGCTGTGACTTGGACGCACCTGTAGTGGCGCTTATGTGTGTGCTGTGACTTGGGCGCACCTGTGGTGGCGCCCAAGTGCCAGTCTACTAAGTTGTTAACCAGTTTTAAGGATTTAATCAATTAATGAAGTCTATGAATTTTAATTAGATATTTTAATTAGGTGTTTTAAGTTAATTAAGTGTTTTAAATTGGAATTGGTCGAGTCTATTAATTTACTTAGGCGTGGATGGAAAAACCTAGGATAATTCTACTACTTCTTTTAATTACTTTTTTTTTTCTTCTAATTACTAGAGAGTAAGATGAGAGGAGAAGTGTTTTAGAATTCTGTGATTTTTCTTTTTTCTATTTTTTTTTTTTTGGTTTTTTTATGCAGAAGCAATGCAATCTAAATTAAGAAATAACCTAACGTCCTCTATTTAATGTCTACTCTATTTCTTTTTTTTTTATGGGCTTTTCTATTTCTTTTCTTTTTTTTTTTTTGTTCTTTTCCCTAATTACTAAAGAGCAAGATGAGAAGGAAAGAGTTTTATGATTTTTATAATTTTTTTGGTATTTTATGCAATATAACCTAACCTAAAGTGTTGATGATTCAATAATTCGAGGTCTAGAAACACAATAATCAGTCATAGCAATCATAGAGATGCAGCAACAAGTTAAATGAAATGTGAAATACGGAAAATGCGGGCCGGAAGACAAACTGGGGACTTGGGCGCACATGGAGGGGCGCCCAAGTGTCTGTGCAGGACTTGGGCGCACGCACAAATTCGGGATGATGAGAACGATGAAGATCTACAGCCTATAGATGATCCTAAGCATATTACTAAATATGATGAATGCAAAATACTAGATTTACTGTAAAATACTACTATAAATGCAGATCTATGATGAATGGATGATCCTAAGCATGTTTCTACTAATAATAATACTAATAAAAAGGAGATGGATCTAAAATACTGGTTTGCATTTTTAAGTCCTAGATCGAAGTCTTTTGCGCAAATCCATAGCTTTGGGAGGCCTTCTCCATTGCTGATCTTGGAGAACCAAAGTGCTTTTCCTTCTCCTTTCTCCTAGATCTAAGGATCTCTCTTGTGATCTCTTTCCTTTTTTCCTCTCTTTTTACTTTTCTTCTTCCTCTTCTTTTTGGTAGCCTCCTTTGCAAAAATGGTATAAGAGGGTTTTTATAGGGTTTTTGGCATGGAAGAGGGATTAGGGCTGCTGTGGGTACGAATTTCTAGAGACTTCATGCAAACCTAGGAGTTTTTAGGGTTTTCTTGACTTGGGCGCACATGCAGGTGCGCCCAAGTGGATCCTGGGACTTGGGCGCACACATAGGTGAGCCCAAGTGAGTCTTGGGACTTGGGCGCACACACAAGTGCGCCCATGTCTGGTCTTTGGGGTTGAGTGGGTTTAGAGTTTGGCTCGGATTACTTTTGGATCGGATTCGGACTAAAACGATGAAGGTTAGACTTGGGAGCAACCGTGGGTGCGCCTATGTGCAATTTGAAAATGATTGGGGACTTGGGCGCCACTAGGGTGGCGCCTATGTGTGTTTTTAGGACTTGGGCGCACTTGTGTGTGCGCCCATGTCACCCCTTGGATTAAATGGGATTAATGGATCGGTTTTGGTTGCTTTTGGATCGAATTTGGACTAAAACAATGGGGACTAAACTTGGGAGCAACCGTGGGTGCGCCTATGTGCATTTTGAAAATGATTGGGGACTTGGGCGCCACTAGGGTGGCGCCTATGTGTGTTTTTAGGACTTGTGCGCCCATGTCACCCTTTGGATTAAATGGGATTAATGGATCGGTTTTGGTTGCTTTTGGATCGAATTCGGACTAAATGATAGGGATTGGGCTTAGGCACATCAGTGGGGAGCCCATGTCCATTTTCAAAAGGATTGGGGACTTGGGCGCCACTAGGGTGGCGCCTATGTGTGTTTCTAGGACTTGGGCGCACTTGTGTGTGCGCCCATGTCACCCCTTGGATTAAATGGGATTAATGTTTGGTTTCATTCCATTTTCGGGTTAAGGTTAGGCCGGAATTATGAAAAACAAAGCGGAACTCACCTAAGTATGCACTCAAGTGCCTCATAAGGTCGACCCAGGACTTGGGCGCACATGTCTATGCGCCCAAGGGATTTTTTGTACATGGGCGCACCTGTGTGTGCGCCCAAGTGGGAGAATCTTCCGCGCGCCATATCCTTCGATCCGTTTGTCGGAATTGGACGTTCTACATATCGTCGGAAAGCTCTCGGAACGTAGAATCTTTTGGTCCATATGTCATAATGATTAGAGATTGGAATAGAGTAGGGATATTTGGATCAATGATTCTAACTTCTTAATTTATGCTAATCACATTGTACTTAGGCAAATTAAGCGTGGTGCCTCTAGGAGCAGCTTGAGTGTGTTCTATGTAGTCTGGAATGGACTTGAATAGTGCTATAGTTCATTTCTTGTATGAGTAGTGGGTTGGACAAGAGATCTTGACGCGATTTGGCGCTTTCCCTCACGAATTTCTAGAGATTGTTGAACTAAGTCTAAGATTTTCAACAAGCATCTTCATCGTCATTAATTAATTTGAATTATGCCATTAACCATTCAATTATGGGTGAAATGGGGGCACCATTATATATGACAGGTGTTTAATGCTATCGTAGAGGGCCAAATGAGGTGTCTACAGTATGCCCCTCTTTGGAGAACAACAAGTGGAGCGTTGTGCTCCAAAGAAAGTAGACACGCCACTCATGACTCACGGGAGCTTTTGAGCTCACGGGAGTGGCCACCTACGGATGTATGCAATTGCAAATTCGTTCTAAAAAGTGAGGTTCACTTTTCTAGGATCAATTCTGATTCAGGGGAAAAAAAGAAAATGAAGAAGTTACGTGCCTACTGATTTGATTAAAAAGCCGAGATCTGTGCCTCGGTGCCCGTGGTATTGCCACGTGGCGGGTTGGGAACTGTGCCCCGATTGTTTAATTTGAAATGATGGTGGGAACTGTGCCCCGGTGGTCTGAATCAGAAGTTGATCTTTCGATTGGCTAAGTCACTATTAGAGTTTCATTTGTTCTTGCAATAGAGTTCGATTCAATTAGTCATATATAATGTCTTTTGACTTTCATCCACAGTTGAGTGCTCAAGGCATAGTTAAAACTAAATAGCAATAATGGAGATCTTAAAGGCAATCACAAACATAATTCAAGTAACAAAGTGAGGTGCATGTGAGAATGAGATGCATTTTCTTTTGCAAAGTTTTTTTTTTTTTTTTTGAAACTCAGGTATGCATCGAAAGAAAAAGCTAAATCAATGGAAGACGGTCACCAAAATAATTGTCACTCTCTAGGGATCTTGGTCTTCACCCAAGCTTAGATGAGAACCTAGGATAGGTTCGATCATCATTTTGTGCTTATCATGGAGAGTTTTGAGTTACACGGATTCCATCCTCCAACGTCAAGATTTGAGTCGGCAAACACCACGATTCGTGATAACATGGTATTATGGTCGCCATGCCGATTATAAGCACTTAAGGGAGGCCTACGGCGACTCAATTTCCAGACGTAAGGTAAAATCATGAAAATCCATAGTTAGGTGTACTTACCTTAAGAGCTTTCCATAAATTCGACAATGGGGATCGCTATTGCTTTATTCCATTGTTTGTTCTTTCAAAGTTCATGCTATTCATCTCCATCAACGTGCTTGAATCACCTTTGGTGTTATCATTTCTGGATTGGAAATCTGCAGTGAACAAACACTAAAAGATTCTGCGCTTTTGTCTGTTAGTACTCAGTTTGGTAATTTGCAGAAGTAATAATTATAATTATATTGACAGAAATGACATGGAATATAATGCACAATGTTAGATGTATGCATGATAGGACTAATGTGCACATGATGTAACTGGACCCCTTGTGATGGGACAATATTTGGTTCGACAATGTGTGTCGTGCTTTTGTGTGTGTGCCTCTTTAACTTCCTTTCTTTTGTTTTTGTTTTTGTTTTTGTTTTTTATTTTTTATTTTTTTTATTTTTATTTTTTTTTGTCCGGTCATTATTTTTGCCAACATCTTAGGCTTTTGGGGCAGAAATGGGTGCAAGGGTGGTTGGCACCCAGCCTTTCAAAGCATTGTTTTTCCATATTTTGTGTGCAGAGAGCCTCTCTACTCTCCTTTGCATATTTTTCTTCAATTCCGAAAACTGAATGTGAGAACTTTCAACTCATCTTTTATCTGAGTGATATGTGTTTCTTGTTTAAGTCGATTGTTTAAGTTTGATTAGTTTGTTTGTTTTTAGATTAATTGTTTTAATTATGTTGTTTTATCATGTGTGTTGGTGGGTTTTATCATATTTATGTTAAGGTTTAAGTTCCTTAAGCTTTTTATTCATTTTAGTGTTATTTTGCATTAGTTTGTGATTTTTAGGTTTTTTTTTTTTTTTTTTTTTGAATTGGACATGGTCCCCTTTCTTTGACTTTTCATTATTTTTACCCAAAAATCGTGAACCTAAGTGGTCGGGTCCTAATTTTGCAAAGTGGATAATTATTTATCAAAGATAGCTTTAGGAGTAGACCGTGGATTAGGCTTGTTCAAATTCTATGTCAAAGACCTCCAAGTTTTCTGTCTCCTTTCTTTTTCCTTAAATGAAGTTCAAAGATGTGGAATGAGGTTTGACCATTGACCGTGATGGCCATAGAGGTAATGGATCTTCATACAAATGGTGGGGCATGTTCGTTTCAGTCCGAGATGGGGAGAACAAGACCTAGCTGGATTTGGCCGAAATTTGGGGAAAAAGGGGATTTTGTGCAATTTGTGGAAATTAATTAAATTAGTTGGTGTGATTGGGTTTGTTGAGTGTTTTAGTTAATTTAGATTCAGTTTTTGGTGAATTTGTTTTATGTGTTTTATTATTTTTTTGTGGATTTAAGGTGGCAGTTTTGATTCTTTTTTTTTTTTTTTTGTTATTATATGTGATGTGTGGCGCTGGATGAGTGATTATTATAGATGTGGTAATGGTGCAATGAGGTGAAGTGAAATGAAGTGAGGTGTGGTGGTAAAGACACGAAGGAGTATGGAATAAAGTGGTGTGTGGAGGAGTGGTAAAGTTTTACTTCCTATGAATGATGTATGCATGCAAATCGTAGAAACTTGGACTCAAGTGTGGCTATGTTGAGTTCGATTAAATATGTGTGTTTCATTATTATCTCCTAGTTGATTCTGTTTATGAGGTGTATTTTAACTTTGTCTTTTTGTTTAGTTATGGATTAATTGAATTTTAAAATTGGTTTTGTTTAGTTTTAATTTCTTTTGTTGGTTGGTTTGTTTTGTGTTGTTTATTTGTTGCTTTTTTTTTTTAGTGGTTTTTTTTTTTTTTTGTGAGCTGGTTTTTTTTTTTATTGTTTTTTGTTATGTCTATTTGTTTTTAAATTAAGTTCGTTGTCATTGGTTGGTTGGTGGATTTTATTGATTGTTAATCTGTTGTTTTTGTAGAGAAAACCAAAAAGAGGGTGGAGGGTGTTCTATGACAACCTCGATTGAGCTGAGGAAAGCAACGAAGCTACCATTTTATCTTGAATGAGTTAAGGAACCAAAGGTACGCACCCTCCTTCTCTGCTTTGTTGGGTTGAGTCTTTAATTTACGTTTAAGTTTAATTTTAATTTTAAGTATTTTAGTTTTAAGTTCAAGTTTGGTCTTAATTTTAATTTTGAGTTTGGTTTTAGTTCTTCATTTAGTTAGTTGATTTCTTTTATGGAATTTAATTTGGCAGGTCACTTGGCATCCTCATTAGGGCGGCCCAGCTGATAAGCTAACTATACTGCAAGAGGGAAAATATTTACTTGATAGGATATATGGCTCCATACACCACAAATTGTTATTATGCATGTCGTTAACAGAGTCACATGACAGCTAGGGCGTTATAAGGTCATTTCAGTTGATGAGGCGATCATAAGTCGATTGTATATGGGATGGATCCCTTTCTGATTTAAGAACGAATTCAGAGCATCGGGGAATTACGTGAGATGTTGAAGGGATTTTCCATGACGGTACTTACTCTTACAGATATACTCTTGCAAGGCCTCCTATTATATTGGAAACTGCGTAGAGACGATCGAGGCCCTATGCTGCTGTTGTTGCAGTAGTTATGATTGGTGTTTGTTATCTATTTATGTTGATTATTAGTTGTTGATCATTGGTGTTGTATATATGATGGAGGGATGTTGTTTCTAAGTCCATTCTTTCACTCTGATGTATGTATGTGTATGATGTGTACAAGTGCCTGTAGCATTTATAATGTGAGTGCATGCTTTGTAGTTTGACTTAGAAGTGCCTTGGTTGTGTGTATGGTGATGGAATGGACTCCCTGAGGGGCACTGAGGGATCATGTGAAGTGTGTTTTATTTTTTTTATTTTTTTTATTTTTAAAGGCGACAAGTTTTATACCTGATGATTTTTCAGGGTCTAGAAAAAAAAAGAAGACTTTGACGAAATCTCTTCATAGTTCTTCGAAATTCGTGCCTAGGCATGGAGTCTCATAGAGGGAGCATTACTAGTTTAGAGTTAATGAAGCGAGATTTCACATAATAAAAAGAGAATAAGCACAATCTCTCACCAATCTAAACTTAGTAAGCAACATAGAATTAGGTTCTCAAACAACGGGGAGTGCCTGAGTATGTGACATTTGTGACCTATGCAACTCTACGTTTCGAGGCATTCACAATATCAGCTATAGAATGAAGGCATATGCTAAAGATAACAGCATTTTGGAATCGCACAACATGTGATATCATAAAAGGGTGTGCATAGCATACATCTATAATCAAATTCATCATAGGATATCATAGCAGACATAATTTATATCTTCCAAGTTTGATTACCATCACTTTATTCTTTTCAAGTCATGAGGAGTTGTGCACAAAATAATACCCATAAAAAAAATGCCCCAGCTTGTGGGGTGTTTTAGATATGGTCGGGGTTGGGTTCCCTGCAAGGTCTCAGAAACGAACTTGTTAGTTTAATATTTTTAGGCCCCCCGCATAGTGTGGCTAAGGTGGCATTTTCTTTCTCGGTAAAAATGTCAGGGGGCTATTTTGGCACTCAAGCTTTGAGAATAAGAAGATTGACTTAATACCTTAGGAGATATGTTTCTCCTGCATCCAACCAAAAGTCATTAGTAGTAAAGGCGTGCATGAGGTGAGTGTGTGTAGGCTAGTGAGTGCTCGTGACAGTTGTGTATACGATGAGGACCTAGATTGGGAAGCCGTGTGAGATAAACATATATTCATATGTATATATATATATATATATAATTCCCCAGCATAAGACTAGCGTCTATATATATTGGCTGTGGGTGAGGGTGTGAAAGTAGATTAGCTCCCTGGTCCATGATTTTCACTGTGGTGGTAACATAGTCTTCCTTAACTATCCTTTAGAGGTTAACCCTCACGGGCTCCCTTTTGTAGCTGCTTGGTCTTTCCGGTTGAACTTTGGAGAGCATCTGATTGTCTCCGAGACTCATTCGTGAGTTGTGTTCGTGTGTGGGGTGGTGAGTCACCGTGCTACCTTAGTGTTGTGGTTCTCGACCACCTCTTGCTTAGTTTACCCGATGAGTACCCATGTCACTTCAGTGAACCTATCTCTAATAAATTTTCCCTCTTTTCTTTTTTTTTTTCTTTCTCCCTTTTTTTTTTTTTTTTTTTTTTTGACATGTGACTGTGCAATGCCTGGGTCCCTTAAGCTTTCTAATCAACCCATGTAACGAGCATTCGGCCAATGACTCCCAAACCAGGTGGCTTTAGGGCATTAGATATGTAAATATCCCTACGGGCTTACTGGCTCGAATTAAAAAGGCTACGAACCCAAACTAGTCCCAAAACTTTTATTCTCTTTAAGACTTCGTCTCTCCTTTTTTTTTTTTTTTGTTTTTTTTTTTTTTGGTTTTTTGTTTTTTTGGTATTTTCTTTAAGACTTCGTCTCTCCCTTTTTTTTTTTTTTTTTTTTGCGAACAATCGAGAAGCTTTCATGACATGAGCGATCTCACCTACAAACCTTCACATTGGGTGGCTTCAACCGTGTGGAATTTGTGTGGGGCAGACTCACCATTTTGTGTATTTATAGGTGTTGGTGTGTGTTTGAGTTCCAAGTTTGATCAGAGTGCATCTCTTCGGTTCTCCTACGGGATTTCTGCAACTACTCTAGGGAGCAAGGAGGGTCATACTCTGCAAAAAGTGGGGAAAGGTCAGACTGTGTACCTTTTTAGATACATAGCGTTCCATGGATCGAGAAGCTCTTCTCCTTCTACATTTACTAGTCTATATGCGTTTCCAGAATATGCTTCTTTAATTACATAAGGGCCTTCCCAATTGGGTCGTAACTTACCTCTGGGATGCGAAAGCTGGGATGGTGTGATGCGTTTCAACACGAAATCACCAACTTTGAACTTTCTTTCTTTGGCATGTTTGTCGTAGGCTCTGGCGATTCGCTTCCGGTATACTTGTGCATGTTCTGTTGCCTTCATTCTTCTTTCATCAACCAGGTCTAGTTGAAGTAGCAATGCTTCTCTCCTCTGGTTTTCTGTTATATCTTCGTTTAGCTGGACAAGCAGTGATGGGTGAAGGACTTCGAGGGGAAGGACTGCTTCCATTCCGTAGGTCAAAGAGTATGGAGTTTCTCCTGTAGGAGTTCTTATTGAAGTCCGGTACGCCCACAACACTTCAACTAAACGGTCTGGCCAATCGTTGCCTTTGGCGGTTTGCACGGTCTTCTTGATGATCTTCAATAAGGTCCTGTTGGTTGCTTCGGCCTGACCATTTGCTTGGGGATAATATGGGGTTGAATGATGCAATTTTATGTCGTATTTTGTGCACAACTCGTTTATTTGTTGAGATATAAATTGTGGGTCATTGTCTGTTATGAATAGCTTAGGGATGCCAAGTCAAGCTATTATGTTCTTTTTAATGAATTTGACTACGGAGGCAGCTTTAATGTTGACATATGCCTTAGTTGTTGTTGTTAATATGAATGCCTCGAGCAGTTCTTAAATCTTCTAATGTGGTCAACCAAGCTACCCTTTTTAGTACCCACTAGTATATAGACACCTATCCATCATCAACAATTGGTTCTCCTGGGGCAGTCTCGGTTCTAAAGCAAAGGGTAAAGTTTCGCTATCTGTCTTATTAGTCCCACTCATGATCTCTTTAAGTCGCGATTATTCTAGTAAAGGAATTTTGCACTATTGTGGCTCGCCTATGCATTTTATGATGATCAGACAATTATGATTTTATATTGTTTATACTTTTGTTTTTGTAATTTTTGATTTTTTTTGGGTTTTGAGGGTTTTGTGATTTTTATGGGGTTTTTTTATTTTTATTTTTACATAATCCTAAGTAATAACTAATTCATTCGGGCCTGCTTGAATTTGCAGCCCTTCATTGGCAAAAAGCCCAGGGTTTGACTAGTATGATTATGATTTTTCATCGTGTGTGCTAGTGATGTGTTGTGCACTTTGAACATTTTGACTATTCGAAAACGTGCACGTTTAAGACCTTTCGACCTACGTGCTTTTATTAGTGGATATTTGGTCTGCGTCTTATCATTGTGCTCTCTTCGAAAACGAGAACGTTGAAATGTTTTAGACCTCCGCCATTTGGGCCTTGGTCTGATGACAATATATCCCACTTGTATTTTATTATGGTGTCTTCTTTGATACTTGTGATTTGTTATTTGTTGTTCAGGTCTTAAAATAGTGCATTTAGTCCATATGTTTTTTATTTTGGTTCATTCGGAAACGAGATCGTTGAAATATCTTAGACCTCCTCCATTTGGGCCTTGGTCTCATGTTAAAAAATTTTATATGTGTCTCCTTATGTTGATTTCTTTGAGAATGTGGATATGACTTCGCTCGTTGATGCATTAAGATAAGGTTCTTATATTGGAGACCTTTAGTTTGCTCTTGCCGAAAACGAGAGCGTTGAAATGTTTTAGACCTCCGCCATTTGGGCCTTGGCCTTGAAGAGTTTGAATAATTAGGAGATTTGTGATCTTTGAATGATGATTCCTTATTTTTACTTGATGATCTCTGGTCTTTTGTTTTCCTAATCGTTTGACCCTCATCTTTCGCGTGAACCGTATGATTTTCCCTTTTTCTTCGGGCTCTGGCTTTTGTTGTAGTGCGTCTAACTTCCTTGAATGTAGTTCGTCCATGTTTTGGAAGGCGTGCTCTAAATTTTCTTTGTAACCTAGCAGACTTACATCGTGAGAGTCTTTGAGCAAGGGTGTAATCTTGAAGTTTTGGCTGTGTCACTAGTGGATGGTCATGTGGGATAAGATTTTTCTTAGTCGTGGGAATTTCTACATTGTTCTTTGGGACTGTTGGAATTTTAGGTGGCACATTTGGGTAAGTACCTGAAAGTTCTTCTACAGTCAAATCTCCGAAAGTCTTTCCTAGAGCTTCGGGAGTGGTCTCAATTCTTTCGTGGAAACTAATTGGATCAAACTCTATTTGGCTTTCTAGTTTGGGAATGATCTCTGTTGTTGTGCTTGGATTTTGATCTTTATGGGCAGGGTACTATTCTAGGTGAAGGATCGGAGTTGGATCAACCCTTGGTAGTTGTCTCTTCTCAAAGTATTCTACGTAATCTTAAGTCATTATTATTGGATTGGTCAAGGGCAGGCTTGGTAAACCTTTTAAAATACTCTGAAGTCTCAGTCTCGCATTTAAATGGGCCTTAATCAGGGCAAATACAGGACTAGGCTCTACCTCATTATGGAAATTATGCTTGTCCTCTAAGATTGGTTTAAATATATCAATATCCTTTGATCTTTTAAGGAGGTTTGTCCCGTTTGACTCACTAGTCAAGACATCATTTGATTGTAGTTCCTTATCTAGGGTATTTTCTAATGAGATGGTAGGACCTATGTGAGAGCTTCCTCGTTGGATTTCAATGGTAGGCCTAACAGTCTCTTGGTGCTGATTCTCAAGTAACGCTTTGGTTTCTATGATAGATTCGGATGACTTTATTCGTTCTAGTGACATACTCGACAAGATCGACTTCTTCCTAATCGCAAATTTGAGTTTCTCTATGTCTATTTGCAATTCACTAAACATACTTGGACCGAGAAATTCAACTCCGTATTTTTTTTCATTTTTTCTTGGCTCAACCGGTGTTGGGATGAGTTCAAGATGCGTCAATCTAGGTTTAGGGTGGTCTTGTTCATCATTTGGTTGCATGTTTATTTGTCTTTGGATCATGATTTGGGTTTTGCATGATGGCTTGGGATCCAAGTTCTTTCGTTTGTAACGTGGTCTATGTCTTTTTGTGGTATTCGTCTTAGATTGAGGTTGTGGATCTTGTATGATTTTGTTCATTTGTGTTTGGTGCTTGACTTCCAATGAAGATGGTTTGACTAATCCATGAGTTTCCATACTCGATTCTAAATCATTTGAATCAAATCTGACTGTTTTGTGTGTTTCAGAACTTATGATATCAGAATTCTTAATTAATTCATCCACTCGATCCATTTGATGGTCAAGTATCTTCATTGTCGTCATGAATTCTGATTCTTCGTGTGGATCATTAGGTTGTACTGTCTCATCTGTCTTTGATTGAATCGTTATGTCTTTTATCTGTTGTGTTGAATGTTCTTCATTTGGTTGTGTTTGGGGTAGCATTCGCGGTTTTAATATTTCTGATTGTATGGTTGTTTGTGATTTATTTAGTTCGTTCATTTGATGCGTAGTGATCTGGGTTTTACCGTCCCATGGTGTTTCATGTTGTTCGTAATCTTCATTAAGCATATCATAAAAGTCCTCAGGAGGCATGTCTTTAAAGATGGGATTGTAGATCTCGCTGGAAGATTCAGAAGTTTGGTCATACAATGGATAATTGGTTACTGCAGGGGCTAAAGTTGTCAAATATGGAGGATCATAGGTCCAATTCTTGAGAACATGATCCGGTGGGCAATTAATTATGGGATATGGTGTGTCTATGATTTCCTCGTTTTCGAGTTGATGGAACGGGGCAAAATATGTTCTAAGAATTCGTATCCCCTCTTCTACCTCATAGCCTTTCCATAATGTTGGGATCTTGATCTCTTCAGTCATAATTCTTCTTAGAGTTTCTGAGATTAGTCCAAGTTCCCATTCTAGATATTCACCACCTATCAATTGTTCTTCTAGGGGCTTCCCTGTATTTGCATATGGATCATTCTTTGGAGTGATACTCTTAAAACAGTCTAGGTCGGGCAACTCTAGCTCACTTATGTCCACCATCCTGGCAAACTCTTCCTGGATTTGTTTTCGAGATACTTTGGTTTTGCGTGATAAAAATGGATTTTGGGTTTTAGCATTTGTGGGTGAGTTTCTATCTTGGTTTTGATTGGATGTTTGACTAAACTGGTCAGTCGGAGTGCGAGTGGATTGTTGATATATGATCGTTGGAGATTGAGTTGGTGGATGGGTTGAATTGGATGGCATGGTTGGGTGTGGCCGGAATGGGTCAACGATCATGGCAAGTGGTATTGTTTGGTTGAATGGTGAGGGTTGGGTGGGATGATAGCTTTCATTGGATGACGTGGATTGGAATGGTTGATAGGTCGGATAAGGATGCATGGTTACGGAAGGTTCGATAGGTTGATTGAGTTGATTATGTTGAATGGTTTGGAATGGTGAAGGAATTTGATTGGATGGGATGGTATGGATGGATTGGTAGGTTTGAACGGGTGAAGGAGTTTGATTCGATGGGATGGTTGGGATGGATTGGTTGGTTTGATTAGGCGAAGGAACTTGATTGGATGGGATGGTTTGGATAGATTGGTAGTCTTGATCAGGATGGATTAGGATTTGATTTGTCGTTATATACTGTGTATTTTGGATGTAGATTCGTTGATTATTAAGGTTTAAATATTGATTTATGTTATGATCAACGTTTTGATTATTTGAATTTGTGTGCATTGTGTTTTGATTTGGTTGAGTGTAATATTGTTGAGTAGGTTGGGAAGTGGTTTGATATGATTGGGGATGATGGATTGGGCCATGGTTTGGCCTCGTGTGTTCGTAACAGGTGTGGTGATTGTTTAAGTTTTTGTTTGCATGAAAGTGTTGTGTAGATCTAAGGGAAGAAGTTTGAGTTGTTATAGTTTGGTTGGAAAGGTATCGATAATTTTGTGTTTCGTTGTGGTACTGTTGGTTTATATTCACGTATGAGTTATTTAAGTTTTGAAAATCTTGAGTAGTGTGGTTCATGTAAGATTGGTAATTTGAGTCGAGCATGCATGATGTTTGGGATGCAATTGTTCGATGTGGATTTTGATAGGCCATCTTATATTTGATTTTGCAAAGCAATTATCATACAATATCATATAGCACCAGGAGATTTTTTTTTTTTTTTTTTTTTTGGTTCAAAATAGAAGGGAGGGAAGAGGAGAGAGTTTTTTTTTTTTTTTTGAGTTTTTTTTTTATAATTAATTTTTATTTTAGTGGTGAAAGGGGAAAGTTTTAATGATGGTTTATTTCATATGTTATAATTAGGGAAGGCTTCAGTAGGCGGTATATTCAGACCTTAGGTTTAACTTCGGACTATACTCATAACAACCCTAAACTGAATGGGACACGGACATCTGATCATTGATTGGATGTTCGTGCCCTAAAATAAAATTCCAAGAAAAACCCAAATAAGTGACAAGACAACAAAAGTGGTCCCATCACGATCGCCAGGCTGTTGGCATGGAGATCGTGAGACCTGCAAAAGACCCAAATTCGTGACAAGACAACAAAAGAAGTCCCATCACGATCGCCAGGCTGTCGGATGTGAATTTTGATCCCCTCGGGGAGGGAAATCGCCATTCAACTATATATGCTATTTAAATTTTACATCGAAAATGAGGATTCCGACTACCCTCAAGATCGACGGATCACGATCGCCAGCTACGGTAACTACCGTAACACCGTTCTTCGACGAAAGCCGAAGAAAAATGAATGGGAGAAAATAAATGGGTGGGTTCTTCTTCTCGTCTAATGTGCTGCCGGCAACACACGACGGTTGTCTTGTCACATGGATTTGGGTCTCTTTGGGTCTCTTTAATAGAGGGTCAATTTAGGGTCATGAGTTAAAGTTCAAATAAAGGTTAATCCTCACATAGCAAAATCATTGTATATCCAAGTAAAACGAAATAATTAAAATAAAGAAAATAAAAGGGGGAGGTGCCAAATATTTAAGAAGAGGATCAGCCCCGTTCCCGGGTACCCCCTTCTAATCCCTTGGCAAAACAGGGTTTAAAGGCTGACTTTTCAAATCAAGATGATGATGCAAATGAGACTTTGACTTGTGATTTCTGTGTTTTTCGTGTGCGATACACGAGTGATAAAAAGTGAAAGGCCGATGGGCCGTAATTGATTGGAGGTGGCCGATGGGCCGTGATTGTTTAAAAATGTGTGTAAAATCACTCATCTCATCTCGTCATTCTCATTTATTCAATTTTAGAAATCAGTTCTTCATTCCCCTTTTATCATTAAGTTTGATTAAATATTTGGCACCTAAGGTGGAGGAAGAAATAAAGGAAAAATCTTTTTGGGTTTATTTTGTTGGTTTTGTAGTTTTATGGACTTTTGAAATTGGGGCTAGAAGGGCCTAACTAGGAAATTTTTTACTTGGATTTACGTGATTAATACTTTATTACTGATCATCGGATTAACCCTAGCCTAAGGTCCTAGACCGCCCACATCAGCTTTCCCGGTCCCCTAAAGGAACAGAAAAAGTGATGGGACGAAGCCTAATGCTCTAATCTACCTAATGAGGGAAACTGATCAAATCCTGGGGTGCAAATAGCTAAGCTTAATAGTTTCTACGCCTAAGCGGCTTGTTAATTATGATCTTAATTGGCTTGGTTTATTTTAAGTTATGGTTTTGATTAAGAATTATTTAGGGGGTAGATTAAGGCTGTCTTAAGGTTCTGTTTTAATTGTGGAAGGTTCTGAAGTCTCGGGTTTTAATTCAAATAATGGAAAAGATATCTAAACCACTGAAACAGAGTTAACGGAGGACTTGGGCGCATCCGTGGTGGAGCCTAGGTCCTCTGGATGACTTGGGCGCACAGGCAGGGGCGCCCAAGTACCAGGTTCTGCGTAACTTGGCTAGTGATGAAGGTATTGATGTTAATTTCGGAATTCGAGGAGTTTTGCTAAGTGTAAGCTTCTGTTCTAATGTTATTTTACGTTTTAGATTGATTTATTTTAATAATCTTAAGTCCGGAACTCGAAACACAATCGGAATTCACCACTTAGATTTGACAGAGGACTTGAGCGCACATATGTATGCGCCTAAGTGTTTCTGTGCACTTGGGCGCACCAGCAGTGGCGCCCAAGTCTCAATTTGATACTTTTTGATCTTCTGACTTTGGTTCGAGACTCCGAATGGGTTTATATTAATGAGATTTTAAATTTCAAGGCTATTATTAGTTCGGTGAAGGTTTTGAGATGTTGATTTGGGTCAAGATTTGAAGCGAATTAGGACTCGGTGATCCCGGAGCTAGAAATGGACTTGGGCGCACCTATGGTGGCGCCTAAGTCCTTCTGGGCGACTTGGGCGCACCTACAGTGGCGCCCAAGTGGTCGGTCTGTGAGTTTCGGTTCTTTCTTAGATTCGTTCACCTAAATTTGGATTTTTAGGTGACCTATGTCAATAAATCTTGGATCCTAGGTTGGTTTCAAGTTTCTAAATCTTAAGTGTGGTAGTGGTTTGAATTCATGAGTTGAAACGTAACCGAAATGCGTCTCAGGATTTGATTAGGGACTTGGGCGCACCTGTGGTGGCGCCTACGTGTGTTCTGTGACTTGGGCGCAGCTATGGTGGCGCCTATGTGTGTTCTGTAACTTGGGCGCACCTATAGTGGCGCCTATGTGTGTGCTGTGACTTGGACGCACCTGTAGTGGCGCTTATGTGTGTGCTGTGACTTGGGCGCACCTGTGGTGGCGCCCAAGTGCCAGTCTACTAAGTTGTTAACCAGTTTTAAGGATTTAATCAATTAATGAAGTCTATGAATTTTAATTAGATATTTTAATTAGGTGTTTTAAGTTAATTAAGTGTTTTAAATTGGAATTGGTCGAGTCTATTAATTTACTTAGGCGTGGATGGAAAAACCTAGGATAATTCTACTACTTCTTTTAATTACTTTTTTTTTCTTCTAATTACTAGAGAGTAAGATGAGAGGAGAAGTGTTTTAGAATTCTGTGATTTTTCTTTTTTCTATTTTTTTTTTTTTTTTGGTTTTTTTATGCAGAAGCAATGCAATCTAAATTAAGAAATAACCTAACGTCCTCTATTTAATGTCTACTCTATTTCTTTTTTTTATGGGCTTTTCTATTTCTTTTCTTTTTTTTTTTTTTTGTTCTTTTCCCTAATTACTAAAGAGCAAGATGAGAAGGAAAGAGTTTTATGATTTTTATGATTTTTTTGGTATTTTATGCAATATAACCTAACCTAAAGTGTTGATGATTCAATAATTCGAGGTCTAGAAACTCAATAATCAGTCATAGCAATCATAGAGATGCAGCAACAAGTTAAATGAAATGTGAAATACGGAAAATGCGGGCCGGAAGACAAACTGGGGACTTGGGCGCACATGGAGGGGCGCCCAAGTGTCTGTGCAGGACTTGGGCGCACGCACAGTGGCGCCCAAGTCACTCCCTGCTGGTTGTGAGGTATTTCTAATGTTCGACGATATTCCGATGCAATCTTCCAATAATTTTCAATTAAATATACGATCCTAATACTAAATATTAATATCAAATCTTCCGGATTTGAAGATAATAATACGAGGACAAAGTTTGAATGGTGGTTCCCTTTGTAGGGACTTGGGCGCACCCACAGTGGCGCCCAAGTACCTCTTTTTGTTTTTCTTCTTCCCTTTTCCTTCTTTTCAAGCAATAATATTTTGTCCTCTCTCGATTCTTTTAATGGTTTTTATAAATCCGAAGGCTTTGATATCAAATTATACGAGGATAGACTCGGATCTGTGAAGTGAAATGCACACGAAATAGAAAATCGAAGTTTAATTCCTAACTCTGGACTTGGGCGCACACACAGTGGCGCCCAAGTGTTTTTTCTGTGTTTTCTTCTCTTTTTTTTTATTTGCTTCTTCTTTCCAACACTTTTCGTGTGATTTTGAACACAAAGTTGCAGATCCGAGGTCCTGATATTAATGCGTATGAGAATGAATTCAAATCTAAGAAACGAAGTACACGCGATATGAAAATTGGGATTAAAATCCCATGCAGGGACTTGGGCACACCTAGGGTGGCGCCCAAGTGCTCTGTTGCACTTTTCTTTCTCAAGTTTGAAGTCTTTCCAACGAAAATGATATGAATGCAAGATCTATTCTAATCACAAATTCGGGATGATGAGAACGATGAAGATCTACAGCCTATAGATGATCCTAAGCATATTACTAAATATGATGAATGCAAAATACTAGATTTACTGTAAAATACTACTATAAATGCAGATCTATGATGAATGGATGATCCTAAGCATGTTTCTACTAATAATAATACTAATAAAAAGGAGATGGATCTAAAATACCGGTTTGCATTTTTAAGTACTAGATCGAAGTCTTTTGCGCAAATCCATAGCTTTGGGAGGCCTTCTCCATTGTTGATCTTGGAGAACCAAAGTGCTTTTCCTTCTCCTTTCTCCTAGATCTAAGGATCTCTCTTGTGATCTCTCTCCTTTTTTCCTCTCTTTTTACTTTTCTTCTTCCTCTTCTTTTTGGTAGCCTCCTTTGCAAAAATGGTATAAGAGGGTTTTTATAGGGTTTTTGACGTGGAAGAGGGATTAGGGCTGCTGTGGGTACGAATTTCTAGAGACTTCATGCAAACCTAGGAGTTTTTAGGGTTTTCTTGACTTGGGCGCACATGCAGGTGCGCCCAAGTGGATCCTGGGACTTGGGCGCACACATAGGTGCTGTGGGTACGAATTTCTAGAGACTTCATGCAAACCTAGGAGTTTTTAGGGTTTTCTTGACTTGGGCGCACATGCAGGTGCGCCCAAGTGGATCCTGGGACTTGGGCGCACACATAGGTGCGCCCAAGTGAGTCTTGGGACTTGGGCGCACACACAAGTGCGCCCACGTCTGGTCTTCGGGGTTGAGTGGGTTTAGAGTTTTGCTCGGATTACTTTCGGATCGGATTCGGACTAAAACGATGAAGGTTAGACTTGGGAGCAACCGTGGGTGCACCTATGTGCAATTTGAAAATGATTGGGGACTTGGGTGCCACTAGGGTGGCGCCTATGTGTGTTTTTAGGACTTGGGCGCACTTGTGTGTGCGCCCATGTCACCCTTTGGATTAAATGGGATTAATGGATCGGTTTTGGTTGCTTTTGGATCGAATTCGGACTAAATGATAGGGATTGGGCTTAGGCACATCAGTGGGGGAGCCCATGTCCATTTTCAAAAGGATTGGGGACTTGGGCACCACTAGGGTGGCGCCTATGTGTGTTTCTAGGACTTGGACGCACTTGTGTGTGCGCCCATGTCACCCCTTGGATTAAATGAGATTAATGTTTGGTTTCATTCCATTTTCGGGTTAAGGTTAGGCCAGAATTATGAAAAACAAAGCGGAACTCACCTAAGTATGCACTCAAGTGCCTCATAAGGTCGACCCAGGACTTGGGCGCACATGTCTATGCGCCCAAGGGATTTTTTGTACATGGGCGCACCTGTGTGTGCGCCCAAGTGGGGGAATCTTCCGCGGGCCATATCCTTCGATCCGTTTGTCGGAATTGGACGTTCTACATATCGTCGGAAAGCTCTCGGAACGTAGAATCTTTTGGTCCATATGTCATAATGATTAGAGATTGGAATAGAGTAGGGATATTTGGATCAATGATTCTAACTTCTTAATTTATGCTAATCACATCGTACTTAGGCAAACTAAGCGTGATGCCTCTAGGAGCAGCTTGAGTGTGTTCTATGTAGTTTGGAATGGACTTGAATAGTGCTATAGTTCATTTCTTGTATGAGTAGTGGGTTGGACAAGAGATCTTGACGCGATTTGGCGCTTTCCCTCACGAATTTCTAGAGATTGTTGAACTAAGTCTAAAATTTTCAACAAGCATCTTCATCGTCATTAATTAATTTGAATTATGCCATTAACCATTCAATTATGGGTGAAATGGGGGCACCATTATATATGACAGGTGTTTAATGCTATCGTAGAGGGCCAAATGAGGTGTCTACACTTTCCTAAGAAGAAAATCATAAACAATCAGAGGTGAAGTCAAAATAAATGAAATGTATAAGAGAGAGAGAGAGAGAGAGAGAGAGAGAGAGAGAGAGAGAGAGAGAGAGAGAGAGAGAGAGAGAGAGAGAGAGAGAGAGGTGCTCTTGTGATCATAAGTGAGGTCCTAGCCCATTGACCTTGTGCATAAATGAAGTGAGGCCACTTCAAGGTATCATATATGTCATATGCCCCAATTTAAACTAAAACATAAGTAATAAAACATATGGCTATATAGTGACTAATTAAAGTTCTAACAGGTCACTCAAACAACATTATCATCATGAATTTTATAGCTAAAAGAAAAACTTCAAAATTCACAGGCCATCAATGTTTATAAAGGCTTAAATTTTTTAAAGCTATTCGCTTTCTACAATTTAGCATGAAAATATGTGCTAAACATGAATGATTGGAAATATACTAGTTTCAAATGCAAGGAACTTGTCTACAGGAATAAATCAAGTGCCAGATGAAAAGACATGATCTCAAGAAATCTTCATATGGAGATAATACTTTTTATATAATAATCCAATTATGTGCTCAGACTCAAAGAATTCTCAATGCGGAGGTTATTTTTCCATATACCAATGGTGGTTGGTGATCAACCTTACTTGAAACAGGGCTGATATGCAAACTTCGTAGAAGTTGTCATACCTTCCCCTCCTGTATCTGACGCTGATGCGAGGTTTACTACTGTACTGGCACAGTTAACCCGATGTAACAAACAGATGGCTAGGAGCCTTGAGGTTTAGATGGGCATGCAAGCCCAATTAGCCAGGAGCCAAGAAGCTCAAATGGGTATGCAGACCCAAATAGCTGCCTTGTTGGAAGTTCAGAGCCAACTGCAGGCTCAATTGTAGACTCCACCTGTACCACCAGTCCAACAACAACACCATGTTGAGACTCAAGTGGTGTTACAGCATAAGGATAAGGATCCTCATGCTATTTATGAGCGGTTCCGTAAGAGAGGAGCCACCGAATTCCATGACAATGAAGATGTGATGCAGGCTGTTGAATGGCTAGAACACATTGAAGATGTGTTTGATACCGTGGTCTGCACTCACAAACAAAGAGTGTTGCTTAACTCTACTATGTTTAGAGGGGGAGGCAAAGACATGGTGGAAGAGTGTCAAGGACATGTTGAAGACAATGACCACACCAGATGTATGGGAGACTTTCAAGAAACAATTTGAGAGGAAGTTTGTCCCAGAACATGTACATCAGCAGAAGGAAGCAGGGTTTCTAAATTTGAAACAAGGTCAATTGACCGTGGCTGCATATGTTCATATTTTCTTGCAGTTATCCAAGTATGATACGGAATTGGTGGATACTGAAGCTAAGAAAGTTAAGCAATTACTCCTTGGATTAAATCTAGAGTATAAGACGATCGTATTGGCTGGACAGAAGCCTACGACGTTTGATGATGCCATTGATAGAGCATATACGGCGGAGGAAGTCCTGAGAGAAAACAATAAGGAGGCTGAGAACACCAAAAGAAGTGGTGATTCATGGTTTAAGAAAGGAGGATAGTCTAAGAAGAAGAGGCAGAAGCAGAGATTCATTCCTAGGAATGAAAGGAATGAGAGGAGAGAGATCAGGCCAGTCTGTGATACTTATGGTAAAGCTCACAGGACTGAGTTATGCTGGAGGACTATTAGAGCCTGCCTAGTCTGTGGTTCTTTAGAACACAGAATGACACAATGCCCAAGGGCTAGGAGAGACGACAGAGTTCCGTATCAACAGCCTGCTCAAGGACAAGCAGTACTTCCTACTCCTCAGCAAAGATTAGCCTTTCCAGCTCCTCCTAAATAACAGCAACAGCAGCCTCAATGTCAAGGCCAGTAGCGTCAATGGCAAAGACAACAGCCAAGACAGTAATGACAACCCAACAGGCCACAGACGGCCGGGATGGCTTATGCCATCAACAAAGAACAAGCTGATGTTGCAGCAAATATGGTTGAAGGTACAATCCTTGTAGATAACCGACCTGCTATTGCATTATTTGATCCCGGTTCCACGCATTCATTGGTAGCACCTGCATTTGCTTGTGATATGCAAAAACGGATAATGCAATTGTCATATGATTTTACTGTCTCTACTCCTTTAGGGAGAAAGGTAGTGTGTGAATTGTATATTCCACAATGTACTGTTAGAATTGGAGAAGTATAAATGCCAGCTGATCTGGTTGTATTAGCAATGAATGACTTTGATGTAATTTTTGGCATGGATTGGCTTGCGAAGTACAAGGCTTGTTTAGACTGTTTCCGTAAAATCATCACCTTTAGGGTAGATGAGGCTAATGCCAGTGTACTATTCGAAGGAGTCCAGAAGAAGTATGACACCAGGCTTGTTTCAATAATTAAGGCTGAACGAATGATGCGTAGTGGGTGTGAAGGCTATATTGCCTTCATTTCAAAAAAGAAGCCTATACAGGTGTTGCAAAATATTCATGTAGTCTGTGAATTTCCAGAAGTGTTTTCAGATGAAGTGTCAGGTCTACCTCCAGCGAGGGAAGTAGACTTTATAATCGAACTTGTGCCGGGTACTACACCGACCTCAAAGGCACCGTATCGTACGGCACCATCAGAGTTGTATGAATTGAAGAAACAGATACAGGATTTGCTTGACAAAGGTGTCATTAGACCTAGTGTCTCACCATGGGGAGCACCTATACTGTTTGTAAAGAAGAAGGATTACACCCTTTGAATGTGTGTCGATTATAGGTAGATAAATCAAGTGATAATCAAGAACAAGTATCCACTGCCTAGGATCGATGAGTTGTTTGATCAACTCCAGGGTGTAGCATACTTTTCCAAGATTAATCTTCAATTTGGATATCATCATATTCGAGTTAAAAATCAAGATATACAAAAGACTGCATTCAGGACTCGTTATGGACACTAAATTCTTAGTGATGCCTTTTGGTCTAACCAATGCACTTGCAATGTTTATGGCTCTAATAAATAGGGTGTTTGCTTCCTATCTGGACCGGTTCATCGTAATCTTCATTGATGACATCCTGGTCTATTCAAAGTCAGAGATAGAGCATTCACATCATTTGAGAACAGCCTTCTAAATACTGAGGGAGAATCAATTATATGCAAAACTAGAGAAATGCGACTTTTGGTTGTAGCAGGTTACATTTCTGGATCATATTATTACCAAAGATGGATTAGCTGTTGACCCAGCTAAGATTGAAGCAGTTACCAATTGGCAGAGTCTGAAGAACATGCCAGAAGTTCGAAGCTTCTTAGGATTAGTAGGCTATTATAGAAGATTTGTCAAGGACTTCTCAAAGATAGCAACCCCACTAACGAAACTAAATCGGAAGAACGTTCCATTCCAATGGAATGATACCTGTGAGTCTAATTTCCAAACTTTGAAGCAGAAATTGATTTTAGCCCCAATCTTGTCCTTACCTTATGGAAGAGGATGATTTAAGATTTACTCAGATGCCTCGGGTATTGGATTGGGATGTGTATTGATGCAGAATGGCGAGGTGATTGCTTACAGTGCGCGTCAATTAAAGGAACATGAGAAGAACTATGCTACTCATGATTTAGAGCTCGCGGCTGTTGTATTCGCACTGAAGCAATGGAGGCACTATCTGTACGGAGAGACTTTTGAAGTACACTGTGATCACAGAAGCCTTCAGTATTTGGTCACTCAAAAGGATATTAATCTGAGGCAACGCCGTTGGTTAGAGCTGATCAAGGATTACGACTTTACATTCACATATGTACCTGGAAAAGGTAATGTCGTAGCTGATGCTTTGAGTCGAAAATCAGCTGACTTGGCATAGTTAGAGCGTGGATGGAACCTGATTGATGAATTTAAGGATTTCGATGTGTCCATTGAGGTAATGGACGACTGAAGAATGATTGCAGCAATGTCTGTATTCGAACCACTTCTTATCAAGGAGATCAAAGATAGGCAGTTCGAAGATCCTGAATTGGTGAAGATCAGGGATAACGTTGCAACTAGATCAGACTTCGTGTTGGTAGAATGAGTTCTTTATTTTAGAAACCGATTGTGTATACCAGCACAAGAAGATTTGAAATAGGTAGCGATGTTCAAAGTTCACCACACCAAATATTATATGCATCCGGGAATGACGAAAATGTATAGGAATCTTAAAGGCAGGTTCTGATGGAATAACATAAAATGGGAAATAGCAGGTTATGTGTCTTCCTGCTTAATTTGCCAACGTGTGAAATTTGAGCACCGAAAACCACCTAGATTGCTTCACCCACTGAATATTCCTAGATGGAAGTGAGAACACATTACGATGGACTTTGTATCTGGTTTGCCGAAGTCGAAGAAACAGCATGATACTGTACGGGTAATCATTGATTGTCTTACGAAGTCCGCACACTTCCTTCCATTTAGAAAGGATATGGGATTCAACGATATATCCAGATTGTTTGTCAAAGAAGTGACTCGATTGCAGGGAACAGTGGTCTCGATTGTTTCCGATCGGGATAGTCGGTTTGTTTCTGCATTTTGGCAGTCATTTCAGAATTCCATGGGTATTAGACTTCGGTTTAGTACTGCTTATCATCCATAGACAGACGGATAATCGAAACGGATTATACAGACTTTAGAAGACTTGCTTCATGCCAGTGTTGTTGATTTCGGGAGTAATTGAGATGACCAGTCGGCATTGTGCAAATTTGCGTACAACAATAGCTATCATTCCAGCATTGAAATGGCACCATTTGAAGCACTGTACTATAAAAAATGCACGATTCCAGTGAGCTGGGAAGAAGTTGAAACTCAAAGTTTCCACGGTCCTACAATCCTTGCCGAAACGGTAAAAAAAGTATGAAAAGTACAAGATAGGTTGAAAATTGCTAGATCAAGGTAGAAAAGCTATGCTGACAATTGTCGGCGTGATCTAGAATTTGCAGTTGATGATCTAGTCTTTTTGAAGACTTCTCCAATGAAAGGTACTATCCGACTCGGGCAAAAAGGGAAGCTTTCCCTGAGATTCATTAGACCTTTTAAAATCTCGAGCCGGATTGGAAATGTGACTTATCGCCTAGACCTTCCAACAGAACTCTCTGGTATTCATAATGTATTTCATGTTTTAATGCTTTGAAAGTATGTGGCTGATCCTTCACATGTCATTCGTCATGAAGAGATCCAAGTGTTACCAAACACCAGATATGTTAAGAGGCCAGTTCAGATTATTGATACCAAAGAGGCAGTTCTACGTATGAGAACGATAAAATGGGTCAAGGTCCTTTGGGATCATCATGAACCTAGTGAAGCTACATGGGAGCTTAAATAGTAGATGGCTCAGAAGTATCCTGAGATGTTCGTTTAGGTAATTTTAATTTGAATTACTTATTGACTTGTATTGATTTGTATTGCATTCGGAGGACCGAATGATTCTAAAAGTTTAGGGGAATGTTAGGCCCCGTCCCGAGTTAATTGAGATTAACTCTAATTGATTAGAAATTAAGCTGATTAAATGTGTTTAATTAAGCTAATGATTAGTTATGACCAAATAGAATTGAATTAGCCTAAAATGAATGGTTTAGGCTTAATGAACTGATAATGAATGACATTGAATGAATTAAATGGAGTTTAGACTCAAACAAGGGAACTAAGGTCTTTTGTGTAAATACGAATTTTCACGTATTTTATCGAATACGGAAACTCTTGATATCAGTATGTGTTTCTCGATGAGTACGTTAACTTTTGTAGAAGACCGGAAGTCGTTCGACGAGAATCGAATCAAATGACCCTTCATTTGACTCGAATTGTAAATAAGTGGAGATTAAGGGCCTAAACGCAAATTAGAAGCTTATATAAGCTAAATGAGCTCATTCCAGCTCAATCCAAACCCTAGGCACCTTCTTCTTCTCCATTTTGCTTCTTCTTTCTTCCATTTTCTCTCCTCCAAGCATCAAGGTTGAAGTTTTGGCTGTGGTTTGGACGAGGACTTCGTCTACTTCATCTTCTTCATCTTTCTGTAGAGTTTTCTTGGAGAGAAAGCTTCAAGTTGAGAAGTTTCCACCTTAAATCCAAGCTAGACAATGGATTTTTGTTGATTAATCTTCATTAGAGGCAAGTATATACACCTTCTATGTTTTATGATGTTATTGAAGTGATTTGAGTTCAATGAACTCAATTTTTAAAATTTGCTTCAGAAGTTCTGAAGCTCGAAAATGAAGTTCTGAGTGCAGTTCGGTTAGTTGAACTGCTGACCGCTAGGCTAACCGCTGAAAACCCACAAAATGGTCAGTCTCTGGAAAGGTGACCGTGAGCTAACCGCTGAATTTCGGTTAGCCAAAATTGAAATTTCGGCTAGCCAAAAGGTAACCGTGAGCTGACTGAAATTGAGTCAGAGATTCATCTCAGAAGACAAGCTTCTGGAAAGCTAACTACTAAGTAGCCGAAATGGATTCGGCGAGCCGAGTTCGAGAATGCGGCTAGCCGGGTAGGTGACCGCATTGGAGAAATGCATTAGAAATTGTAAGGTTCTGGAAAGCTGACCGAATGTAATTTGGTTAACCGTCTTCCAGAATGCGACTAACCGCCAGGTAGCCGCCACTGAGGAAAAATTACAGATTGAATTCTGATTGTTTCTTAATTGAGAGCCTAACTATTGAGGCTAGTGTTAATGATATCTAAACCTTCATACATGTTAGCTAAGGTTATCGGAATGCACAATTTAATTAAAGTAATGTCATCTACAGTAACACGTGCATCGATAATGAGCGTTTCACTCAATTGTTTGGTTTAGATAATTGTTTTAGAATTGGAATAAGATTGACTAGAATGACTAATTTGATTTGAATTATGAGTCTGGCACTACATAGTGGTTTCCTAAGCTCAATATTGAGCCACACTGAATTGACACTGAATGAATAATGAACAGTTACTAAAAGTAACAACAATCCTACTGCAGTAGATGGATTTAGAGGCATTCCGGAGCTTCGTGGTGATACCAGTGATCTTTGATCCAGACACTAGGAAATCACACCCTTATTGGACCGAAAGGTCATAGACTGAAAAGTCACTGAATTGATAAGTCACACATTGAACTAACGAGTCCTACTGATAAACCATTAATAAATGCTTAACATGACTAATGAATTGAATGAGAACACATTGGACTGACGAGTCCTACTGATAAGCCATTAATAAATGCTTAACATGATTAATGAATTGAATGAGAATCAATGAAATGAATGAATGTGAATTGCTTCATTTGGGAAGAAACTGAATTGAAGTGAAACTAATACTATTGTAGTTGCCAATATAGTTATTGTTAATACTGTAATTACTGTACATGATACTAATATAGAATTGAATTGTTTAGGACTGTTGAATCAGGAAATTGATATAAACAACATGTGATATCATAGAATTGTATATGCATTGTTGAACCGTTGTGTTCACGGTGTTAGTGATGATATTACATGCCCAATTGCCCATGCCGGTCTCACAAAGACCGTACCGCCAATGGAGGAGGCCCGTCCGATTCCTCCAGGAGGATTGAGCGAATGAACATGATCCGGAGTGCGAAAGTGAATTGGAATATTTTGGGAACTTTTTGGAAATGTTTTTATATATATTCATTTTGGAATTATAAATGATTTCCCCTGCATTGTATTTTAAATATGCAGTGGTTGACTTAATTAAGATACAATTATGCGTATATATATATATATATCGAACTTTACTTTTGATGTAAAGTAATTGTATATATTCCGTAATCGTCAATATATATATGTTCCGCAAAAATGTATATTTGACAGGTACGTATGATTGATCCCTTGTGGATTTCGTCTTAATTTCGGTTAATTCGGAGTTTACGGGAGTAAGTATGAATGCATTCGCGACCCGGGATTAGTCCTGATTACTCTGATATCAGGCGCGGGTCGTGACAGCAAGTGCCTTATATTTTAAACTCTCTTCAATATATAGAGGATCGAGTGCCTCCCAGCACATCCTCATTCTAGTAACTATGGCATCTTCAGTGTTTGAAAACCTATCTATTGCATCTGCCATTCGACCAACACTTTCTACCATTGCCTCCCCCACACTATGCGTTCTTGTCATCTGTCGAGAAGATCCTCCTAGAGCTGAATTGCGCCTTTTTCTAAAGGAAACATGATCTTCCTCGGGTTCATCTTGTGTAGCATTGACATCAAGTTCATCTTCATCCCCAGTGTCTTGTGGAGGAGTCTGGGGATCATTCGAAGCGAATCCGGCTCTACCATCAGGAACTGAGTCACCGAATATTTCGGCTAGATGAAAATAGTTTGGCAATCGTTTCAACCTATACATTGCAGTACCAAGATGTGCTTGTAATAGATACAAATTTTTTTTATCAAATTGCACCTAAATATTATGTGACGACTATATAATTTATTTATTAAAAAAATATCACCACTATATAGTCATCCCCTACCTTATCCCATCCAAAACCACTCAAATTAAGTAGAATATTCATCATATTGTACCATTTTTTAAATGATTTTAAATGATTTTTCAATTTATCTTTATTGACATCTGTGTTAAAATGCGTTTTCATTTGTTTCGTTATTTCACTCCATCCCTCTGCGGTGAACCCACCGGGTATGGACTTTCCTTCTTTGCATTGTCCGCACATAAAGTTGATGAACATTTCATCTTGCCTAATTGTCCATTTCATGTTCTTCGAGTTTGACTTATCAGAACGAGGACCTTGTGAGCTACTTTGTGTAGCCATCCTATAAATTAATAGATATGGTTAGGATCTAATGATGGAAAAAAATGAAAGCCCTTTTCCTAAGAAGAAAATCATAAACGATCAGAGGTGTAGTCAAAATAAATGAAATGTATAAGAGAGAGAGAAAGAGAGAGAGAGAGAGAGAGAGAGACAGAGAGGTGCTCCTGTGATCATAAGTGAGGTCCTAGCCCATTGACCTTGTGCATAAATGAAGTGAGGCCACAACAAGGTATCATATATGTCACATGCCCCAATTTAAACTAGAACATTAGTAATAAAAAATATGGCTATATAGTGACTAATTAAAGTTCTAACAGGTCACTCAAACAACATTATCATCATGAATTTTATAGCTAAAAGAAAAACTTCAAAATTCACAGGCCATCAATGTTTATAAAAGATTAAATTTTTTAAAGCTATTCACTTTCTACAATTTAGCATGAAAATATGTGCTAAACATGAATGATTGGAAATATACTAGTTTCAAATGCAAGGAAATTGTCTACAGGAATAAATCAAGTGCCAGATGAAATGACATGATCTCAAGAAATCTTCATACGGAGATAATACTTTTTATATAATAATCCAATTATGTGTTCAGACTCAGAGAATTCTTAATGTGGAGGTTATTTTTCCATATACAAATGGTGGTTGGTGATCAACCTTACTTAAAACAGGGCTGATATTGTCTATTCCAACGAATTTAACATTGGTTCGGTTAGAATTTCTATCCTGTCTTCCTATTCATTCTTAAGAAATTATAAAATATATTTCTCAACCAATGAACTTGACTCCTCTCAATCACTCATTAAGTATTTCTTCAATTGAATTTCTACTATTGACAATCTAATTCTAACTAACCAAACATGCCCATTCCTTACTACAACATAGGGAACACGACCCATAAAGCTTCTCTCTCCACCTAGCTGTCAGATCTTCGAAGTTAGTTTGCCAGATAAAAATGAAAATTGTGCTGACAATTCTAACCTACCAAGAAAACCCAGCATAATTGGAAAGCAACCAATATTTTTAAACAGAGAGTCTTTATATTGGAAACCAACCATTATATTTTATAAGTAGAATCTACACAATTTGTCAAATTGCATGGCAAATAACGGGGCACAGCTGGCAAGGGATGACACGGATATGGGGTTCACATGGTTGCCTTCCATCTATTCATTTCAACCTTATAGTCAACCTTTTCTAAAGTTATTTTATTAGTAACTTCAGTATGCCTTTGCTCAGGGTGTCTATACTCATAAGTCTTCTCCTTTCTAAATTTCTTTCTAACTTGTAAACTTCAAAGCATATAACATGTATTGTTTATCACTTATGTACCTTAAAATCATCTCAAACAGGAATCCTGATATTCACTTTCATTAAAATCTTGAGTGTTTTCATCTTATCTTTTCATTTTTACTTCAATCCATATATCTCTCTAAACATTCGATCTGGCATTATGTGAGTAAACCTCCAATATTATATAGGCAATATTATGAAACTGGCATATATTGTTGGCATTTGTGATGGGGCCCACTTGTGTTTATATGTGGGTGGACCCTACTCACAAAGAGACACCCATCACAAGGAATCTCTTGGTGATATGGATAAGAATAGTTTGAGTTTCATCCAACTCTCTATCCTTATCATAACTCTATTCAAATTCAAATTGAGAGAGTTTGATCCAACCTATTATCCTTATCATCTCTCAATTCGAATTTTGAATAGAGATCTTATCATATACAAAATTGAAAAAGTTAAAAAAATACATCCCAATAATATTATGATATTTCAGAATATCAGAATATAAGACGTCAACTTCAAAACACAAGAACACCATGTTGTTATCAAGTCAAAATGGTAGTAAATGGAATACATTTATGTTATGTATGAAACATATTATTTATATTTGTCAAAATCACCATTTTTGCATAAGTAAATGAGTACATCCAACTGTTTTAAATGCATTAAGATTTTTTGGATGTTTTTCTTATTATAAATTTCTAAAAATCTATGAACATTTAAGATATGAAGCCACATTTCATGGTGCTCAACTTTATTATGAGAATATTAAGGTTCACGTCATAAATTCAGTGATAGCTTGTTATAAATGTTTATGGGCTCTGTTCTCATGCATAAGTATTTCAAACATTAGTAATAGAACAATGGATGTTGAGTGTATCAGTTAGAGAATGACAGTGGGTTATACAATAAGTTGACAATGTAGTCTTTCTCTGTTGCATTGAAAAACAAAACCATTGCCATAATAGTGTTCGTCATGCTTGATTTCCATCCTTATTCTGAAATGGTCATATGTAACACATTAGGATCATCTGATTACAGAACTAACATGAGCTGGTGGATCATCTGCAAAACCACTAAGAACAAGACATAATCACATGCCAACATGACCATATTCACCCTATTAGTTTTACTATGTGCATCCATCTCTCTTTATCAATGTTTTTTCTTTCTAAAACATATCTTCCCATATGATTTCCATGTTATTAGTATTGTGAATATCCATCAAACAGCTTTTAGAATGTAGACAATAAAAAAAAACAAGACAAGAAAAGCCTTCTCCATTCAATCTTTATTAAAGTAACATTCTGCAAGAGATATTTATTGATTCTGATAAACACATAGTTCCTAAAATAAATGCATTCATAGTTCCTAAAATAAATGCATTGTAAATCATATTGGATTTATGCATGACTGTAATTAGGATGGCAGGGGAGAGAAGAGAGGGGCGGGGGGAGTGGGGAAGATAAAAAGAGGAGATTTAGAGAGGGAGAGAAATGGAGAGTTGGTGAGAGAGATACCTTAAGGGAAGAGGACGATTGCAGATGCAAGGACTTGTTTTGAGAGATGCGAACGGGGATCAAGAACGTGAGATAGAAATCAAGGGGTGAGGATTTTGCATTATATACCAAACCCCTTAGATCCAATGATTTGCAAATCCGAAGGGGAGGGGTTTGATCCCAAAATCAATGGAAGTGATGATCTGCGTTCGGCAAACTCAGTGGGGATTTTTATGCACCAAACATAGATTGTAGAGGATGATGAGGAAAGCGGGTTTCCTTTCTGTGATGATTTGGTTACCAAACATGCCCTTAATCTTCCCTGGAAAACACCAAGCAACTCCGCAACTACTAATGAAATGACCCCAAACATTGGCCACAAAGTCAAAATGAAGTAAAAGATGATTAACTAGCTTCTGCCTCCTTTTGACACATCATGCAAATGTCAGAGATGGAAGTTGATAAGAGCCCTCTTCTTCACAAATTGTCTACAGTAGAGATCTTCATTGCAACTGCCAGCAAACAAAAAGCCTCCACCTGGGAAGGAGCTAGCCCCATCCAAAGAAGAAAAGAAAGAGCGCTAGTAGGTCGGGTCACCAACAAGGCTAGGTAAAAAGCTTTTGCTGATAATTCTCCAGACATGGAAGGCTTCCAAATCCGAGAATCCTTGGAGTTCTAGCACAAAAACACATTAGCAAGAAGCCTCAACAACTCCTCATACTGAACCTCCTTAGATAGACAAAGGCGCCTTCTAAAAGACACATCCCACACCATGGAACCATCCCGCATCTCACAGCAATCACTTACAGCATACTCCTTGATAGACATCACTCTCAAGATTTTAGGAAATAACTCACATAGAGGACCCACGCCCACCCAATCATCTAACCAAAATCTGACATTTCTCCCATCTCCCACCACAAAACCCACCCCTCTTGATAAGATTTTTCCCATATCAGTTGATACAGGCCCAACCGATGCAATATCACCCCACAAACCTGACTATGGTGCCTTGGGCCTGGATTAGGTCACCATCCCCACCTTATATTATTAATAATAAAGGTTCAATGTTAGGGCCAAACCAAATCTGGCTCCAATTTCTGGTAAGGCTCTAGTGGTCTTCTAATTCTAAGTCAGAGAGAATTATTATTTGGAGGTTGTTTATTAATCACACACACTTCATGAACTCAATGGTCAACCAATAGAGGATAGAGTATACAGATTCTGATTTGAACTGCACAGAGGGTTGCTATTTGGAGGTTGTCGAATATAGGGTGATGCTTGATATGTTTGGTATTTGATTAAGGTGGCCCCGCCCATGTATGAACCAATCTCTGTCTCGGCTTTATTTATTTAAACTAGCAGAGCAAGTTAAGCTAACCCTGATGGCCCTTTACAGAAAAATTCCTAAACCGAAGGATCCAAGAATTTGAATAGGGAGAAGGAAAATAGACATAAGAATCAAACAGATATCTATAAGAAAATAAAGTATTCATAACAAACAACATTGTATTCTTAAATAAAGAATTGCTTCACAATGTCCTGTGAAATCACTTCAACTCCAATGTGTACACATAGTTTCCTCTTGTTGTATCTATTTAGCAAAAATCTATCAACTTGACATGAATATAGTTCTTGATGATTTCAATGAGAGCCCCACACCTGCTGCATCAAATGACAGATTGATGCATCCAAGAAGGTCAGCTTCTCAAGTGAAGTCGCTTTGATGTGATCTCCCGAGGTGGAATGATGGAAAAACAAAATTCCGCTTCTAGCGAACTTTGATGCGATCTTGAGGTGGAGTGTTTCTACTTCTTAAAGGAAGCCACCTTTGATGTGATCCTTGAGGTGGAATGATAGAAACAATTCCACTTCACAACAAACCTTGATGTGATCCTCGAGGTGGAAAGCCAAACATTTTGTCATTCCACCAAAATTCATCCAAAATTAGCAGGAGCTTCAGGCAATCAGATCCCAGCAAAGAGCATTGGTCACTCTTTGAGATCTTCTGGGTGGACTTGGGGATTAAAGAGGGATCCCCTAAAGAAGGAAGGGAAGAGAGATGCATGAGAACAGGGTCTGGACACATTGAAAGCAGAAAATGGTGAGGAGTAAGTGGTGATGCTTGCTCATTTTATAGGACTGAAGGTGGATTTCTTGGCGACCAAGGATGAAGAAAAAGAGAAGAGAACCAATGAAGAAGAAAAAGAGAATATGGCCCTCTCTCTTCCTTTCATTAAAGCTGATGATGCTTTTTTTTTTTTTTTATTCTCTCTTCATATGGAGATTTGATGTGATTCTGTTTTCGAAGTTTTCTTCCAGCTTTGTAAAACACTTTAGACTAAGCCCAACTTGTCTCCACAATCCACATCATTATAGGGTCTTCACAACTTCAGGAGTTGGGGTTCTAACTTGTAAGCTGGAGTCCTTCAATCCTAGGCTTCAATTATACAATGGAAGGGGTCAGATCTACCCATATAAACAAGCCTTATAACGTTTATATCTATGAGTCAATTCCTGTCAGAATCAGAGTGGTTCGACCAATTTGAAAACGGGCATAATAGAAGTTAGTGTGTTACTAGCATCTAGAGAAATCCTGTCACGACCCGAGCCCGAGATTAAGATTAAAACCGAGATAATCCTGAGTCGTGACGCATACTTACTCCCGTGAACTTTAATCACATCAAAATTCACAAGGGATATCAATTACATATTATGTAGAATATAAACAAATATACATCGGTTATGTGTAAAATAAAATTTCATTTACATCATGTACAAAATTTATCACTTGCATATTTAAATACAATGCAAGGATCAAAAGTATGAAACATTCCAAAGTCATTTAACTCAAAGTTTCCTCTCAAGTTTTCGTTTCAATATCATACTCATATGATATTGCTTTACTTCCATTCCACTAGTCCTCCTGGAGGAACCAGATTGGTCGTCTTCGCTGGCGCTGTGGCCTCAGAAGGATCGGCATGGGCAGCTGTGCCTGTAATGCCATCAATAACACTATGAATTTGACAATTCAGCAATGTATAAACGATTAAATGATTTAACATGTTAACACATCATTTTATTTGTCTAAGCCAAGTTAGACTAATACAATTTACTATTTAATTCAAATCAATATGACTCTTTTATAGTTGGCAAACCTGCGATAGCATTTCAATTCAATTCAAATCACATCTTCCTAAAAAAGGAAGGAATCACATATTGTGGGATTTATCAGTGACCAGGCCAGGGACAACTGATATCACCACGGAGTTCCGGAACATTCCCAAATAATCTGCTGCAGCAATAACAGCTCCAAAGAGCTTATAGAAATCACTATGTAGTGTCAGACTCAATGAACAATTCAATTATATAATGAAAGAATTATTAACCATCTATAGTTTTACTCAATCTTATTTCAATTCTAAACAACCATTCGGGTGTAACCATTGGTTTCCCAATGCACATGTTATTCTCGATGGACATCACATTATATATATAATATGTGCATTGTTAGTCCCCGTAATTAACACCCATGGAGTTTAGACCATTATCGATTAATTATGATTAGTCTTAAACTAATTGGGGAAAAACATTTCTACTCATGAGACGTACTCCAATTTCACGTAAAAATCCAAAAATCCAAAATCCATTAAATTTTCACTAACTATTACTGTTGAGCCAGTAACAGGTTGGCTCAAGCGGACCAAAGTTCGCTCGGGCAGACGTCTCACAGAACCATGGTCGCTCGAGCGAAACACTGTTCGCTCAAGCGACATTTCGGGATTTCTGTTAATCCAAACAGAAGATAGTTCGCTCGAACAGACTCCCTGTTCGCTCAAGCAAATGCTTCAGAATTCCATTCCGGAATTCTAAACCATTCTCACTTTTACACCCAATCCATTCATAACCTGTACATAACACATAAGGACCTCCTGTCCTCTCCTCAATCATCATTTAAACACCATAAAACACTTCTATTTCATCATCATCATCACTTCTAACATCATCCCATTGATTCAAAGATCCATTCAATCATACATACAAACCACAATTCCTCTAATAATCAAATCTACACATTTAAACTAGCATATAATCACAAATAAGTGTTCATACTTGCCTTTAGCTATGAGAAACACAAAAACCCCTTTGATAGCTTGAAGTTTGAGATCAAAGCTTCTTCAATTCAAACCTTAACTCTATAAAATCACCAAGTTGAAGAAGAAGATGATATACACACTCCTTTCCTTCAAAAATCACTTGAAAAGGCCTTACCCAACTATTTGACAGCAAAGAAACGAAGAAGAAGAAATTGGTTGCTCTCTCTTTCTCACTGGAATGAACCACCGAATGAAATGGGTTCTGGTTCCTTCTTCAACATATATATATATATATAAAAGTTGTTTTACATTTAAACCCATTTTGTTAAGTATATTTCCAGTTTGAGTCAATTCAAAGCTTACTTGACTCATTTCAAGTCAAATGGAATTGTGTGTATTATGAGAATTATTGTACTCATCAAGATACGTACGATGGTATCAACTTTCATCACACTCGAAGAAATACGCTAAAATTCGTAATCACGAAAAAAGTCCTCAGTTTCACTAATTTGGATCTAAATCCAACTCTATCAAGCCAATCTCTTCCAAACTCATTCCATTATACTTAATTCATTTATTTGAGACTAATTTGACCCATCTTAGTCATTAATCAACATTAAGTTGATTAATCATGTTTAATCCACATTAATTTCAATTAATTAGAGTTAATCTTGATTAACTCCGGTCGGGGTGTAACAAATCTTGAGCTAAAAGCATGGAATTCCACGGAGGAGTCCACCTGCTGAAAACCCATACCACTCAAAATAAATGTCATTCCAGTGCGTGGGTCATCCCTAGTTTTTAAATCCAATAGGACTTGGTCCCATCACAAGTTACCTGCTTGATTATAAATGTGATTAACACAGTTCTTGCATATTCATCAATCACTTTTTACATCAATCGGTTAATCTTAACATGGGACCCACTACTATTGCATTCATATATGGCACATTCTGCAATTGGAGCATTCAAAGATTTGATTGTGCATACACACACAATCTCGCTATAAAAGAAAGTGATGCGTCAAGCCTACTAAGAGTAGGAAGAGAAGATCGACTACAGAATAGCTAAAGATCATCTTAGTGGGACACGCTTGTGTTGGTTGTTCAGATGATCATGGTTCAATCGGACCAATGGTAAAAATGATGTCTTTTCTGTGCTGTCAACACCTAGGATTCGATTCTTCCATGTGGGTATGAAGTATGGATTAATTCCTTTAATCTACTTAAGAATCGGGTTCAGTTTCAGTTCCACGAACTACATATAATTAATGATCAACTCACAGATCCAACCCATTTAAGAATGTCCTGTGTCTAGTACTACTTAGTCCAAAGATCGCGAAATTCTAAATGCACCCTTTATTTTGCTGAGCATACCCACCTTTAAAAAAAAATCATTATTTATAAAGGGATGTGGGTGTGCTCAGCAAAATGGATGGGTGCATATAGAATCACCCGCCAAAGATCGGTCCTTTTAGGTGGGTGTGTGAGATCAGATGCCCTTTTTTTCACTTGGGTGTCTCTGTGTCTCCCCATTCTTTCTTTCTTTTCTTTTCTTTTTTTTTTTTTTTTTTTTTTTTTTTTCGGTTTTGCTATCGGTGGGTTCCCAACCATTTGGACTGGACTAATCCCTTCGGGCCCAGATGGAAGCCAGGTAAACTCCCTTGTAGCCCCAATGTGATAATGCAAACCGTAGTCCTAGACTAACTGGGTTATCTCCATTTATTTGTTAGAAGTGAAAATTGTGCACATTTTCCTCTGGTCCTTCTAAAAGTCTGGATCAACCCAAGTACTGATAAGTGGTCTTGTTGTAAGGCTCAATCTCCATCCATGGGCATACCACATTAAGCTAACCCAGATCGATGGGACAAAAGATAATGAGAAGTTACAGACGGCCATGGAAAATTCCTGAAGCGCAAGACCCAGGCTTTCAAAAAATCATACTGAAAAGGGAGAAATAACAGAGACATAAGAATAAAACAAATGGCCACTGGAAACAGCATGCCCAGTATAAAATATGCATACTTCCCCATATCTCTATGTGAAATCACTTTTGCTCCAATGTCTATACATAGTTTCCTCCTGTTGTATGGATACATAGTTTCCTCTCTAGTTGTATCTATTTAGCGAAAATCGATCAACTAGACATGAACATAGTTCTCAGATGAGATTTTGATGAAAGCATCATAACTACTGCATCAAGATGTCATTCTGTTACATCCAGCTTCTCAAGGGAAGTCACTTTGATGTGATCCTCGAGGTGAAGTACTTCTTTGAGATAAGCGTGTGACTACTCAGAGTGATTCTACCTCTCTGGCGAAGCCACCGTGATGTGATCCTTGAGGTGAGAGTGTTTCATCATGTTGAATTTGATGTGATCCTTGAGGTGAGAGTATTTCAACATGATAAATTTGATGTGATCCTCGAGGTGGGGGTGTTTCCACATGATCAATTTGATGTGATCCTCAAGGTGAAGTGGATCTTTTGAGACAAGCATATAACTACAGAAGTATTTGTACTTCTTAGGAAAGAAGTCCCTTTGATGTGATCCTCTAGGTGGTGTGTTTTTACTTTTCCACCAAAGTCACTTTGATGGATCCTTGATGTAGAGTGAAAGAAAGAATTCCACTTCTCACTAAACTTTGATGCGACCCTCGAGGTGGAGCACTGAGCATTTTTGTTACTCCACCCTAATTCATCCAAAATTAGCAAGAGCTGGGGGGCCTAGCAAGAGCCGGCAAAGATAATTGTAGACTCTTTGGGATCTTGAGAACAGGGTTGGGATACATTGGGAGCAGATAGTGGTGAGAATTAGGTGGAGAAGCTTGCTCTTTTTATAGGCACTGAAAGGTGGGTTTCTTGCTAACCAAGAAAGAAGAAAAAGAGGATGTGGCCCTGTACTTCTCTTTTCAAGATGCTTTTTTTTTTTTTACACACTTTTCAGATGGGGATTTGATGTGATTCTGTTGTTTTCTTCCAGCTGTGGACATCGAACACTTTTAGACGAAGCCCAAGTGGGCTCCGCAATCCTCATTATTATAGGGTTTTTACAACGAGTAATGCTACTTGGACAAACTTTTTGGACAAAATCTTGGACAAACCCTATGGTATGGCTTGAATATCCGATATTCAAGCCATACCATAGGGTTTGTCCAAGATTCTGTCCAAAAAGTTTGTCCAAGATATTCAAGCAATACCATAGGGTTTGTCCAAGATTCTGCCCAAAAAGTTTGTCCAAATAGACTTTTTGTTTCACAACTTGCAGGCGTGGGGTTGTAACTTGTACGCTAGAGTTCTTTAGGCCTAGGCTTCAGTTAGTCTCTAATACAATGAAAGGGGTTGGATCCAGACCTTAACCTTAGTGTCTATTCTCTCTAGGCCTGTCAATAGGCCGGGCCGGGCCTGGGCATGGGTTGCCCAATCCTGTTCCGAATATTGGACGGGCCTACCGGGGGTTGTCCAATCCCGGCCCTAAATTGAGCGGGCCTATTTCAAATTCCATCCCGTGCGGGCTCAGGCTGGGCCCGGACTTCGCCTGAGCTTTAGTACGATCTTGAACATAAGATCGACATTCTCTAATTATTCATATATTGTCATCGGGTTTTAAACCCTCCTTTTTTCCGGGCTTGGGACAGGCAACACAATGCAACAAGCAACATGAAGGACATGTAGCTTTTTGGGTGACAGTAATTTTTATTTTGGAAGATGTACTTTGCAGGTCTGGCATCAAATTTCTTCTGAATTTTTTTATTGCTAGCTCACTAATGACAGCCGTGAGTTGCATGCTCACAAAAAGTAATGCAAAAAATGTATGAGTTGAGAATTGAGATCTTCATGTCTCACTTGTTTGGACGGGTGTTACAGAGATATAAATCTAGGACTTGGGTCTTTGTTTGCTTTCTCATGCACCTCAGTTGTTGTATTTTTCTAAAGTATTCTAAAATTAAATATTATAAAATTATAAAACACTATTTTTTAAACTAAAAATTAGTAAAATAACATGTGGGCCGGGCCAAGCCTAGACGGGCTGAGCAGGCTCTACCTAGTCCCAGTTCCATTTTGGCTGGGCTTTCAAATAATTGTCCGGTCTGGGCTCAAATATGTTTAAAAGCCTTGTGTTATCGGGCTTGGGACCGGCCAGTCGGGCTGGGTACCCATTTCAACGGGCTAAATTGACAGGCCTAATTCTCTCAAAAAAAAAAAAAACCTTAATATCTGTGAGCCAATTCCGGTTAGATCCAGAGTGGTTCATAGTTGGTCTCATCGGTTCGACCAATATGATAATGGGCTTAACAGATGTCACTGAAATTTATAAAAATCCTGAGTTAAAGAGTGGAGCTCCATATTGGAGTCCACCTACTGAAAATCGATATTGTTCAAGATAAACATCATCTCCATCAAGAGCTCCAGGCCAATCCCTATTTTTAAATCCAATAGGACATGGTCCCATCACCAGTTGGATGCTTGATTAAAAATATGATTAACACAATTCATGCATTAATTAATTTTTACATTAAACGATCAATCTTATTATGGGATCGACTCATGTTGGGGTAAAATTTGGGGACATGCTCACATTGGGATTGGGAGGCAGCTTATTTTGAGTGGCTAAGATTTTAAATGGGTATGGTGGACCCCACTGTGAAATTCCTGTTCTTTAACTCATAATTTCTCTATTTGGGGGCTTTACTAAAGGAGTTGGGTGAAGTAAAGATTATTTTGAAGATATAATAAAATAAAAATAGGTTATGATAGTATTTTATTTTTAGTTGTTTGGTGTATAATCTTTTTGACTTTTTGTATAGAAAAGTGGATTTTTTTTGTTTTTTAGTGGAGAATGGAGGTTGTTTTTTGGCTTTTTTTTTTTTTTAAATATTATGGTAGGAATTTTGAATTAAAGTTTTTTTGATGTGACATATTTTTAAGAAATGGGCTTCACTTTACTTGACTCTATTAGTAGAGTTGCAAAACAAGCCCTTTGATCTCGACTTAAAAACACCCTCTTTACTTACATAATATCCTGAGATTTCTTTGCAATAAGAGTAAGGCTAATTATTTAATTAATAACATGATTGACATTATATTATACATTATTAGCCATGTTATTAATCAATGTCTCGTATTATTGTGGAAACAACTCCGATTCATTTTGAGTTGTTCACTAATTGGTCTCTACTATGGGGTTCTACTCCTTCAACTCAGTACTTCTCTAACGGCATATGTTGTCAGGGGCAGACCCAAGTTATGCCAATCCGAGGCATCGCCTCAGGTCGGATCCAAAAAGCAATAGGTCTCAAATGGGCCCTTGCTCCATCGCCCCACTTATGTCAAGATGATTGCCCCACCCTAAAATGAACACCTAGAAAAAAAAAAAAAAAAAAAAACCCTCCTTTCAACCTCTGCAGAAGATCTTCAAGGCCGATCTCTTGAGCTTCTCCTCGTCACTAGTCCTTGTGCCAGACTGCTAATTGGATCTTAGTACTCTCTAACATGTTTATAGTGCTGGATCTAAACCTATAATAAGTGAGAAAATCACCTTTATAGTACAGGAACAAATCTAGTTTTAAACCAGTTTGTGGTACGGAATTAGGTTTAAAAAGACCAATGGGGTCTACCTGTTGGGCCTATTCAATGAGTTCGGCCCAGATAATGAGATTTTTCTTCATTTAAAAATCAATTATATATATTTAAATGTGATATATTCTCTCTTTTACTATTGTTAATATGAAGAAAGTACAATAAAAAATGATTGACGTTTTTAATTGACCATCGTTCGCCCCACCCAAATATAAATTCTGGATCTACCACTGGCGGCCCCGCATGAGTTATATATTTGGTGCCACGTGGTTTAACACAACATTTTATTTCTCCCTAGTGACAAAGACGTGCCTTTTGGTTTAGCACCGTAGGAAGATGCAACCGAAAAGTTAATTGCCCGTTCGCTCAACTTAAATGCCCTCTAATTAGTAGTTAGGGTTCCTAAGGATGACATTTACAATTTGTGTGTTAAAATGAGGTGGGGCCAGTGGCTGGTGGGTGCGCTGCAACTCTTATAAATGGCGTTTCAGCGGACTTATTTTTTTGGTTTTTATCTATTTTTATTTTATTTTATTATATATAAATATATAATATTTACCTATGGCCCCTCTTTGCCTGAGCCTTGGTGCTCATGATAAGGTGAGCATTATTTCCTTTCTCCACCAAATTATAAAAAATACTAACTTTTTATATAAGAAGTAAAAAAGATTTCTTACCAATTTTGGAAAGATAAAATACCATCATAACTCCCTTATATTTTATTCTTTCTTGATTTGATGCTTTACACCGCTTTTACTTTAATAGTAAACTAGCAAAACATGCCCTTGCTAAACCCGGGCTAAAAAAAAACACATCCAATTTGTGGCTGTTTTATGAGATATTGATTAATGAGAAAATAAATAGAAAACAAACAAATATACCATTATCAAGTTTAAAATCAAAATTGGAGTTCCAATTTTGAATTGAAATCGAAATTGAGCTCCAATTTCTCAATTAATTTCATGCCCATGCTAAATATAATCAGAATATTAGAGATTTATAAAGAATACGAATAATAAAATTGTTTGTTTGAATTATACAATGAGAGAAATTGAGTTTGTTGGAAATTAGAAATTAAAAATAAAAAATATGAATAAAGGAATCTTTATAGATTGAGGTGTTATTGAAAAAAAAAAAAAAAAAGGAAATTTGATTTTCACTATCTTTCTTTTAAGATTTTAGGAAGGTAAAGATCAAAGACTAAGAGATCATACGTCTAAGGAAACCCAAATTCCTAGAAGGAAACCATTGGAAGAAACTATGCATCATGCTTGATAGAAAAACATAATCTCAATGAAAAGAAAGCATATTTTGGGAATGATTAAAGTAAAATTATGAATTCACACTTGATGTATGGAAATATATGTATTAACTTTTCCATTTTCACTCCCAATAATTATTCCCAAATACGCTTATTAGTGTTTTCATACACATAATTAAACTGAGAAAAAATTACTACATATATTACCAAAAACATAATTAAATTGAGTACATATATTCCCAAATTTTTGTGCACTCAATGTAATTAAAATGAAAAAAAAATTACTGCACCCTAATCCGTCAATTCTATGTTTTTCACAATCAGTCTGTCTAATTAGTGTTTAACTCCATTTTTTTAATAAAAATCCCTAAATATAAACGGCAGTATACACATGAACTATTATATTGAATAAATAAAAATCAACTCACCTCCATATGCACATCAGAGTCCCAATCACGATAGAAGAAAACCCGACACCAAAGAAGAAAATTCATCTCAAATACCCATAAATTAAATTAAAGTGACTGAATTTAATGGAGAGAAAACAAAAGGGACATTGATCAAATGTGAAAAAGACCCACATGAAATCAACTGCATCTGAGATTCTTAAAAACACATTAATCAAAAAATACATAGATCAAAAATAATTTAAGTAGACGATCAATACTTATTTAGGCGAAGAGGCTGAAGTAGAAGTATAGAAGAAAGTCGAGATCCGTAAAGATTAACATAATTTAAGAAAAATATTAGTAAAAGAAAAAAAAAATGATAAGGAATGTGTGTCATAAGCCCAAAAAATTGATAACGATTGTGTGTTATAAGCCCAATCAAACATGGCTGCTCCCGTTGGCTGGGTTACCAAAAAGAATAATAATAATAATAACATGGCTGTGAACGGATTTGCCTCTAGCCTATAGGCACATCGAACCACGTGAGTTCACTGAGGTGGAGCACAGTCCACCAAAATCGACATAGGTTAGGTGCTATTGATGGAACATGGTAGCCCGGATGTACATGTGATCCAAAAGGGTTTTCATTTTTTTTTTTTTTTCTTGCTGGAGTTCTTCTTTCCGTTTTTCTCTTTTTGCACAAATACATCATCCAAGAGAGTTTAGAAACACAAAAGGCCATCAGGCCACACCCATCCCACTTGGCCATCAGGGCTTTTACACATCAGTCCACAAAGTTCTCGTGAGGTGCATAATATTTAAAGAATCTCATTTTAAGATGTATACTATGGAGAGTCCTAACAATATGAATTATCATTTGTTTGAAAGGAAATAATCTCTTTTGATTAGATTAGGGCTTTTAACCTAATCAGTAGAAAAAATCTTTTAGATTGCGTGCCTCTTTATCTAATCAGACAAAAGTGGTAAATTCTAAAGATGGTAGAAAAGGAGATTATGTTGGGCTTAAAGAATGATTAAAGAGTCCACTTCATCTCAGACTTTTACCCAAAAAGAGATTAGGTTAGGCTTAAAGAATGCTTAAAAGAGTCCATATGGTCCGAAACTCTAATTTGAATTAGCTGCAATTGATAAGCTCAAAATTAGATAAAATTAATTGTAAAATTGAGCTCTATTTTCTCAATCAATTGCGAAATTAAAGTGCAATTTCAAAATCAAATTCTTCCTTTATAATATATAATAACTAGCAAAGCATGCCCGCGCTAAGCCCGGGCCCAGAAATAAAAACACGTGTAATTTGTGGCTATTTTATGATATATTAATTAATAAGAAAATAAATATAAAACAAACAAATATACCATTTATTACAGTTCGAAGCACGGCCTAGCCCGACATTTATACAAAATAAATATTACTTTTTATATAAATGAGCATAAAACTTCAAGTCTTGTGTAAATTAACATTTGCAAAATTGTATGTGGCCCCGTCTTTATGAATTAGAATTTGAGGCCCACTTTAAAAAGTTTATTGTATGTCAAGCCCTTATGTATAAATCACTAACAAGGATCCACTTTTAAAAATCACAAACATTAAGAATTTTCTAACTATAATAGATATATTAAAATTCTATATCCACCTAAAGAAGACTCATTTTAACTTGGTTGGATAGAGTTATTGAGCAAGTTGGATTTTCTCATCTGGACTCTTTAAACACTTATCCATAATATATATATATATATATATATATTTAAATTCACATAAAAAATCTTAACAAAAGTGGACTCTGAATTGATTAATAGAGCTTATCTCTTGAAATTAATTTGAGATCTAATTTATCAAATTGATTTGATATTAGAGTCCAATTTTACAATTAATTAGCAAATCGGACTTCAATTTCGAAATCGAATCTTACGTCTATAATATATAATAACTAGCAAAGCATGCGCACGCTAAGCTCGGGCCCAGAAATAAAAACACGTCCAATTTGTAGCTATTTTATGAGATATTAATTAATGAGAAAATAAATATAAAACAAACAAATATAAAAATAAATATAAAACAAACAAATATACCATTTATTATGGTTCGAAGCATGGCCTAGCCCGACATTTATACAAAGTGAATACTACTTTTTATATAAATGAGTATAAAACTTCAAGTCTTATGTAAATTAACATTTACAAAATTGCATGTAGCCCCGTCTTTAAGAATTAGAATATGAGGCTCACTTTAAAAAAGTTTATTGTATGTGGAGCCCATATGTATAAATCACTATCAAGGATCCACTTTTAAAAATCACAAACATTAAGGATATTCTAACAATAATAGATATATTAAAATTCTAAATCCACCTAAAGAAGACTCATTTTAACTTAATTGGATAGAGTTATTGAGCAATGCGAATTTTTTCATCTGGACTCTTTAATCACATATCTATAATAGATATATATTAAAATTTGAATCAACATAAATAAGCTTAACAAAAGTGGACTCTGAATTGATTGATAGAGCTTATCTCTTGAAATTGATTTGGGATTCAATTTCTCTAATTGATTTGAGATTAGAGTTCAATTTTGCAATCGATTGCGAAATCGGACTCCAATTTCGAAATCGAACCCTACGTCTATAATATATAATAATTGCCAAACAGAGCAAATTCTTAATGTAGGGAATTCCCAATGGTGATCATTGTTGTGCCCTTGGCATTTCTAGATCGGGGAGTTTGAAATTTCAAGCACTTGAATAGGTATACTTTAATCTTTGGAATTATTTGCTAGAATCTTTGGATGCTCCACCTAAGAGGAGGATTCATAAATTCTACCTCAAGGGATAGCTTTTGGAGAATTTGAAATTCTTCGGACCAGAATTTATAAGCTTTGTAGAACTTGTTGAGTAATATTCTGTCAGTATAATTGCATAGAGCATAATCAATTGAATCATATTGATACGAAAAAGTTAAAATAGTAGAGATAAAAATTGGAGGGATGCAACAATCAAAATAGCAGGAATCTTCGCTTGAGAAGATAAAAAGAAAAATACATGGATTGTGATAAATACTTTGATGGTGATACGGATACCAAAGAGATCTCATCCATTTGTCATTGTCTACTTTCTCCAAAAGTATATGTCTATCCTTTCTTAGTAAATAGGGCGTCCATCTTAACTGTAAGGGGCAAAATTCGCTGACAGAATTTTCAGAGGCAAAGGCATGGCTCACTATAGCAAGCGAGGAGGACCAAGCCCAGCCCGATTCGATCCGAACTCTTTTATAGAGTTTGAAAAGGTTTGATATTTTTAATGGATCATTACTAGAAGTCTTATGCACGGATTTGGGCTATAAATTGGGTGTTTCTTTCGACCCAAAGGAAGACACACCACCTCTCTCATTAATCTAAGTAAGAGATATCTTAGAGAGATAATTATTCTTTAGAGCCATTGAGAGATTGTTATGAATGACTACTCTAAAAGGCTTTCTTACTTCTATTCTCTTATAGAAGATTGATCATTTTGGTTGACAAGGTGCGACGAGATCAAGTAAGGAGAACGGTGCACGTCGGGGAAGTCGTGGCAATGGAAGTTGTGCAAGAACAACTAAAGTCCTGAGGTAAAGGAGTTGTGAGTATATCTTGTAACCGTTCGTGAGTTCTTGATTTCTGAATCGTGACTTTTCTCCCTGGAAAGGGTTTCCACGTTTAATATTGTGTCTGCCTTCTTGTGGTGTGTGATTGGTAGATTTATTTGCTAGTTCTATCTCGTTTGATTGGTTACATCCGCTGGATTGCTTTGATTAATTAGACCAGCATCCATTCTAGTAGGTTCTGCAGAACTTTCATTAATGTTTTTTTTTTTTTTTTTTTTTTTTCTACTTTTTGAAAAAGTAGAAAATGACCTAGATAGTGGTTAGAGGGTAAGGGGGATTTTGTTAACTCTAAAAATAAACTCTTAATATCTAATTTAGAGATTATTTACATATTAGAGCGTTTGTAAACCTTAAATTATATTTCCTAATTTTATAGCTTATTTACAAACCAAATAATCATGAGCTCCAAGTGTAGAACCGCGATATAGTAATAAATTGGTGAGACTAGGTCGATCCATAGGGAGCAATGTTGATTAAGAAACTTTCCAATTTTTAACCTGTCCTAATTAAAATCTAAAACTAGCCTAAATAAGGAACTATCAAATTACATCAACTTTTCTAAAATAACTGAATGTAAAAAGTTTAATTACAATTCTTTCCAAAAAGAGAAAAGCTACTTGTCCCGGGACAAGTAGCACAGCTCTTCCAAAAATAAAAGACCTATTATACTAAAGGAAATCTAATTTAAGCAATCCTAGAATATCTAAAAACCTGCAAAAGAACACACAAATCAAACAACCAATTTAATATGAAAAATCAAAATAAAATTTTCTAAATTAGATCCTACTTACAAAAACAAATTATAATGAAAATATGGATGATTTATGAGGTCCTACATGAAAACAATGCAATTTTAGACAGGTTCCTAAAAATCTGATGCACTATGAAAAATTCTAAGTATGAAAAACCTTACGCACATGCTTATTTTCAATGGACTGTAGAACCTACCTAAGATGCTCTAAACCAAAAATTAATGCTGGAATTCGAACCTTGATGAGTTATAAACACAACAAAATAAACAGAAGTGAAAAAGGAATTCAGATGAAAAAGATATGAATGCAACAAGATGCCTACTTGAACTAGTTATGCTGCTGAAATCCGGTACAACCTTGCTGGATACCCCTGTTTGTGCCGCTGATTGACACGGTTCCTGAGGTTATCTATGGCTGAAATTCTAGGGTTTCAAAGTCCTATTACTTTACTTTAAATCTGCTAACTTTCAAGGAAAAACAACTTCTTTTCCTAGTTTTCAAATCACTTACTTTTGGAACACAGTCAGACCAAAACTGTTGAAACAATGCAGTTTCTTTTTTTTTTTTTTTTTTTTTTTCAATGTGTAAATTTTCAACTATGTACTAGGTCCGAAATTAGCATTATTTATCAGTCATTAAACATTGTGATTTCAGCAAAAAAAAAAAAAAACCTATTCTAATACAGTTTCTAATTATGATGCATGAAATTGAGTCACAACTTAGAAAGCTGGAAAATAAAAGTAGTGTTGCAATTAAAAGTAAAAATAGTGAAACTAATAAAATTTAAATGTAGTGTTGCGAAGAACAGTAAATGTAGTTGTGCAGAATTTAAATGTAGTTGAAGTAGTGAAATTATCCTCTCAAAAACTCTTTCTTAATACAATTTAGAATCCCCTCAAATATGCCCTCATAAACTTTGGTTGTCAATCCAAGCACAAAAATAAGCTACATAAATAAAGCATCAAGCATAAACCATAAGAAGAAGAATATTGAAAAAAAATAACTTTTACTAACATGTAGATCCATTTACATAAGATGAAAAAAAAAAAAAAATACATGTTAGGATGGAAAAACCTCTTCTAGATGAGAAATCCCAAGGGAGTAGTGTGGCTTTAGGGCTAAGCCTCCTTGAGGAACACAATGAAGAGGAGGAGAATGGAGAAGATGGAGTGAAGAGAGGCTAGAAGGGGTTGCTTTTTATAAGAAGAATGGGGAAGGGAACATCCCATGTGATGTTTATATAGGGCATGGGTCTTCTCCTTAGGTCCTACTTTGTAGCATTCAATCACCTATATTTGGTGATAGGTCCCATGTGATGTTCATAGAAGGCATGGGATGCCCTATCTCTTCTCCTTACAATTTATTTCTTTATCTCATTCTTTGATTGTGAGACCCATTTCATCCATTTCCTACAAGCAAAAGTGAATTATAATTTAAAATAATAATTTTGAATAAAAATCACAAATGCATGATAGTGGGCTCATAAATTAAAATGCACATCATTATGCATGATCTTACTTGATTTAACTAATGATGATGAAGAATTGATTTAGTTCATGGTAAAACTTTCCAAAAATAGAGTTCCAAAAAAATGGCAGGTTGCGTGATTTTATGCAATAATGATAATTTTTAGTAAATTATGCATGAATGCACTATAATGAACCCAAAATACATAAAAACATGATTTTTTTCTTAAATGAGACTCTTTTGGATTAATAAGTCCTTAAAATGGTCCACAATGTGTATGAAAATATGCATTTTTAAGGACTTATCACCAGAGCTTTTCTCTAAAGTGAATGTAGGTGGACATTGCAAAATTTATAAATATTTTGGATGGAAATAACCTCATAAAATTTTCAAAGTGATGCAAATGGCGGATTTCTACATTGAAATTTATAAAAGGTGGGCCCCAATTATCTTATGAAATAAGAGCTTTGTTTTAAACTTTTTCAAACACACACACACACTAATTATAAATTAGAGCTTTTATTTTAAACCTTAATCTTATTAGCTCTCGTTAGTTAGATTAGAGGTTCCAAATGTCCACTTTGGGTTTTTCAACCTAAACAGTTCAAAGCACTTATATCTTTATTTGGATATGTTCTAAGTCAAATAGACCCTATTTTTAGCCCTAGAAAGGACACCTTAATCCTTTATTTTAGACAAATAATCTAGACGAGGTTGATCTTAATATATTTTTCATTCTTCACAATTGCAGTACATCCACCTTAACTGGTAATAAGCTTCTCTAATATAGTGGCTAACACCATGACTCACCTTGCATTTAGATAACCGGAGTTGATGGGATTTGATTGTTCATGGGCCAATATTTATGCCTGAATTCAGCCTCCAGTCCTAAAAGTCTGGTTGAGACTCATCTTGTTTACAAACTATATAACCCTTTCAAAGTAATATGGCCATCTAGGCCTTTAAGAGTGTCTCTCTCTCTCTCTCTATATATATATATATATATATATATATGGGGCAAGGCTCTCTTAAGCTCAAGCTTAGAAAAAAATTCCGTAAGCTTACACTTGTGAGGCTCACCCTTGGTCCATCCAAATGGACCAAACACACAACCCCCCTGAAGTACACATGTCCACCAACTTTCGGTTAAATTCAAATTTATTGGACCGTTGGATCGACTGTGTACCGATCAGAATGGACTTTTGACCATTAAACTTTTGGGGCCCAGATAGAGATGATTGAAATCACGATTGAGGCTAATTTTTTTTGCAGAGAGGAGAGTCCCCTGAAGTGCACATGTCCACCAGCTTTCAGTCAGATTTAAATTAATTGGACCATTGGATCGACTGTGTATTGATCCGAATGGACTTTTGACCATTGAACTTTTGGGGCCCAGATTGAGATGATAGAAATCACGGTTGAGGCCGATTTTTTGCAGAGAGGAGGGTCTCAGGGAGTCCTTGAAATCCCTCATCCCCATCCCCATGTGTGTCCCCAGGTGGGCCCCACCAAATACTTGAGCTTACTTATATATATATGTATGTATGTATGTATGGGCAGGGCTCTCCTAAGCTGAAGCTTGGCTCATTCTAAGTTAAAATAGTGTTGGTCCCACAAATCAAAGTTGATTATATCTATTTTTTGCATGAATAAACTAGAAAATCCAGTTTTGATTGTATTTATCTTGATTTAGAAGACGATCATCATGCAAAAAATAACGATAATTGGCTTTAATTTGTCGGACCACGCTGTTTCAGCTTAGGATAAGCTAAGCTTCAGCTTATGGGAAGATCAGCTGAATCGTGCGATCTGCATGTGTGGCCTAAGATGAAAATAAAAAATGAAAACACAAAGGGCCCACACACATTTAAACTCGTTTCCCCCTTTCGCCTGAAGCTAAACCAAATCAAGAAACTTTCGGTCATTACAGGTCTCTCTCTCCGGACGTCATCCCTCTCGCCCGAAGATCAGTTGAACGTCTCTCTCTCTCTCTCTCTCTCTCTCTCTCTCTCTCTCACTGCAACTCTCTCTCCGGGCGGCGCCTCTCTTGCTGCAGCTCTGCCTCCCTCGTCTCTACCTCTCGATGTCAGCTGCGCAACCATCTCCGCCCTTACTGTGTGTGGCCTCTCACTCTCTTGCACGACGTTGTCTGCAAAGCTCCTTGACGCCATCTCCTCTATCCCTCCCCATCTCTCGGCTACAACGCTCTGCTCTCCCATCTCCGCCCAGATCCATAAAAGGGGTTTTTTCTCTTAGCAAGGGTCATTGATAAGAATTCTTGCCCCGCCCTTGGCAACATTGCAAATGGGTTCAAATTCAGATGCTTGGGGCTTGTTTGTTTGTAAGAATCTTGAATATTCTTATTTGAGAATTTGGAATTCTCTCATTATTGTCCCCCAAGTGAAATTCCAAATGCTCATTCCTAATTCGGTATTCAGAATGCTAAAAAATTGAGAATTCAAAATGTTAAAACCGACTTATTAGATGGGTTGACTTTCAAAATCTCAACAACCAAACGTAAAAATTTAAAATTTTAAAGTGCATACTGCGACACTAATGTAACAAATTCCAACACTCACAATTCTCCTTGAAATACTTGCAACCAAATGGGGCTCTAGTTGATAACCAAGAAAAAGGGGAGGGGGGGTGTGGTGGTGGTTACCTTTTGGGGTGGGTTTACCTTTTATCCCATTTTTGTACTCATTCCCTTCACTTGGGGACAGTGATGTGAGAAATCCAAATTCTCTTGTTTGAGAGAATTCTCAAAATTCATACAAAAAACAAGCCTCAAGTATATGAATTTGAACCCATTTGCAATGTTGCCAAGGACGGGCCAAGAATTCTTGCCAATGACCCTTGCTATAAAAGAACACGAACAAAGTCTTCAAACCACACTCTATATTCTAGATGCATCCCATTCCTAGGGTTTAAAACTAGATTTGAATTATGATTTTGGGGGTCTAGTTTTGGAACCTTTATTTGGACCCGGTGGCGAAACGGGTTTTGCTCCGGAACGACCATGAGTTCAGACCCGTATACCTGCTACCCGGCCGCACAAATACCCCATACTATAAAACCCTCTTGTAACTCTTTCAAAACCCTAAAATCGACCATCCCTTGTATCCTCTTGTCCCCTCCAAAACCTCCTTACGCTCTACATCTATCTCTGAAGCCCCTCTTTTCTTGTCACCCCTTGTGTCTTTTTTCTCTTCTCAGCTCTCCCTCCCTTGGACTTTAACATTATGTGATTGTCTTTCGTCTCACCTATCATATCAGTTTTGGGTTTACTCTCAATCTCAATCCCAGGTGTATTATCCTCACTCTTCTTTCTTTCCAGTTTTGATGCTTCGGTTTTTTTTTTTTGTCACATTTTTTTCCTATCTGAGGGTTTCCGGCCTTATCATCTTGAAATATGTTTTTGGTGTTATCTTTTTTTTTTCATCAAACTTTTTTTTTTTTGTACGTATTAGACTGTCAGTAACGTTTATCATCTTTCATTAGTTTATTCGGCCAGTGGCTACAATTTGTGGTTCTGTTTTCTTCAATTCAGAATTGTTTTATGTAGTGCTTATATGAACGGTTTGGACTTTGGCATTGTAGTTCTCCAATACTTTTATTGCTATTCATGTCTTTGTTGAAAATACAGGTTTCTTATACTCATTCCCGTCATTTCTTTTTACCAGATGTCTAATTACTTCCTAATGTCTAAATCTCAAACACTCTCCATTCGTAATGTCAATCTTGACCGAATTCAAGATTGGTTGTGGATTTGATTCATGAAAGTTAAAGTTGGATAGGGCAATTTTACATTCCACCAGCATATATTTATGTTTTATCTCTGTTTTCAGCCAAAAGGCAGAGAAAGGTATATATATCCCTGCTTTATTTAAGCTTCTACAAACAAGGATATTTGCCGACTAGCATCTTTCCCTTAAAACTTGATAAACTAGATGTTTTACTAGCTTTGGAAACGAAAATGGAGTATAGACTAATGAGGTCTTTTTGCACGGCCAAAAACAAGTGGATTATCTATGAAACTAGACCTTCCATAAAATTTTCTTCATGGTAGTTTATGGTTATCCTAGTTAATGCAATCTTACCCATTGACTCGCCCTTCAGGTGCTCCATTTTGTTGGGCTCATTTTTCAACAGAGGTGAACATAATATATAATACTTTTTGGAAAAACAAACTGTTTTTCTCTATATCTATATATGTTTGTATTGATGAATTTGAGTTGCCTTTACGGGCTATTTGCACAATATAAATTAAAACACGGGATAAATGGCGGAAAGAATGAACTGCAGTTTCTCTACAGGTATTAATGGTCTACCCATGGATTTTGCTTATGCTCATTTGAGTCATTAATGACCTTTGTGCATTAGTTATAGTGCTTGGGTTTATCTGTGGCAGAAAATGGTTCTTCCTTGTTAATGTGGCCGGATTACAATGGTTTTCTTTGACAGTATCATTTGTTCTTTCTACTTTTGAAATGGAGTGTTTCTTTTTTGGTATTACTGATTTTTTCTCGTATTTGTCATATAATTTGGTTTTATTTGTTACTTATGTAAATAGGAAGGATATGAAAGCTATGAGACAAGGAATCTTCATTTTGACTTCGCAACTGCAACAAGGACTAGGTGGTATAGGAAAAACAGGTAACTACATCATTTTTAGTTTTTCAATGCTAAGGATTTTATAAACGTTGTTTGCTTAAATATTACAATTTTTACAAAAGTTGTTTAGCGAAATTACTGATAATTTGAACATGAAATCAAGGCTTACCTCTTAGGCATAGGAGGAACTAATTGTGATATCTTCATTTCTTTTCTACAAAGAAATATTTTTTTAATATTTTGTATTTTATTTTATGGGAATTTTACTAGAAAAAACCCGAGACCCTTTGGAGACCGAAAAGGCTCTCAAAGTTTATTATGCCCTAGAGTCTATTCAGTTTTTTCCCCTCATTCTATAAGACCCATGACTCTTCTCCATCGATTGTGACACTCTCTTCTCCCCTAGGTGGTCCCAAATCTCATACAAGATCATGATTGTTTGCAATTTTTTCTCATCTTTCATCCAATTGCAACACATTTTGGTATCTTTGTTGTCCTTTTCTCTTTTGTGGCCCACACATGGAAGATCGATGAGTATTTTGTTATATTACTCATATGCCAACCTTCTTCCACTATTGCATCAACATAGAAAGGAAAACACAGAGAAATCTTGCATGTATTTTGATTTTTGCTATGTTGTTTGATATGGTATATATGTTCTTCCCCTCTTGAATGTGTTTGCGAGTGATGTTGATACTTCCACCTCATCTTTCATTGTAAGCCTCAATACTTGACCTGATTTTTCACTACAACAATCTGCAGATTTCCCGGCGGTTTTTCCCGGCGTAATTATAAAACGTTGGGGAAAGTATACCTTTCCCCGGCGAAAAATGTTATTTCGCCGGGATATGATAATGTTTTCCCGGCGCTGTATTTTCGTCGGCAAAGGTCCAATTTTCGCCGGCAAAGGTAGTTTTTTTGCCGGCGAACTACCTATATCGCCGGCAAAGTTCCATTTAACCATCGCCAGCACATTAATTTCGCTGGGAAAGTCTTTTACTTCCGGTATTTATTTTCAAAGGAATAAAAAATAAGTGGAACCCTAATATTTTCTATTTCCCGCACCCCCTCTAACTCAATATCCCTTTCCGGTTTGCCTGTCCTTTTTCTTTAAATCGTGTTCGAAGCTGCCCCCTTTCCATTGCCAGCGTTCCCGCGCTTTTTCTCTAAATCGTGCATCTCTCTCTTTCTTCATCTTCAACTCTACTGCATTGTCTTTTTATAACTCTCTTTCTCTTTCTCCTTTTGCTTTAGTGTTTGGGGTTCATTTCATTCTAGTGCGTTTGATTTTCTCCACCATCGTTGACGCGTTGCAGCCCGCCATCACTCGAGAAGATGGCCCCCTCGAGATCTGGCTCGTCTCTCCTGGCTCCGTCATCGAATGACACGCTATTCTATGTGTCCGCACACCATCCAAGGCAAACTCAATTCTAGAGTTTCTTCCCTCGTCTATTCTCATCCAACATCGACGGTTCGATTTCAGAGTGGTATCTTTTCTCCTTGAAGCAAAAGGTTTTTATTCAAATGCCCCTTAGATCACAATCGATTTACAAGTTTTTTTTTTTTTTCCTTTTTTGAGAGGTTAATACTGCTCTGGTTCTGTTGGTTTGGGGTAGTTTTGGATTGATAGTGAGATGGGATAAAAACCTTATTTCTCCTTCTTCTTCTTGTTCGTCTACTTATTTGTCTATTTAGAGATTGAGAAGAGAAAAAAAGAGAAAAGAGAGTGGATTGAATAATCGATGGGGCTCATGTCATTTGTAGGCAGAGGTGTTTTTTTTTTTGGACCATTTTCCTCTTCAATGCTTGGCAAGAGTCACTACAATAACTTGCACTTTTAGCGACGTTTTTTAGTGACGCTTTTATAATTTGTCGGCAAAGTTCAATCTAGAATTAACTTAATTAAAAATCAGATATTATTACCGACGAATTAGAAAAAGTCGGTAATAATCGACTTTTAGGGACGTTTCCTTTTTTTACCAATGTTTTTTTTTGTGTTGGTGAAAGTCTTATTTATTTTTATTTATCTTTTGCCGACGAAAAAATGGATAATGCAAAAGTATTTTATTTTTTATTTTACAAAAAAAAAAACGTCGGTAAAAGTATATTATTTTTTATTTATTTTTCTTTTTTATTTTGCCAATGAAATAAAACCTTCAGCAAAGTTCAATTTTGTTATGAAGTAGGAAATAAATATTAAAATGAACTTTTAGCGACGTTTTATTAAAAACATCGGTAAATTTTAATTTTATTTTTAGAAAAATTAAAAATTAGAGACTTTTACAGACGAATATTTTTTTACTGATGAAAATTAGCGTCGGAAGATGTATCACTGACGTTTAATATAAAACATCGGTAAATATTTTTGACTTTTTACTTATTTTTAAATAATAAAAATCAAATATTTTTTACCGACGTTTATTTTAAACGTCGGCAAATTGTCAATTTTCCCTCTCCCGCCATCGAAATCCCTGTTTCCCTCTCCTCCCTCTTTTCTCTCTCTCTCCTCACTCATTTCTTTCTCTCCCGCCTCCATAACCCATCTCTGGTCTCTCTTTTCCCTGCTCCAGAACCCATCTTCGGTCTCTCTCTCTCTCTCTCTCTCTCTCTCTCTCTCTCTCTCTCTCGTCCATTCTATCGCTCCCTGCAGAACCCATTTCTATCGCTGCTCGATCTCTCCACTCGATCTCTCTCTCCCTTTCTATCGCTCCCTGCAGAACCCATTTCCATCGCCCTCCCTCCCTCTCCAGACCTCAGCAGACGACCACACCACAGCAGCCTCGGACGCACGCACCAAAGGAGGACCTCATCTTCCTCCTCGCGCTGCCGGACACCTCCCCTGCACCAGGTACACCCCTCCCTCTTCCTGCACTCCACACACAACGTGCACCATTCCCCCTCTCATCTCTCTTTCTTCTCTGTTGTCTCTCTCCCTCGTTCCCCATCTCTCTGTTTCCTCTCTGTCTGCTCTCTTCCCTCCCTTCCTCTCTTCTTCTTCCTCCCCTGTCTCCCCTTGCCTGCGCACCACTCCCTCTCTCCCTCGGTTCTCTCTCTTTCTTCTCTTCTTCCTGCCCTGTTCCTCTCCCTCTCCCCTGCTTCCTCCTCTGTTCCGCACTGCGCCCACCTGCACACCACTCCCTCTCTCCCTCGGGTCTCTGTCTCTCTTCCTATCTTCTCTTCTTCCTCCCCTGTTCCTCTCCTCTCCTCTGCCTTGCGCAGCCGCCTCTTCCTCCTCCTCCTCTTCTTTCTATCTTCCTTATCCTTCTCCCTTATCTCCTTTTCCCCTTTCTCATTCCACGCTCTCAGCAGCCCCTCTCATTTCCCTCTCCCTTCTCCACTTATTCATCTCATCTCTCATGTGATTTCCTATTCTCTTTTCTTCCTTTCTTTATTTCCTCTCATTCACTCTTCCTAGCAACGTGACTGAGCACCCACCCATTTCTCTCTCTCTCTCTCTGATTTCTTTCCTCCCCCTCTTTCCAGTGGACCAGTGAGCACCATCACCACCACTATTCCAGTGGCACTATTACCAGTATGGTTGTAGATCTGCAAGAGTAGGATCCTATTGATTACTAAGGCAAAGCTAGAATGATTACTAAGGCAAAGCTAGAATAAGAGAACACCCAACTGGTTAAGGCAAACAAAATGCGGATAGATTTTCTGTTTTTTAATTTTTGTTGTTGTACATCTATGTTTTCCCACCTAAAATGAATTTAGGCCGTCAAAATCTCAGTTCCCACCATGAGACAACTCTGCAAAATTATATCAGTTGCACAATGGATGCATTCAATCAATTGCCCAAACAGAGCTGAAGAAGAAGATTTTGTGTCCACTCATCTTTGGAGTCATATTAAATCTATAGCAGGCCTGGAATTTGTACTGTGATGATGGATGAATGAGTTCTCTGTCTAGCCATTTCTGCATCCATAATTATTCATATGCCATGGATCAATTCCAAAGAAGAAATTCTTGGTAAGCCTCTTCCATTTGATTAGGTTTTGTTAATTGGGGGTTTTCCATTAATTAGTGTTAGATGAGTTTGTCTTTTCCGCTCCAAATTTCAGTGCCCTTACATCTGCTGAATCCCAAATGAAGTGCCCCCACTAAATCCTTTATTTTAGCTGATATGAGCCTCTTCTTGGAGCTGAGGTTGAAAAATGCAACATATATTTGACCTACACATGGAAACGATAATGACATTAATAAAGGGTATTACTAGTGATCCTTGATTGATAACAATTCTCTGACAATATATTGAAAACACAAACTTTCCATCCAAAAAAATTTGCAAGTGATCTGGTTTACCTGGTAGAATGAACATTGTTAAACAACCACAATGACTTAGTGGGGGCAAAAACACATTTATACTCATTGTACAAGAGGTAGTGCAAGATACAATGATAACATTGGGTAGTAGCAACAGAGAAGAAAAATAGTAGCTGCAGTGCAGCAGTACCAGCACAAGGACCATTGCTAGCAGTTGGTTGATCGTAAAAGAGGAAATGAGGTAAATCTATGCATTAATTCCCACTCCAAAGAGATGAGTTGGATATCTCTTCAGGAAAAGGTATAGTTCATATAAATTTGAAAAAATAATGGGCCGAGGACCAGGGTGGGCAATAATAGTGATGAATTATCTCTTTCCAATGCTGATGATTACTTTGGTGTTTCCATTTGGTGAGAATATTTTAGGTCTGCCTTTGAGAAAATTGCATGAAAACTCCCCTCTCAAATGTCCACCAAGATCACCAAGAAATAACAAGGTGCATGTGCAATTACGGTTAAACACTTTTGGATGCATCCATTGGATGCATTGGCCAAAAGGGCAAATCATCCAGCAAGTTTCATCATTTGGATGCATGGGTGTAACGAAGACCGGGTCTTATTATTAGCCAATAAAATTGACAAGCAGTAATTTGTCATTGGGATGGGCGTGATCATCTTGACTCCACCACTATCAAAGTGGGTCCCACTTTAAGTATCACATTACAGTAGGCCTTTTTTCAAAAATACATTAGTATTCCATGGGCAAGGAATACTTCATAATATGAAAACAACCATGGAGATGTGCAAAAAGGGCAAGAGTTCTCTGAATGAGGTGAAGAAGACAAACTTGCATTGGTCATTCAAAGATGTTTGTTACTACATTAGAAAGATCGAAGGGAAGCCTGACTTTAGTTTTTTGTTACTACATTAGATGAGTATTGGTTGCATTCTTATGTGGTTTGTTTTGGCTTCTTTTTTATGCTTTGTGCGATGTTCATTTTTTTTTTCTTTTTTCTTTTTGTTTGAAATTGGTTTTTTGTTTTGTAGAAACAAAGGTTGGAGAGAAAGGATATTCACTTCGTTTGCTATAGACCAACCTAGGTCTCTCTTTGCTCACTGTTCTCTCTACTTTTCTCTGCAAAATTCTCAAGGTAAAACATCACATTCCTGACTACTTTTCTATTTTTTAATTTTTGAAGGTTCTCAAATATATGAATAGATATGTGGATTAGGGCTGGATTTTGGGGATTTAAGCGATTTAAGGTTTCTTTAATTTGGGGATTTCAAGGATTATTTTTTCTTATATTTGCGTTCTTTTTTTCTCTGTTTATTTATTATTTTTTGCATTTATTTTATATTATGTATTGGTTGAATTTGAGTTAACCACTGCCTTACATACGTAAACAGATATGGACAAGAGTTGGATGCTACAATATCATAATAGATTCAGTCAACCGTATATAGACGGGGTGAATTCTTTTATTGAATTCGCAAAGACGACTTCGGGTGGGAGTAGAGTGATTAAATGCCCATGTAACTACTGTTGTAATGGTTTTAAACATGATTATGAGATTGTGAGAGTCCATCTGCTCCGGCGTGGGATGATGGTATCCTACAACACTTGGTTGCAGCATGGGGAACTTGCAGAATCCGATGAATCGGATTATAGTGAGGATGAATCGGATGAGGACCAGGATGGATATGATCAGTTATTAGAGGACCATGGCAGGGGGACTTACATGATGGATGATACCGTAGGGATGGATGATGTGCGAAACTTTGAAATTATGCTAGAGGCTTCCCAGCGTGGTTTGTACCCGAGCTGTAAAGATTTAGAAACCCTGTTAGCATTTGTCATTAAGATGCTACATGTGAAGGTGCAGTATAGGTGGAGCAACAAGTCATTCGACAAGGTCTTGGAGATATTTAGGGACACCCTACCAGAAGGTAATGTGGTTCCCGCGTCCGTTTATGAGGCCAAGAAGCTACTGCGTGACTTGGGCTTGGGGTACGAACACATTGACTCCTGCAAGAATGATTGCATACTTTTTTGGAAGGAGAATGCTCACTTGGAGAAGTGTCCAGAATGTGGGGAGTCTAGATACAAGATAAATAATGGCAAGGGTAAGAAGATCACTCATAAGATACTGCGTTACTTCCCATTGATACCTAGGTTGCGGAGATTATACATGTCCAGGATGACAGCCAAAGAGATGAGATGGCATCATGAGAATGGCATGGATGGTGATCTGGGTAGGCATCCGGCTGACTATAAGGAATGGAAAGAATTTGATTTGAAATTTCCAGAGTTTTCCCGGGAGATCCGTAATGTGAGGTTAGGATTGGCCACCGATGGGTTCAACCCCTTTGGCAACATGAGCACTTCTTACAGCATGTGGCCTGTCATACTTATGCCTTACAACCTTCCACCCTGGATGTGTATGAAAGATCCATTTTTTATGATGTCCTTACTTATTCCCGGGCCGCATGCACCTGGGAAGGAGATCGATGTGTACCTAAGGCCCTTGGTTGATGAGCTGAAGGAGCTGTGGGAGATTGGTGTCATGACTTATGATGCCCATAGTGAACAGACCTTTCGAATGCATGCGGCTGTAATGTGGACCATAAACGACTTTCCCGCATATGGCAACCTGTCTGGTTGGAGCACCAAAGGTTATTTGGCTTGTCCCCCTTGCAATGAAGATTCATTATTGTGTAAGTTGAGAAGTAAGATTGGGTGGGTTGGACATCGAGCTTACTTGCCTGAGAACCACCATTGGAGAAGGAGCAAGAGGTTCAACGGTCAGCCGGAGCATAAAATGAAATCCCTGCGTTTACCGGTGCAAAAGGTACTTGATTAGTTGGATCAACTACCAGAAGTTAGGTTCGGGAAGGGCCCCAACAGCAGGAAAAGACCTCGTGAGCCTGCACTGTTAAACTGGACAAAGAAAAGCATCTTGTACGAGCTACCGTACTGGAAGAACCTAAACCTTAGGCATAACCTTGATGTCATGCACGTAGAGAAGAACATCTGTGAAAATATTGTTGGGACTGTGATGGGCATAGATAAGAAGAATAAGGACACGGATAAAGAGCGTGATGATTTAAAAGATATGGGCATCAGGCCACAATTGCATCTACAAAGGAATGAAGAAGGATCCATTATGAAACCCCGTGCATCCTACACATTGGACCCGAAACAGAGGGAGGGTTTTTTTGATTTCTTGAAATCAATCAAGTACCCGGATGGCTATGCTGCAAACCTCTCAAGGTGTGTGACCTCAAAAAATGGCAAATTATCGGGTATGAAGAGTCACGACTATCATGTCCTCCTACAACGTCTTCTTCCAGTTGGCTTACGTGGTTATGTTGATAAGGAGTTAAGTACAACTCTGTTTGAGTTTGGCAGTTTCTTCTAGGACCTCTGCTCAAAAACATTGAAACAGAGCGATTTAAAAAAATTAGAGGAACGGGGAGTGCTCATACTTTGCAAGCTTGAGAAGATTTTTCCTCCGGCATTCTTTGATGTAATGGTCCATTTGGCTGTTCACTTGCCACGTGAGGCCATGCTTGCTGGACCGGTGCAATATCGGTGGATGTACCCCATCGAAAGGTAACTGTTACCATCCGATGTAGTGTTATTCATGCAGTAGTGTGATTGTCTTGCATAAGTAACCTTAATACCAATGTCCATTTATTTGAAGGTTTCTCGGGACTTTAAAAGGTTATGTTACTAACCGAGCACGACCTGAAGGTTCGATCGCTGAAGCTTACATTGTCAAAGAGTGTTTGACTTTCTGCTCAATGTACCTAAAAGGGACTAATCGAGACGAATGAAATGATGATGGTGGCGTGCGAGGTCCCGGGATGGCGATTTTCACTCAAAATGTTCGTCCCTTTGCACCGATCACAAGGGCATTAGATCCTTCTCAAAATGAACGCAACATGGCTCACTGGTTTGTATTGCATAGCAGTCCCGAGTTGGAGCCATATCTCGAGTAAGTGCTCTAGCTTAAATACTTGTGTGCATATATTGTTCCCTTGTTGATTCTTCATCTACTTTTACTTGCTTATTACTTGCATTTCCTTAAATAGGGAACACAGGAATACAATACAAAATCCAGAAGCGCATGACATCAGTCAAATACAGCGAGACACATTTCCAAATTGGTTCAAGCAACGTGTAAGATATATGATGCCCTATTGACACAGTAAACATTATCTAACTTGGACACAATTGACATCAACTTAATAAACTTACCGCATGTTACTCATGTAGATGAATGATTTGCGAAACCAAGGATCGCCAGAAGCAACTGATGAAATGTGGTCATTAGCAAATGGTCCCGGTTCGATAGTGTATCTGTATTCAGGGTGCATATTCAATGGTGTCCGATTCCACACTAGAGATCGAGAGAACCGGCGTAAGTGCCAGAATAGTGGTTTGGTCGTGCAAGGGGAGCATATTGGGAAGACAATTGACTTCTACGGGTACCTGTGCAAAGTCTGGGAATTGACATACATGCATGGGGGCAGGGTGGTTCTGTTCTAATGTGAATGGTACAACACCGGTACCAGAAACAAAATACATACCGATCAACACATAACAAGCATTGATGTTACAGGTCGGTGGTATAAAGATGATCCATTTGTCCTACCAAGTCAAGCGAAGCACGTTTTCTATGTTAGTGATACATGCAAAGGCAACAACTGGAGAATCGTAGAACAAGTTAAGCATCGAGGAGTGTGGGATGTACTAGAATCGGATGATGTGCCTAACGAGGCCTTCCAGCAACATGAAACGACCGATGTTGTCCCAATTTGTGTCGAAGATAGGGATGTTCATTACTGTAGGGATGATATTCCGCCAGAGATAGTTAATAGTTATGAGCCAATGTCGGAGCATAGCGATGATGAGGATGAAACTATGGCGGAGTATATAGATGATGATGATGAAGACGATCAGGATATAGATCCTAATATAGATTATGATGTGTAGTGTTTGTTTTCTGATTGTGTATGGACAAGTGTTCTAAATTAATAAAGTTGTTGTGGTTTACATTTCATGGCTCATTATATATATCTCATTTTATTTCATTTTATATGCCTTCATTCTCTTATATGTCATATATAGTTGTCAGAAATGCCCAAGGGAAGTAAAACATATGTCAAGCCTGGGTGGGTGGCCAAAAAGGCAAAGTTGACAGAATACGAAAAGGTGAGAAGTAAGAACATCATGGAAATAGACGAGAGATGTCGTGCTTTGGGGGTAAAGCACATAGCCAACACCTTTTTTGGATTGGGTCAAACGAGCAAAAGCCCAAATGGAGAGGGAAAAAGAAAACCAGGTGAAGATGATGACAACGAAGAGTATCGACCGCCCCAGGGTGATTTTGGGTTGGTTTCTTCGGATGAAAATACCGGTGATGATGGGGATGATGAGACTTCTGGGTCTCCGGCGCATATGGTAATTTGTGTCTATTGTTTATGACAAGCCATTCTAGTTTTAAATTTTATTTCATTCACTTTATTTTTGTATTTATGTACTAATAATTCATTGTTGTGTTGTGGTAGGTTACTCATATGAATCGAGGGAAGCGAAGTAGACATGCTTGCGCTGTAGCAACTGCAATGGCCCAGGCTACACCGGCACATCCTCCAGTCACACGGTCTTCTCGTTCAGAGAACACACCCGATGGGGTGGGCCAAGCTACACCGGCACAGCCTCGAGTCACACAGTCTTCTCATGTGGATAGCACGCCAGAGGTAGCGACCATTGCTAGAGCGCGTAGTCCTACACGGATTGCTAGTTCTTCTGGCCAGTGTGACCAGGTTTTGACTCCACGTACGGATGGCAGCAGTGTTGGTGAGATATATAGAATTATTTACATTTAAAAAGTACCTTTTTCTTTTGTTATATGCTTAGTAACACAATTAATATTGTGGTCGTGACAGCATCAGGCGAGGGCTCCCGCCGTGTATGGGGCAAGACACGGGGGTTGAAGGTGGAAAAGCTGAGGAGGCAACTTGGCCATGCCATCCCAATTTCGATCCCAGCATTTAGCCTTGCGCCAGAGGGTGAATTTGCCACTAGTTTTGCAAACCTTCTTGGGGAAGCGATTCGAGATGAGGCACCTGTTCGGAAAGAAGGCTGGAAGTCTATTCCTGATGGGATCAAGAAGTTGGTGGTAAAGCGAATTCAGGTAATTTCATTTGAGATAACTTAATGCAGATTCAATTAGACTCAGTAATGTTTAACTAGCGAAAAGCCACCGTCCTTAGCATTCTTGCAAACTTCATGGATAATTTCTTCCCTGTTCATCAGAAATTGCATTTCTACATTTCCACATCACTATATCAAGTATTCAACCCACACGATTTCTACATTTCCGCATTACTGTATCAAGTATTCAACCCACAAGCAAAGACATGAAATTAACAAAACAAACGAAAGGATTTGTGCATCAATTTAACAGTGTACACATTAATGCTAATTCAGCCCAAATCAAATCTCATTTTTTATTAGTAATCTCTAAACTTAAAAGACTCTGCAATACGCTACTTTCGGTCCAAATCTCATTTTTTAATAGTAATCACTAAACTACTACACTTCAAAATGCATTCTCATTCATTAGGGAACAAACCTCATTGATTCCAAAAAGCCCCAACTCAACCTGACCTTAACCTGTCCCAAGTAGCAAGCCAGAGGTTATGACACGGGATAAGGTTCAGCATTCAAATTCTTATTACATCTTCAGGGGGAGATGGAGTGACATTGGTGGGATAAGGTTATGACGGGATAAGGTTCAGCATTCATATTCTAATTACATCTTAAGATTATTGGTGGAGCATAGTTTGACTAGGAGTGACATTGTCCAACGTATGGATTGGGCTATAAGCTTGTCTATTGGCCAAAAAAATAACAACAAGAACTAAACAAGTCATCACCTCATCCCATCTGATTTTGCTGGTTCATCATTCAAATCTTAATCATAAATTAGATTACAGGTCAAGAATGCTTTGACTAGGAGTGGCATTATTCAGGATGCAGATTTTGCCATATAACCATCTCTTTTGTTCACCTACAAACATGCTAAGAAGATGATAACAAAAGCTACACAAGTCATAAGCTCATCACATATGAATTTAATGGTATTAGGCAACATCAGATAAATGGAAACAAAATGTTGAAATAGACCAATGACACTTTCTAACACAATGTCCACAGATTTACAAGCAATTATTCTCCAACAATTCAACCATGATTCACGTCATATCTTCATGTGCCATATGTGTTAGTTTTGTTCATACCTTGGATTGTAGTATATGTGGAATACACTTTTCATAGAAACTGCATTAGCCACTGCAGCAAGGGTTCCAAGGTTCAGCATCTGGCTACAGGGAACTGAATAAGGCCCACTATTTTTAAGCTGAACTGCTCTTCGAATTTCCAACCTCAACTCTCCATTATCACCCCTACAATAAGGGGTAACAATAACAATAATCACAATGTACAAAAATAAGAACAACAAAAACAATTTTGATTAAAAAAAAAAACAACAACAAAGAGCCAAAAACCAATTTCAACTTCAGATTAACAGCACATGTATCGATTATACCTAAGGAAAAGAACTGCATCCCCAGAGACCAGCTTTTTCTTATTGACAAATGCACTCCATCTAGTTGTGAGCCAATGTCTTCGTGGCTGACCTGTGAAAAGGAAACTGAATCTTAAAATTCTAAAACCAATGTGCATGCACGCTTCTGTGTGACATGTGAAGCACTAGGATAGGAAGAGTGCGCGAATGGAACACGAGCCAAATGCGATTTTTTTTCACCGAAAAATTGCAGAATTAAAGTTCATTCTAAGGACTTTGAGATCCCCAAATTTCAAAAAAAAAATCCATCGGGAAGTGGGCCAACTAGTGACCTAAACAGGGGTACTCAGATTGGATTCGGCAGAATTGACCGATTGGGTTGGAAAAGTGTGCGAATGGAACACGAGGCAAATGATATTTTTTTTAACCGAAAAATTGCAGATTTCAAGTTCATGATATGGACTTTGAGATCCCCAAATTTCAAAGAAAAAATCCATCGGGAAGTGGGTCAACTAGTGACCTAAACAGGGGTACTCAGATTGGATTCGGCAGAATTGACCGATTGGGTTGAAAAAGTGCGCGAATGGAACACGAGGCAAATGATATTTTTTTGAACAGAAAAATTGCAGATTTCAAGTTCATGATATGGACTTTGAGATCCCCAAATTTCAAAGAAAAAATCCGTCGGGAAGTGGGTCAACCAGTGACCTAAACAGGGGTACTCAGATTGGATTCGGCAGAATTGACCGATTGGGTTGGAAAAGTGCGCGAATGGAACACGAGGCAAATGATATTTTTTTGAACCGAAAAATTGCAGATTTCAAGTTCATGATATGGACTTTGAGATCCCCAAATTTCAAAGAAAAAATCCGTCGGGAAGTGGGTCAACCAGTGACCTAAACAGGGGTACTCAGATTGGATTCGGCAGAATTGATCGATTGGGTTGGAAAAGTGCGCGAATGGAACACGAGGCAAATGATATTTTTTTGAACCGAAAAATTGCATATTTCAAGTTCATGATATGGACTTTGAGATCCCCAAATTTCAAAGAAAAAATCCGTCGGGAAGTGGGTCAACCAGTGACCTAAACAGGGGTACTCAGATTGGATTCGGCAGATTTGACCGATTGGGTTGGAAAAGTGCGCGAGTGGAACACGAGGCAAATGATATTTTTTTGAACCGAAAAATTGCAGATTTCAAGTTCATGATATGGACTTTGAGTTCCCCAAATTTCAAAGAAAAAATCCGTCGGGAAGTGGGTCAACCAGTGACCTAAACAGGGGTACTCAGATTGGATTCGGCAGATTTGACCGATTGGGTTGGAAAAGTGCGCGAGTAGAACACGAGGCAAATGATATTTTTTTGAACCGAAAAATTGCAGATTTCAAGTTCATGATATGGACTTTGAGATCCCCAAATTTCAAAGAAAAAATCCATACTCAGATTGGATTTGGCAGATTTGACCGATTGGGTTGGAAAAGTGCGCGAATGGAACACGAGGCAAATGATTTTTTTTTGAACCGAAAAATTGCAGATTTCAAGTTCATGATATGGACTTTGAGATCCCCAAATTTAAAAAAAAAATTCCATCGGGAAGTGGGTCAACCAGTGACCTAAACAGGGGTACTCGGATTGGATTCGGCAGATTTGACCGATTGGGTTGGAAAAGTGCTCGAATCGAACACGAGGCGAATGATATTTTTTTGAACCAAAAAATTGCAGATTTCAAGTTCCTGATATGGACTTTGAGATCCCCAAATTTCAAAGAAAAAATCCATCGGGAAGTGGGTCAACCAGTGACCTAAACAGGGGTACTCAGATTGGATTCGGCAGAATTGACCGATTGGGTTGGAAAAGTGCGCGAATGGAACACGAGGCAAATGATATTTTTTTGAACCAAAAAATTGCAGATTTCAAGTTCCTGATATGGTCTTTGAGATCCCCAAATTTCAAAGAAAAAAATCCATCGGGAAGGACCTAGCCATCCTTCCTCCTTTTAAATACTGAGAGCTCCACAACACATTCCCCTCCCAATCCAATCTCACCATCCCAGCCTCTCTCTCTCTCCCACTAATGGAAGATTGATTAAGAATTCTACTCTTCTTTGTTTGTTGGTCTCTCTATCTGTATTGTGACTATTGTCATGGATGGGAAGAAATGAAGGGAGCTGGTCAAGCGGCGTTCAAAGAGATGAATACGATGATCGAACGCTTCCTGAGACCAGCTATAGAAAACGAAAACACACACTACTGTCGATCTCTACCGGGCGGATTCTTTTCTTTTTTTCCTCTTCCACGAATCTCGCTCTTGTCTCGATCCGATACATCATCTCTCTTTCATCTCATGTCATGTCACTCACTTACTATCATCAATCTCATCGTGCTGTGTTCTTTCATTGATCATTTCATTTCATTCATGTATATGATTTTTTTTGAAGGGAAAGCTGGAGATGTGGTGTTAAGAATTTTATTTAAAAGAAGGTTTCTTCACACCTCCCATACCCAGCTATATCCTTTTCAGCCAGACCCCTTCTTGGGTGATTTTGCCATCCCTCATTATCACCCCTGTCACGGCTGTACATTCATAAAGATTCTAATCTACACAATGCTTTTGATTTTTGTCATCTTGATAAAAGGAAGGAAAGGTAAACAACCCAGACATAAGTCAGGTATCCTCCGAGTCAGTCATTTTTAGTCTTCAGATTAAATTGAATTGACTTGCTAATGGTTGATACGGTTACAAGTCTGGGATATTAATTCAATGCCCATCGTTACACGCGTTACTTTGCTCTTACGCCTGCGCGTGCTCCATTTGGGCTTTACATTTACATTTCTTCATGTTCTACAGTTTTTTGCCCTTTTTTTTCCCACTTTCCCCTGTTGAAGATGGTTTTCTATTTCATGGGTCAGTATTATTTTTACAGTATTATTTTTACACACAGGGTATGGAAGATACAAAGTATAAACCACTTACAAATAGTCCTCTTTCTGTTCATTTTCTTGCTAAAAAATTGAAGAACTGGATGAGCAAAGGAATTACTCTATGCAGGAATCAGTATACATCGGACCCACCTTTTAGACTCACAAGGTTGTATAACTTGAACATGGGGCCCACCTTTACAAGATTTACAATGCGGGCCCACTTTTATAGGAATTAAAATGCGGGCCAACAAATTATTATTGTGAATCATTGGCCTGTTAGCAAAAAATAGTAAAAGGTGAGAGTGAGACTACCTGGCTCATCTTGTCTACCATTCAGAAGTTCTAAGCAGCACCATTATTGTGGCAGATCAAACAATAATTGAAGCTACATGAGTTATTGTATTGAAGAATTTTCTTGGATCACTTCACCATTATTGTGGCAGATCAAAGAATAATTCAATTATTCTGATTCACTCTCCTCTCATCAATCAACTGTACGTTCATTTTCCAATTTTCTTTGGAGATGAGAGAAAATAGAAACCTTTAAAAGGATCTTAAAGGCCAATAGCAACAGCAACGCCTATGATGATGTTGATGACAAAAAAGAGATCCATGCATATTAAAATACAATATTTCAATCTATAAGTTATTTAAATGATAAAATTAGTAACTATAGAGAAAGCATCAAATAAATCACTTAACCATAAAAAGAGATAAACAAACACTTAATATCAATAAAACCATAAAGAAATAAAAAATAAAAACAGAGGGGTCATGCTGTCTAGGCGAGAGAGAGGATCTGAGTGAGAGAAAAAGAGAAGGATAAGAGAGATGAAGAAAGAAAAAAAAAAACTCACATGTTTAACTTTTAGCGGGGACGCTTATGTTCGAAGCTATTAACAACTTCTAACATACCTACAATCTACCCGTTCGCTTCATATAGTATAATTGTTGTCTTACATTACATGTTTATGTTTTGCAATTGCAGCAATTTTTTGAATTTGGGGACTACGTGAACGATCCGATCATCAAGGCTGCCATTGATGCGAAGTGCCAGAAGTTGTACAGGGACTGGAAGTGTGAATTACATACCCATTATTTGTCTCTTTTGGAGGAGGGGGTGCCCGATCCAAAGAGCCACCCACTAAAGCCTTGTAAGGCAGATGATTGGGCCTGGATGATTGACAATTTGTGGGAGACTATGGAGTGGAAGGTAACTTTTAATGGTTTTGTATAGATGTCTGCCTCAATTATTGATCAAGATCATTGTATTTGTTAATAAATTTATTTGGACTAATATATTGTTTTTTTTTTTTTTTTTTCTGTAGGAGAAGTCAAAGAAAGCGAGAGTTAGCCGATCGAAGATGCCGTGGAATCATACGAGCGGCTCTAGATCGTTCCTAGCACGTAGTTCAATGATCGTAAGTGCATATTTAAAATTTTTTGCCACTTGACTAAGTTATGAAAATTAAAATTTTCTATTAACGAAATATCTAATGTCATAACAGATAGCACAGAATGGTGGACATGCACAGCCATTTCCCGATTTCTACCACGACACCCACTGTATGCACGGGGCCAAAAAGTGGATAAATGAGGAGGCTCAGAAGACACATGTAAATATGCCTAAGTCGTGTTTTATATATCAATACAAATATGCTTTTATTCACATGTTAAAAGTCACATTATTTGATGTTTACATGTTTAAAAATGGCAGGAGGAATTAGTGCGATTGACGGCCGAACAATCCCAACCCTCCATCACATCTCCGATGACCGAGGAACAGATATCCGTCAAGGTGATTGGACAGAGATCGGGATACCTTAAGGGTTTTGGCATTCGCAAGAAGTCCACGTCAGGTTCAACCCAGAATCGGACGGGCCCAGATTCTGAGGTACTTCAATTGCGGCAGCAAGTATCTCTCCTCAAGGGCTTAGTCCTGCAGTTAGCTGAGCGCGTGGGCATAGATGCAAGTTCCCTTGTTGGTGGGGATGGCATCTCTGCTGGAGCTCAAGATGCGACTTCTCTAGGTTTGTATATGACTACTCTTTTCAAAATGGTATTTATTTGCATGTTGAATTAATGGAGAAAGAAGTTGGATTGTTGTCCTTTAAGATGGGTTATTTTCAAAATGCTTCTTCCTTTTTATATCCAAATTATGTGAATTGCTGAAAGGTTTTTGAACTAGAGGAGATTTGGGTCCCACATCAATAATAAATAATAAATAAATAAAACATATGTAACTCTCCATGTCAGTTTATAAATTAAACATGTCTTCTCCAAAACAGAGCAAACCAGCTTTAGGAGTAGATTAGATTACATTGAATGTTGTTAAGATTGGATTAAATATTAATGAAAAGCTTTCCATGGAATGAATGGTTAAAAGTTAGGCCATCGGTTTTAACTTATTGTATCTTATTACTTATCTAATTTTTGTTTCTTTTACTGAACTCAACTTCAATGTTAGCATGTATGATTAACATGGGTCAACTTCAAAATTCTCCCCACCCCAAATCCTCACTCAAACTCTTTTTTTTTTTATCAGATTCTTGATCAGCCCATCCTTAACTCGCAATGATTCAAAGACTTCTCAGGTACGAATTGCATAGGATTTCCATGAAAAATTCAACTTCCAACTTTCATAAATATATATTGATGTTATTATAGAATTACATTTCATAAAGTGCTCTTATATATTATGCCTTTAAAAGTTTCTTTAGCTATTATCAGTTTCTTTAGCTTTCACTAGAGTTTCAAATTTCAACCACCCAAAAGACCTTTTAGAATTCTTGAAATACTTATCTAGCTGCCTGAGCTTACCTAACCATTCTTATCAAAACTTTGAAGCTGGTGGAAACAATAAAAATACTTTTCAATATGTTTAAAACTAAAAAAAGAATCAAGCACTAGGAAAGCTGTCAATTACCATAGCATTGTTTTTACCGCTTAGTGGTTTAAATGTGGTCATGAGGAATGAAAGATATAAGATAGACAGGTAAAGGGAGCTCCACCTTCGTAGGATTTGATTTACTAGAATACTGGCTGGATAAGTGTTTTTCTGTCGAAGAGGCGACTAGATGGTCATTTTGTAGATCCTAATCTTTTTTTTTTTCAGTTTTACCCCCTATCACTGTAAGTTTTACTTAGAATCCACGATAATTTAGTACTGATCAAACAAAGGGGCCTTGGTGAAATGTAGATGTATTCAGTCATTGATGAGAAAATTGTAGCTTTTATACACAACTTCTAAAGTATTACTGCATTACTATTTTGATAAAAAAGAATCCTCTAACCATGATAATTCTTCATTCATACCAATTCAAAGTACATAATTTAGTTCAATGATTTTAAATTAGGGATGTCAATAGGTCTGGTGAGGTCAGGTTCAGGTTGGGTTGAACACTGTAAGGAGCATGTATGAGCTTACATCTGGACTTACAATGAAGCCCCAGACTCCAATTTCATTCAAGTCCAGATGCAAACACAAATCTAGATTAAAAATGTGACAAAATCTTGGACCCAGCATGTATTTCAATTCGGGTCTAGTTTTCTGGAGACCCATTTTCTCTCTTGCCAAATAAGTGGCCCACACATCTTCACCTGCATTGCACGTGCCATATGGCTACTTCTAGCTAAAATATGGGCTTATGAAAGTCTTTAGTCCTTCTCCATAATAATGGGCTTACGAAAGTCTAAGTCCTTCTCCATAATAAAAAAAACATCAGGGAGAGAGAGAGAGAGGTGTGAATGTGTGATGTGATTTCATTGCTGGAATAACTGGCCAGGGGGATTGGATGTATCCAAGAACTACAACAGACCAGTGAGGCCCATAAGCTTAATCATGACATATGGGCCACATTTGCACAGTAGCAAAAAGGAAAACAGCATTGTGTGGCGTGCCCCATTCCTTACCTACAAAACTGTATTGTAATGTTTATAACAACTGTGATTATGTCAATTGCTAAATATATGCTTGATTGTGTTTATGTTTTGTCCTTTGTGGATAGCTCAAGTAGTGAGATAAGTATTCTTTTAGCTCACAATTTACTATTCAAGCAAGTTGTGGATGTTGTCATTTCTTTGTGTCAGACCTCTTCTTTATGAATGGTGAAAGCTTGAAGGGTGGCTTAATTGGCTTATAGTATGTGTTTCAAAGCCATGCGTTTTCTAACTTTCAACACTATGTCTAGCTTGATTTGCCATTGGAAGCTTTTTTAAGAGCTTCCTTCCATAAGAGCTTTTTTAACACTATGTCTTGCTTGATTGGCTTCCTTCCATAAGAGCTTTTTTAACACACAGGGAGAGGCAAGCTTTTCTGTTAGGAATATCTCGTATGTGGTTCTGCAACTACTCTTATCAAACCTATTCTTTTAGCGATTAGTTATTCACCCCTTGCATAAGTTTTAGAATTTGGGAAGGTAGAGACATGATAATGGTTTGGATATTCATTCCCCAATCCCGGTCCACACTATTTTATTTTTTGGAATTTCTTTTTTTTTTTTTTTTAAGTTCAACTTTGTCATGATGTTTGAGCTGTTTGGAGAAAACTAACTGGGATTTGGTTATGTTGATTGTTATCCGGCTAGACATGCACAGCTTTGAGAAAGTTAAGGTTGTCAGCAAATTGCAAAATACACACTTTAGTCAGACTCTCAAGGCTTCCAATTCCATAGATTGGTCACCTCTTGGATTTTCCCCAGAGAGAGAGAGAGAGAGAGAGAGAGAGATGCCTATTGTAACATGCTTTTGCTAAATACAGTATTCACCTGTTATTTTTGCTTGGTCATCTGGAACATTTGCTTAACTATGATAAAATAATGGTATGCTTGTTGGCCCACGATCAACAATGTCTGCTGTGGCAAAATTAAACTGGTTGAGGCTTTAAGCTGTTCACCGTGGTTTGGACCCATCAAGGAATTGCATGAGCTAATGTGTCCGCATAAGTGGATATTTTAATCCCAAGGTTGACAGAATGTCATTCTAGAATATTTGTCATGCCAGAGCATGTCTTTTTTACTTTAAGTTAACAAAGCCTCATTCTCAGAATCAATGTGATGACACTATCACATCTCGGAAGAATGAATTAACAAAGCCTCATTCTCATAATCAACTTTTTTTTTTTTTTTTTTATGCAAGATTGAATTGAAATTGAAGAAAGTTTTTTGTTGAAAGCTTCATGCAACTAAGATGCAGCAAACATAAAGGAAAAATGGATGCAGAGTAGCAGATTGCTATATATATATATATATATATATATATGTCTTAACATAGGATGTATGAAGTTTTTTTGAACAATGTTGCAGCTGTTAGATTAGTGCAACAATGAGTAGAATGTTTGCATGGATTTTTATTTTGTAATGGTAATGGTAAAGTGCTTTTAATATTGTAAGGATTTTTGAATATTAATATGAAGTGGAATGAATATTTGGAATTGAAATAGATGTTGGATGTATAATTGATTTGGTCTTAAATTATGGAATAGTAGTTTCATACGATACAGGTTGGAAACAATACAGGTTAGAAGTTGTAATGATGCAAAGATGTACATACAGGAAACAAAATAAAAAAATCAAATAAATACAATAAATGAATATTAATTGCTTAGTGCAACCTTTACCGGCGCAAAATTTTTGCCGGCAAAACATCTTCAAAATAATTACTTAAAAAAATAAATGTTTTGCCGGCGCAAAAAAACGCCGGTAAAAATTTTGAAAAAAAATAATTTGGGTAAATATTAATGTTTTGCCAGCGCAAAAAAAAGCCGGCAAAAAATTTTGAAAAAATAATTTGGGTAAATATTAATGTTTTGCCGGCGCAAAAAAACGCCGGCAAAACATTTTGAAAAAAATAATTTAGGTAAATATTAATGTTTTGCCGGCGCAAAAAAACGCCGGCAAAAAATTGTGAAAAATATAATTTGGGTAAATATTAATGTTTTGCCGGCGCAAAAAAAGGCCGGCAAAAGTTTTAAAATCACTTTATTATTTAAAAATAAATGCCATTTCCCGGCGTTCTAGGCCCTTTTCCCGGCGAATAAAAACGCCGTTAATGTTTAAGTTTTTGCCGGCGCTAATCTGTTTTCGCCGGCAAAGGGGTATTGCTAGCGTATTTTTCCCGGCGTTTTGCCGGCGCAAGGGAAATCGCCGGGAAAGGATTTCACCGGCGTTATATAGAGTTTTGCCGGCGGTTATTTAGCGCCGGCAAAAGTGTAATTTCTTGTAGTGTTTCAACCATCACTCTCTCTGGCCTTTGATGGCATTGGTAAGCCAAAACACAAATACAAGCCAAAACTCAATTCTTCAATTCATTAAAAAGAGGTACCGATCCCTAGGGGATTCACATATTTACAATAACATCTATTTCCTACTAAAATTCTCTTTCTAAAGATTTCTAATCAAATAAGGAAACTAATCAATCAATCTAAAATAAATAAGAACCTAACAATCATTAGGAAACCTAAAATATGATAACTTCCCACAATAGAATAATGGTCGATTCTCCCATTAGGATTTTTGGGCCATTCTAATGGGTCGGGTAAGGCTGACCCAATAACTCATGGGTTGGGCCTAGTGGATTTGTGATGCAATCTTAGGGTTAGGATGCAAGTGCCAGGGCACAATTGGGTTCCCACGGGAACAATCACACGATGAAGAAACAGTCTCCAACGAAAAATCCACACAGGGAATTCTATTAATCAATTCTGAACTCTGAAATCATTGATCTCTACAATGTTATATTTATAATAAAAGAAACTTAAGCCCTAAGAAACAATCCTAATCAAACTAGGAAACAAATAATAATTCTATCTAAATTAGAAACTATTCCTAAACACAACTTCTTAAATAAAAATTAAAAACTAATAACAATTAACAAATCAGAATGGTACGGGTCCCACATGTGGACCACGCCTCTTGTTGCAATAATGTGAAATTGCTGCTGCATCAATTTGGCCTGGCTCGACCTGCACCAGTTTTCCCTGCCTTAGAAAAACTCGACTTTAGCGAGTGTATAGCTTGATAACGCTCATATAGGTCTGGGTTGAAGCGCTGAAAATCAGTAGCAGTGATCCATGATGCATCCGTGACAAGGGTGAAAATAGCGGTAGCGGCGGGCATAACGGCTTGCCGCCAAAACGCTACATAGCGGGCGCTACGTAGCAGTGTAGCGGTGCGATTTGGAAAAATCGTCAAAAAAATATGAAAAAAATTCTAGAATATCTAGAATATTGGAAAATGACAGAAAATGTTTTATTTTTTTTGCAAAAGTAACTAAGGTAAGTGGGTGTAGCGGTCCCCTCACTGTATGAGGTCCTGTATCACTCTATAAATAGAAAATAATAGTAATTATCATTTTTTTCACATGTATTCATGTTGCTTAGTTATGCTAACTTAGAAACTAATGAAAGGCTTATAAAAGAAAAAACTATGTAATGAAGTCAAGACTTAAGAGTACCTAGAGAAAAAAATACATCTACCAAATGGGGTGTCTAATAGGATGTACTTAAAGAAGAATCATTGAGAAGAACTCTCTGTATCGACTATAATTTGGCGAGATCTTGTGCTTTTTGGTGTTCTTTTAAACATAAAAGGGTAGAAGAGTTGTGTAGAAATGTTATTTGGAGAGAAGAAGAAAAGAAATAAGTCATATTATGCATTTTTAAAAAATTTGGAAAGTAGGAATTTTTCTCATCCCGTAGCGATCCCGTAGCAGTTGTAATGGCCCCGTAGTCGACGTAACAGCCCTGTAGCAGACGTAGCGATAAATCGGATGTAGAAATTTCTTGTTTAGTGATAAATTTTCTGTAGCATGGCGGTGGCGGCCACTACGGCCGATATAGCGTAGCGGCCGTTATTTTCAGCCATGATCTGAGATGGGGCGAATTTTCCACTAAATAAGAAATTTCTGAAAACCTCTGTGGCTTGTACAAGAGTTGATCATCTAGTACATCCACAATTTGATTAGTCAGAGTCCAATGCCTTTATCTGTGTGATGTCCATGGTAGAGAGTTTAGTCCTCCACATTAAAAGTTGAACTATAGCTCTGTGGGCAGTTTAAGAACATATGCATTAGAACTTATCTTCTTCAATATCTCAAAAGAACCCGCATTGCAAGGATGCAACTTCTTGTTTCCTTTTGGAGGAAGTCACTCGGGACGCATCCTTACCAGGACCGCTGTCACCTTTAGCAAACTCGACGTAATGCCGACGTAAATCAACATATTGCTTGTATCATTACTAGCGACGATGTTACGTCAAACCTCATCATGTACATGCTGCATATTCTGGATAAAATCTTTTGCTTCACCACTTGGTCACGATTCTATTGGTAATGGAGCTAAATCAATAGGTAGACGCGGGCGTACTCCCGGCACAGCTTGAAATGGTGACATCCCAGTAGACTTGTTGACTGAATTGTTGTAAGCAAATTCAACCATTGGTCACCAAATCCCATGATGTGATATGATCCCAGTAGATATGTTCTTGAGTTGTTGCCGCTTTGTTTTTAACTATATCTTTCTTTCGTCACAAATATGGGCATACTCAAGGATGCCAATCGGATGCTCAATATCAAAAAACATGGAGGACATTCAATTAGAATTCTCATTGTTCAAGATGTGGGAAGAAAGATTGAAGGATCATCACATTCTCACAAATTTGAGGGCGGTTTGGAGCCAACTCGACTCACAAGACGTTGACATCGTAAGTTGGTTATTTCTCAAGATTGTTCATTGTTCATTCTCGTTCATATAACCTATCTAATCTTCATTAAATGTTCTTTATCTTTTATAGTTTGATTGGTAGCCATATGACCGGTACGGTGATGAGTTGGAAGCTTGTGTAAATGAAATGATAGATCCCTCTTTCGATCTGCATTGACAATGGTCAATTATATAGTCGTCGAGAGACACAATGTTGATCGTGTGCTTAAGCAATTTGGATTAAAGCAACATGTCCCTCCATTTCATTCAACTGTGAGAGTGGAGAAAAAATTATCCAAGAGGGCTATAAACTATGAGAGAAAATCTGCACAAACAATAGCAGATTGGAACAATAGGGCAATGAATGTTGTAAATGCAGAAAATGATGAAGTTAACGGCTGCCACCGGGATCAGTACCTGTAATGATATAGAAGAATTACAAGAAATCGAATTGGTCGGCCGTTGGAAAAAGTACATTTGGATCATGATCGCTCCACCCAATAGAACGTATGATTAGTAGGCTTTAATTTTGTTTTTAGTATTGTTGAACACCATGCTCATGATTGGATTCATTAATTGTGTCCACAGGTTGACAGATTCCTCGGCTGGCAGCTCGAGAGTATTGAGAAGTTGGAGAAGATGGCAAACCCCTCTCAGATGAATAGCTTTGTCAACAGTATGAATAGGAAGATCGAAATGTTTAAAAAAAATATGGTCATCAGGTTTTGTTAGCTTTAACGTAGAAAATTGCATCAACTCTACTTTTGATGAGGAAGGAAAGGCGGTTAGTATGTCGTTGATTGTAATAGAAAAATGTTACCGTTTATTTTCATGCCTATAGGATAAAGATTGTTTTTTATTTTCTTATAGGATTTGAGAAGTCCATCACCCAACACCCTCGTTGGATCACTCGATGGTGGTTAGGGATTATCACTAGACCTGTAGACACCAACTCATATGTTCCATTCTTCCCATTCCACCATGACCCCAATTCACGTTAGCACACCTTAAAGTGCTTGGAGCAAGATCCCAGTTAATTTAAGCACCCCCAAAAGTTCGAGTAAAGACTTCATTGTTCTAGGTGGATCCGATGAGTCTAATGGTCAAAGCAGGGGGAAAATAAGATGGGATTTGTTATCGGTCGGATGAAGTCCAATCCTAGGAAGGCCACTTATATTCCTCTATTGAAATCTTCGTACTATGTACCGAAGAGTAAGAGGAAAAAAGTCAGCCACCCGAATCCGAAGTATTGCCTTAGTCATGCCGAGAGATCGTGTATGGAAGAATTCTGGATACGTTTGTATTCAAAGTAAGTTCTACTACTTAAACTTCAATCATCGATTTTCTTTTTCTTATGGTAAGTTTTCCTAATATAGACATATATTTGAATTTGCAGCGATCCAATCTTAGATGATATATGCTCGACTATTCCTAATGAAGAAATGCACAAAACGTTAAAAAGGTCATGGATGGATACACTTGTAAGTGCATATTAGTTAGAAATATTATCATTTAATTTATAATAAAATTTACTTTAGATGACTTGTGATGTAGATTATGGACTATTGGTTGTTCATAGTTGGGGAGCATTGCGTAGGCATATATTGTTTTCTCTTAGCACTCTTGCAATAGTGCTTTGCTTTTATTTATATTTTTAATATGTCTATGTTTTTTTATGTCTACCGAAGGTTTGTTGCTATTTATTATTTGAACTAACTTATTAGTATTCTTCACTTGTTTTACCAAACAACACTTTGAAGTTCAGCAAAAAACTGCAGAGATTGCTCTTATGTTTGCATGTAACAAAAAATCGTGATTGTTGGACGTTCGAGACGTTGGTATTCCCCATATAGTTTAAGTACCACTTTTTTGTTATAATTGGATATCCAAAAGAATGGAAATTTGTCAACTACATCTATCTTGAATATTTCCATCACATTACTCTTACATCTACTCATATTGTTACTTTTTGTTAGGTTGAATTCATCTGGAAGAAGTTTAGTGATATGGGATGGTGGGATTCCTTGTTTTGGTACTTTGAGACAGGAAATCCAAATCCCTAGCAAACTAACAAGTAAAAACCTTATCCTACTTGTAGTCGTTGATATTCCTCATGATCATCATTTTTTGTAGTGTTTATATTATTATTTGGTATGTGCAGTTATGATTGCGGTGTTTTTATGATGGATAATGCGGAACATGCTGCATATCGACGAGCCATTGAATACACGCAAGCTGATATATGGTACTATCGACAGAAAATTGTGACACACTTCTACGAAAAATAGAAGTGCAATCATATGCATATTTCTTTGAGTCCTAAAATATTTCTTGAGAAGACTCTACATGTCGACCACAAAATGATCCCTTTTTTTTGTTGTACTTGTGTTTTCATGTTGGTACTTATGTTTACATGTTGGGATTGTTGCCAAGAGTGGTATGCTCTTAGGTTGCTTGCCTATCTGTCTATATTTTGCTATGAGAAGGATTAGTTTTGTGTAGTTTAATTTACATTATATTGGAGTTGATTTTTATTGCCATGATATAAATAAGAATAGAAATAATTTACTGGGCGTAATATCCTCATTTTGAAGGCTGTAGTTTGTGTACGTTGGATTTTGTGGATTTTGTGGTATATCCAAACAATGCATAGACTCTTGTGGATGTGTGACAAATTCATTCTTGCCTAGCACCAAGTTGTTTACCAGGTCTTACTTTCATGTGTCCAGCCCAAAATTATAAATGGCTTACTGCTTTTCAGGTTAATGAATGAGAGAGTTTGGGCTCCATATTTCGAGGGCACGACTGTGCAAATGTATTACTCCATATTTTGCTACTCGATAAGAGAAAGTTTGGACTGTGTAATAATCCATTAAAGTCCCAGCTATTGTGACCAAGAATACTGTCTAGCTTTTTTTAGTAAATGGCCTAGTGACGGTGCGATATCATACAAAATGCACTGAATTAGATTCCTATTTTTGTTGTGTTTTTTAACTTGTTTTATTTGAGGTCTAACTCCATGGTTTCCTACTTGATAGAGTATACAAAAATCCTATCAATTAAAGTCCTAGCTGCTATGACCAAGAATGCAATAAAACTTTTTCGAACTTCATTTTCTTAGTAGATGGCCAAATGACTTTGCGATATTGCACAAAAATGCACTGAATTACATGCCTAGATTTGTTGTGGTTTTTGACATGTTTTATATGAGGTCCAACTCCATGGTTTCCTACTCTGTGAGAGAAAATTTGGCTGTGTAATAAATCGATTAAAGTCCCAGCTGTTGTGGCCAAAAATACAGTGAAGCTTTCTAAAACTTCATCTTCTTAGTAGATGGCCAAGTGACTGTGTGATATCGCACAAATTACACTGAATTAGACACCCAGATTTGCTGTGGCTTTCTACTTGTTTTATCTGAGGTCTAACTCCATGGTATCTTACTCCGTAAGAGAAAGTTTGGGCTATTTAATAAATCAATTAAAGTCCCAGCTGTTGTTTACGCTGTCCATAAACACTAAGTTGCCATTCCCTAAACTGCAATGAGCCAAAAAAGAACTCTTGGTATGATTTGTTATAAAGCTACAACGTTTCATGTCATTTGTTCATTCAATGAAACCAAACAAAAAAAAAAAAAATTGAAACAGATTCCAAAGCATGACCATAAGTGTTTGGAATCTCAATGCCCAACCATTTTTAACATAATAAGTGATAGATTTTACAAAAAATTTGAAACATGTCCAAATATTGTGTGTACAAAGAAGCATCTGAATATTCCAATGAGTTACAACACAAAGACGTAAAGAAACTCAATGGAGCATACCAAGCCAAAAGAACTATGTGAACAAAATATCCCACCATCATGAACGTTGTGAACAAAATATCTCAGTAAAAGAACTCTATGGGTACAAAATGTTTACTAGCCATTTGGATCAACTCACTCCTATGTAGGTGGATTGTGACATGTTTGACGGTTATAGCCCTTCTGCTTGCATATGGAGCAAGTGACTTTGTTCCTCCCCTGATCCTCTGTACGTATTCTATTCTTCTTGGGTCTACCAGCTTCTCTTTCCATGAGGAAGCACATGTGAATCAGTTCGCACATCCCATTGGTTCATATCTCTCGTACCATTTATAACAAAACTGTAAGTCCTTCTGGACATATCAAAGGTAAACCACTGCTCACAGTTGTCATATGAATTGAGATCTCTTTTCTTAAGTGCCGCTACAAAATGTGTGCAAGGAATTCCAACCAATTCCCACCGACGACAGCTACAAGAACGACGGTCCAAGTGAACAACGTCTACATACTAGAGTGGACCTCGATTTCAGTTGGACTGGCTACACAAACACTCTATCTACGAGCATGCTTACTCTCTTTGCTCAACATAGACTCAGCATAACGAGTTAACTTGGAATTAAGAACATGAGACTTTTGCCGACGAAGATAAAAAAATTCCATGAGTTTAAAACGAATTGCCTCGACCATTTTCGTAATGGGCAATTCTTTTGCCCCCATGAGCAAACTGTGTGTGGCCTCGGTACAATTTGTCGTAAGTATGTCATATCACTTGCCCAATACAAAAGCATTGGCCAAATGATGCTTTCTAATATCTTCAATGTACTTATATGCCCCCTCTTTAACTTTTCTAATGTCATTCACATGACGTTCATACTCACATGGTCAAATGCATGAGTGGCATTCCAAAAATTGCAACAAATACCATCATATTTGGATTTTTCACGAATGTTCTCTGAAATATGACGCACACAGTAATAATGGTTGGCATCTGGAAATCGTTCCACAATAGCCCTTGTGAGTCCTTTCATTCGATCGAACACAATTGTTAGGTTCTGGGGTGATTGCAGTGCTAGTGAAAAGGTGGCCAAGAACCACTTTCAAGTTTTGAAATTCTCAATGTCTGCGATACCGAATGCTATTGGGAATATCCCATGATCTCCATTATGAGTCACGACGATGAGTAGCATGCCAGGATATTTTCTACGAAGGTGTGTCCCATCAACTGCAGTTAATGGCCTCAACGTGGAATAAGATGATTCTATATATACTTGAACCCAAAGAAATGAAAAATCTGCAGAATGTTGAAATCCTCTTCTTGGATCACATGCGTCATGCTGAATGATTGCTTATATGAACCCCGTCTCTCATCGAGTGCTATCTCTCTCGCCTTACATGCCTTCTTGTAGCTCAGTTGAACCCCAAACTCCTTTGAAAAGTCAGTTATAGTTTCTTTGGGCATGTATTACTCATGGATACGTAGTTTGTCTATAATCCACTTTGCAATGAATCTAGAAGTTGCTTGCCCATGTCCAAGCCCCATGATTGACTTCGAACAAGTATAGCCACCATTGTATGTCCTGACTTGGAATTCTAGGCCGGAGTTACCAAGTGTTGTGTGGATATGCCAAGGACAATTACTTTCGTTGTGCCAACTTCTGTTAAGATGTTCTCAAGCGTTTCATTGCAAAATTGTCGTACATTGCAGCTTTTATAAGTGCTTCTCTAAAAGAATTGTGGTTTGGAAATTTTCTTCCCTTCCACATCTCATGCATGGAGTTAATATTCTGATAATCTCATAGAACAAGGGGATCGGGTACCAATGTGTATACTAGATTCAAATTTAGAGTTGCATTACACGGCTCTCCAATAATCTCTTGTCGAATAGAAGCTATCTCTTGTTGTTGAGGAAGATGCATATTCATATTCAAGTCAATCAAGTTAAATGGATCACTACAACAATCTTATTGAAAAACTGATTCATGGCCATCACCATAAGAAAATGTTTGTGCTCCATCACCTATGAATGTTGTTTTATTTTGATGATCATCATGATTCATGGCCATCGCCATAAGAAAATGTTTGTGCTCCATCACCTATGGATGTGGTTTCATTTTTATGATCATCAAATGATGATGATCTATTCAAATCTATCTGAATTCATGGCGTCATTGGAAGATTATTCCTGCATAATTAATTAAATAATAAGATTGCTTTCTTCTATAAAATTATTTTGAAATAGATCTCAATGGTGTTATTGTGTTATCCATAACATATATGTCATAACAATTCGTAGCTTCAGGAGCGACTCTCTCGTTGTCAACTTTAGTAAGTATTATGCAACTCGTGCATGCCCTCGAAGATGTGCGACTTGAACAACTTCAAAATGAACAATCGAAAGAAGTTTATGCATAAGAGGAAATTTAGCATTCATTAAGAAAAATATATAAAATAAATTAATGCGTACCATGTAGTGGGCTTCTTAATTCTACCTATAATTTCCTAACTTCTATAGAGATACAACAATATGGGGTCAGTTCGGTTACGGTTAATCTGAGCATACTACGCATATCTCCTTCGCCTTTTAGATTGACCAATGTGAATATCCGATTGATATGACACGTATCGTATTAGTGGATACTCATCTTCTTCATCCCAATTCATCTCTGTAATTATTTGTTCAACTACTGCATTATAACTTATGTTGTTATCCTCAAATATGATTATCTGCTCGCCACCCATGTATACTGGATTTAGATGATCAATATCCAGATCCCCATTAAAGTACAATATCAAACATATTTCATTTTAGGAAATTCTGTAATAACAAAGACGTTCAAAATTGGATCAAATGTCAGAAAATTGAAGAGTAGCATTCTAAGACATTTTTGATAGAACTAGAGTTCACCACATATATGTTATAACTCACATATTCACATATATATATATATATATATATATATATATGCCTCTTACACCCCCAAGTCTCTTTGTTCTTATTCTACATGGTTCTTCTTGAATCAGGCCAAGAGAAAATCAATAACTTTTTGGTTTACTTGGAAGGCCTTGGCAAGGACATCAGCATATATGGACTTATGTTTAGTGCTGACATACTAACCACATTGTCGTCTCCTACATTGCGCTGGAAGTGAATCAGGCTCACTGGAAGATGAACACCTCACCCTTTTGAAATAAACAGATGTTTCCACCCTTGTTCTCAAACCTCTTCAAATGAAACGTTGAAAATCTTGAAAAAATTTGGCCTTGCTTTTGTGGAAACTTTGTGACTCAAGCATTTACAAAATAACATATCATGAAGGCATTCTAATGATCTAAGAAGCTTTACAAGTATTATTGAAATAAAGACCAAAATTGTTCTACAGTTTAGATAAGAAAGTTCACACAAAAGCAAGGAGATAAATTAAAATAAAGTATGACAAAAACAAAAGAACAAACAAGAAAACAACAATAATAATAATAATAAACCATGTTTTTTTTTTTCTTTCATATTTTTGGTACAGAGGTGGACAATGGAATGCAACTCTTGATTTCCTCATCCCATCACATGATAATCGTTTCATGAGAAGTAGTTCCCAACAAGGGCACATAGACCGCAAAATTCCACAAGTTATTGACATAATGGATCTATCCCTTATTCAAGCTAAATTCATTACAATAGAGAAGTAACCAAATGGAGAAGAAAAAGGAAGAAGAGTAGTGGAGAAACCGTATGCTTTTGGAGAAATGAAAGACCTATAAAATCTTGTGTGTCAACACCAGTCACAAGGATTTCCAATCAAAGCAGATTTCTTTCTACTTGCATTGGGGGATGTGATGCAGTTTTGGGTGCACAGTGACTGCACACACTAGGGCCCGTTCTTTGGGATTTCTCTGCTCTATCAACGTCTTTCAAAGATAATAATCAGGACTACCAACTAAAAGGGATCCCATCACTAGCACCACGTCTTATGGAACCACGCAACTTGGCAAAAACCACGGGGTCATAGGGACAAGTCTTTGCACTGCAATTGCAAAGTGTGTCACTGCCACATTCTCCTAATCAATGGGACCCACAAATTTCAGAGTTGCTAGGGCCAATTTGGAAACTCTACTAATAGAGTCAAGTGAAGTAAAGTTGATTTTGAAAAAATAAAATATAAGTGGGTTATGATGGTACTTTATTTTTAATTGTTTATTATGGAATCTTTTTAACTTTTTGTATGAAAAAGTAATGGTTTTTTTTTTGTATTGTATTTTAGTTAATAAAGGTGGTTGCTTTTTTATTTTGTTTGAAAAAGATGGAAGGAGTTTTGAATTAAAGTGCTTTTCATGTGATATCTTGTCTAAAAAATGAAGGCTTGACTTGACTTTTACTATATTAGTAAAGTGTCAAACTAGCTCTAAAGGAATTTGAAGATGTATTTGAAACACCACATGGGGCCTCTGCACTGACAACAAGATCATGCCATCCCATTGATCGAAGGGACCGCCCCAATCAGTGTACATCCCTTCAAGCACCCTAATTTTCAAAATAAAATAAAATAAAATAAATATTTATTACATGAGGGAGTTAAAAGGCCCAGTAGTAATTTTCCATTTTTCTTTTCTCTCCTATTAATAAAGAAAAAAGATGGGACGTGACAAATGTACGTAGATTATCGCGCTCTCAATAAAGCCACGGCCAAGTATGAATTTTGATTCCAATTATTGATGAACTGTTGGATGAATTAAAGGGTTCCAAACCCATGAAAGTCACTGTGAGCTTTTAGTCATGCCCTTATGAATGATGTCTTCCGAGCCTATCTGCGCAAATTCGTGTTGGTGTTTTTTTATGACATTCTGGTTGACTCGGTTAATTTTTCGGAGCATGTGGACCATTTAAGAACAGTTTAATTACAGGTGTTGCGCCAACACAAACTCTTTGTTAAAACATTCAAATGCATCTTTGGGACTCATGAAGTACAATATTTGGGTCGTGTCATAACTAAGCATGGGGTTTCTGTGGACCAAAATAAAATTCAGAGCATTTTAGATTGGCCCACTCCCTCCTCCTCTCTAAAATAATTGTGCCTTTTTTTTTTCTTTTTTGTATTGACCAAGTATTATCATGAATTCATCAAAGGTTATGGCACAACAGCAGGTCCCTTGATAGCATTGTTGGACATTCTACTGGCACACCAAAAAACACTCTTCACACTAAGGAAAAAAAAAATTGTAAGTAACCCCTCCTCCTTCCTCCCTTCTCCCCCCTCCTCCGTCGTTGTGTGAGAGCAATTTCTTGTGTGTCATTAGAAGCTCCTTAAAAAAATGCATGAGGTGACATTCTAAGTTTGAGAATGCGCCATGTATCTCTCTCCCAGGGAAGAACCTGCTGTCATTATATATATAATACTGGTTTACTACGTTAATTTTTCGAAGCATTTGGACCATTTAAGAACAGTTTTACAGGTGCTGCACCAACCCAAACTCTTTGTTAAAACATTCAAATGCATCTTTGCGACTCATGAAGTACAATATTTGGGTCATGTCATAACTAAGCATGGGGTTGCTGTGGACCAAAATAAAATTCAAAGCGCTTTAGATTGGCCCACCCCCCTTCCTTTCTAAAAGAATTGCGCCTTTTTTTTGGGATTGAGCGGGTATTATCGTAAATTCATCAAAGGTTATGGTACAACAACGGGACCCTTGACAACATCTATCTATATCTCTATTAGAATGTGGTTTGCCTTCGATTAACCACAGACCTCCAAACTACGAATCCTGATTTTAAAAATTACCTCAAAACAGCTGTCAAAATCTCCTTCCATAGGACTCTCATCTCTCTCCACTCTTCTCTCTTTGAAGTAACTAACCCGCATAACTTCCTTAAAAAAAAAAAAAATTCCCACTTTATAACTTCTCTCCTATCTCCTACTCCAAATAAGCAGATCCCACCACAATTACTTCAATTACTTTCTCTGTCAACGTCTACAGAGGCCTTGCTTTGCACAACGCCCAAACGGTACTCTCTCTCACTATGTATTCTTGCTCTCTGTGTCTTTTACATCCATAGATTCCCCATCTTTTAATTTGATGATTTTTAAGGAACTCTTTTCTGATTTCTACTGTAATATACTTGGGAGTTGAAGGAATGTATGATTTTGGTCAGAGATGTATGCGAAACAGGTTTTGTGCTTTTCGGTAAATGGAATGGTTTTAGGGCCCATTTCATTATCCAGTAGAGAATCCACTTTTGAACTCAACTGTAATACTCATGACTGTTGGTGATTATGAGATTTGGGGAAGAAATCTCTGCGGTTTTGCACAAACAGGTTGGATGCCTCATGAGAATTGAATGAGTTTTTCTGCCCAATCCCGTTTCTTTGAAGAGAACCATTAACGTGGTCTCACCTATTGAAGAAATTTGTGCGTCTTTTATACGATCAAGTTATGTGCTTTGTGAGAAATGGAATGAACGATCGTTTTCACCATTTCATTTTCTTGATTCATTGCTAATAATTTTGAAGTTATTGTTCAATCTTATTTGATACTTACGCAATGGGGGAACACTTGACTTCAAAAGTAACCATCCATTAAAGGATAAACATTGCAATTTGTCCAAGTGTGAACCAGCCTAAAAGATTCAACTCATTACCTAAACTCTGTAAATACTACTCCTAACTTAGGATCCGAGTACAACATCAAAATAATAGCAAGAACCCAAAAAAAAAAAAAGGAAACCCAAAAAACATTAAAAAAAATACCAAAAATAACCATAACAAAGCCAAATCTTAAACAGAAACAACCCTCAAAGAAAAAATTAATCCCATTCAGTGGGAAAAAATGGGAAAAAAAAAACTTTTTATAGAATAAAACAAGATGCACTACAAGAAGTTCATATTAAAGTGCATCATCTACAACACAAAATAAAAATAAAAAAAAAAAATGGGTGTTTTGCCTGAGAAATGGTGGAGGAAACTTTTCACAATACAAATTTGAAGAACCGTTAACAGTTTTATGTGCCTTTTCTCCACATCTAGTCAGCCCCAAGGAGTTCTGATTTTTTGCCAAAACAGTTGGTCCTCCAATTCAGTATGTTTGAAAGTTCAGAAATTATCGACGGCATTAGCCTAGAGTACGCGTTAAAAAATTTGGTAATCTCGATATACGATTTTCCAATTTATTTTTCCTGCATGACAACTGCAACCAACCATTCTCTCAAAACATTACAAGTAATTTCAATATGGGGCACATTCAATACAAATCTACAAAAATAATAAACACTTGCGACCACTCAAATCTAAGTGCAAATACACATAATGTGAGTCACATCAGTCACTCAATCTAACACGAACAAGAGCAAACAGGAAATAGGACAAGAATCATACAAAGGATGGCCCGATGTGTAAGATCCACAATCTTACGTTTAAAGCGGCAACATCATGGTTATTCCAATGTGACGTCGGGCCACAGAATGATCAAAACATCAAGTACTTAATATTCTTTTCAACTCCTCACTATTATTACCCGATAATACTAAGTATTTGAAGGCTGACAAAATAAATTCATTTCAGGAAATAATATTGTCTTCTACTTAAGGAGAAAAAAAATATCTCAACAAGTTGGAGCTTTGGTTCTAGAATTGGAATATTGCAACTCTGGAAATCTGTTTGCTTTATTCTTTTGTTTTATTGTTAATATGTCTTTTATTTATTTATTTATTTATTTTTACACGTATTCGAGCTTCACCAAACTCCATTTACACCTCATCTAAAGAATAAAACATCTGAAAAAAATATATATAAAGATCAAATTAGCAACAAAAAGAAGGACTCAAAGGTTTAGTAATTAATAAATTTAATAAAAATAATTTGTATTAGTCTGTGTATTTGGTGTTTCCGTGGTCCGTACATAGTAGGGGTTTTGCTAGTTGTCAAAAAATGAATGGGGATGAAATTCCAATGCTGACAAAGCCTTTCACAATTTAAAAGAAGCAATGACAAGGGGCCCCGTGTTGGCAATTTCAGATTTCCCTCAGCCATTTGTTATAGAGTGTGATGCAAGTGGTCCTAGCCTGGGCGCCGTTCTGATGCAAAATGGAAAACCAATTGCATATTAAAGTCATGCCTTGCATGGGCGTAATTTATCTCTGCCCATTTATGAGAAGGAACTCTTGCCAATTATCATTGCCGTCAAAAAATGGCAGTCCTATCTTTTAGGTAGGAAAATTTTCATCAACACTGACCAACGCAGCCTCAAGTTTTTATTGGAACAACGAATTGGCAACCCACTCCAACATCGTTGGTTAATAAAGCTGATGGCATTTGACTACATTTTGGAGTATAAAAATGGCAACGAGAATCGAGCTGCAGATTCACCATCTTGTGTTAAGAAGAAGATGTCATGCCAATTTCTACTCCAGAGCCCTCTTGGATAACTACAATTAAGGAGGAATATCATGCAGATCCTTGGCCACATTGTTTTTTTTTTTTTTTTTTTTTTTAATTTTTTTTTTGAGAATATCTTTAAACTGCATGGCATGCCAAAATCAATTATTTCCAATCGCGATCCAATTTTAACAAATGTGTCTTGGCGGGAATTATTTAAGTTGCAAGGTGTACAGCTCAAGATGAGTTCATCATACCATCCGCAAACTGATGGTCAAACTGAAGTAGTGAATTGTTGTTGGGAAAATTATTTGTGGTGTTATGCCAGTGAACACCCCAAGTCATGGGTACGATAGTCCCATTAGAAGAATGGTGGTATAACACCACTTTGCTATTAAGTATTAACACCACACCATATCAAGCAGTTTATTGGGTGCCACCTCTATCCCCCATATATACCAAGAACTACTGAGATCGAGGCTGTGGATGTGGAACTACGGGACCATGACGGGACCCTCAAAAGTCCGGCTCTAGTGGTATCCAAAGCTACCTACTAGGGATAACAACGTCGTCCTAGCCGACTGCTATTATCCTGCACCATAGACGACGTCCTAGCCGACTTACCCACTCAGTAATCATCAGACTGCTGTTGGTCATGAATGCAAGATGATAATAATGATTTAGCACGTGACACACGTGGATAGATTTCAAATACAAGGCAATAAATTGAGGGCTACTCTAAGTCAACCCAAGATACAAGAAAAGTTCCCAAGTTTCATGAGTAGTCCTCTTAATAAGTCTATCCACACATGTCCATCAAATACAAGATCAAAAGGTACTTAAGGATACACTCTAAGTCTAGTCAAACCTTATTTCTACCAGTTATGTTACAAGTTATACGAGTATTTAAGAATAGAGTGTACAACGTACAGCAAGCTACGAATACAAGATTTACGAGTCAAGAGTGAAGAATAAGCCAATCCTAGGTCAAGGGTCGTCCATCATGTACCGCACATATTCCCAACAGAGTCCTTACGGAGGATGAGTCAACAATGCTATAGTGTGGTGAGCCCTTGGTATAAAAAAGTAATTAGGCACCAATTGACTCAATTCCGTAAGCATTCGGCCAAGTTGCAAGCATACACGGAAGCTTGAACAACCGACGAAGCACACGAAGCCAATCGTACGCTATTTTCATTTCCCCAAGTTGATCATGCAAGGGTAAGGTCAATGGGTGTCAACCTAGGGATCCAACTAGGTTTATACTCCCTTTCCAAAAGAGATAAGGGCTTATTTCATTAATCCAAATGCCCACTTCCTTTCCCAACCTCTGACCATTAAGATAAGTGTACCACTATATTCCACGCTTCGAGAGCTTTCCAACGGTTTATAGAATTCCAAATTCCGACAAATTGGTCAAAAGTTATACCCATTCGAAGTGGTCATTACCATTTGCAGCAGATAGCCTGGCTATTTTGAGCCAAATGCTTGCTATATCGAGAAGGCATTCTGCCTGGGCTCCCAGAACAGCAATAAACTCGCTTTAGCAAGGGTTGAGCCCGCTAGAGCGAACCTGCTTACTGCCTGAGCCCGGGCTAGAGCAGTTTTGGCCTGTTTCAAGTTATTTTCAATCTCATTCACCTATGGTCCATTCCGTTCCTTCCTAAGCCTTTCCAAGGCCTGGACCTGCATGAGAAGAGCCTTCATGCTCTCTCTCTCTCTCTCAAACCACATTCTATTCCATTCATCAAATCATCCACCCATTATCAATTAAAGTCCAATTACATTAAGTCTCTAAATTAGCATGTAAATTTCAAAATACCATAACAAGGCTTGGAATTTAGGGAAATCAAAGTAACTGAATGAACAAGAAACAAATAAACACACATGCATGCTTCATATATAAGGCTAATCTACCTACCTTAACCAAAATGAAGAGAAATTAAAATGATTGAAGAGGAATGAGCTCTCCACACACCCACTAGCCAAAAACCAACCTTCAAAGCTTCTCCTACACTTAAAGAGTATAAGGGAAAGGAAGGAAGAAGGATTCATCAACATGCAAGACATTTACAGCAACAAGGAGGAAATTGGGGAAGGAGAAGTTTGGGAAAACTTACCAAAATGGCTCTAGGAGATGAGGAAGAGGAGAGGAAGAAGATGGTGTAGTTGGAAGTCCTTAAATCCCTCTCTAAATGGCACATGCAAGAGAAAAGGATGAGGAAGATGGAGAGCTCCAGCCGTTATCCTCTGAAATAAAGAAGGGAATGGAGGTTTTCTGCTGGAATGGAGTTTAAAATGAGGGATGGAGAGGAAAAGTCGAAAATGCCCTTCTTGAGTGAATTTGGAGAAAGTGATTATTTGAGTAACTTCGAGGCTTCGAATCGCGATGAGTCAAGAATGGAAAGTGATGAGCGCAACGAGATCTTTTCAATGAGCCCAAATTCGGAGAAAACTGAATTTTCAAAAAAAATACTCCACAACCTAACCCCCTATTACAACTAATCGCACTCGGAATCGAACGAAACTTCGCAAACATCTTTCTAATGATAAAAGAAACTCCCTAAAATACTAAACCCACATAATCAGCTAGAATCACAATTAATTAAGATAATCATTAAAATTAAGAAGAGAAACACCCTATTAAGGTCAGGGACCTTACAAGAGTCTATTACAAATGAATGGTTTGATAATTCTTCATGTGTATTTGAAATTCTGTTTCTTTTTCAAAATTAAGTGTGGATTTCTGAGTGTTTATGGTTGACAATTGACAAAAGTTGTTGATTCTTTAAACATGTGATTAATTTCTGTATTTGTGCCAATGTTCCATGTTTTGTTTTATGGAAACAGTTTCAGAAATCTATATTTTTGTTAAGTGTGCTCTTTTGCATGAATTTGTGTTGGAATTGATTTGTATTGTTTGTGGTTGTTTGGAGGTGTGGTTGAGGCTAAGGAGAGCCCAATTCTAATGTAGGGAGATAGGCTATTGAGGATGAGATAAAGGGGATTTTATTTGGGAAGAAAACCAGTTGTTGCTGAGTTCAAAACTCAGTTTTCGTGGAATGGTCGGTCACCTGATGATTAACCGAAGGAGAGTTCGGCTATCATAACAGAATGCAAGAAAATCAAGAAGATAGTTGGCAGTTAATCAACCTTGGGGGGCGGTTAACTGCGACCTGACCAAAAAGTCACCACCTGTTGGCAGTCATAATTAACTGGAGATCCAATTTGTGTTAGTCTAGCCCGCGGTCAGTTGGCGGTTTACCACATAGTCAACGTTGGTTCATCAACAGGTAACCGAGGTCCCTATATTGATGGAAATTGACCCAGTCTTGTTGTGCACTCAAAGGTTCAAATGTCGGGCAACTTCGGAGGCACCAAATTCTCTTTTTTATAAACTGACGCTTGAATGCTAAGTGCTCACCGCGACGAACCTACGTAAGCCACTCAACCACAAGTCATTGTTCCATTCCTGATTTGAAAAACTTGCATGTTTTCTCATATATTATTTTGAGGAGAACTCTGAGTGGTTCACCACATTGTGGAAATCTCTATAGGGCTGCTCATCTGTTATGTTTTCGTATGTCTATATATGTTTCTGTACAGGGTAGTTCACATGCTTTCAAGAATTGTAGCTATTAGTGAATTCTTCTTGTTCTTTCTTTTATTAATTATGTCAATATCTTACTAACTTCTTAAAACCCTAATTTGAGAGTAAATTCCAGAAGCATAGCAAGAGATATCAAACAAAAGATAAACCCTAGAAACAACTAATCAATTCTACAACAAGCAAAATTAAGGTTAGAGAAAATATACAAAACACTTTCATATGCCATTAAATAAATGAGAGAGTAGAAAAATAAGACCTTTTCATGGAGTGAACGAGATTGATAGAAGTCAATTAAGAAAATCAGTAAATGTCAGGAAGATGAAGACAAAGTGAAACGTGGGGCAGCCAAATATAAGAGTATCTTCGGAGAGAGGGAATCGATGCAGTCGCTGCCAGAGAGGGACCGCTGACGAAAATCCGAGCGGATGGGAAGGGGTAGACTTTTGGAGACGTCAACTCTACTAATAGAATCAGGTAATTAAGGTAAAACCCCCATTTCTTAAAAAATAATCTCATCAAAAGCACTTTAATTCAAATTTCCCACCATATTTTTTAAAAAAAAGTAAAAAAATAACTTCATTTCTCCACTTAAAGACAAAAAAAACTCCACAATCAATACAAAAAGTCAAAAAGATTCCAAAATAAACAACTAAAAATAAAATACAATCATAACCCAGTCAAAAAGATTCCATAATAAAAAACTAAAAATAAAAAACCATCATAGCCCACTTATATTTTATTCTTTCTTCAAAATAATCTTTACTTTACCCAACTCCATTAGTAAAGCCCCCAAACAGGATGGGGATTACGAATGGAGGAGTTTTATGTGGCAACCTGGGGTGAGACTGTGTATAAAAGGTGGAGGCAGGAATGGGTTTTGAACTGAGGGTGGCCCATGGCAGTTTAAGGAGATTGGAAAGCGAAATGTTCACAGCCATAGTATGGAAGGACCTAGGTGAATCTGATCAAATTGGTGCAAAAGAGGATAGAAAAAAGGATGAATGTTAGCATTAAAACAAAAAAGAGGGTACAAAAAGAATAAAATTATTTTGTGGACCCAAAAGGGTGGATCACATACAATCAAGATACTTAAAATTACATGAACTTAACAATGGTCACAACGATCAAAATGTGCATCAACAGTCAAATGAAAATTAAGGTCATAAGAAATCACATTCGTAAGACGTTCAGTTGACATCAAATAAGTCACAAAAGACCATTAAATCATAGATTTTTAGGTTCAGCCAGGGTAAGTGGTGGGGAACTAAACAACTTGGATTTCCATATGCTTTATCATCGTAGATCAACCCTTAAAAACTTAGATTTCTACCTTAACACAGGCAGAGGTCCCAATAATCTGATCTTTATCGAATATCAATCCTCACGTGATTAAACTAGTAATTAACCCTAATCCGAATTAAAAGCATTCAACCACAAAGAGAAAGAGACGCAGGATTTTTATGTGGAAAACCCTGCTCGGAAAAAACCACGGGCCTTATCGTCTAGGCCAACAGGCAACCAAGTCTATTTGAATAAAAGTTACAAGATATACTCACAACCCTTTCCCAGTTGTTGACTCAACCTAAGGACTGCACGATCTTGCCGACTACACGCCGTTCACCTTCGTCGTGCTTGCAACAACCACCTTGAAAGCCTCTTCAAGATGTCTCTATATCAGAAGAGTTGAATGAAGTATGAACCCAAAGCTTGAAAACCTTCAGCACATCAAATGATAGCCTTGGAGGAGGATGGATCTCTCAAGTTCTCTTTGAGAAATTTCTTAATGGGAGAGGAACTTTTAATAGAGAGAAAAAGGCTTTATATAGATCTTAATTCGTACCTCAAGGGTTGCAAGTTGATTACAATTGGTAATTGTGTCTTGAGATAAAATAGAAGTAAGTTTCGGGCAGGTTTCTAATTTTGCGCCCAGGTTCGCTCGAGCTAACAGAGAGTTCGCTCGAGCGAACTACTCTTTGTTTGCTGACGTTCGGCGCAGAAATTCCATGGATCGAGCAATATAAAAGGGCCATCGAGCAATCTACTCTCTATGAGATGTTCGCTCGAGCTATCTTATGGTTCGCTCGAGCGACCTACTCTCTGACTTCAAAACTTTCATTCCAAAACCTTGATGGATTGAGCAGACTGATGGTTGGGTCAAGCGAAAACACCTTTGTGAAGGGTTCGCTTGAGCGAATGGAGGTTCGCTCGAGCGACCTCTGTTATTTTCAGAATTTTGAGAACTTCTCCTTGCAACGAATTTCTTCAAAGATAGGCAGTCCTTTTCTAAACAAAATAAAAGTTTAAAGAATCCCGGTTTTGTCCAATACCCAATGAATTAGCCAACAAAAAAAAAAAAAAAACTTACAATCTCCCCCTTTGGCAATTCATGGACAAAACACCTAATACATGAAAAATCTACCCATACTCAAATGAAGCAAGAATTTGGCGTAAAAATGTTGATCCTTGTTGAACACCTATAAAGACTGTTACTCAAGAAAGCAGAATGAAGTGAAGTGCATGATTCTCCCCCTTTTTGAACATAAATTGGCAAAGTGAAAACATGAAACATAAAGGAAAAGAAACAAGAAAACAATCACCAGAATGAAAGTACTAAATAGCAGATCTAAACAGCAGCAGAAGGACTAGTTAGTGATCAACAATTCAAAAAAAATAGTAAAGTTCCAAACAGAATGAAAGTCTAAACAAGCGAAAAGATTATCATCAAAAGATTGTCACAGATTTGCTTGGCCCATACTAGCAAGAATCTCAGCAAGTGCTTGATCAGCATAATTGAATCTTCCATTTACTGCAGCAAATCCCTCATCAATTTGCACACTTAATCCCTACACTTGTGCCTCTAAAAGAGCTAATCTGTCAGGCTGCTGTTGTGACTCCCCCTGACCAGCAGGCAAATCATCATCTTCAGCCATAGCTGCACCACGAGCTGGAGGAGTAACATGAGAAGAGGATTGAGCCAAGGTACGGGAATTTATGGGATTTTTAATTTTCTAAGTGAGCTCATTCGACCGCTTTGGAATCTCCTTGAAGGTAAGAAAGTTAGTGACCAGAACACCAAAGGGCAGCAGAGAATTCTTCTTGGCTTACAGAGTCTTGATAATTACATTGAAAATGATTAGTGGAATATTGACTCGTTTGCTTGTCCCAATGCAATATAAAAGATAACCATTTCCTTGAGCCACATCTGACGTATGACCTTTAGGTTCGAGATTGTGACAAACAAACCGGTTGAGAAACCAGTATTCTTCAGTCAAATTCCCATGAGGAAGAAGACCTCCTGGCCAAAAAGTTTATGCCCCGCAAATTGTGGTTACAACAAGGTCATAATTGATGGGGGCTGGAAGCTCATCCGGAATTGGATAATCCGGATTATCCACAACCGGAATATTGATGAAATCTACAACATCTTCCACAGAAATAGTTATCCATTTTCCTCGAAAAAAGGACTTGATTTTCCTAGAGTCCACGATTTCCAAATTGCAATAAAATTCTCAATCCCAGTTGACATTTATCTTTTTAGTGTTGAATCTCATAATAGGAAACCAGTTTATGTTGACCAAACTATGACACACACGTTTGGTATGAAGTTCTTCAGCAATTTCTCTCTCAGATTCAATATTTCTAAATTCAAACTGTTCATAGAACATATTTGATTTTTTCAATGATGGAAATCTGGTATGATCATAACTAGAAGAAGACGACGAAGATGCCACATGAGGCCTTTTTTTAGGAGCCATCGAAAAAGAAACTGGAATGAAACAATTGACAAAAATTCCAAGTTAGCAAACACCTTGTATATCAACCAAACCTGCAGAAAAATTGGGTATCACCACCCATCTCCACCAATCACCACACACAATCCAAAAAAAATCATCCAATCCCTTCACCCATTTCAAAAAGCGGTATAACTACTCATCTCACCCAAACAGCATAGAATGAAAACAAATCCAACTTTCACCCATTCAATTTCATCTCCAACTTCCATTCATTCACAATCTTCAACAAATGCTCAAAAAATTATAAACCAATCAAGAATAAGGAATAGAGTAACCAACAAAAAATGAGAAGAATGGTGCAAATCAATTTCCAATCCATCCAATGCAATGAAGAAAATGAATAAGAAGATGAAATGCGAACTATTGAGAATCAAATATAAATGGAAAAGAATGAGATGCATGAAGAATGAGGTGTGTTATGAATAAAATAAATCATAATGAACAATGTGAAGATAGGGAAAAGAAATGAGTAGGATGAAGAAGATGGTGATGAAGAGAAAGGGGAAAAGAATGTGATCCTAGAAAAAGATGAAGAAGATGGTAATGAAGAGAAGAAGAAGAAATACCTAGAGGAGGAAGAACGCACAGACGCACAGCAGCAAGAAGTTGAGAAAAAAAAAGTTAGGGCAGCGGAGGAAGAAAGAAGGAATGAAGAAGAAGAGAGAAAGAAAGGACTCGCGCTGATATAAATTCGTCAGGTTCGCTCAAGCGAACTGCCTAGGGTTTTCAAAACATCAAACACAACGCGGCAAGAGTTTTCTAGTGGTTATTGTTCAGTTAAATCTTTCCATGAACAGTGAAAACAAGTCACTGTAGAAATTTTTATAAACTTAAGTACATAGTGCAAAAGTGAACAATTTGACCAAAAAAATAATAAATAAAAAAAAATACTTGTGTGATCCACTCCCTCTTAATCTCCATGAGATAAACAAAATTGTTGCATAGGGAGCACACCCATCAACAAAAAGTTGAGCAAAATAGTTTCTTTTTTTTTTTAAATTATAAGGATGGGTTAAACCATCATGGGTGACTTTCACACTATTGAACATGGTAGCCTTCTCCAAATGAAAATTACCAATCAAGTGAAAGCTTTCACACATATTCATAGGTAGCCCTCTTCCTCCGATTTAACATTATTGCCACGACATCTCTCAAAGATAAAGATGGAGATAGCTATGAGAGGATCGAAGACGATCCGTGCAGTGCAAAAAAAAAAAAAAATGGTCAAGTGAAAAAGTGATTGTGCACTTAAATAAATAAAAACTTATGGAGTGTAGGGAATAAGAGAAATCCCTAAAGATTTCCATAAAGATTCAAACCGCGTTGAATCTAATGGTTTCGTGAAAATATCAGCAAATTGAGATTCAGTACGAATATGATGCAAAGCAATTGTTCCCTCCTCCACAAGATCACGAATAAAATGATGCCTAATATCTATATGCTTAGTTCGTGAATGTTGGACAGGATTCTTGGAAATATCAATTGCACTCTAATTGTCACAGAAAACAGTCATTGTTGTTTGTTTAATTCCGTAATCCTGTAACATCTGTTTCATCCAAAGAAGTTGTGTGCAACAACTTCCAGCAGCGATATATTCAGCCTCAGCAGTCGAGAAAGAAGTCGAAGTCTGCTTTTTACTATGCCAAGCAACCAAATTGCTCCCAACAAAGAAGCATCCACCAGAAGTACTTTTTCTAACAGTGGTTCTCATCGGAGTCCTAGCATGTTTCGAGGATTGCATTCCAAAATTTTTCAGCAGTTCTCTGGCATGTTTTGGTTGAGAGATGAAAACGCCAGATGAGGTTTGCTTAATTTGTAAACCCAGAAAGAAGGATAACTCTCCAACCATGCTCATTTCAAATTCTCTTGACATACTTTGAGCAAATTCTTCAGACAAAGATTCAGACGTCGAACCAAAAATGATGTCATCAACATAGACCTATGCGATAACAATGTTGTTCTTGTCTCTTTTAATGAACAAGGTCTTGTCAACACTTCCTCTCTGAAAATCATTCTCAATAAAAAATTATGTTAACCTCTCGTACTAAGCTCTTGGTGCTTGCTTCAATCCATAAAGAGCTTTTCGCTGTTTGTAAACATGAGTTGGAAAATGAGGATCTTAAATCCTTTTGGTTGTTCAACATATACTTCCTCATACAGGAAACCATTCAGAAAAGCACTTTTAATGTCCATTTGAAACAATTTAATATTCAGAAAACAAGCAATAACAAGCAACAATCGCACTGATTCCAGTCTAGCAACAAGGGCAAAAGTCTTATCAAAATCAATTCCTTCAATTTGAGTATACCCCTGAGCTACTAGACGAGCTTTGTTCCTAATCACTTGACCCGACTCATCAATTTTGTTTTTAAAGATCCATTTAGTTCCAATGACATTAGTATGAGTGGGTCTATGAACAAGCTTCCAGACTCGATTCCTTTCAAATTCAGCAAGTTCATCATGCATACCATTTATCCAAGAATTATCCACAAGAGCATCTTTAACACTTTTTTGTTCTAAAGTGGAAGCATGACATACATGACTTACCTCATCACGTACCTGTTTCCGAGTTTTCATAAGAGCAGAGATCTCACCGATAACCTTGTCCAGAGGATGATCTTTGATAACTTGGCCTTTTTGAGATCGAGGATGAATAGCTAAAGGAGAGGCACTCTTCTCTTCAAATTGTCAAATAATATCAGGTACATTGAGCTCAGAAGATGTATTCTTTGGACTATCAAGTTCAGCAGTTGAGATTGTTTCCTTTTGTTTTCCTGAATCTGGTTTAGTTTGGCTTTCATTTTCTTTTTCAACTTGTTCAGAAGAAGGAGAAAATATCAGTCATTCTTCATCATCAGAAAAATAATCAATAGTTCTTGCATCATCTACAACCACATTAATAGACTCATGACAATAGAATTTTTAAGATGAAACACTCGATAAGCTTTGCTTGTCAATGAGTAACCAAGAAAGAGTCCTTCATCACTTCTAGAGTCAAATTTTGACAAGTGTTCTCTATCCCGAAGAATGTAACACTTGCTGCCAAAAGTTCAGAAATATTTAATGTTTGGCTTGACTCCAGTCCATATTTCATATGGGGTTGTTTTTGTTCCTAGACGAAGATAGACACGGTTGATAACATAGACAGCTGTATTTACAGCTTCAGCCCAAAATCGTTGTGGAATATGTTTGCTGTGTAACATCACACGTGCCATCTCTTGTACCACTCGATTTTTTCATTCAACTACCCCATTTTGTTGTGGTATTTTAGGTGCAGAAAACTCATGTTTGATTCCATGTTTTGAACAAAAGGATGAGAAATCAGAATTTTGAAATTATGTTCCATGATCGGAACTTATCCTTGAGACGCGCCACGAAAATCTTTTCCTTTGTCTGCAATAAGCAAGGACCACAAATCATTAAACACATCAAAAGTTTCTGATTTATCACGTAAAAAACGCACCCATGTTAATCTGGAAAAATCATCAACTGTCAAAAATATGTATTTCTTACCACCAATACTTTCAACTTTAGTTGGTCCCATAAGATCCATGTGCAACAGTTCTAAAGGTCTTTCAGTGGTAAGTGAATCGACCTTTTTGTGCGGTGCTTTAATCTGTTTACCAACTTGACAGGGACCACAGACAGTATTCGGGGCTCTTTTGAGTTTGGGTAGCCCACGAACTAGTTCATGAGTTAACAATTTTTCCAGGTCTTTGTAATTCACATGGCCCAAACGTTGACGCCATAGTTCAATTTCACTCATGATTGCAAAATTACAAGACAATTCTTTCTCTGAAGAGACAACAAAATAGTTGTCCGGATTTCTTATTCCATGCAGCACTATTTTTCTCTTTTTGTCCACAATTATGCAATCTTTTGCTGAAAAATGGACCTCATGTTTGTCATCACATAACTGACTTATGCTCAAAAGATTTGTTCGCAGTCCATCAACTAAATAGACATTATTTACAGGAGACATACCTGGAATGGACACAATTCCTTTTCCAATAACTTTTGCCTTACCTCCATCACCGAAACGGACACTTTCACCATTGTAATCTTCAAAGGAGGTAAACAAGGCTTTGTTTCCTATCATATGTCTGGAACATCTACTATCCAAATACCACACGTCAGAATTAGTAGCACTAAGTGTTGTAAGGACCACATTACAGTGCATATCAGATTTACGGACCCAAATAGGTTTGGTCCTAATCTGTTGTGTAGTAGTGTTTTGCCTTCTACGCTGGTTTCTATTATAGTTTCTCAATTTATTACAGTGTGGTCGTATGTGTCCCTTAATCCCACAAAAGTGACAAATTGGAACAAATTTAGGTTTGGAAAAATTCTTTGGATATGAAGCATTTGGATAGACAGTAGGTTGTGCATTCATTGTAGGTCCTTGAACAAACACAGTTTTACCTTTGTCTTTCGAAGTGGAAGCACCTTGGACATATCCAAGTCCAGCTTTCGAGGAAGGTGGCAATTGATTTCCCAGAATTTCATTTAGCTTTGCTGATCCAATATTCATCCGGTTGATTGAAGCTTTCGCCGTTTCCAACTCATCAAGGGCCATCTTTAGTTTTCCAGCCAGATTATCCTTTCAGATTTACATGAGTTCAACTCGTTTTGCAAATTCAGCAATTCAGTTTCAGCCTTTTGAGACTTTTGTTACAGACGATCATTTTCTTGACCTACAAGAATCAATTTGTCAGACAAAATTGCTCGTTGATCCTCCAATTGTCCTACCTTGGACTGAAAATCAGTCAATGAAGTTTGTAGAGATGAGTTCTTTTCTTCCATGGCCTTCAATTTCAAGGCTCTCTTCTCACTGATTTTTGACATTCTCATAGATTCATGAAGCAACTTTTGATAATCTTTATCTCCTTCCTGTTCTTCATCAGAAATTTGGTTAATATCTAAATCATCTTCAGACTTAGATTCCTGCATAGAAGAGATGTTAGAGAGAGCCATGAACGCAACAAATTTTCCAGACTCACTCGAAGGTGAATCAAGTTCAGATACATCCTCATCAGATTCCTCATCCCAAGCAACATTGAGGCCTTGCTTTTATTCTTTTCTCTGCGATTTGCACACTTAGAAGCAGTGTGTCCATATCCTTGACATTCAAAACGTTTAATGGGCTTAGTTGTTCCTTTGATCGATTATGTTCAGTTTTGGGAACAAATTTTTCTTTGGAAGGAGGCTTGGGATTTGATGAGTCCTTCTTAGTAAAAGACTTTCTATGTTTCCAAATCTTTTTCAGTTTCCTCGCAAGATATGCCTCAAACTGTCCATCATCTGTATCAGTGTCAAGATTACAAATTTTCGGTTCATCAACTGAATTTGAGAACAATAGGGCAATATCATTTCCCTCTTTCTGATAGTGGTTTGCCTCAAAAGTCTGCAAATTTCCAACAAGTTCTTCAACTGACAAAGAATTGAAATCCTTATTCTCCTCGATGGCAACTACTTTTGGACAAAATCGTTCTGGGAGACACCTCAAGATTTTCTTAACGACTTTGTGTTGAGGAATAAGTTCTCCCAGATTAAAAGATGAACTTACAATTTTAGACAATTTAGTATTGAAGTCATCGAAAGTCTCAGATTCTTTCATGCGTATCGTCTCAAAAGCAATTGTTAAGTTCTGGAGTTTAGTTTGCTTGACAATTTCTGTTCCTTCATGAACAGTTTGAAGAAGATCCCAAGCAGCCTTTGCAGTAGGGCAAGCAGAAACCCTATGGAACTCAGTTGCAGTAATTCCATTATAAATAACATAAATGGCCTTATTATTGAAATTCGACCTGTTTTTCTTATCAGGAGTCTATTGGGCTCTGGGTTTTGGTTTCGTTTCCCCATCAACAACTATGTTGGGTTCAGTAAATCTTTCCACCACTATTTCCCAAACTTGGTCATCAATAGCCTTTAAAAATGCAATCATCCTTACTTTCCAGTAAGAATAATTGGATCCATCCAAAAGAGGAGGCTTGTTGGTAGATGTCCCTTCTCTATTGATATCCATTAGAGATCAGTAAAAAAAATCACACAAAAGGTTAGTGCAACCTGCTCTGATACCAATTGAAAAACTTAGATTTCTACCTTAACACAGGCAGAGGTCCCAATAATCTGATCTTTATCGAATATCAATCCTCACATGATTAAACTAGTAATTAACCCTAATCCAAATTAAAAGCATTCAACCACAAAGAGAAAGAGACGCAGGATTTTTACGTGGAAAACCCTGCTCGGGAAAAACCATGGGCCTTATCGTCCAGGCCAACAGGCAACCGAGTCTATTTGAATAAAAGTTACAAGATATGCTCACAATCCTTTCCCAGTTGTTGACTCAACCTAAGGACCCCGCGATCTTGCCGACTACACGCCGTTCACCTTCGTCGTGCTTGCAACAACCACCTTGAAAGCCTCTTCAAGATGTCTCTATATCAGAAGAGTTGAATGAAGCATGAACCCCAAAGCTTGAAAACCTTCAGCACATCAGATGATAGCCTTGGAGGAGGATGGATCTCTCAAGTTCTCTCTGAGAAATCTCTCAAGTTCGCTCGAGCAAACTGCTCTATGTTTGCAGACGTTCAGCGCAGAAATTTCATGGATCGAGCGATCTAAAAGGGCGGTCGAGCGATCTACTCTCTGTGAGATGTTCGCTCGAGCGATTATATGGTTCGCTCGAGCGACCTACTCTCTGACTTCAAAACTTTTATTCCAGAACCTTGATGGCTCGAGCGGACCAATGGTTGGGTCGAGCGAAGAGACCTCTGTCAAGGGTTCGCTCGAGCAAATGGAGGTTTGCTCGAGCGACCTCTGTTATTTCCAGAATTTTGAGAACTTCTCCTTGCAACGAATTTTATTCAAAGATGGGTAGTCCTTTTCTAAACAAAATACAAGTTTAAAGAATCCCGGTTTTATCCAATACTCAATGAATTAGCCAACAAAAAAAAAAACTTACAAACCCTCCATCCATTCATACATACTGGAATTAGCGGGCAGCCAAATGTGCTGCAATATGAGTACTTCACCAAAATAACATAAACGATCATAAAAAGACATGATGTAACTTGTAAGGGTCATTCTAGGGTCGACCATAGTAGACGGACACTAACCCACTTAATTTTCATAGGCTGAGCATGAAATATGAGCCCTCATTAAGGACTCAAAATTGTATGGAAAAGGTGGGGCAGGGTCGACTATGGGTGATTTCCTTGGCAATTGGTAGATTTCACCATAATGAGTCAAATATGACCTGCAAAATAATTAAAAAAAATTAGTTTGATCCCGACCATGAAAGGGCCCAAAATCAATCATGAAAAACAATGGGTAGGCCATAAAGGGCCAATTAAGTCTAATGGGTTGATCATGTCAGCCCTCATCAAGGGTTCAAATTTGGATGAAAAAGATGGGGCGGTATGGTCATTTTGGATTTTCCATAGCATGGGTTGATTTAACCCTAATGAGTCGAAATGTGTAAAATAAGACCTACAAAACCAAAATTCGCATGATCCTAACCATAAGGCCCCCGAAATCAATCACGAAGAAAAAGAATTGGTGCGATGCATGGGCCACACCCTAATCATATGGAAAGATGACAAATATTCTCATATTCAAGTTTTTGTTGAATGGGGTAGCTTGATTGACCTTGACAGAGCTCCAATGGGCTTTTCCTTGCTAAACCAAGATTGTAGCAGCAACATGAGGCTAGACCAGCACCTTTAGGGTCCGTTTGGCATTGTTCTCGTATTATTCTCAATTTTGTGCTTAGATCAGACTATGCTGAGATCGGATTGTGTCTAGTGTATACCCTACAAAATTTGTTAGGCAACATTATATTAAATTACTCTGCTGAGAATATATTGTACATAATTTGTTTGGTAACATTTTAAAAGTTGTGTTCCAAGAAATGGAAGCAAGAGATTCATATGATTTACAATGTGAGACTCAACTTTTATTGTTTGCAGTACTCTATTATTGTCGTATATGGGATCTTCCTGTAGAAATTAAACGTGGTACCCACCTTTAAAAATAAGAACATAGGACTCATATTCGTAGGATTTACAATATGGACCCACCATTATAGGAATTATAATGTGGGGGAGAATTTTTGTGAATGTAAATATGGGACCCACCATTAGTAATTTTGATGTCGCACACACCTTTGGATATTAGAATATGAGGCCCATATTCATAGGATTTACAATGTGGGTCCACCTTTTGTGATTGTGACCATATGACCCATATTTATAGGATTTACAATGCGGGCCACCTTTATAAGAATTATAATGTGGGGACATCTTTTTTATTGATTGTCACGGGACCCACTTTAAAAATTACAATGTGGTACTCACCTTTAAAAATTAGAACATAGGGCCACGTTCATTGGATTCACAATTTGGGAGTACATTCATAAGATTTACAATGTCTCGGTAATACTTTTTCGTGATTGTGACCATATAAACCACCTTTTCTGTGATTGTGGACATGTAACCCACCTTTAGAAATTACAACGTTGTGCCCAGCTTTTGAAATTAGAAAATGAGGCCTTATAATGTCGTCCCACCATTATAGGGATTATAATATGGGCTCACCTTTTGTGATTGTGCCCATGTGACTTATTCTAAAGATTTACAAATTGGGGTCACCTTCTTTGAGATTGTGAACATATGGGGCCTACCTTTAAGATAAGTGAGAGGATCTGGAGACTTTAAATGTTCTTCTTTAAATGGCAAGAGATAAGTAGGAAATATATGTGCTTGCAAGTTATTTAAAAAAAAAAAAAAAAATTTTTTGTTCCAACTTTCTTATAGCGGCGGGTTAAGATTTTGGGATTCCTTCAACCGAGAACAAAATTTGGAACAGTGATTTACACTTATCTAAAGGTAGGGAATCAACCTTCAAGAGCCCCTTATGCTCTTGTTTGGCAAGGTGCCACAAGGTTGAGGCGTTCTGTTGGCTAGCAATTGCTGTAAAAGTATCTACGGCAGATAATCTAGGAAGAAGAGGGCTGACAAGATCAAACATTTCAGATGTTTGTGTGATGTGTCGGGGGGAGGAAGAAACCATAGATCATCTTTTTCTCCAATGTAAGAATGCGACTATTCTTTTTCTCCAGTGTAAGAATGCGACTGTTGTGCGGAATCACTGCTTTGCTAGGTGTGGTATTGCTTGGTGTTGTCCGGGGTCGATTGGAGAAGAAACAGAGGCATGGTTTCCTGGATCATGTCAACCCTCATCAAGGGCTCAAATTTAGATGAAAAAAGGTGGACCAGGGTTGGTCGTGGTTGGATTTTCTATAGCATGGATTGATTTAACACTAATGAGTCGAAATGAGTAAAACATGACCTACAAAATCCCAAATTCGCATGATCCTAACCATAAGGCCCCCAAAATCAATCATGAAGAAAAAACTCTATGGGATGGGCCACACCCTAATCATATGGAAAGAAGGAAAATATTATTAGATTCAAAATTATGTTGAATGGGGTAGCTTGATTGCCCTTGACAGAGCTCGGTGGGCATTTCCTTGCAAAAGCAAGATTGTAGCAGTAGCGGGAGGTTAGACCAGCACCTTTAGGGCCTGTTTGGCATCGTTCTTGTAATGTTTTCAGTTTTGTATTTTAATTTGGTTGTGATTAGATTGGGTTGTGCTGAGAGTATACTCGACAGAAATTATTTGGCAACATTATATTAAATTACTTGACTGAGATTATGTTGTACATAATTTTTTTGGTAGTATTATAAAAGTTATGTTCCATAGAATGGAACCAAGAGATTCATATGATTTATTATATGGGACCCAACTTTTATTGTTTGCAGAACTATATTTTTGTCATACGTGGGACCCACCTATAGAAATGATAACGTAGTACCCATCTTTAAAAATTAATAGAATCTACATTGTGGACCCACCTTTATAGAGTTATAATGTGGGACCACCTTTTTATAAATGTAAATATGGGACCCACCGTTATAAATTACAACGTAATGTCGTACACACCTTTAAATATTAGAATATGACTGTCCATTTTCATAAAATTTACAATGTAAGTCTACTTTTTTTTTTTTTTTCCAAATGCACAAGAGGCCAAAGTATCAACTTAGCAGCTGGTGAGATAGTGGAAGTGTGTTAAATGGGCTATGTCTGACTGTTGTACTTGGAACATGGAAGGTAAGTCTCTGGCTCAGCTCCAGGTCGCCCACCACGTTAGAACACCGATAAGTCAAATCATGGTCAAACGAACTCGGAAAGGACCCAAATTTCGAACTAACATCTTTTGTGGCATTTCTTATAGTTTCTCGAGAGAGAACCATCAATTTGAAAACATCCCACCATATTTTCAAGAAGATAATTTCCCAAGAACACATTTTTTGGCAACAAAAAGTCTACACACCCCGGGGCAGACCCCGGGGTGGAGCACGACTCCCCATGGAAGCCGTTGGATCCCAGGTCGTGCTCCACCCCGGGGTCTGCCCCGGGGTGTGTAGCACGGCTGTTTTGGCAATCGTAGGGATGTATCCAGTCCTAACGATTTATGCCAAATCCAAATTTTGTTTTTATGTATTTGGACCCATGCCTTGACCTAACATGGGTCTAACTAAACAAACTACAAGAAAACAACATGGGACCTAAGAAAAAATGGGTCCTAAGAAAAAATAATTTAGCCTAATATAGGTTTAACATAACATGGTACTTAAGAAAAAATAATTTAGCCCTCTTGGCAAAGACTTACTAGAGTGCTTGTCTAACCAAGAACTTCTAAGTTCTAAGATCCTCAAAGCCAAGTATTGCCCAACAAAACTCTTTGGAAAGCTAAATTTAGGAAGGGCGACTCATGGTTCTGGAGAAGTTTTACGGAAGTAGCTGATTTTATTAATGATAATGTAGGATGGATTCTAGGCAATGAGAAAAATATTCAGCATGGGGATGTAATTGAATCCCTATTGAGGGAGGATTAAGAAAATCAGTTTTCAAAATATCTAACCCTAATTTAGTAGTAAAAGATCTCCTAAATAGTGAAAGCCAATGGAACAAACCTCTATTAAGGAGCCTATGAGATAACAATGCGGTTGTTGATAATATATTAAAAAGAGGCATTCGGCGACGAGTCCCTAAACATTTCACTTTATGGCCTTAGATCCACAATCTTTTTTCATAGAATGATAGGTCATTTTTTCAAATTTGAAGACCTAAAATGTCTACTTTATCCTTTCTTCAAAATCATATCCCACGATTAGTGGGATATGCCATTAAAAATGGTAAACTACCATTTAATTGGCCATGATTAATGAAATCCCATTAATGAGATTTTCAAATAAATACTAAAACAACACAAATAAATTTCAAAAAATAGAAATAAATTCAAAAGAACGCAAATAAATTTCAAAAAATGCAATAATTTTAAAAAATGCAATAAATTTCAAAAGAACGCAAAGAAATTTAAAAAGATGCAAATAAATTTCAAAAGATCCAAATAAATTTTAAAAAATATAAATAAATTTCAAAAGATGAAGATCAATTTCAAAAGATCCAAATAAATTTCAAAATATCCAAATAAATTTCAAAAAATGTAAATAAATTTCAGAAGACACAAATAAATTTCAAAAGACGTAAATAAAATAAAAAAATATAAATAAATTAAAAAAATGCAAATACATTAACCAAAACTAAAATAAACCAATTTTCCAAATTTCAGAAAACTTTGCCAAAAACTCAAGTATTTTTGTCAAAACTCAGTTAAATTTATTTCAAAAAATACAAATAACTTTCAAAAAACACAAATAAAATTCAAAAACAAAAATAGATCTAAGCAAATACAAATAAATTTGCCAAAAGCACAGAAAGATTTGTTCAAAAACTCCGTTAAAAATTTTAAAATGGAGATAAATTTGTCAAAAACTCAGCTATATTTTTCAAAAAATCAAATAAATGTGCCAAAAACTCAGATAGATTTGTTTAGAACTCATATAAATTTTTTCCAGAACTTAGATAAATAGCTAAAAACTCATATAGATTTGTCCATAACTCAGATAAATTTATTTCAAAATTCAAATAAATTTGTGCAAAACTCAAATAAATTTGACAAAAAATCATAAAATCATATAAATTTGACAAAAACTCGTATAAATTTATCAAAAACTCAAATAAATTTGACAAAAACTTAAATAAATTTCACAAAAATCAGATGAATCGAATAAAAACTAAGATAGATTTGTCAAAAATGATATAACAACCCTGCTGCCTTCCTTCTTTCGCGATGGCGCAGCAACTTCTATGTAGGACAATGAGAAGCTCCTTCTCTGATGACGGCGGTCGATCTATGTAACTGAGGATCTTCCTCGGCAAGTGCAAGGGAATTTCAGAATCCTCTGTTTTGCGATGGTTTCGGTTTCTGCAAAGATTCTGGGTTCTGCAAGCCTCTTCAAACAGTAACAAAACGCAAAAGTCCAGTGGAGTCTAACGGCGACCCTCTTTTGTTTCTGCAATGGATTCTAGTCTAACCTTTGCAATAATGGTCCTCTCCTCCGGCAACTGGTAAAGATAACAGCCCTGCTGTCTTCTTTCTCTGACGATGGCTCATCAACTTCTATGCAGGACAGCGAGAAGATCCTTCTCCGACGACGGCGATCGATCTATGCAACTAAGGATCTTCCTCAACAAGTGCAAGGAAATCTCGGAATCCTTTGTTTTGCGATGGTTCTGGTTTCTACAGAGATTCTGGGTTTTGCAAGCTTCTTCAAACAACAACAGAACGCAGAAGTCCAGATCCTTGTGCTTCTTCTTCGTCTCTAGCCACGACAAGGTGGCTCAGAGCAGTGGTGAAGGGTGCGGCTGTGATTCCAACGGCAACCCTCTTTCGTTTCCGCAATAGAGTCCATCCCAACTAGACAATCGTTGAAATTTTAAAATTTTATGCCTAATCAATTGAAAGGGCAAATCAGTCATGGAAATTTCTGATGTGGACCTCTCGTCAAACTATGTCCATCTGTATGGACTACAAGCCTTAGAGAAAAAGTTGGTGGACCGGCGGCTTTACAAGACCGTGATGAGGGACCTCTAGCTAATTATCCCTATTAAAGAAATCTATATTCCTTGGCAAAGAAGGGATGACAATAGCATTTGGCCTTGAAGTAAGAATGGTGAGTTCTCTATTGCGTTGGCCTACAAGGTTATGTAGAAAGACAATGGAAGACAAAAGGCAGCAGTAAAATTCACAAGCATTGTTATTTGATCCAGCTGATTTTTGGTTTGTCAACCTGTAGAAAAATGAAGGTATCACAATACAGAATTGTGATTCATTAGTCTCAAATTTTGTTCAACCCCTTGTCCCTACAACCTCGTTTTGCAGGCTTCACGAGGGCTTGCCCTGCCCTGGCCCAGTACCAGCATAGTTGGGCCCGAGGGGGAAGAACCCTTTTGATCTCGTTCGTTCTTTCTTCGCTTCAGGGTTCACAAGGCCAAGGAGAGAGAAACCCCGTTTGTTCTTTCGTTCGTTCCTTTCGAAGAAGAAAGAAGTAGGAAATCACTGTATCGTTGAGAAGACAAGATCGGATGTTCTGATAAATTCATCTGATGCCATCTGATTTTTAGCTGCAGCGACTAATCAGGTTCCTGCTCTCTCTTTCAACTACTAGACTTGATGGGGTGTTCTGAAATCCCTCTTTGTTTCTTTCATTCTGGTTTTCTGAAATCGATCGAAGAAGAAGAATTGGTGGTGGGGGGCCTTTTCTTCTGCATCTGAAACAATAGGAAAAGAGATCTGAGCCTTAAAGATTCCTTCTTTTTCATGGAAAGAAAAGAACCCAAGTCTTTCTTTTGAATGGAACAAATAAAGAAAGAAGAGGAATCTCTGTGCGCTGATACTAAATTGATGCAAACCCTGAAAAAGGTTTGGATTGAAATGCCGAAATAAAATAAGCTAGGAATGATGTCTCAAAAGACTCTTACAAGGAGGAACGAACCCAAAAGAGAAAACACAATCTACGATGGGAATTTATATTATTCTACCTTCTTGCTTTACGATTACTGGCCTTACCCTAAAACAGAAAACTACTCCCGAGTCTTAACCTAATCCAGCTTCTATTGAAAAGAAATCACAACTTATTACAGAAATAAGTAAATAAAGAGTTGATTAAACTTGTAAACCCTTCAAGACTTCATTTTGATTCTTTTTTTTTTTTTTTTTATGCAAGCCCAGAGCATATTTGCTGATGTTCTTAGTCTCTAGGGGTAACTCAGTTGGTTAGGGACAATGGGGGAGAATGTGTGAATTTGAGTCCTCAACGTAGCAAAAATATTAGATGTTGATCTTCGATTTCTTCTTTTATTGGAATACCCATGAGCTTACTCTTATGTGTTGATTCATGATTCTATCCTTTCTCATAACTCAACTCATCTGAAAATGTGCATCTCAACGTGTCCTTTAGCTTCTTTTAGGGGTTTTTTTTTTTTTTTTGGTCTATTAAGATTCAACTTCGTAAAATGAAGCAAGTTTAACTGGTGTATTACATAAAAGTGACTGTTTAATTGAAGTGGCACTTGATGATTAAATAACACTCATCTCGCTTGCTTTCAATTTTCCGTCCTGGCACTAATCCTAATTGTGACATCCAACTCTAACCCTTGGGCTTGTTCTTTATTTGTTTTTAGATGTCAAAACCTACTGCGCTATGTCACTAGGTCCTCAATATTTACAAATTCATCTACTCTACTATCTGGTTGTTCCAATGAGATCCAAGATCAGGACCCGCTTGATGGGTCTACATGATCTCTAATTTTGAGATCCCTATCATTAGTATAGATAGTCTCTAAATTAGTAGAGTTGCTTAGTATATTTACTTCCTCAATTCTATTTTGATTAAGATTAGGTGGTTTCTTATTTTAGAATGTCTTGGTTATTAAGAAAGAGTGTTACTCTATATATAGAGGAGTCCCGTATTGTAATGTTTATGTTATATTGATAATAAAAGTTGAGAAGTGTTCTTGTGAGTTCCCCTTTGGGGTATTTCTCCTAAGTGATCTTAGGGTTTTAAGTCTTAGGGGTCGATCTCACCGTCAGAAGAGTAAATCTTCATTGTGGCCTCCGGACTGCGCCATCACTGGTTCACTAAACTTGCACTGTGTACTCTGTGAAGCAGTGCAGGGAACAAAGGAGGTAGCCAACGGGCTATTCTCCAAGCCAAACGGTTTTGGTAGGGTGTCTTGGTCTCACACCTCAGATAAGAGAAAATCTCATGATGAGTAAACTCAATTTTTCATTAATTTATTTATGTCCCAAAGAAGGGATTACATCCTTTATATAATTGAGTCTCCATAAGCTATATAATTTTAGAAACTACTAAATCTATGAGTCTAGAAACTTAGTAAATGCCTAATCACAAAAATACTTAATTCTAAGAAATCAACTAATTTTAGAAAACCTATTAGAATAGGAAACTGCCGATCTTGGAGACTTTCTTTATTATTGGGACTTATGGGCTTTGGGCCTTTTGGAATAAACTTTCAAAAGGGACCCATTAGTTTGGCCTACATCAGCTCTCCCCGGCTTGGAGAAACTCAACTTCTACGAGTTGTCAGCTTAGCACCTCTCGTACAAATCTGGATTGAGTCTCTAAAAGTCTGTGGCGATGATCCATGTAGCTTCAGAAAATAGTTTACCTTTCCACTTGACCAAAAACTTGTGATATCCGCCAGTCTTTGTTGACCCTAGTTGGTCATCATAGACATTTTCAATTTCTTCTCGAGGAACTAGAACTATGGGAAGTTGGATATCTTTCTCTTCAAACGATTCATGTTGATAATGCCCATGATAAATTGTGAGATCTTCGATATTGAATGTAGAACTGATATTCATGTTTGACGAAAGATCGAGCACATAGGCATTGGAGCTGATTTTCTTCAAAAGCTTGAAAGGACCTGCACTTCTAAGATAGAGGTTTTTGTAAGTGCATGTGGGAAACCGTTTTGGCTTGATTCGCGGCATGACCATGTCTCCTTCATTAAATTCAACATCGCGCCTGCGAGTGTCCACGTGTTGTTTGTAAGTGTCATTGCTTTTGGCAATCTGTTGACGGACCTCATCATGAACATCCTTCATGTGCAGGACAAATTGTTTAGCTTCTTGGCTAGGCCTGGCTTCAACTGGTAAAGGACTCAAGTCAATCGGAAGATGCAGCTAAATGCCGGTGACAACTTCAAATGGTGATCTTCCAGTCGATCTGTTTACGGAGTTATTATAGGCAAACTCCGCCATGGATAAAATAAGATCCCATGAGGCAATGTGTTCTTCAACAAGACATCGAAGAAGATTACTCAAGCTGTGATTGACGACCTCAGTCTGGCCATCAGTCTGATGATGGTAGGCACTGGAGTACTGGAGCTTTGTCTTCATCATATGCCATAAAGTTTTCCAAAAGAAGCTCATGAACTTAGTATCTCTGTCCGACACTATAGTCTTGGGTAGGCCATGAAGACGAACAATCTCTTTGAAGAAAAGGGTGGCAACCTTTCTGGCATCTGCTGTGTTTGCACAAGGGATAAAGTGTGCCATTTTGAAAAACCTGTTCACCACAACAAAAATAGAATCTACCCTTCTTGTAGTCTTTGGTAAGCCCAAGACAAAATCCATGCTTAGATCTTGCCAAAGCTCATGTGGAATAGGAAGGGACTAATACAATCCAACGTTCTTCTTATGCCCCTTTGTGAGCTGGCATACCCTGCATAGTACACAAATTCGGGTAACATCTGTCTTCAGTCGGGGCCAAAAGAAACGATCTTCCACAAGTGCCAAAGTCTTATCTCGCCCTAGATGTCCACTGCATCCACCTCCATGCAACTCTCGGAGGACAAACTCACGGATAGACATTACGGCAAACACAACTGATTTCCATGAAACAAATAACCATCATTGATAGAAATTTTGGGATGGTCAGAGAACTCACCATTAAGAAGGGCTTTGTAGATGTGGCCAAAGTCATGATCATCATGATATTCTCTGCAAATCTCTTCAAAGCCTGTAACTGTGACGGAAATCGTCGTGAGCAGGTGAGAACGATGACTTAAGGCATCTGCAACCTTATTTTCCGCTCCTGACTTATGACGCAATACAAATGTGAATTCCTGCAGATATGTGCTCCATTTGACACGGATAGCGCTCATCTTTTTCAGTGAGTTTAGATGCTGTAAAGCTTCATGATCAGAGTACAACACAAATTGTTTCCCGATCAAATAATGACGCCAATGACAAAGAGCTTGTACAACTGCATAATATTCCAAGTTATACGGCGAATACTTTTTGCGAGAGTCAATCAATTTCTCGCTAAAGTAAGCAATTGGGTGACCATTTTGACTTAACACTCCGCCAATACCAACTTGCAAAGCATCACAACTAACTTCAAAGACCTTGTCAAAATCTGAAGGTTTCAAAATCAGTGCCTCTGTCATTTTCTGCTTGATTTGTTCAAAAGCACGAGTGGCTGCATTAGTCCAATTGAAGTCACCTTTCTTCATACAATCAGTTATAAGAGTCATAATGGTGCTGAAATTGCGAATAAATCTCCTATAAAAGGTGGCCAACCCATGGAAACTTTTTACTTCATTGATAGTTTTGGGAAGAGACCAATCGATGATTGCATTGATCTTCTCTGTATCAGCTTCTACTCCTTGGGCCGATACAACAAATCCCAAGAATATGACTTTAGAACTTAAGAATGTACACTTCTTCAAATTAATGTAAAACTTCTCTTTGCGAAGTGCACGCATCACATACCTGAGGTGATCAAGATGTGCATCCTTGGACTTGTTGAAGATCAAGATGTCGTTGAAATACACAATGACGAATTTACCGAGGAAGGGCCTTAGAAGCTATGTCATAACTCTCATGAAAGTGCTGGGAGCATTGGATAAGCTGAACGACATGACTAACCATTCATATAATCCATCTTTAGTCTTGAAAGTTGTCTTCCATTCATCTCCTACGCGAACAAGGATTTGATGATATCCGCTTCTAAGATCAATTTTGGAGAAGATGGAAGATCCGGCCATCATATCAAGCATATCATCCAACCGAGGTATTAGAAACATGTACTTAATGGTGATCTTGTTAATTGCTCGACTGTCGACACACATTCTCCAAGAACCATCTTTCTTGGGTGTCAAGAGGGCTGGTACCGCACAAGGACTCATGCTTTCGCAAATGTAGCCTTTCTAGAGGAGCTCTTCAACTTGCCTTTTCAATTCTGTGTGTTCTGTAGGGCTCATGCGATAAACAGGTAAATTAGAAAGCGATAACCCGAGGACCAGATCAATTGCATGCTGGATGTTTCTCATAGGCAGCGGCTCTTTTGGGAGATCTGTTGGAATCAAGTCTTTGAAATCATGCAACAAGGACTTGATTTCCTGTGGCGTAGAAACTACTTTCACATCTTTTGCCTTTTTGAATTCTTGTGGGATAAGGGCATAAACAACTCCTTGCTCTTTACTCTTTTCTTCAAATTTCCACAATGAAAGGATGCGAGAATTAGGCTGTGATGCAGTTTGTTTTGCCGAAATTGATGGTGATTGCTTTGACGGGGCAGTAGGAGGCTTAATTGGAAGAAGAGTAACCTTGCGACCTTTATACTTAAAAGTATGGGTGTTTTTTTCTCCATCACTTTGAACTTTATTATAAAAAAGCCAAGGCCTTCCCAATAGAATATGAGTAACATTCATGGGGATACTATCACGCCAAATAGAATCTTCATAACCACCAATTCGAAATGTTACCTGGCACTTCTTAGTCATTGGAATTGCTGAATCATTTACCCAAGAGACATTGTAAGGCTTTGGGTGTTTTTCTATAGGAAGCTTCAACTTGTCAATTACTTCTTGGGAGATCACATTCATCTCGCTTCCTCCATTTATGACGAGATTACACAATCTGTCACGACATTTTGCCATATAGCGAAATATGGTAGTTCTCCTCCAATCTTCAGCTTTTTCTTCAGTAGTAATGAAGAGACGACGAATGAACTATGTCCGTCCTTTTGTTTCAGCTTGATAGAAGGATTGATCTTCTTGTTCGGGCGAAGGTTCCTGCTCTTCATATGGTGTTTCAGCTTCAATTTCTTCATCAACAGGTTCCGAATCATAGGCATCTTCTTCATTATGTGCATAGTGAAGATTCTTTGACCCTGGGCATTCAGAAGCATAGTGTCCTTTGCATTTGCATCAAAAGCACTCGATGTCCTGCTTTTGTCGTGAAGAATTTACAACATTCTTCCCTTTGCAAAATTTGCAGGTCTTGCTTGATTTTGAAGAGGTGCTTGCCGGTTGGAATTTTGTGGAGGAGGTTGTCGGATTGAGTTTTGTGCTAGAGCAACCTGTTGATAGGTCGTATCGGAGTTCCTCCTTTGGAGAGGTTCACCAAAACACCTTGAATATGGATATAGCGCAATTGATCTTCGACGCGGAGTGCCAAGCGATGAACTTCTTCAATGCTGTAAAAGGTGTGAGTAGTTAACTCCCTTTGGATCTCCTTACGCAATCCGTCCTTATATTTGGTGATAGCATGTCGATCAGTTTCAGACACTTTGCATCGCACCATGAGATCATGAAACCTTTCTGTGAAATCATCTACAGTGGAGGTCCCTTGTCTACAGTCAACTAGTTGATCATAGAGGGAATCAAGATAGTCAACCGGTAGATATTTATCCTCAAGTTTCTATTTCATCTCCTCCCATGTGTTGATAGAACGTCTCCCATAATTAGCATTCCTGTCATCAATACTCTCCCACCAAACACATGATGCACCCTTCATCTTCATCTTGACAAAGGAAACGCGTTTGTCTTCTTCTATATTGTATCATTTAAAATAATCTGCAAGGGCTGTAATCCAGTCGGTGAAGACTTTCACATCCATGCGTCCAAAGAAATCAGGAACATCAACACTTACCTTCTTGGTGATGTCATCTCGTCAGCCATGACGGTCTTCATAATCAGTTTCATCCATAATACGCTCCATAAATTGCCGACAAGTTTCCTGCGGTTCACCATTGATAGAATTTTCCACATTTGCCGGACGGTTGTTTCCTCCTTGTGATTTACTATCATCTTTGTTGGTGGAAGCTCCAGGGTTAGGGTTGTCATTGTTCTGGTTGCTCGGATGAGGCGTGCTCTGAAGACGTTCTCCAACCCTATCCATATGGTCCATTAACTCCATAATGTAGCTATGGTCTGTGAATTACCTTTTGAATGTGGCTCGGATAGTTGGGATCGGGTTAGAACCCTATCCATTTGGTGCGGGTAGCTGGGATCGGGTTAGAAATGCTTACGTCGGGATCGGGTTAGAAATGCTTACCTGCCTTTTTTTGTTTGTTTGCCGCTACTTGATGTTGGGCCGGGCTAGACCAGAACTAGGGCCATGAAGGTGGGCCTGGGCTAAGAACCACATGACCGCCGCTGCTGGGGAATTGGTCCACGTGTGGTGCCTCGGGACTGATGTCAGCAATTGGAGAAACCAAAGGACTTCACAAAAGCCCCTTTCGTTCCTTCTCGCAATGGAGAAAGGAGTAGAGGCCGAGAGGTCTGACGGAGAGGGAAGGGGCGAGGACGGTGGAAGCTGAGGCGTGGCAGGGTTGCTGACGACGGGGCGGCGACTTCAAAGGTATGGTTTTTTTTATTTTTGGTTTTCTCTCTCTCCGTTCTGTTCTCTTTCTCTTTTTTTTTTTTTTTTTTTTTTTTTTTTTGTATTTCTCTTCTATGGGGTATGGTGATGGAAACAAAGGGATGAAGTTCGGTCGGGGTGTGCGTGGCAGAGGCAGGGGTGATTTGGGATGATTTGGCGATTTTTAGGTTTTTGGGAAAATTGATGTAGGGCTGGGATTGAGTTCAGGAGCGGCTGGGGCTGGTTTCGGCTTTCTGGGAAGGGATGCTGGTTTCGGTTTTCTGGGAAGGGATGTTGATGGGGCTGGTTTCAGTGGCTGCAGGGATGAGAGGAATGAGAGTGGTGGGTCTTCTGATGGGTTTCAAGGGATGGGTCGTGGGCCTTAGGGTTGGCATTGTGGGTCGGTGATTAGGATGATGAGTGGTGGTGATGATACAGGTTACAGAAAATAAAATAAGAAGGGTGGATATCGGATTACCTAGGATCGCCGCGCCGTTCAATTAAATCAGGGCAGGGTACAAAGGAGGTAGCCAACGGGCTATTCTCCAAGCCAAACGGCTTAGGTAGGGTGTCTTGGTCTCACACCACAGACGAGAAAATCTCACGATGAATAAACTCCAAAATTTTCATTAATTTCTGTATGTCCCAAAGAAGGGATTACGTCCTTTATATAATTGAGAGTCCCCATATAACTTTAGTAATCAAGCTATATAATTTTAGAAACTACTAAATCTATGAATCTAGAAACTTAGTAAATGCCTAATCTCAATAATTACTTAACTCTAAGAAATCAACTAATTTTAGAAAACCTATTAGAATAGGAAACTGCCGATCTTGGAGACTTTCTTTATTGTTGGGACTTATGGGCTTTGGGCCTTCTGGAATAAACTTTCAAACGGGACCCATTAGTTTGGCCTGCATCACTCTGTCTCTAATATGTTAGTTTTCATCCTATTTGACGCCAAAGCTGTTTCCAAAGTCTTTTTTTTTTTTTTTTTTAAGTTGACAAGCATTAATGTAAGGAGAATCAGCTATTACCATGCCTAAGTTGTAGCTTTCTATTTAGTTGCTTTCTTTTCTGACTAGTTATTACCTTGTCATCTCCAAACAACCACCAAAGGAGCTTCATCTTGGATATCTACAGTTAAGTTTTCCATACCTAAGACGAATAACTGGAGCTCAAGGCGGACTCTTGGTGCAATATAGCTCCAACTGGGAACTCCAATTTCTCCTTGCACACAGTTCTCATTGTTGCCACTGCAACATAAATGTCATATAATTACAATATAGCCATTCATGGTGCATTTTCTCAAATCTATTTTTGCCATATCAATTGCCTTGGCACCTTATAGGTATCTTTTCTAAGTCAATAAAATCACATGTAAGTTCCTCTCCTCTATATGTACTTTTCCGCAGGAAATCGTGATTGGACTTTAGGGCACGTTTGGTAACAAGAGAGGAATCCTCTATTTAGAGGAATCTTTGCGTCCGCAGAATTAGACTTTCTGTTTTGAGGATTTATAAGAGAGAGAATTCATCGCATTCCACGTTTGGCGAGCACGGAGGAATCATAGATGATTCTTTCAGATCCAAGTTTGGTAACAAGAGAGGAATCCACAATATATATATATATATATATTTTTGAATTTCTCCATCTCAAATCCATTTAACATAACCCAGAAAATATTCCTTTCCATATCCTCTAATCCATCCTAAAAGGCAAAAAATCATTTTGTACACACAAAAGAATCTTTGAAAATTTTGACATAATCTCCCCTTAATGGGAGAGCTTTTATTTTTTTACCTATTTAGGTATCTGTAAAATGAAACATTATATAATAACCTCATTTTGCAACAATCTATGATCTTCAATAAATCAATTTCATAAGATTGATGAATTGCAGCAGTACCAAATATAACTTGTAGAAGCACCCTTTGCCATGGCAATCAGGTGAGACTTTCACTATGAAAATGTCTCGGAATGTTCTACAAATCCATGTTGCCCATGTATCAATGTGTCTGTCTATCTCAATCACATTTGCTAATGAGAAAACCAAATCTTACTTGGCATAGACTATTAAGATCAAAGATACATGCAGAATAATAGAATACAAAAGGTTAAAGGGAACAAGCCATAAAATGTCCAGCTGCACCGACATATGAAAAGCATTTCAACCACATTATCTATGGACACAGCGTTAATTCTTAGATCATCCGTTCTTTCCTCATTTCAACTTCCCTGCAATATCTCCACTATAAGGTGCAACATGGTATCCATACTGATGGATAACAGAGAAAATGACCATTTCTAAGCACACTAGGACATTTTGCAGAGCTTCTTGAATATGCTCAACATCTAACCAGAAGTGATGCGATTTGATTATCCCCAATGCAACTAAGATTTCAATCACAATGCCCTGACAAATAATAAAGAAACAACAACGAATGGAACTGTCAGTAACGGAGTAATCATATTCCATCTATGTGGTAAGGATGCCCATGTTATATACATATAATTCAGGCTGGATGAACACAGACTGCAACACAAGCATTTAGTACTGAAGCCCTCCCACCAAGGAAATTTGACAATTATTACCACAATGCATACAACATTGCAAGTCATGAAACCAAGTCACGGTAGAATTTCTCAAACACCACCATACATGAACAACAAACACAACACCCATTGAAAAATATTAGAAAAGTTTGCATCCATCAGAACCAATCCATTAACAAAGAGTGAAGTGAGTTTTTTTTTTTTTTACAAAAGATAATTATATTTTTCCAATGGAAAGTGCTAAATACACAAAAAAATTAGGAGCAGCTCCACCCCACTTGCATCTTAGCTTAGAGACACAACTGAGGTGGAGCTGGACCACCCAAAAAGCATGCCCAGAGGATGGGCCAATCAAAAAACCTCTCCATCAGTCCCCACTTACAAAATTATTTATAACAAAAAAAGAAGGAAGACCCCAAAATCTTTCAAGGTCTCCTTCCCCCCCTAGCTTCCCACATGTCTTTAGATAGATTCTCTCTAAAATCTATCATAAATTGTCTATCCGCATCACTAGGACCAGCAACAATATCCTCTTCGATATCGTGGTTTTGTTCATCGTTAAGATCAGCCTCTTCCATCATCTCATTTAGTGCTTCTCTGATTAACTCATCATCAATATTCCATCGATGGATAAAGTTGTGTACAACACAACATGCCACAACGATCTTCACTTGTGTCTTGATAGGATATCTTGGAGGAGTTTGGAGAAGGGCAAATCGCTGCTTTAGCACCGCAAATGTTCTCTCCACTATATTGCGTAGCTTTGCATGCCGCAAGTTGAACAATTCATGTTCAGTTTTAGGCGCTTGTGCTGTGGACCATTCTTTAAGGTGATACCGAACCCCACGAAATGGCGCTAAAAGCCCTCGCGTATTTGCATAACCTGCATCTACAAGGAAATATTTTCCTACAAAACAAAATTGGGACAGTCATGTTATGCCTTAAACATAATAGGCTTTATGCATTTAATGACAAAGGGCTAAAAGTTTACTACCAGTTGGAACGCGTAACCTATTCTGGGCCCGTCTCCAAACCACATGCTGTAGAATCTTCGAATCCGATGCCGATCCTTCCCATCCAGCGCAGATATACTGAAAACACATATCAAATGATACAACGGCCATAACATTTTGTGACAATCCTCCCTTCCTATTACGAAAACGGACTTGATCTTCAAGTCTAACCCATGCTGGGATATGTGTACCATCTATTGCTCCGACGCAATCCTATAAACAAATACAACATGTATCACCATATGGCATATAGTTTTTTGCAATTCATTATCATAAAACATTTACCTTGACAGATGGATAGAACAATTGATTATTTGCTATCTCAGGTGGACACTCCCCTTCGAACTGCTTCACATAATATGGCGCGAGTTTTATAATTGCATCCAGTGTCAAGTTAAAGTATCGGCTAATTGTCTCTCCTGAATGTTGAAACAAGCTCTGCATTACATGATTTCTTTGGCTGTGGCCGACAGTGAATGAAAATATTACCAATTGCTCTTCCACTGACACTGCATGAGAATCTCTTAAATGCCCCCTGTGCTTTAGCTCATTGACTAATAGTAAAAAACAACCACTACTCATTCTGAATATATCAAGACATTTACGAGGGTGTCCAGTTAAGATCTCATTGAGATAAGTCGTTCCACTTTGTGCAGATTCATGAACTTTATCTTTGGTTAGATATTGGTAACGGTACCATAAAAGACATGTTGACATAACAACACTAGTTAATAGTAACAGAAGATCCTGTCTATCCATGCTGCTGGTGAAGATAGATATAACCAATTGAAATAAGTCATGACATTCCATAAAGTCGAATAAAAGTGTTCGTGACATTCCAACAATAAAAAGACAGTGTTAATATAGTTATACATGATCAAAAAAATAAAAAAATAAAAAAATGAAAGCATGTATGAATCCAACAAACCAACTATGACCAGCAATTAGAAGTCCAAGATAATAACCCAAAACACCAGCGTTAAACATGTTAAGGAAGTTAGTTGGTATAAAGAGCTTGCGATATTCGTTATCTAAGGCCAAAAATTGCGAGGCCTTCTCTTCATTTTCTAGTTGTTGAAATGCCCTTGACTTCATTACCGGCTCTAGATCAAGGGGTAGTATTACTTCCCACACCTTCTTCATTCGTTCTTCAGATGTATTCTTTGCCATTATGTGTATCGCATCTGTCATGTTTTGGGCGACTGCCACCATTGCATCCCCTGCGCTTTGGCGCCTTGTTGTTTGACGAGAGGAGCCTCTAGGGGCGGCACTACGCCCCCTATCTGTAGAGATGTGCTCATCTCCAACCTCCTCGGTATTTGGGGTGGCATCATTGTCATCATTCGGGTCATGTCCATCCAAGGCATCGTTATGTATGGAAGGTGGTGATTGAGTAATATCATTTGCAACTAATTCATCTCGACCATCGGCGATTGAGTCGCCAAATATTTCGCACATGATGTAGTAGTCGGGCATGGTCCTAGACCTATATATGCTGGCTCCAAGATGTGCCTGTGTTCCAAAATAATAACAAAGGAAAAAAAATTTATACTTGCATTTCCCAAAAAGATTTTATAAATTGAATAAAGATCTCACCACTATGTAATCATCCCACACCCCTGCTTCCGCAGTGACTTTTTTCCTTTCTTCGTCCCATCCAAACCCACTTAAGTTTAGCATAGCCTTCATCGCGCTATACTATTTTTTGTAGCTCTTCAACCTATTCTTCAACTTATCTTTGCTGAATTCTGGCCCAAACTTTGTTTGCATTTCCTTTGATATCAGACCCCATCCCTCTGAGGTAAACCCCCCAGGAATAACTTTGCCTTCTCTACGCATTTCAAGCATGATGTGGAGGAGCGCTACACCATTAGTGCCTGTCCACTTCATGTTTCTCAAAGTAGGTCCTCTTGCAGCTAGAGAGCTACTTGGTTTAGACATCCTACATTTTTCATTAAATGTTAAACAAACAAGTTTTACATATATGCTGATTTGGAATACCGCCCATCTTTTGATTAGAAAAAAACACTCAAAAGTTTCTTGCCATAATAAAGTTGAACCCTACCTATTTCCCATAAACAACATTTTATGGGTGCCCATAAACTATGAGACCTTCAAATTTATCTTTCATCATCTATCATGAAAGTCATATCCCTAACTATTACTACCGACTTGAAGCTTGTCTTGACCCAGTCTATTTACGTATAGGGCATAGCATATCATATTTTCTGATGGCTTCTCCACATAGATTTATTTGTACTAGCCAACAAGCAAAGCTACTAACAGCTGACATGTTGATAGATAAAAGAATAAGTTCAGATCATGAATATGAATATCTATTTATGAAGTAGCGGATCATGAATATGAATATCTACGAGAGTGATGGTATAAACGTATAGGTGAGCATGTATCCACCATTAAGAAACACAAGCAGAGTGGTTGGTAAGCAGTTTTTTCAGCCCCAAGACACCACTATAAATAGCATGCTCTTTTAGAAAAAAAATAAGTTCTATTTTTTTTCTCTGCATTATATAGCTCGTTACAATTCCCATGAGCAGTTACTATGCATGTTAAATATGAAATTGAAAAAATTTGTGACAGTGAGACCTGACATGTTCACACTGATAGTATCATCAGCTAAGCATTAACCAATTTATATTTTGTATCATACTATTCACCCTCCACCCCATAGTATCAATCTACATTGGGGCCAGCAATTTCAAATATGATGGCTTTTGGTGTACTATATCAAAAGCAAAGCCCACAAGATCACACCATACTCACATCTTCACAAGCAAAAAAGCAGAACAAAAACTAGTAAATGGATCATTAAAAAATGGGACAAACAATAATTTGAGAACAAGCAAGATGTCTCGTGCATTGATTTAAACCATGGAACCAAGACATATAGACTTTGACTGTGACCATGTAAATATGAATTAATCTATCAATTGCACATATCAAATTAGGTAATGCATAATATGCATTTGTCCCCACAATAGCCCAAACGGTCCACAAAAATGGATTGGCCCACTCACAGCTGAATGTGCAACCCACCATCCCACTGAATGAGGCGTTCATCAATTCCAGCAAACAACCCCTTTGAGAAATTGGGCACTTTCGATTCTTAAAATCAATACTATTAAAGATAGATGGTACAGTTGAAGATCCTAAAAAAATCAGAAACAACATCTTAGAAGAATCAAGGGGGGTTCTCTTCATCAAAATCTTCAAGTCCCAGGATTGTCGTGTGTTCAATAAACTCCCAACCACAATCAACTGACAAAAATGCTTATTCTACAGTGATACAAATAACTATTTTTTATTTGTTCCTAACCCATCTTTCGTTATAAATTTGACAATGAGGAGAACTCCTCCTTGGCCTAAGAAAACCTTTGAGCAAGTCACTGAAATGCCTAGTTCTAGAAACTGAACAGAAATCACAAAACAAAAACAGATCACATTCCCACACAAGAAAAGAGGTAAGAAATCAAGAAAAGATGTAAAAAAAAAAATGCAAAATGGGAAAAAAAATGAAAAAAACAACAAAAACCCTAACATGATTTGTAGTGAATGACTCCACAGGAGAGAGAGAGAGAGAGGAATGGTGGAGCAAGATGGGCGTGTCGGAGTAGGTCTGATCACCTCCGTTTTGTAGTAGCTCTCATCGTCGCGTCGTCGCCTCCCTGGTAGCAGCGGTAAGAAAAAGACTGGAGACGAGAGATGGTTCGGGAGACATCGGGGCTTTTGATTCAGCGCAGAAAATGGGGCTTATATACCCCTTCATAAGAAGTAATGATTTTTTTTTTTTTTTTGGGGGGGGGGGGGGGGGGGGGCGGTTTCGAACAGTAGATATCCTCTCTACCGTAGATTTTGGATTTTGAAAATCTTCTCAGCATGTTGCACCCAAACATGGGTTTTCCACAGTAGCACGGAAAATTAACATGGATTCCTCTTAGAAGATTTTTGCCAAACGTGCCCTTAATATTAAATTCAATGCCTACCTTGTGAATGGGCGTTAAGTACAAGAAACCAGACAAATTTGGTTGCAATCCAATTTTGATTGCACATGCAAACATGTGAAACCCATTGTCCAGCACAACCCATATCATTGTATTTTCTGTTTTACCATGCATGAAGTTGTATGCATCCCTACTAAGGAACTAAATTGGTCTAATTCATGTGTTCTGAACTATAAATCATGCCCATCATCTAGATACAGATTTTTGTTGGATTTGTCAAGTATATTCTACATGATATGAAAATCAAGTTGGCAAAATTTTGAAGTAAAATTCTAAAATGACGTGTGCAGAAACATCCATCATATATTGGTTGGTAGTATGGATAAATTATTGGAGTTTGGAAGGAAAGCTTTATTTGTTGTCAGAGTACTTTCCGGGTATGAAGAGAGAAGAATCAGATCCTACAGACTGCAACTTCAAAGACGACTTGAACAGGTGACCCATGTTCATCTTGTGGCTTTCTTTTCATTCCGTATGGTTGTTGTCTTGACTCTTGATAGCCATTTCGGATTCTGAGATGGTGAAATAAATCTGCTTTTCGTTTGACATTCTCATGATCGCCTACTAGTTTTTAGTTGACAAATCTTAAACATGTATATTATGATCGATCTGACATTTTCAAATTGATATTTTCTTCTGTGTATTTTCTTCGTGTATATTATGTGTAGTATAGAAATGTAGGCTAAGACTGGTAGCTCTTAAACATGCTTGCATATTATGATTGATATGATATTTGCAAATTGATATTTTCTTCTTTGCAGTTAGCCCAAATGGAAACTACAATGATACTGTACATCTTGAAATTCTGTTTTTAGTACTAAAGTATTGGTGGGAGTTGGCAAATATGATTTGATTGTTTTAGTGCCCATCTGATTATTTCCCTTAGACAACAATTTTACCCACTGTTTTTTTTTTTTTTTTTGAATGTGTAAATGTTCATTATTTAACAATGGAAAAAGAAACAGAAAACAGAATACAAAAAGGCAATTGCAGAGGAAATACATGGAGAGAGCCAAACTACTGGTAGCCTAGTGGTGAGTAGGGCTGTCAAAGGGCTGGGCCAGGATCGGGAGATCAACCATGGAAGCTATCTTTCTCCTGAGAAGGTTAATGGAACAATATAGAGAAGGTCAGAGAGATTTACATATGGTGTTCATTGACTTGGAGAAGGCCTGTGACCGGGTTCCTAGGGAGATTATATGGAGAGTACTGGAAAAGAAAAGAGTGTGTGTTGCATATATTGAGGCGATAAAGGATATGTATGATAGAATCGTGACATCTATAAGAACGACTGGCGGAGAGACTAAAGAGTTTCTTATCACGATTGGTCTACACCAAGGCTCAGCATTAAGCCCGTACTTGTTTGCCCTAGTTATGGATGAGATTACAAGACATATCCAGGATGAGGTGCAGTGGTGTATGCTATTTGTAGATGACATTGTTTTAGTGGATGAGACGAGAGAAGGAGTGAATGCTAAGCTAGAATTGTGGCGGAAAACGTTAGAGATTAAAGGTTTTAGGTTAGGCCGATGCAAGACGGAATATATGGAATGCAAGTTTAGTCAAAGTAGGACACCTGGTAACATAGAAGTAAATTTGCGCACACAAAAGATAGTAGAAAAAGAAAGCTTTAGATACCTTGGATCTATGGTGCAACAGGATGGAGGGATTGATACTGATGTAAGTCACAGGATTCAGGCCAGTTGGACCAAATGGAGGAGTGCTTTGGGCGTCTTGTGTGATCGGAAAGTCTCCCTCAAGGTTAAAGGAAAGTATTATAAGGTGGCGGTACGCCCAGCGTTGTTATATGGATTAGAATGTTGGGCAGTAAAGCATAATCATGTTAAGAAGATGAAAGTTGCGGAGATGAGAATGCTAAGATGGATGTGCGGGATCACAAGGAGAGATAGGATTAGGAACGAGGAGATTAGAGGCAAAGTAGGAATAGCACCGATTGGAGATAAAATGAGAGAAAATCGACTAAGATGGTTCGGCCATGTTAGAAGGCGTCCAACGGAGGCACTTGTTAAAAGGTGTGAAAGCATGAAGATTGTCAGGAGTAGGAAAGGGAGAGGGAGACCCAAGAGAAGTTTGAAAGAAACTATTAAACATGACATTGCCTACATGGATCTAACGGAGGACATGGCCCTAAACAGATTTGATTGGCGTCATCAAATCTATATAGCCGACCCCACCTAGTGGGAAAAGGCTTGGTTTGGTTTGGTTAGAAAATAGAGCTCTAAACATATGTGCGTGTGTGCGCATTTCACGATACAACTATGAAATCTTATATTCTAAACATGATACTGATGATATTTTAATTACATTTTCTTTTTACAAACATCTTATTAGTTTTTAACTTAGAATAGCCAACCATACATATGAAAATATTGATCAATGCTATTATTTTATAACCAAACAACGATATAAGACTCATGCAATGAGGGAACCGCTACGCCTCCTTTTCTTTCTTACTTTTGCATATAAAAAAAAAAAAAAAAACTACATTTTCTTTCATTTTAAAATTTTCTGGATTTTCTGGAAAATTTTCAGATTTTTTTGGTGATTTTTTCCAATCGCACCGCTACGTAGCCCCGCTACGCTACGTAGCGGCCCGCCGCCACCGCTATTTTCGTCCTTGGCCATGGTAAGGACACTTAAAAAATCATCTTACAAAAAAAAAAAAAAAGGGATGGCATCCCACTAAATAATAGCCTGTTTCACATGCGTTGAACTGATATTCTCAACCTCATTGTACAAGATGGGTTGAAAGAAATAACCCCTACAATTCAAAATATTAGGGATACATTGAAATTCATTAAGAATTCAACAACTCCTATATATAAGTTCCGTGAAATGGTGAGTGAATTAGGGCTAAGTAGCACTAGGGGGTTACCTATTGATGTTTCAACTAGATGGAACTCCACCTACTTACTGTTGGAGTGTGCATTAATATTTAGAGAAGTTTTCAATTCACTAGGGTTAGAAGACTCAAACTACAAGAACATTCCTTCAGAGAAAAAGTGGGAAATAACTAGTATAATATGTGAGTTTTTGAAGAGTTTTTATGAAGCTACCCTAGAATTTTCAGTAAGTACCCATCCATTCATTTATTTTTACCAGAAGTGATTAAAATACATAGTTTATTGGTAGAAAAGTTAGATAGTGAAGATATCTTTTGTAGAAATATGGCTAGAAAAATGAAGGACAAATTTGACAAATATTGGGAGGAGTATGCTTTAAGAAAGTTATATGGATCAAGAGAAGATATAAGTATTCGTCGAGCTGATATTCTTACTCTTTAGAAATCTTTATGAAGAGTATCGTGTGATATATGATACACCTTCCACAACATTGTCAAATGTGGATAAAGTTGATTTAGCAAAAAAACCTACTAAGTTTGAGGATGATTAGTTAATATTTGAGGAACAAATGACCTAGGCTACAGTTGTAGAAGAAAAATCTGAATTAGATTTTTTCTTAGAGGAGACAAGGGATAAATCTATAAGTTTCAATATAATGGATTGGTGGAAAGTTAATTCGGCAAAATATCCAGTTATGTCAAGAATGGCTTGTGACATTTTAGCAATTCCAGTTTCTACGGTTGCTTCAGAATCGGCATTTAATACAGGAGGAATAGTACTTGACCGGTATAGGAGTTGTTTAAAATCTAATACTGTAGAAGTCTTAATTTGTGCACAAGATTGGATACGTTCGCAACAACACAATGATGATAATGCATCAGATGAATTTTTAGATATTCTAAAAAGTAGATTAAATAATTAAATAAAGAGTTATTGTTATTTGTTTTATATGTATTATCATTTATAAAACTATTGTTATTTGTTTTATATCATTATAAAAATTATTTTATCCCACCACCAACCTTCCAATAAAAAAGGTTTTTAACTCCGCCATGCTGCCTTTTGGACTGTATTGCCGGTCCCCAATCTGGACAAAGGAGGAGGGTTAGATTGGAAGTCGGTGGTGACGTAAGAAAATTTATTTTCTTAAAAAAAAATTCCCTCCTTTTGGCCCTAGCCCGGCCCTAACCATTGAGGGTAGGGCAAGGGCCTAAAACTTACAAGCCCGCTATGAATGTCTAAGGCTTTTGCTCGGTTAGGCCCTGCCCGCACATGTGAGGGTAGGATAAGGGCTTACCTCGGCCCGGCCCTTTGACAGCCCTACCTAGTGGTGAGGCTGCTCCCTATCCACAGATACAACCAGGGTTTGATCCCTGGGTCTTTTGGATAGGGACTTGGGGTGCATGAGTGTGTGGGTGTGTGAGCAGGTGCCAGAGCAAAAAAAAAAAAAAAATTTAGTTCCACACATACCGACTAGAGATTCAACATAAACTGAATCAAATTAAGATCAGGAAGGGAAAAAAAAAAAAAAAGCTCGAGCAAGCAAAACATTGAAAGCCTATAAATAATGGCCTTCTCCCACACTTCGTGCAGGTTGTAATGGGTTTTACAAGGGTTAGGTATGCCTGATATGACCTGCATTCATCCTGGGTAGCCTAGTCCACAATTTATAGGGGTTGGATGGGGTCCAAGAGTCCCGATTCGCTCATATTTTTGGGGTGGGGTGGGGGGTGTCAGGTTTGAGGTCTCTAATAAATGGGTCGGATATGGGTTTCAGCTCAACCTGCAGACACCTTCGAACCATGGTTCAAAATTGTGGTGCCAAATTTTTCTTTTTACCCCAACAAAATCTGAAAAAAAAACCCAAAAACCCAGACTATCATAAAATGCTAGAAAATAATGTTTTTTTTTTTTTTTTTTTTTTTTTTTTTCCAGTAGTAAACACTGTAAAGCAAAATATCCAAACCCCCGGCGGGCGCCCCTAAGTCATAACATCATGTATCACTGTCTTATTTGAAGCTATGTAAAGCTTGTTTTGAATTAAATAAATTTACATGTATATACTAAAATCTAGCTTAATATGAAGTCTCTGTTACATGTATTACACAAGTTTTTTGAAAAAAAAAAATGGATTTAAATAATGAAAAACTCAAGTAAAAAAAAAAAAAAAAAAAAAAAAAAAAAAACACAGTAGTGCTCAAATCTTCCAACTTTTGCTCCAAAACTGTTAGCCTCAAACATTTCTAAGTTATTTTGAGGATGAATATTGAAAAACAAAATAAAAAATAAACTCAAAATGCTTACCAATAAGTTCTTCCTTGAGTTCCTGCTTTTTCTGTGGATAAATCCGTTAAAATCATGAAAATTGGTTGAGTTTTAGTGCAAAAGGGGGCTTGGGGAGCTCTATCAAACTTTCATGTAGCGCTGCAGGTGTTCGGTAAGGAAGAATTGGAAGAAAGAAGAAGTATTTTAAAGAAAGAGGTACCTGGTCGATATATCGGCCTGGACCGATATTTAGCTATATTTTGAAATTATCAGACGATACTGACCCATATTTTACCAATATTTTGGTCCAGGCCATAACAGGACCAATATTTTGAAAATATTGTGTCGGTATGTATACGAACTAGTATATCAACCGATATTTTGAACCATGCTCCCAACGTGACCCATTTATATCCAACTAATTCAAGCCAACTCATCTGCCACCTCTTTATGTTTTTCTGTCCAATTCCTTATGTTTCGTGTTAAGCCATTCAGCTTTTAAGCAGTTCGCATGTTCTTTGTTACTAAGTACCACATTGCAGTGGGTGGAGGCTTTTTGTTGACAACATTTGGAAAAGGTTCTCACAAACAAGGGACAATCTTGCTTGTGGGGAAGTATTGCCCTCAAATGCTTCTTTCTGTGTTCACTATGCAAGGAAGCTAGTGTATCATCAGAGCGTTTATTTATCTGTTCTCTTTTTTATGGCATCTTTGGAATATGTTTTGGGTCTTCTATAAAGAGATGTGTATTTAGAGGTTCTTTGCAGGATGTGAAGTTAGGATTTTAAATTTTTCCAGAAGAGGGGTAAGATTATGTGAAACTGGTACTGGCCCTAATCATGGTCTATTTGGAAGGAAGACGCAATTGGGTTTTGAGGAACAATGAAAACCTCTCAGAAGCATTTTCTGAAACAGTGAAGGTGAGAATGCTAGGTAAATGACTAAATTCTTTGTATAGGTCCAATTCATTAATCAATACAGTTGTTCAATGTAGGGGTGTTCATGGACCGGGTTGGGCCAGGCTGAGGAATACCCGGGCCCAGCCCGACTTAAGTTTATGCCTAGTTCTCAGTTGTTTTCTGAGGGAAAACTTTTCTTCCTTTTTTTTCTGTATATTTCATTTGTGCTGTAAATAATAATAATAATAATAATAATAATAATAATAGAATTTTACTGGGAAAATCCCCTTAGACTTGGTGAAGAAAAAACAGTCCTCAAAGTTCATTATTGACCAAAAAAGCCCTAAATGGGGATATCCCTGCTCCTTTTCTTTTCTTTTTCTCAGCAGGGATATCGCAACTCACATGTATGAGCAGGGATATCGCTGCTCATTTCTTCTACTTCACCTATATACACAGGCGTGGATATCCCGTTCAGGGCCTTTCTGGTCGATATTGAAGTTTGAAAACCTTTTTGGTCTTCACAGTCTAAGGGGATTTTTCCAGTTAAACCCTCTAATAATAATAATAATAATAATAATAATAATAATAATAAAGGCTTACTAATTTATCAGGATGAGATTGATAATAATCCATAATGTTACTACATGATCATCCAAATCAGCCTGGCAACTGGTATTCAAGATTTTTTGGAGGATAAGTTCTAACTTCTAACAAACTTCTGTAGTGTAGGTATTTCTGATAACTCACGGAATGCACAGTTTTTTAGCTTAAATCCTAATCGGTACATGGTTCTATTTTATCTGCTTTTCCAAATTGTGAACAAAAGATTCTTAAGCGAACAGCAGTTAAAACACAGCCAGATGAATACTGGGCCTGCTGCCTTTCTGAATCTAATCCATCTCACCTAGTTGTGTGCTGGAATACTGAAGATCTGCTAATGATTTCTGCAGATACAGCAGGTTGTATGTACAAGAGCACTGTTAAGTAACAAGAAGAGATGTAGGGTCATAAGAGAAAGATGAAGGCCTCAAGCCTATTCTTGATTCAGATCAAGGAGGTTAAAGGGTATCACACATCACAGAAAGAGCAAGAAAAAGCTGTCAAACAGAACAAATAGATGATGCCTGCAATATTTATCTATCATTCTCAAACCTTAGATCTCAACTTTTGGCAGCCTTTCTTTTCGATATTAATTAAATCTCAACCCATAAAAGAAATTTGAATAACAGAAACTTAGGGAGTTTTAACTGTCAAGAAACTTAAGCTTTGCTGAAATCACCATTTGTTGTATGTTTTCAGGTTAGAGGGTCTCATGTGGATCCCTTTATATTAGGCTCCACTCACATTTTAATTAAGTACATGGGTTTTACTTTTCAAATATGAAGGAGTTGGTTTTGTTTGTAACTATTGTATGCCATTTATGTTTTCACTCTTTCAGTATTTCATTTCCCCCTTGAAGCTTCATTATCCTTCTATTGTTATTCCCCTTGACCTTTCTTCATCCTTTGATTGGCAACAATTGTTACCTTCGTGGTTATTCTCTTAAGAGCGAAGTAGTACTTCTTGTTTCTAACACTTTCTTGTTTAATTAGGCACAAGTAAGGAAAGCTGCCTTGAGAAAGATCCCAGAACAGGCCATTTTAGGAGAGGTTCGCCGAATGGTTGAGGAGATGCAAACACTAAACAGAAAACTGGAAGAAACAGTAAGTTTTATCGACAAATGAGATAAAAAGTATTTTCTATAACATGCATAACATCCAATCCTTAATCTGAACTTACTAGAGCTTTCAAACTCCTCTGGCCTAAAATTACTGTATTTTTGTTGTTGTGCTGCTGTTGTTGTCCGCATATAAATTCCTAGATTTCAGGGGAAACCTGTAACATGAGGTCTTCCTCTATAATCTTTAGAAAAAAGGGGAAGGGGAAAGCGGGTTTCAGGAACCATGAAGTTCCTTTCTTATTTTGACAAGTACAGCTTTAATCCTCTCGTGGATTATCCAAACTATGATGATTCTCTTGTTCATGAATACTGATTGATCCTCACTACTCAAAGCTTGACTAAACTTTTTGATATGATAAATTGATCCTTTTTTATTCTTTTTTGATAATTTGATTATTAACATGCACTTAATTTCATAAATAAAACATTCTTGCTTTGCAGCATCCTATCAGTTTTATCAATTTGATAGCTGTAAATAATTGAATGGGATGTGTCATAGAGAATAATCAGCTGATCGGCATAACATGTGTTGACACTAGTAACTGCTTAAGATACCAATAAAAAAGGAATCTGGCCTGTTTCTTAACCAGAATTTATGACAAGAATTTGGGATGTTGGGATTTTTTGAACATGATGTGATGTCTTGTCTCCTGTCATTTGAAATGCCATGTTTCTTTCACCAGAATTTCAAATTCTGGCCACCCAAAAGGTCTCAAATGACCTTTTATAATTCTTGGAATAACATTCTCTCTGTTTTGGTTTTCTTTTCTTTTCTTTTCTTTTCTTTTTTTTTTTCGAATTTCAAATGCTCCACCAAGAGGTGGGATTTGGAATTCCACCTCAAGGGGACAGCTTTTGGAGAATTTGAAGTATTCTACACATGAATTCTTGGAATTCTGGCAAAGAAACAGGCCCAATAATCCTATCCTTGCTTTGTAGCCATTTTGGGAGCAAAGAAGCTTTGAGGAACTTCACCAGTAGAAGGAAATGATATAGTTATTTTGCTCCCTTTTTCTTTTTTCTTTTCTTATTTTCGAAATGGAAAATTAACTTTCTTGTTTTTTTTTTTTTTTTTTTTGAATGGTCTGGGGTTTTATTTTTTGGGGTGGAAATATAGTCTACAATTTTTACCATAAGATTCTACAAAAAAAAAAAAAAAAAAAAAAAAAAAAAAAAAAAAAAAAAAAAAAAAAAAAAAAAAAAAAAACCATCTTCTGTAATCCTCTACTGGAAAATTAACTTTTCCTGCACCCAAACCTTCAATTGCTCCCCCTGAGCTAATAAGAAAAATGAAGCAGCCATTCTTTTTCTGGGGGAAATAAAGGACCAATTTAAATCATCATAAAGAACCACTTCTGCTCATATTGAGAAGCTAAAAAAACACCTTTTGCCTTAAGGGCTCTGGAAAATGACTGAGAATGAGAAATCTATAAATAGGTAAAGGAAAGGTAAACCAAGTGCTTCTGCAGCGCAATCGATTATAATTGCCTCTTGGACGTCTAACAAAAATAAAATAAAATAAAGAACCTCATATTGCTATCACCATTACTAGTAGCTATTCACCATGCTTTTCCAATATTCATCATCTGTTCCTCAAGCCTCAAGCCCAAATTTATGAGTACTACCAACACTGTCTGGTTCAACATCACCTGACTCGTCCTATCCTGGATCATAGCTGATGTGATTGTCGAAATTCTCATCACCAGCCTGATTGGCCCACTGATTGGGAGTCTGATTGAAAAGGGGCAAGCTGACAAGTGGCAGTAATCTTATCTGATCATTCATCCAGGTTCCCTATTGTATGCAAAATATCATTTCCACTGCAGCTGTCTGATCATGTTAGTCGAACGAAGGTCGACACTAGCTATGATAATGGGTTGAGTTGGGTCAATAGTGTACCATGACCCTGGTTCGACTTATGAAAAATAGACCTGGACGATTGGGACTCAAGAATACTTATTTATGCACTAAGGACCCATATTCATATTGAGTGGGGTGTTCAGGTATTTGTGTTGTTGGATATGAACCCTATGGACTGGGCTTGGGCTCAAATTCCCTTACAGTGGTCATGAACCCAAACCCATATTAAAAATGGGTCTAAATCTTGGAACCATACCTTTTTTTTTTTTTGGGTTTGTGTCCTTCAGGTATTCGGGGACCCATTTTTATTGCTTTCATCAAGAAGTTGCTCTACCATCACTCTAATTATGTCCTACTTACCAGTGAAAGAAGTCCTCATAATCCTATCAATCTCAAAATCTTGTTATTAGATTTGCCAGTTACAGAGTTTCCTATGTGTAAAATTTCCAGCAATTCTCAAACAACGGGGACGTCAATAGTAGGACCAGCCAGATTGGATGCAGGATCCTTTAGACCCATCTTGTCAATATCTAAATCCTTACCATGATCCATCCCAAGAGCAATAAGTTAATTCTGAGCCAGCTCAGCTTATCGGGGAGAGGGATATCCCCTTGCTTAAAATATGAAGATACACAATGGTTGTAAGCAGAAATAAGGATATTTCTTCAAATGGAAGTTATCAAAGACCTAAACCAGCCTCTAGTCGGCCTTGTATTTGAACATGTCAAGGCTTTACATGAGCAAAATCGGATACAAATGATTTGGATGGGATGTGCAAATCTCATGATTGTAAAAATTGTCTGATACATACCGGTTTTGCCTGATACTTGCTGGTTTTGGCTGTGACAGATACTGTTTCTTGGTTATATTGCCCAAAATCTAAAGTAGAATAAAACTATATTTTTCAACATTTATTTCAAATTTTAAGGTTTTTCTAAAACTTCCTTTTCTTAGTACAGTTTTTTTTATTCTATGACAGTAATGATAAAACAACCATAGAACATGGCAACATGCAATGACGACTTGAGGGCTTGTTAGTTTCATGTAATTCAATACCTAGGATTATATTTCTTTGAGTGATTAAAGAAGAACCAAAGTTGAGTATTCAAAAATGACCATCAAATAACCTCCCTTTAATGGAAATTGAATTAAGAGAAGATGGGAAATGAATAGCCAGCAATGAGCCATTATTGATGCAATAACTAGAAAAGTCAAGTTCCCATTTACATCTCCAAACCACCCCCCCCCCCCCACACACACACACACACACACACACACACACACTTTGATAATCCTTCAGTGGAGTGGAGCTCATTTCACCGTAAATTCCCACGTTTTTATGCAAATGAATAGGCTCTAAGATCTCCATTTCAATTCCAATGTATATTTGATTCTTAGTGATGGTTATAATATCAAACTGATATAATGATTGGCCCTAGCTGTTAGGTGGGGCAGTGTGTTTTCCGGAACCAAAAATAAGTACATCTAACAGTTGAGCTTTGTTAAATTTTCAAAATACTTAAAACATATCTCCAACTCGGGTTTTAAAAACGGAAAATGAATTTTTGTTTTTCTGGAGCCTTTGGGGTTGCTTTGACCAGTAAGCCCTCTTATATCTTGAGTTGATTAATGACGCATGATTGTTTACAGGAAGCTGCCATTGAGGAATACTTCAAACCAATTGACAAGGAGGCACAAATCATAATGAACATGCAGCTAGAAGGAGAGGAGAAGACCATGAGAGAGATGATGAAAGCCATGCAAGAACAAGCTTTATTGGAGAAAGCTGCTGCAGAGAAGATGGCCAAAATGAGCAGTGCTGACGCCAATTGCCCCAACCAGAATGCAGTCTCAAATCCTCAAAATGAGGCATCAGTGAAATGACAACTCAGTATCCACATTTGACTTTTAACTTCGGATTGTATACTGGGTTGAGGAAGAAGTTGGCCCGATTTCCTTTCAGGGATCTGCACAGTACGGCCATTCCAGTCATTTGAGGAGGTAGGTATTTGCTTGTCACTGAGGGAAAACTGTCTTTTTTTTCCATCCAAGCATCAGTAAAACAAGTTGTCTGTGCATACGTTTGGATGGATACAATGACTGGCTTGGGAAATAAATTTCTTTTGAGTCCCAAGGTTCAATGGAGACAAATGAAGCCTTGTTTAATGCATTTTTATGGTGAATAAGCTATCCAAGAAGCTAGACATTGAAACTCTTTGGTACAAGCTTACCTATGTCATCTCATTGATTCATGTCCATCAATCTGGAAAGTAAGAACTTTGGCTGCTAAGATCTCTATTTCCCAGATTGATAAAAGGATCCCAAAATGATGAATTGATAAGATGATGCCAAGACTTATACCAATAGAAAGAAAGAAGAAAGAATTCATCATCATAGCCTGCTTCAGGTTGCTCCACTCATAAAAGCATGCAAGCTATGTCCATATATCTTATCCTTTCTCATGTGGTGCATGAAAGCTCTCTGTGAACATGCTCATCTAAGCTATTTGCGCACACCCTTGTGCGGCCTACATATGAGGCCACGTCAATTCATGAAGATGGGGTAGAAAGATCTAGATGTGAAATACCAGTGTGCAAAATCTCGAGTCCATTAGTTCATCCTAGCCCCTTGATATATGGCCCTTAAATTAATAGCTTTAGAATCTGTGACTACCATTCAGAGTGACCATAGTAGGTCGTAAATCAGACGGCTCATGGCCTTTCTTTGCATCTAAGGTACTTATGCATGAGGTCACATGAAAATTCTTGCGCACGCGTGGGGTTTAGGGTTGAAAAAGCACACTAGAGGCTAATCAGTGACACTAATTATCAAAAAGACAAAAAGGAAAAAAAAATTAATAAAAAGGAATTAGCAAGGTTTTTAACAATTCAATCTTATTTTCATTAATATACATGACTTTTCTGTACAAAGAATAGGCAATGGATCGGATGTTAAGCCTTAAGAACAACATTTAGTATGACTTTAGGCCCTTCAAGTTGATTGGAGTAATTGGATTGATGGATAGTGCACCAGCCAGATGGAATAAGCTAGTAGGGAGAATTTTTTTTTATTTTTTATTATTTTATTTATTTTTTGAATGGCAGGAAGGTATGTTGTTTTAGTTACTTGCGTTTGGAATATGTTCTACACACAAGATCATTCCTCAGGTATTCTGTTGCAGGCATAAGTTTCTTACTCATGAAATGATAGCATTTGACTGTAAAAGAAATAATAGTATTAGGAACTGTATGCATCATATGTTCTGTATAGTCAAGATGCTTCTCCACAGGGTACATGTGATAACCTGGCATAAATAAAATTAACTAGAAGGATTCTCTCCATGTTCTCTACTGTTTCTTTGCATTAATGCATGCAAAAATCCAATTCCTAGGTGGGAATGATTGGCCCAAATGATCAACTCTAGAAATATATACTAAAATCCAGCATTGTTATGCATAGATAACACTTGAGCAACGAACACCTTATTCAAATAAGTCACACATGATGGACTGTACATCGGCAAATAGTTTATACTTACAACCTAGGTTCCTATTATTAATGCAATCATTATCAGTGTCTAACCTTATGTATACAGCCCAGATATACTGTTTGAAATGGTATATTATTCTAATCACAATGCCAGCTGAAGAAAGCTAACACAGGAATAGGTTTGGAAGGTATGAGGGTGTAGAAAAGAAGACATTCGGACTGTATTTTCAACCCTACTCAACGCCACTTCTGAATGAATTGACTGTCCAAGTTTCAGTCCAGTAGTAGTGTCACCCACTATTGAATTGATCGCATGTAAGTGCGGATAATTTTGAAATTAATCATGTTATTTATATGTGATCAATTTAACAGTGGAGCCAACTCCAATAAGAAAATCTAGATATTGCCTATACATTTATGGGTATATGATGAGTGGCTTGGATTCATGAATGGTGGGTCTGGTGCTCAGAATTAAAAAATTGTAATGCGCTCATTTTTATATTGAGAGCCAACTATATAGATCCATGAAAATGGGCACCTAATCTGGCTTATTTATTCTTCTACTGGGGTTATCATGTATTTTAAAAGGATCAAACCTCTTTCTTGTGTATTAGTTTCCATGTGAGCTTAACCAGGGGTAGAATATGTTCGTCTTCAAGGGTCATAGCTAATCCTCATGCAATTTTTCTTTCTTGCTTTTTGCCTAATCGGTCAAATGCTTCTCAAGTGCCTTGTTCTATCAATACCCAACACCCCATTTTCTAAGGAATGGACCTTTGTGTTGAGAACTATGGGCACATACATCAGCTCCATAGCATATGTCTCTTTCAAATATGGCAAAATACATACCCTGGTCCTCCATGTCTCCTGAATATCTCTGAGCCCCTTCTTTGTTCATTGTACCTTTAGAAGCCCAATGTAGATTGGAGTATTTCTGGGTCCAGCACATGGTTTCTGCCGCAACAAACAAAACCAGTTATTATGGATCCTTGTAACGGCTGTGATGGACTTTCTTTGAAAAAAAAAAAAAAGTTATGGTGGCAGTAGCTAAGGATAGAACATGATAGAGAAATAGAATTTATATAGCCGATTACAACATTGTTAGGACAAGGCTAACCTGTGGAATGATCTTTGGTGCCCGCAGCAGCATCTGATCAAGAACAGATGGTGAAGGTGGTAGGATTCAGAGTGTTCAAATTGGAAGGCCACTCCATTTGCAGGGCTCCACATTGTTGGGATTATCTGCTTCAATTAGTGGCACAATTAAGGACTAGAGGAGACATAGCTTATGTATTCATCATTCTAGATTCATTTCATTACTCATTTAGTCTGTAATTTAGGCCAACAAAGCTGAACTAGTGAAGGTGTTCCCTAGAGCAAGTTTTTACTTGCCTTTCTTCCAAAGGCACATTAGCAGTAAATGAGCTAGCATGTGGTGTGCGTTTGCTAAAACGCAATCGCAACTTCTCCAGCTTACATGTGCATGCATGAATATACTCCAATCGGCCCGGATGTGAATGAAGCATAAAACAGGAAAAAACTAGTTTCTTCATCTTGACCATCCATCTGAATTTGCCTGATGCATGCATCATTGACCATTTTCCTTTTTACTTTGTCCATCTCATGGCTATCCATTGGAAAGTTAGGATTGCCCAATAGGTGCGGTCATTGAGCTATGAGCCATGAATTAAGGGACCTCACAATTTGAATGGTCTAGAATGATGAACATGAATGTTCATGTTGCATGGCAATTGGCATTCTAGCCCAATTGATACAAGATAGATAAGACTTTTGTATGGACATGGACTTTTAGAAAAATGTACAATGAGTTACTTGGGGCGAGATAAGGTCGAAGGACACATGCTCACATGGCACTTGCACATGAAGAGCTGTCACTCAAGAGAGTAAAGACAAAGCCTGCCAGTGCTCCAACTTACTCCTCAGCTTTGCAAGATATTGCAGTGTTAGCCATTCACATTGTCCTATTCAAAGGACTAGCAAATTGAAGAGTCAAAATCACTAGTCTCAAGTGTTTACTTGAGGTTGTTAGGGTTGTACTAGATTATAAAATAAAGTTCTTGAATGGAGAGGGTTGGAGTTAGATTAGCAGCCAGTTATGAGTCCTTGCCTAACTAAATTAGTCTAGTTTTAATTTTATTCTTTTCAGAAGTAGTACTCTACCTACCTTACATTGTTAAAAATTGGTAGTCGAAATAATTTATAATGGACTGAGAAAGGAAGGATAAGGGTGAATGAGACAACTGTCATAAACTAAACAGACTTTATCATCACCATGAAACTGATAGTAGCAACCTACACTCTAGTATTTAGGTAAAAATTAATAGCAATAAACCATATTTTGGAACCACCTTTTTACAAGCCAATGATCTAATGGCTAGGATTATTCTGCAGATGGGAATATTGCGTGGGTCATCAAACATTATAGAGGATCCCATAATCTTTGATTCACATAATCATGGACTAGCAAAGCATGTCCAAGCTAAGCCCGGGCCCAGAAATAAAAGCACGTCCAATTTGTGCTATTTTATGAGATATTAATTAATGAAAAAATAAATATGAAACAAACAAGTATACCATTTATTACGATTCGAAGCATGGCCGAACCCGACATTTATACAAAGTAAATATTACTTTTTATATAAATGGATATGAAAGTTCAAGTCTTATGTAAATTAACATTTGTAAAATTGCATGTGGCCCCGTCTTTAGGAATTAGAATATGAGGCCCACTTTAAAAAGTTTATTGTATGTAGAGCCCATATGTATAAATCACTATCAAGGATCCACTTTTAAAAATCACAAACATTAAGGATTTTCTAACCATAATAGATATATTAAAATTCTAAAACCACCTAAAGAAGACTCATTTTAACTTGGTTTGATAGAGTTATTGAGTAAGGTGGATATTTTCATCTGGACTCTTTAATCACCTATCCATAATAGATATATATTAAAATTTGAATTCACATAAAGAAGCTTAATAAAAGTGGACTCTGAATTGATTTATAGAGCTTATTTTTTTAAATTGATTTGAGATTCAATTTCTCAAATTGATTTAAGATTAGAGTCCAATTTTGCAATCGATTAGCAAATTGGACTCCAATTTTGAAATCGATAACTACGTCTATAATATATTATAATGACACCACTTCCACAGGCCGTTAATCAGGCAGTCAGGAAACAATCCTTCTACGGCTAATGCTATTAGGTATTTCTGTGAAAAGGTCAATAGTGTATGGGAGTGAAACTGCAAGTTCTCAAACAAAAGGTAAGTTGGTAACACTTAGAAGACCAAGGGACATTTCCATCCAAGTATTCCCTATAAATACATGACCATGTGTGCTTGTTCCCCATCCACAACTTCCCCTGTACAGCTCTTTCAAGGCTAACAGAGATAATGGTGTCCAAGGTGGTTGAATCTAGCACTAGCAGGCATGAATCTGTTAAGCAACAGCAACATGAGATGAAGGGCAAAGGCCAAAAGCAAGAGGCAGTATTGCTGCAATGCAACAAGGGAAAGGCCCCCAAGTTCAAGAGGAGCAGTTCCAGTGTTGAGGAAGATGCAACTTCCTCTGCCATGCTTCTACTAGCTTGTATTGTCTGTGCTCCTCAATCAAGCTAGTTTATTCACCTCATCTTCCTCTCCTGTTATTACTTGCAGTCTTTCTTTCCAGCATTGGTCTACTTTGAGATTGTCAATTGTTGAATCCATACTTTCCATATAGTAATGGTTGTTGTTGTCTCTATGCCAACTAGTAGGACTCAGACATTGGGCTCTCTCTTTCTCTTCCTCCCTTCCCCTCTCTCCTTTTTTTAGTTGTTTCTTCAACGTTATCTCACCTAAAATGAGACCCATATCCATTTCTCGACTCTCATCAATTTCACTCATTAGTCCAAACCCTTACTTCTCTCTCACTCTCTCTCCACTAATATTTCTTGTTTAGGTGAGGCCATATCAGTTGGTTCTGGGACATCATCAATTTCGTTCCTTAGTGAAGGAACATTCCTCTCTCATTTATTGCATCACTAGTGGTTTATCTCCTTAGGTGAAACCCATATCCCCGCTGGTTCTAGGCCATCTTAAATCTTATTCCTTGGTAGAAATACCTTCATCTCTCTCGTTTATTATATCTCTAGTGATATTATCTCCTTAGGTAACCCATATCCATTGGTCCCAAAGCAGCAACCCCCCCCCCCCACCCCCTCTCCTCTCTCTGAAGTTGTAATGCCTCCTCCAATGGTGGGATGGGCTTCTTTGTAAGAATTTGAAGTTTAGCTTAAATTAATGGAACTGAGCATTCTTCCTTGTCAGTACGATTAATTGTGTATTGTATCATTGCAAGTTTTACTACCTAAAATCATTGCAAGTTTGTTAGTAGGCATGCGAAGCAAACACGAGTAGGAAAAAAGTCTTTTACTTTAAAAACGCTGAAAGCCTGGCACTCTACATTAGTAACTGTCACATGAATATCATGAGAGAGAGAGAGAGAGAGAGAGAGAGAGAGAGAGAGAGAGAGTGCTAATGTACAGACAACTGTAAAGGTGAAGCTTGTTGATACATGTACCAAATTTATAATGCATACGTGTGTGATGTCTACTGTACCATTATACTAAGGACCCATTTGTTAATCCTCACTCGATTCTTAGTATTTCCCATGCAACGCTTTGATATAAGGAACTAAAAGTGGAAGATTAAAAGAGATTTATGTCCCCTGCCGCCAGCTCTGAGGGCCGGGGTAATTAGGTTCGAGCCTTCTGGTTTAAAGGGAGAGGGACCGCACCAAGTTCTCTAATTAGCAATCTAGGAGAATCCATTAAAGGAGTAGTTAAAGGGTGAGGATAAAAATACAATCTAGGGGACCACTAAATCTGTTCCATTTAATTTCATTGAACAATGGAAGGGAATCATTTTCTATGATGCGGAGGTATTTGTATGGTTCCTTGTAGATCTCCACCCTTGATCCTTCACTCTTAGGCCTAGCCCCATTCATAGGAGCCATTTCTTAGACAAATTATCCTTGGCACCTGTTCAATAACACTAAATTGCCAGAATTGCCAGGAAATGGGTCTTTGTAAAATGAGTTGAGTGAGAAGGATCAAAGGTTGAATCTACAGGGTACCTTAGAAGTTTTCCCTCTTTAATAGGATAATTAACCACCCTTGGCCTTTTTGTTCTCCACACTTGATCCTTCACTCCTTTGTTAAAAATCCTATTTCCTAGAAGCTTTTAGAACTTAATAAGAATTCACCCAAAGTGCTGTTGAATATAAAAGTTTTGTAAAATTATATCCAGATGGTTACAGTTACTTTGGAATTATTGTTTTGAAATACAATGGATACATAGTATAAATACCTAAACAGGGTGTTTAGGTTTGTGGGTCTCACCTAGTAGAAAACTTGGAACAAAAGCTATAAATATGAACTACCACCCATGTGCCCTACAGTAGAACAAAGACAAAGATTTGTATGGTATTCCAATTCAATAATAGAGAGATATACATGGAATTCTGCTATAGAATCCGACATGTTCATCAGGTGGGCCTCCAACATGCAGATGGCAAAGTGGAAGGCTGGGGCAACATTACCACATCCTATCAAATGGCCTACAGAGAAAATATGGGATGACAAACCCATCACATCCATATTAATGGCATGTTAGCCACCAAAGTTGAAAAGATTGAAAAGTACTAAAAGCATGCAAGAAAATAGTATAGAAGTCACTGTCCTGATAACTTAATGCCTGCCTAAGATCTAAAATGTGATCCTAATTTTTCTGTCTGTATAAACATATATGATGTCACCAATCGTCTGTAATTGATCATGCCTAGATAGTAGATATGGATCTGCATATAGTAGATATGGATCTGCATCTGCAATTGATCCTTTGTTAGTTTGACCAGACCTGAACCACAGCACAAGAAGTGACATAAGGTATTCACAAATCTGTTTTATAATAAGGACTCCGAAATCTCACTCCCACGAGCCTGAACTGACTAAAGGTTAAGTTAATCACAAATCCAAATCACAATACACAAAATACAAGAAAGTCGTTGGAGTATACCCATGCTCAAGCTACACTACTTTAAACTAGCTCCAAACAAACTAGACTTTGGCTTTTATTTAGAGAGATTGCATAATAGAAATTAGAACAGCTAGAATGTAACTCTTTCTTTCATTTTATTGAGCTAAGGATGATCAAATGTATAGGGAAGTTTCACATAGGAAGGCAAACAACTTTAGTATTATCAATTCTAAAAATACACTAATGGCCAGTTTGTTTGCTGGGTATTGAGTTCTTAGGAATTCTGAGCATTGTCTTCCTATGGAATGAGCTAAAACTGAAGAAGCAAAGATTATGATCTGCAAGTAGCAATCAAATAGCCTGTGATGGAAAATGTGATAGTCCAGCTTGTAAACTAAATCCTAGGAAAATGATAATCTCACCTATATCTCCATCTTGCACCCTCCTTTCTCCATATATATACACCTTTGATGAATCCATCTTTACTATGCATTTCTAGGAATCCAGTAAGGCAAATGGCCCTAACCAAAATGATAGGAACGTGATTGAGAGCATGATACCTTACTACATGATATTTTCGAAAAAATCTAACTTATTCTGGACACAAGAAAATGGCAAATATAATAACACAAAATATAACTACTACACAATAATACATTACATATTAAAAACTATCCAATGATCCCAAAATATGGGTGAACAGACTCGAGCAAAGAAATTGAAATGAGACATCCCCAGCTTCACCCTTCATCTTCTCTATTATATGCAATTTAGATTCAAGGCCGGCCATGAGACAATTTATGGTGGGCCATTATCCATGAGCATCTTCAAGATCAACTCCAATATTCAACTTCCAAAAAAAAAAATGCTTGGATCATCAATTATTTGGTTTCTTTAGGGCCCACAATGCATAATGAAAGCTCATGAAGGCTTGATAAGTAGAAGGATGAATAGTTTGATGGGTGGTTTGTTGAATGTTGAGATGGAGGTTTGATTTAGTAAAAGATATAGGATTGATGGTTTGAAGAAGTTAGTTTAGTAAAATCTTTTTTAGCTTAATTTTCTTAACTTTTTTCCTTATTATTAGTTTTCACTTTTTTTGTTTTAACTTTTTTTTTATCTTTCCTTATAAGAATTTAACCTTTTTCTCTTCTCAGAAAATAATCTATAAAGATCCATAAATTAGTACAAATAATGAAATCCGGTTTTCTATGTTTTTATTTGACTCATCTTTCTTATTATTTTATTTTAAAAACACAGTTTTTTACCTTTTTCTTTTAAAAAAAAAATCTATTCTAGATATCAACTTCTAGGTTGTTAAGTATTGATTTAGATTTGAAACAATTTCCATTTTTTCTTTGTTTTAATCTTAGTCTAAAATTTTCATAATTTTTCTATTACATTTTTTTATTATAACTCAGGGCATTTCCTGCCCAGCTCAGCAAAAGAGCCTTTGGTTCTAAGCCCGAGGGCCAATCGGTTTTGGACAGCTGAGAACTAACCCCTAGGGTACATGCAAACCATTCCATCTACATACACTAGGTAAAACTATCGGAAGTGGCCAACAAATTCTATTACATATTTTTGCTTTCTTTTTTCCACATACATGGCTTACTGTCCTATTCTTTTTAATAACTAAGGTACTCAATCTGAGATTTCTGCTTCTCTTTTCTTGTACTTTTTTTCTTGATTAATTTTTATTTAACTAATAAGGTGTTTTATTTTAAAAACTATTATGAAATCGGATTCACTTGAGCTTGTTTTTTTTTTTTTTTTTCTAGTGATATTTTTGCCTTAATTCAACCTTATATTGGCTTTCAATTTTCTGAATCCATTTTTTAGGTATTTACATATAACCACATGTCTTCGTTGATAATAAAAAATAACCCCCTGCTTTTTTTATATTTATACAAAGAACCAAGTTATTAATTTTTATCTTAATCAACCATTTTGATCATCAGCTAATTATCAGTTTTCACCCAATTAACATGATGCACTGTATTCACTCCCAGAATAATAATAAAAACAAATCTTACATCTAATTTCATTCAGATTGAATTCTCAGTGATAATATATACAAAGACCATGAAATTTGTGTCAACTTAATGATGATTAAAGACCTTAGTTGAATCTAAATTCGGTTCATTTTAAGAAAATCTTCATCCTTTCATCATTAAAAGGATGTTGGATTTCATCAGCCAGTAAAGAACTAGCCTTTTATTGCGAGTTAAGGTGGTTGGTTGAAATTTTTAGATTCAATAAATGATAAGTGACTAATTTGTATTTCTCAAAAAAAAAAAAAAAAAAAAAAAAAAAAAAAAACACTGGTAGTTATGTGTAGACTTCCTATCTTTGTCAATAACCTTTTTATTTTACCACTGTATCTTCTAGTTTTTTTTTTTTTTTTTTTTTTTTCAACTTTCTCTGCTAAAAAATGTATAATACATTATTTAGTCTTTATAATTTTAGTTTTGTATGTATTGATTTGATCCACCAAAGCTTCTTCTTTTTTTTTTTTATTTGTTTTTTGTTCTTTACATAAATCTCAACCTTAGAATGAATGGCATAAATAGCGTTTCAAATCTGCATTTGGAGAATAAATGGTACAAAGCATCTAAAACAGTGTTGCAGAATTCACCAAATGCAGCAGGGTTTCTCCAAAAATAAATTTATAAAGGAACTGCATTTTACTTGCGAGGAGAGAATAGAATTGGATTCAGATACTGTGGTGAACAAATGCTGTACAATTTAAAGTGCAGCAATTTAATGTGTTAAGAGCATGTCTGAAACAAAGGGATATATGCATACAAGCAGCTTCTTTTATGCTCCCTAACTGAAATTTGGAGGAATCCTGATTGTCTTGCTGTCAGCTGTGCTTCCTCCAGAGCTACCTTGGGGAAAATATCAAGATACTTCCACCCCAAACAGGCCAATTTTACCAAATCTCAATTTGGGTACCAGCAGATGGATTCCACAATGAATTGCAGGAATTGATACAGCCACCCAAATGTGTGCAATTTTCCATCAATTTCACATTGGGAATGGTATCAGTGTTGAAATCTATTTGCCAGCAGTCGCAGTCATCACAGCTGCTCAGCTGATTAGGGACATCATATATTGTGTCTAGGTGCATGAGTAAAAGTCTCTCATAAAGTGAAAAACAAAAGACATTGACAGCCACTGACATCAGATGGCAGAAAAGAGATGCCGAGAGGCATTGAGAGTATACGCAAGGATCAATTTGCATGTAAAATATGAAGTTTACACACTGCAGGTGAAACGAGGTGAATTTTGTTATGGTGCAGTAACCAGTGCGAATTTTCCATCTAGAACATGTTATTCACAGGTTGGAGAAACGAGGGGATAGTAGATCTGTTTTCCATCTTGAAGACAAAGGGGTAGTTCAGTGAAATTTCTTTTCATCAATGAGCACAAAGATCTATTGAAAAAGCGCAGCAATTACAGAGCTACAAAACTTCCCCACAGAAAATTCAAACAAGGATTGGCAATGTACAATGAGCTTAAACATCTATCGTCTAAACACCTCAGTTATGATATAGAGAAGTTCAAAACGCCAACAATGTCAAAGGTACATACAGAAAAACTAATAGAGTCACAAGGTATAACAAATGGATAAAAAGTGATGAAGCAAATGGCTTTGTATCTATTGAGGTTTCTGAGATTGTTGAGTCGGAAGTAGTTTTGCTATGATCCTGCGAAGAGCAACTGCACTAGCCCCACATTTCTGGTCCACAAAGCATGACCGACCTTCCTCAGCCGCTTTACATAATTGTGGATCCAATGGCACCTTACCAAGAAAAGGGACCTGCATGTCCATGCACATCTTTAGCGCCCCACCACCACTGCTATCAAATACCTCAGTACAGGCAACTAAAGACAGCAACTCTGGAGCATTTGCTTTTATATAGTTCATAGCCCACTCTGTAGCATCATTTTCATCACCATTATGTGTCACCTTTGTGAACTTGAAATCTGCAATTGACTGTCGCAGCCCACTCATGTTCTCAACAACACCCAGAACGGGGATTCCAACCTTCTTGCAGAAACTTACCTCCTTACGCACGTCGATCAAAGATACTTGCTGTGGGGTTGTCACAATGATTGCACCATCTATGCCTGTCGCCTGGAGAAACTGGACTATTGATATGTGCTCATCAGAGGTTCCAGGTGGAGCATCCACCACAAGATAGTCAAGCTCCCCCCAGTAAACATCCTTCAAGAACTGCTTGATGATTCCGTTCTTGCGAGGTCCCCTCCAAATGACCGCCTCATCTGGGTGTGGAAGCATGAATCCAATAGACATGACTCCCAGATTGGACTCGACATAGATGGGCGACCAGCCAAGATTGCTTTGGTGAATATCCTGACCTTCTAGGCCTAGCATCTTCGGAATGCTAGGCCCGCAGATATCAATGTCAAGAAGTCCAACCTGGTAATCCATAGCTGCTAAGGCAAAAGAGAGCTGCGCCGAGAATGTGCTCTTGCCAACCCCACCCTTTCCTGATAAAACCAGTATCTTGTGTTTCACAGTAGCCATTCGCTCTGCTATTTTGACCAAATCTGCATGAGATGAACAAATATCGCTACATGAAAAAACCAAGAGTAATAGTTCCATCAAATGTTTTAAAATGTTGAAACGTGAGGTGAGATGTTTCCAGTTTCCAAAGTATGGGGTGTAAGCCTTGTGAGCACACCTTTTTAATAAATAAATGATTTGACTGAAAAATATATCATAAAATTAAAAACTGTAGACAGATGTTAAGGTGCTCTCCCTCATGAGGAAAGGTCCGTGGACCAATGTTCATGAGAACCCTACGAGTTTCAGTCTTGGCTAACCAATTACGCAAAACCATGTACCCCCTACAACAAACACACCCTCCTCAAACACACGGAAAAAGGGAAAAAGAACAGCACTACCTGTACATGATATTCAGTTATATCTTTTTTTCAAGATGTTGAGTTAATCATTAATTTCCACATGCCAAAGTAATTAGTGTTAACTGAAAACCACCTGAATCAATTCCCAATTGCTTCAACGTGTTTTCACTTGTGAAATGCATTGAAACAGGGAAAAAGAACAGCACTACCTGTACATGATATTCAGTTATATCTTTTTTTCAAGATGTTGAGTTAATCATTAATTTCCACATGCCAAAGTAATGAGTGTTAACTGAAAACCACCTGAATCAATTCCCAATTGCTTCAACGTGTTTTCACTTGTGAAATGCATTTAAAATGATATGTCAGGCATCATCTTACATAATATATTATGGCATAAGCCACAGAAAACTAAAGGCCTATTAATCTATATCTAATTAGTAAGTTATTTTGATGTTGATGCTTCCATTCTTCATTTTAAGTGCTTTGTGTGAACCACATTACATTCCTTTGCTTCTTGTTAGATTGTAAAAGAGGATTTTTGGATCTGGATTTTTATTAAAAAAAATGTCAGCCACAAAAGAAAAAATCACTGCATCAGCAGAGATTATCACAATCTTAGAATGTCAGCTAGATAAAAAATGCACGTCATAAAATGCACAATCTTCTTTAAGTCTCTCTTAGTTTCCTCAAATGTCCTTGGACTTCTTTCTTCCCCAGACCCCCCAAAAGATCTAGATGATACAAGAAACCACAATGCTTTTGCTCGTGAGGCAGCAAATAAACTCCAAAAGTGGTGCCATGTTTTGATTGCTTCATTCACAATAAAGAGGAGAATGTCACAAGTTTCTACTTCCTTCTCAGACATGATGCATCTATTCAGAAATCTGATTATTAATATGCAGATCAAAATGGCCAACATTAAGATCTTATTCAACTCAGGTGCTTAACAGAAAGCCTAGGTCATTCCTCTCTTCCCCAGACTTTCTAACAAGATGCAGACCCATGCAACAAGAGAGAGATCCAAACTAATCCTTGGCCAATAGATACTCATTGGAGGACAAATCCCAGATTCTTCCATCTTGAGAAAAACTAATCAGGCCATGCTTAGAATATAAATTGCATGATCAAAGGGAGCTTCTTCCTAAACAAATGGTGGGATAGATGCTGTCATTATAAATCTAGAGAGTTAAAATAGATCCTTTGATTAAGGCTCCCATCCTATTTCACACAAGATATAAGGGGTGTAACTTGGGCCAAGCTCCATTTGAACCTATCAACACAACTCGCCCATAACCCAAACCTGGTTGGGCTTTTTTGGATCCCGGTCGAGCCTGGGCCTGAGATTTAAAACTGATTTGGGCTTATGTTTGGTCTAGTATTATAAACTAAGGGTGTAACATAGGTCGAGTTGGGTTTATGTAAGGCTCGTGTTGGAACTTATGGTATTTGGGTAGGTCAAGTTGAGTTCAGGCTGGGTCCGGTTAAGCCTAGGTATGCTAAGGGGTCAAGGTAAACTCAACTCGGCCTAACTTACCCACCTTTGCTCGACCCATCTCATGACAGGCATGTGTCTGCGTGAGTATGACATTGTATCACAAACCTCCTTTGATTTTAGAAGGAAAAATATTAAACACTAAGAATATTTTAACCATATATTAATAGATGTCTATAGGTCTGGGTAACCACATTCTCCCCCAGCCGTCGGCCTTGCACCCGACCCATCCCTTACAAGTAGGGGTCACTTCAGGTTCAATCCAGGTTAAAACCGACCCCTTTGATTTTGAAAAAATAACATTAAAACTCTAAAATAATATATAAAATACAAATAGAATGTATATAGGTAACAAACGAGGCAGCATGGGTTGGACAGACAATATCTGAACTTGCACCAAACTCAAACTAGAACTGAGGTCTATAACCAGTACCTGCCCCGAATGACTCAAAACCATTGCCAAACTCGTCCCATTTATAGTAAGGTGGGGGCAGGTTACCTATTTAAGCTGAGCCATTGCCATCCTAGTGAAGCCAAAACCAAACCTAACTTGCCCAAGTTGTAACCCCACTTTATATCCAGACACTTCTATTGTGGACCATCTTTATACATCTGAGGTTCCTCCTATGTACTCTCTGATGTGATACAGGTTGTTGTCCAAGAAATATAGTAAATGAAGCATCTAGGTAAAGCTCTCTTTCTCATGCACTGGAGGTCTAGAGGTGAGCACAAAAGATACAATACACTAATTGTCTTTCACAAAACTATGTTGTAGAATTGGAGGTCTAGGAAGGTGAAGAAATTGGAACTTTCATGAAAACTGTTAGTTTTAACTGCCTTTTTTCAAAAACATTTTTTTGAGCTACAAACACCTTTATGCCAAAGGGTATGAGAAGAAAGTGGGAAACTAACAAAGCGCATTGGCTACAGAATCCTAATGTCATTGCAAAGGTTAACTCTAGACGTACAGCACTCAAGAGGATTATAGCTAGATAATGCAGCCTGAAAAACATCTGACAAAGGCCAGCTAAAACGAAGCAATCTTCAAATCCACCAAAATCAACAAAATGTCACAAACAAAAATAGAGAAAGGGAAAATAAGTTAAAACTTACACCTAGTTTGTGAGACCCCGACCCCTAATTTTTGTGATTAGTGTGTTTTTAGCTGTGGGTTAATTTTGTAAGTGAGATTTGAGCCTAATCGAGTTGGTTTGTGGTTTAAAATAGTTTTCTATAGCTTTGGGGAATTTTGAGAGCCGTTGGGCCCAGTCTGGCAACCCAGGGTCGCCTTAGGGTGCACGTGTCAGTGTAGGGGGATTGTTCTTGATTTTGAAAATTTTCAATTTTGGTTTCTTATGATAGGTCAAATTAGCCCCAACAACTTTTGTGTTCACACCGATCCCATTCAAAGCCCTGAAAATCAGTTTGTCAGCCCTAGGGGCAAAACAGCCTTTTCATATTGAAATCTGAGCCCAAATTTTGAAATTCCTGAACCATGTCAAAAGTATACTTTTTGAAAACTAGATTTTATGAGGATCATTTTAGTCTTCTTTGTCGATCTCATCTGGGGCCCACAAGAACATGTTTTAGCCATTTGAAGCCTTAAGACCCAATGTGGCCCACAACCCACTCAACACTTAAACCCATCTCCCTCTCACTCACATTTCATAACTGAGACTCCATCTCAGTTGCAGGAAAACTCAGAACTTGGAAAGAACTCTTTCTCCTCCATCTTTTTCCTCTTGCATGCCTTACATTTAGGGCTTGGATTGAAAATTTGAAAACACCATTCTCTTCCTCTCCTTCCAAGCTTTCCATTGCTACTCTTTGTTTGGAAATCTCAGCTGGACAGCCCCCCTTCATCTTCTTCCTTGCTTCTTGTTTGGACATCTCTAGGTAAGAGCTTCGGCCCATCTCTTCAATGGAGTCCTTTTGGCTCCTAAGGAACCCATTTTTCATACATGCAACACCCATTTCGAAATGGGTTCTTTGTTTTCAAAATTTGTTGAGTTTTTGAAATGTTTTCTTGGGGCTTCTTGTAGATCTTGGTTCAGCTGTAGAAAGTGATCTTTGAGGAGGTATTTGTGTTACATTTTGGACCAAGGCAAGTGAATGAGTGATTAATCTAGACTGGTATCAAAGCGGGCAGGTTTCTAGGAAATAAAACACTCTAGGAACCTTACGTCGTGTGGTGAGGACTCCTTACACCGTGTGGACTTTGTTTTGGCCAGCCATTGTTTCTTTGAGTTCGGGTTTGTTTTTGTTCTAGTGGGGGAGACCCTCTTTGTCTCGTCTTCTTGTCCTTGTTGTTAGGGAATTTGGAGGACCAAATTCTCTTCTAGTGGGGAAGAATATAATATCTCCGTACCCACATTTAGTATCTTGTACTTGTTTTCGCACCAGAGAGTCAGACTTTTGTGGACTTAGCATGTGTTACTCGAAGGACTTTAGCAGAATTTTCAGCTTTTCGATGTCACAGATGGAGTTAGCGAGGGAATATGTGAGCAGTTGTTAGTCAGTAAGTTATGTGAACAGCATATCGAGACCCAATTATAGTTGATTGTGTACCGTCAGATGGTGTGTTAGGCAAGTGTGGATTTTTTGAAGCCTAGAAAATTAGTTTTTCAATCCCATCCGGGGCCCGCAATCCCATTTGAAGCCTAGAAAATCAGTTTTTCAGCCCTAGGGGCATAACAGCCTTTTCACATTGAAATCTGAGCCCAAATTTCGAAATTCCTAAACCATGTCAAAAGTATACTTTCTGAAAACTAGATTTTATGAGGATCATTTTAGTCTTCTTTGTCGATCTCATCCGAGGCCCGCAAGAACATGTTTTAGCCATTTGAAGCCTTAAGACCCAATGGGGCCCACAAACCACTCAACACTTAAACCCATCTCCCTCTCACTCACATTTCATAACTGAAACTCCATCTCAATTGCAGGAAAACTCAGAACTTGGAAAGAAATCTTTCTCCTCCATCCTTTTCCTCTTGCATGCCTTACATTTAGGGCTTGGATTGAAAATCTGAAAACACCATTCTCTTCCTCTCCTTCCAAGCTTTCCATTGCTACTCTTTGTTTGGAAATCTCAGCTGGACAGCCCCTTCATCTTCTTCCTTGCTTCTTGTTTGGACATCTCTAGGTAAGAGCTTCAGCCCATCTCTTCAATGGAGTCCTTTTGGCTCCTAAGGAACCCATTTTTCATACATGCAACACCCATTTCGAAAAGGGTTTTGTTTTCAAAATTTGTTGAGTTTTTGAGATGTTTTCTTGGGGCTTCTTGTAGATCTTGGTTCAGCTGTAGAAAGAGATCTTTGAGGAGGTATTTGTGTTACATTTTGGACCAAGGCAAGTGATTAATATAGGTTCCTTGATGCATTAAAATATTTGATGTACATTTTGTTTGCAAAGTGTAATTAATTGTGCTTGATAAGCTTTCAAAACATGTGTTTGTCAATTCATCATAGCATGGTTTCATTTCTATATACATGTTGTGTTATTTACTCTCCAAAATTCTTGAATTCTGCTTTGAATGGAAGCTCCATCACTTGTCTTGTAAGTGGTTTTGTTTTAGTGTAATACGGGTTGTTGATGGGAGAAATGGAATGGGAGTGGAGAGAGTAGGAGGCTCCTTTTTTTTGCAGGAAATGGTCTTGTAAAAGAGGGGATTTGATTCCCCAAGGTTTGGACTAAAAAATGAGTCATTTTCTGCAATTCTGGGCACTTGGCAACCTTTAATTCGCTCGAACCAAGGGGCTTCTGGGAAGGTAGGCTCGAGCGGACCTTAATTTGCTCAAGCCAAAGAGGTTATGCGAGCAGTTCACTCAAGCGAACTTTTGTTGGCTCAAGTGAACTGCTCCGGGCTCAGGATGACCATTTTTCCAGAAGCCATAACTTTTGACCCGTTTGTTAGAATTTGGAGTTCTACATATCGTCGGAAAGCCCTTGAGACGTAGAATCCAATGGCATACTTACCTCGATGATCAGAGATTGGAAAAGAAAGTGGGTATTGGATCAATGAACCAAGCCCTTATCTCTTTTGGAAAGGATTCTTAGGTGGTTGTGGACCTACTTTTGGACCTTAGCATTGGATCCTTGAGCCCAATGGATTCCTAATGTTAGAAGGTGTCATTTGCGCACCAACTACTTGGAAAATGGGACTTTTGATGGAATTTTGTGGAGATGAAAACCCAGAATATGTTGAGGGTCTTTTATTTTGACATTGTGTACTTAGAAATATGAAATGTTGTTTGGCTTCAGGGGCACCAATCCGCTTTTAATTCCAACATTTGGATTTCAATTACACAAGAATCAAATGAAGAGTCTTAGCATATACTTGAGAGTTCGTTTTGAAAACTTAGTTTTGACACGAAAAATATCGTTTTGCACCTATTTTGATTTATAAGTATCAGTTTTGTTTCGAAAATCGGTTTGCACTTGTTTTGACTTATAATTATCAGTTTTGTTACGAATGGTTTCAAGAGCCAAAAAGGGGATCACTTCTTATGTTTCGATAAGTTCATAGCTTATGCTATTTCTGTTCTGTTCTGCTTAGCTTTGTTTTGATAAGTGATTTTCCCCTATTTTTGATCTGTCTTATATATGTTTCGCTTTGTTTTGTGCATTCATGAATTGAGGTGAATACCACTGAGCTTAGACTACACCTTCAGTCTGATCCACTGTCCGAGGGTCCTTAAACACTTGGACTATTTGCAGATTATTCGTATATTTATATATATACATTTTTGTTCTGTTCCAGTTCCGCGGCCGGTCCCTGTCTACCTTGAGTAGCACGGGATTCTGTTCTATTCTGCTTACTCTTGTTATCATGTATGATAGAGAAAGGATGAGCTCTATGTGGATTTATTGTTCATGATATTATATATATTCATGCTAGCTTCTGTTTTGTATATCGTTCATGGACTTTTATTTCTTGATAAGTATATTGTTCCGGCTTTTGTTTTAAATTCAGTAAATTGTTTTAAATATTGTTTCTTTTAAATTTTAATAAATTGATCACCTGCCAGACCGTCGTGTCTGATATACTATACTTTGGTGCTTTAGGTAGCAGGTTCTCATCCTGAGCTAGTACGTGTGCAGTTGGTTGTAGAGCTAGGAGTTTTGCAGGTTTGTTGTGTCGGTGGTGTCATATAGATGTCGTGCTTGACTCCAAAGATACGTCACACACCTGGGTAGTATTTGTTTTAACTTATTATTCTTATAAGGCTTTTGTTGGCCTTTTTCTTGGGATTGTAATTAATGTATTTGTTAATTTATAACTTGAATATCCTTGGGTAATGATCAGCTTGCTACCGTCAGCTCTGTATATTTTGAAATCATGTTTTCTTCCAGTCTGAGTATGAGTATAGCTATGACAGCTTTATGCTGACAGGTTGAGTGCGACACGGAATCCAATGGCCACGGGCTCCGGATCGCAACACCACGTAAGCTTCCACAAAATAATTTGATGTGTTTGGAAATTATGTCTTCCTCACACACGCAGATCTTGGGGATAAATATTATTTATCACTTACTTCCCTATTTGCGTCCCCAAGGTCAGTCCGCTATAGGGATCCGGGTTCAGGGGCGTGACATAGTTCCTCTTGAACTACTGAAAAATTTGGAAACAAAGAAAAAATGTTCATTTTAAAAATATGATATACTAGCAATGGCTGAACTCTATTAAAAGGGATTTTGAGTCTTGGGCATCCTAGAAAAAGGATTTCCAGGATCCTCACAGTATATATGGTATACAATACATATTCTCATAGAAAAGGTTTGCATAGACCCAAAAATTACCCCATGCGAAGTAGAGGGTAGGGATGGCAATAAGTCAGGTTTAAATGGGAACCCACCCTGATCCACTCATATTAGAGGCGGGTTTGGTAGGGGGTTTATTAGGTTCAAGGCTAGAATCAGATTTTATATTTTGACCCAAATCGGGTTTAGAGCAAGTTTGGTTTTTGGTTGGACTTGACCCATCCCACCCTGCCCTGTTCATATAGTTTTCTGTTCGTATAGTTTGTGTGTGTGTGGTGTTGCACACTAAACATTTGCGTGTGATGCTTTAAAGAAATTACATACGCAAAGCATCTTTATGACAAGTGGTAGTGGAGGAAAAATCCAACTTTGAGGATGCAGGTTCACCCCCCTCCCTCCCTTTTTAATTTTTAATATTTTAAAATAAATAAAAGATAAATTTAATACTTTTAATGTTTACAGTCTATTTAATTGGTACTTCATTCTATTAACATCTTGAACATTTTTAAGGGCCCATTTGTTTGATTGGTGTTGAATTCCTAGTCCTACTAACCCTAAGCAACTCCTTCAAATACCCCTTGAAGGAATTAATTACCTAGCCATTACCCTACGAAATCAAATCCTAAGAAAGTAAGGGTTCCATCTACCTTTCCACCTTATATCCTTCACTCCTCACCTCTTTTCTACTCCATTGTTAGAACCCTATGACCTTCTATGGATTTAATCAATAGCCCTAAGAATCTTTTAGGGGATGTTTGCACAAGGACATATCCACGGAAGTGGAACTTCTATATCCGCTCCATAAGATTGTTCCTTGTTTGGTGAAGCACAAGTCTCCAAGGAAAACCGAAAATTTTAAATGAATTTTCCTCGCTAGAGAGGAAAGTAGCCATTGAAGAGGAAGCAGCATTACACAAACAAGCCCCACAATTAGATAATTAAAAACTTCTATGTTCTAGAACATCTCTCATAATCTAATTTACAAATTAAAAAAAAAAAAAAAAAGGAGACCACCGTGAATAGATAAAACAGTGTGAAACTTTACATCGGCCAGTGTGAAACTTTACATCGGCCATTATATAAAGACGTAAGCCCTGAACATCACGGGGTCTAAAGCTGTGTTTTTTAAGAATGATTTGGAATTTTGATGTTTTCAAAATCACACATCTCTTTGGATGTAAATTTGGATAATTAATCGGCAGCCAAAGATCTAGCATATAGAGCCCTCTGAACTGTGGATCTCCTCCAAACACTCGGCGATTGATCTCTTCAACTAGTCGTAGTGCTTCACCCTTTGTGTTTTGTATTGCATAGAAGTGAACCCTCAAGGTATCTATTATCCCTTGTCCAAAGGAATAGAGGTGAAACAACAATACCAGCCTCTTTAAAACGATTCCTCTTCTGTGACACTCGGAATTCAATCAGAAGATTCAACAAGGACAGACCAAGTAAATTAATCAATCTAGAATCCATTCCCCTTATCTAGAACCTCATCCTCTCGTTGATTCTCAAAAAAATTAAATTTACCCAAGATATGAAGGATTAATAAAAAAAAAAAAAGCGAATGGTTTTAAGACTTAAACCTGGATTTGGATGCACCCTAAACTTCAAGGGTTTGAATATTTTTGGTATAATAGGAAACCATACTATATATGACTCTCTCTCTCTCTCATCTTTTCCCATTAAAAGTCATTATTGCCTATCAACATGGAGAAGAAGAGAAAAGAGATAAAAAGAAGGCATTTAACCTTCAGCAATCTAATTTCCAAGCTGCCCCAAACGAAAAGCAGAACTATTAACCATCCATTCACCCAGACAATTCAATCTACTTGCAACTTGGGTCACATCCAAAACACCTTTAACCAAGTAACCCCTACTCCAACTGCTTCTACAAAACCGATTTGCACAAAATTACAAATCAAAACACCGAAGAAAGCAAGATCTTTTTTTTTTTTAATTTAAAAAAAAAAAAACACTATTTTATCTTGCAGATGTAATCCTACTTTATGGGTTTTGATCATATTCAACAAATTCAACAATCAGTAGAAAAACCATGAAATCAGAAAGCAAAAACAACCCAACAAACTGAACAAAGCATTCTTGCTAGTCTTTAGAACAAGACCGAGAAACCCAACAAAGGACAACAAAAGAGGGAAAATCCGAACCTGGGTCTGGTCCTTTTGGAGCCGTAGCGCATGCTTCTTGATTTGGGCATCCTTCACATGCATCAGATTTCCCAGCCAACTCTGATTCAGTACCTGGGCAATCTGAAAAGTGGGAGAAAAATCACAACAGGTCAGGAATAGAAAAAAAGAAACGGATTGAACCAAACCCTTTAGTCTTCTTCAATGATCGAAGGAAAGTAGCATACGTTCGTTGGCGTTTTCTGGTATTTCACCATGGTATCCGTTCTCCATGGCTTGGTTCTGCTTGGTGTTGTTTCTGCTACCACTGACTTTCCTTCTTCGACAGGCTATTTGAGGCTTTCTTTTGCGATAGATATGGGAGGTTTTACTGGCGTGACGACACGACCTTTGCGACGAACGGACGATTGTTTTAGAATATGGAACATAGCGTGTTAAGGATGCATTGCTCGTGGGTCTCGTGTTGGATCGTCATGGAGAGTTCGTCGATCAAGGGTTCTTCACATTCAATATGCCTATGCCGAACGTACGCCATGATAAAAAAAAAAAAAAAAAAAAAATTAATTAAAAACGTTTAAATAAATTATAAATAAATATTAATATTTAACTCATAATACAAATACAATTAAAACTGCACTTTAAAAATAAGAGTTTTAAAGGAAAAAGTAAATAAAATGATCCAATTATATTATCTAATACCTGATATTGAAAAAAAGAACTCAGTTATATAAAATAACGGGTCAAAGAAAATGAAGAAGTTAAAGAGTAATTATGAATGATATATTATATGATTAAGAGGAAAACATATAAAAGAATAGTCAGCTGGAATGGTTGATGGTACGAAGAGTGAATTAATTTCAAAACCTTAATTTGATTATATTTATGCTTATTCATAAATTGAGTGTCAATTTCAAAATTAAATGTTGATTTTGAAATCAATTGGCTTCCACAATGGCCTCATAGATTAATCATGCCAAATATTAAAGGAAAATTAGGAGACAAAAGTAATAAAATATAGCCTATGAAAGTAACCTTGTAAATTCTAAGTTCAGAAGGAAAGGAAAATACGGCTTTCACAATGGTATCCACATATTGTTCAAACTTAGAAAAAAAAAAGGCAAAAGAAGAAAAATCGGCTTTAGTGGGCACCACTGATTGAACAAAATCAACAAAGATGAATCCGACTATGATCTATAAGTGGGCCCTTAATTTTTGCAACTCAGATCTGACATGAGGATCCCACAAATTGATTAGCATCAAAATTTAGCACATACATGCCCACCTATCATAAAAATCGTAGCTTACTTGATCTCTATATCTTTTATAAATATATAGGGCCCTTTTTTTTTTTTTTTTTTCCTTCTTGTTAGTTTAATAATTTATGGGACCCATTGCAAATAAATATCAATGTGATCTAGAAAAATGATTTTGGGAGGAGGGTATAAAGAGAAGTTAGTATCATATGCAGTATTTTTAGTGAGAATGTGAGGCAAGGGATAAGCCTTTTAAAATTTGAAAATCCAAGAAAAAGACTTTAGAAAATGGTTATCTCATGAATGCTTTGAGAGTATTTGTAGGAGAGCCATTTAGAATGTCCCGTGTCGCTCTCTCACGAATAGGGCTGCTGTCATAATACATATATACTAGGAGCCCGGGGCCAAAACAAAGATATAGTAAATTATTATAATAATTAAAACTATAAAAGAAGAATCCACTATTATTATTTTTAAGAATTTTTAGAAGAAAATAAAGTGGAAAAAGATCTTAAGATTTTATGGTAAAAGAAAGAAATTATCGTGAAAAATAATAATGAGAATCTTGTAATATCACACCTATAAAATCTTTGTAAATTGAAAAAATGCATAGGTTGAAAGTCCCCACTAAAAAAGAGAAAACTTTGGATGGAAGTAAAAATTAAAAATGATACCATTCAAAGCAGATAAAAAAATGCATCCTTTTCCTACAAACACATCAATACCCGGCTAGGGCTCAGTCTGTTAGATACATCGTGTGGAGTGTGAGTGTGGCTGAGATGAGTCCCTTGAAAAGAAAAAGAAAAATAATGAAGTAAAATAAATAAATGGAGGAAATCAATCATTTAATTAGTTTTCACTTTCTTGTAAAGAAATAAGATACAAATCAAACCAAAGATGCCATCATTCTTTGGAGCATCTCAGTGTAGATGAATTGATCAAAAAATTAAGAAACAAAAAAATATATTACTATTCTCATGTACATCTGAACCATGAATCTTGAACATAAGGTAACTTACGTACCAGTAAACAAACTTCCACAAAAAAAGCCTAATCAAATCTACATCCAACCAAACACTTAAGAGAAAGAGACGTGTATAATCCTTTTATTCTACATCAATGTCCTATATTTATTTAATATATAAAAAAAAAGATCCAAAGAGAAAAGGAAAGAATTCTTCCTGTTAGTTTAATAATTTATAGGGCCCATTGCAAGTACATGTCAATGTGATCTAGAAAAATGATTTTGGGAGGAGGGTATAAAGAGAAGTTAGTATAATATGCAATCTTTTTTGTGAGAATGTGAGGGAAGGGATAAGCCTTTTAAAATTTGAAAATCCAAGAAAAAGACTTTAGAAAATGGTTATCTCCTGATTGCTTTGAGAGTATTTGTAGGAGAGCCCTTTAGAATCTCCTGTGTTGCTTTCTCACGAAGAGGGTTGCTGTCATTATACATATATATATATATATATATTATTTGTTTTCTCCCACTAAATTAGGAATTCGAACTTACAAACTCTGCTCAGAAAATGGAGTCTTCAACCAGCTAATTCTTTTTTTCCTGATAACGGAGGGTGTCCCAGCTCTTTGGGCTGGACTAATCCCTTTGGACTCAAGGGGAGCCGGGAAAATCCTCTGTGGGCGCAATGTGGTAGTACAACTTCGATTCCTCAACCTTTGAGAGAAAACCGTGGTTTTAGCCGACAGAGCTACCCCTCTAGGTTTCTTCAGTCGGCTAAGATATGGTTGAGGGGATTTTTGTCATTAGAAATTATTCCTTTCATTAGAGTTTTTGTATATGCCAACACACCACACTTATGGTTTGAGTGGTGTCGACAAACTTAAACGGATGGATCCTTCGCACCTGAAGTAAAAGTATCACTCAGTAAAATTAGGATTGTCCATTTGGGCCACAAAAAATCTATAAAATGAAAGCTTTTCTTTTTTATGTAGATTATTGTAAAGCCTATAAATAATACATAGACAAAGTATTTTGCAAAATCCACCTATTTCAGGGAAAGGGCTATAATTGTACCAAGCCTGGCCCATTCGTATTTAGTATAATTATGTTATAATTACTAAAATACTCATTTTTCATACTTATTTTAACCATTGATGTAAATTGTGAAATTGATTTTTGTAATTGTAATTAAACTAAATGGGTATTTATCATCTATCTATATATTTAATTCCATGCAAACAGACACAGCCATTGACGATGAATTTCTATACATTTTAATTTAATGCAAACAAACTAGCACATTTGAATCATTTACTGCCTATGTATTCCTTTTCCATGAGAATAGTAGGCCCATTTAACAATTACTTCCTATTAATTCTAATTCTGTGCAAACAAACAAGTTCATTTGAATTAATTACTTCATGTATATTCCATTTTCCATGTAAATAAATAAGCCATTTGAGTCAATTACTTTCTATGCATTCCAATTCTTATGCTGCTCTATTAAAAGTCGATGTTCTTTATACTACTTTAATTTTTGAGCTTTTTGTATATACCCCCCCCCCCCCCTAATGTTTTTAGGAATTGTAAATAGACCCTTGAGGTTTTAGTAGTTGTAAATAAGCCCCTGCATTTTCATTTTAATACCGCCCATGCCCCCAAAATCAGCAATGTTCCATCATTGGTTTTTAAAGCGAAATGACACTTTCGCCCACATCTTTTATCCTTATATGCATAATTTCAAAATCTTGGACTTTTTTTTTATTTTTATAAAGCATGTAACATTAGCAATTACACTTAGTGGGAGAGAATAATCCTACATAAATCCCTTTTTTGTCAAAACAGGTCTCGTTTCATTAAATCCAGATCGATTACAATGACAATCAACACCTGTAATTATAATCGATTATGATTTATCCAATCCATACATGACTTACTGTTGGGTTGACACAAGTTTCAAAATATATGATTAGGATTCATAACATGATATAGTTATTGAAAAAAACCATTGGGACTTGAGATAAAATAATGATATTTTTTAAATAATAATATACTCATTTTGTTTAATTGATTTAAGGGCAAAGCTATCATTTATATAAAATTCAATACAAACCTCACAGTGGTTGACCATTCTTATTAGGAATATTGATTTGGAGGACATGGAAGGTATTAAAATGAAAAAGCAGAGGCCTATCTATAAATATTAAAACCTCATGGGGCTATTTACAAATCCTAGAAACCTTAGGGGGGGATATATGCAAAAACTCTTAATTTTTCTTCTAATAAATATTCTACTCCGTTGTCGGCCAACCCGTTAAATAATGGTTTGTAATTATAATTCTATCATATTGTCTATATTGCATTGCTGGTCCCAAGCACAGATAAAGGAAAGTGGTTAATGTCATGTTCAACTATTGTTCCTAATGAACGTGTAAAAGAAATTTTGAAAACTTGATTTCTTCTCTTTAGGCCTTAGACCCAGCCATGGACTGCAAGGGTAGGGCAAAGGCCTAGAGTGCATGCCTTCAAGGGATTTGGCTCACCCTAGATCTGATTCACAGGTTAAGGGTAGATTAAGGACAACTCTTGGCCGATCATTTTGATAGCTCTACTCAGTATAATATCGAAGTCAATTCGGGTCGACTCATATTAGTGTAAGATTTGGAGTGAACGTACTCACCTTCATTTTTATCTATTTGGGTTTTGGGGCCAACTTCTCTTGGCATGAAATTTGAAGTCAGCCCACTTGAAGGCAAGGGCCTTCATATGTAATGGTTCAAATTCTCAATAGGTAGGCCCCACTTCAGAGTTCCACTTCCCTCATGGTAGAGTCAAGAGGGAGTGAATACTCAACAACAATTCTATTACACCCCGACCCCAAACTAATCATGATTAAGGCTAATTAATTGAGATTAATGCTAATTAAGAATGGGTAATAGAATTAATCAAGGTTAATGGTCAAAGAGCTACAAATTAGTCTCAAATGATGCATTAAGCATAATGAAATAGATTTGAATGAAATTGAATTGGTTAAAATAATTTTAGACTCAAACAAGTTAGACTAATTCGTAAATACGGGTTTTCAAGTATTTCGTCAAATACGGAAATTCTTGATACCAACGTGTGTATCTCGAATAGTACGTTAACTTTCATAATAGACGCGATTCCATTTGACCTCAAATGGACCAAGTGAGGCTTCATTTGACTCAAACTGTAATTTGGCTTAATAAGAGGGGATTTTAGTGTGAGAGCCTCTTATATTAGAATGAAATGAGTCATTCACTCATTTCATCTCAAGAAACCCTAGGCTCATCTTCATTTCCTTCTTTTCTCTTCCATCTCCTTCACTAAGAGAGAGGCTAGGAGTGATTCAAGTGATCTTTGAGGAGTGTATCTTTATCTTCATCTTCTTCCTCAAGTCATTCCTCCATTTTTGAAGTATTGAAGCTTGAAAGAGAACTCAAGACCTCTTTGCTTGTAACTACAAGTAAGTAGTTGGTCTTCTCTTAGGGTTTTCAAGTTCTATTAGTTGTTTTGTAGTGATTTCTAGCACAAATGGCTCATTGGAGTTCATTTGCATGTTTTCATGGAATTAGGGCTTGAAGTTTGGGGGTTTTAATCTCAACCAAGCTAAGGAAAAAGAGGGCTTTTGTTGCTAAACTTCAAGAGAGGCAAGTATATACATTTCTTTTGATTTGTGTTATTGTTGTGGTAATTTGAGTTCGAGAGACTCAAATTCCAAGTTATATCTCAGAAGTTCTGAAGCTCGAAAATGAGTTGCTAGGTGCAGGTTGGCTAGCCGCAGGGCTAACCGCCAGAAATCCGCAAACTAGTCAGTCTCTAGAAAGCTGATCATGAGCTGACCGCTGTATTTTGGTTAGCCGAAATTGAAAATTTTGGCTAGCCATGAGCTAACCGTGAGCTGACCGTTGTATTTCGGTTAGCCGAATTCGGCTAAGCCACTAGCCAAATTTCGGTTAGCCGCCAGCCAAATTTAGGCTAACCATCAGGTAACCGCTAAAGCAAGCGAACCTGATATTGGTCGGGATATTGATTATGAGTGAAATTTTGGACTTTGGGTTTTGGATTTTTACATTGACTTGGAGTATTACTTGTGAGTATATATGCTCTTTAAATTAGCTTTAAGACTAAGCATCCATGGGTGATAATTATAGGGACTATAATGCACACATTAAATGAATAAATGTGAGGCCCATCAAGAATAACACATGCATTTGGAAACCAATGGTTAAGCCCAAATGGTTATTTAGATTTGAGATAGAATTAAGTAAAAACATGAATGATTAGTGAATTCCCTCATTGTATCGTTGTGTTCCAATCTAACGAGATTGGTATTATTATTATCCCCTTCTTTTGTTATGAAAGGAATTATTAAATTGAATTGAATCCAGAATGGATTGCTTACCGAAAAGTATTGACTCTTGAGTCTGGCACTACCTAGCTATTGTATTAGAACTCTAAATAAGTTCAATGAATTAATGAATGAAACAGATGACTAATCCTACTGCAGTAGATGGATTTGGGGCGTTCCGAAGCTCCATGGTGATGCTAGTTGTCCCTGACCCGGACACTAGTAAGTCTTACAATTCCGATCATATCTATGGGCATTGATTAATGCCTTCCAATTGGAATATGAATCCTTCATTTGAGGGAAGATGGTAAATAAAATGAATCCTTCCTTTAAGGGAAAATGGTAAATGAAATGAAATGAATGCGATGGTAGTAACCATCTTGTACATGTCTATTGATTGACTTTTTATATTCACCTACTGTCATTGTAGGAATTATCTATAATTGTCTATAATTGGAATTGATATTGAATAGATTGAATGAGATCAGTATATGTATTAACATGTTCTATTGCAAGATCTGTTTATACATTGTTGAACCGTCATGTTCACTAGTGTTATTGATGGCATTACGGGCCCGGTTGCCCCTGCGGGTCATGCAGCGCCCCTGGCAGCAGCGGCCAGCGGAGGAGACTGCTCTGGTCCCTCCAGGAGGACTACATGAATTTTATAGTCAGGATACCATTTGAAATGGGTATCCGAGTGCGATAAAAAGTTGGAACATTTTGAGAAGTGTTTTGAGAAATTATTTTGTAGGGGTGAGCGTCTGTCTAACGAACCGAAGTTTCGAACCGAAATTTTTTATTTGGTTCGGTTAAATTGGTTAGGTTCAGTCAAGATTTACAGCATATTTGGATAATATAGTTCGGTTCAGTTTTGGATTTTTTTCACCAAATTAACTGAATTAACCGAATTAATGTTATTTTTGTCTATGTAATCAGTTGTAAACTTGATAGATGCCTAAACTCTTAAGGCTGATAAACTATTGAATACTTGGCTTTAATATCTTTTTTATTTTGGATATTTAGAATTTGTTAGTTGTCTATACTTTGGGTTTTTTATTATAGAAATGTTCCCAACAAATTTGGGCCCCATAACAAAGCCCAACATATGCCCTTTCGACCGAATTGACCGAAATTTAACCGAAATATTTTCGGTTCGGTCGAATTCGGTTACAACTCATAATTCGGTCGGTTCGGTTTAGAATTTCTTCGACCAAAATATTCGGTTCGGTCAAAATTCCAACCAAAACCGACCGAACCAACCGAATACTCACCCTACTATTTTGGAACGTAATTAATTGACATCTGCATTGTATTTTGATTATGCAGTGTTTGACAAACAAATGATGAAAGTGATACATGTATAAGGACTTTATTTATTTATCTTTTTGTACGTGTAAATCGTAAATTGTTAATGTCAAATAGGAATGTTTCCGCAAAAGGTTGTATATTTGACAGGTTATTGAGAATGTTATCTCTTGTGGATTCTATTTTAACTTCGGTTAATTTGGAGTTTACTCGAGTAAGTATGTGTTCACGACTCGGGGTTACAGGATCTCGGGCCCGGGTCGTGACAAATTCCCCAACCTCCACAACAACAGAGAAAAAACCTAATCCTACAGATTTCCTTCTGACTATTGTTGATCATATCATTTGATATCGAATAGGAACACCACAATGAGGTTTATTGTTTCCAACTGAATCAAGTCTCCAATCATATGCCTTTGTTGAGGCTAAACTAGGTAGTTTGCTGGGGTGTATGTGTTAGATTGTATGACCTCAATCCAGTGGATAATACCGATAAATTGATTTATTTCATTAATTAATTTATATTTTCATGCTTTACTCATGAGATGAATGGTATTTTATTCTATGTTTGCACATGACCAATACAAAATGACATGATGGTTCATGAGATGAACCAAAGCCCACAAGTATATTAGATGTTATCCATGTGTTTGGATGAGATCCACATACAGGAGACATCAATAACAAATCTTATATTTAAATCGATTCACGACCAGTAATGAGATTGGGCATCTCATCTGATAAGGTTGTAGCACTATGATCACTAATAGATAGTGTGATATGTCTCGATCATCAGAGAATAAGACTCTAGATCATCGTGCCGGTACATTAGATGTACTGAAGGATCGACACCTTGTACAAATCTGTCTTTTGATCAAAGGACTGCTCTCACAATTCCAAAGCAATAAGCTCTTAATTCTGAGAGATTAATGGACTCAAGTATCTACTATATATTTACTTTGAGTCATCAATGAGTGAGGCCAATTGTAGGTCAACACCTTGATGTCTTAGGTAGGTGATAGTGGGGCTGTGGGAACATATAATTCTCAAGATGGAATCTATCCTCATAAATATTCTCTTGTGCCAATTAATAGATTTTATCATTAGTAAGTGTGCACCCATCTCAATTAAGAGTTAATTGGATAATACTGATGATTATTATGATTAATTGGGTAACAAGAATAATAAGAGATTGACCCAATTTGGTTGGACATATTTATTCTAATATATCCATGGATATATTTGATGGAGGGGCCTACTTGTAGTAATTGGGAAGTTTAGCGTCTTCTTGTAATTATTCCTAAGACTGGAGTGCAATTGCGTTTAATTAGTGAACTTATTTGCAATTAACTGTGGGTCTGGAGTTTACATGAGATGTGGGGTCCAGATTCCCAATTAAAGCCAGATTCTAAGGAATCCCTAGTGGTCCCCATGCTAGCCCTAATAAAAGAAGGTTATTAATTTCATTAGAACTCTTAAGGAAAGGAGTAGGATACTTACTACGAATAGAAGTAAGGCTTCTAATCTTAGGGCTTGTTTGGTATCTCTACTATTTTTTTTATAGATCCATCTAAAATAGATCCATTATAAAAAGAGCTATAAAAAAAAGAGGCTAGAATAAAAAAAATGCGTTCGGTAACGCACGAATTTATTTTAAATACATCATCTCCATATTTTAAGACCCAAAAGCTCTATTTCTCATCTGCCTGCTTTTGGAGCATTTGGATTTTAGAGGATTTGACTCTAAATGTCTAAAGCGGAAAGAGTCTAAAATCTTGTACCAAACGCTCTAATTGTTCAAACCTCTGTCCGATTTAGACATATAGAGAAATAGAGGCATGAAATAGAGATGCCAAACATGGGCTTAGTCTAAGAGGAGGTGTGCCAAAAACTATAAATAAGAGGTGAAGGTTAGAGATCTTGATACACAATAACCTCTCAAGTTCCTCTCTTTTTCTCCTCTCTCTCATCTGTTTTCCTACTAGAGATCTAGGGTTTTTTTTCTATTTGGAGATCCCACCATTCTCCTTTAGAAATTCTTTACAAGGGTCATAGGGTTGAAGAATACGAAGGCAAGGGAGATCAAAGTTTGCAAAAAGAGTTTTCGTAGAGATCAATTTCTCAATTAGAGCACAACCGACCTCCAAATGTATAGATCTATTATCTATTAGAATTAGTAGATCTAGTTATGCTTGTTGCTTATTTATCTATCTTCTTTATGGATGTTTGATTTTAATGCATGAGATTAGGGTTTTAGATTTTGGGCTTGAGTTCTTGGCCTTATGGATATTTGACCCCTGCATCAAGTGGGTCAGAAGTTTTGAATATCTATCCACGAGGCCCACCTACTTCCAACAGTATGTTTCTAAGGAACTCTTTGATCTCTTAGGACTGGAAATATGAAAAAAAACAAGAAAGGATTTCCATCCTAAAACTAAAGCAGAATATTGCAGTGTTCATCTAGTTGCTCTAAATGACTCATTCTCTTGGTCTCCTTTCTAAAATTGGATTTCCCTAGTTTCATCATACACCACTTTATGCAGATAATACCAACGTGATGCAGGCCCTAGGGCTCGGGCTTGTGTGGAAAAGTGTCAAAACACGTATCCGCAGATACTATCACACATCTATGCGGAGGTTGTAAACGAGGATGAACCTTAGATGAAACAAATCCATTCAAAATATCATTAATCAACTTTCTGAATTTTAATCTCTATAATGCCTTATAAATGGGAAAAGAAAATTTAGGGACTAAGTCGCCTTATCAAACTAGGAAACTAAAAAAATAGCCAACTTAGGAAATAAAATAAGAATCCTAATGAAATTGGAAAGCCAATCCTAATTAGAAATAATATAAAACTCAATTGAATTTCCACATGTGATGCCCTGCATCATTCTCCCCTTCTTGGTGAGAACTTGACCTCAAGTTATGTAGATGCCCTTTTGGGTCAAAAATCCAACATATGAACTTTCTATGCGTTGGATTATCTTTTGCTTCTATGTATAACTTGAAAATTGTAGCTGATCTTTTCCTCCAACATAATGAGATTTTTCTATCTCCCATCCTTATGACTTTCACTCATTTAAGTCGGCCTCACAGCCGAGTTTGGTCCGCCCTAGATGCATAAGATTGAGCAAGGATGAATGGGTTTGATGTGGATTAGAGGAGTGCTCAATCCTAACCCTTGATCTTGAGTAGTCGAAGTTTAATGACTATGTCTCCTTTAATCTTTGTGATAAAATCTAGTGGCAATTACTACTTGTATCATTATATCAAGGTCAAATTAAAGCCAATGCCATTTTCACTAAGTGGGTGTCTATATGCATGAATGGATGACATTTATCGTAGGTTAGCTAGATATGAAAACAATGGAGAACAACAGCATAGCGGGGTCTTTCAAAGAATTTGCGGTGTTATTTTCATATAAGGCCCACTTATGATCAATCCAATCACTTTAATAAAAGCAAGGGATGTAAAAGTATTTTTGATCCTTTGATTATATGAAGGTTCCGACCTTAAAAAAATTTGGCTTAAAACTTGTTTTAGGTTTTGATCATAAATAGGTCTAAGTGCAGAACCTAATTTATGTTCTAATTGTTAAATGGGTCCGGTTCCAATTCCATATAGGTTCCGACTTATGGACTTGGGACATAGCTCGTGGATTGCTTTTTTAAGTTACTGTTCACAACTTTGTATAGGCTAATATGAAAAAATATCATGTGACAATGTATATATTAGTTTTGAAGATGTTGAGTATCAATTGAGGAAGGAAAATTTGATGAATTGTTATTGGGTTTAATGATGCCCCTATTTAAAAAAATAAAAAATAGAAAAAAAAAGTCAAAATCAGTTTTGAAACGGAACTTGGTTCTCTTGTCAAAACTAGTTATGGAATCGGACATGAAACTAGGAAAACAAGTTCTTAGCTAGAACCACCTTTACACAATAGTTCCAATTCCCAAATCTTGTGTGGTTTTGGCCCAGATCTAACATGTTTGCATCCCTACTAAAAGCTACCCTGGGCTTCTTTAAATTGGTAGTGATCTTAGTTTGGCATTGATCAATCCATCAATTGACGATTGATTTTTATCGCAATGAACTTGCACCATAAAAAGCTACTAGAAAAGCATGCCCGTGCTTAGCACGAGCATTATAATTATAATATTAGTAAATTATATAAAAAAAAGTAAAATAGTAAAATCATTTGTTTGAATTATACAAGGAGAGAACTTCAGTTTATTTAAAATTAAAAATTAGAAATAATAAAATAATATAAAACTTTCTATGAAATAATAAATTAATATAAATTTAAAATGAAATAAGAAATCAATACAACTTAAAATGAAGATGTTATAAGGCAGTCCCAATGGAGAACCTGATATTGTACAGAGGCAATAATGGTATCATTATGTTGTACGCCTCTACATATTATATCATTGGGCTTTGTTCTAGCGAAAACTGTTCTCATAGTTACTTTGAGACCTTTTTATGGGGCCCATTTGTGGGTCCCATTTAGGGATGGGACCAGAGGGGATGGAAAGATTGTATCAAGTTTGACCTTAATCCCATGCCTCTAACCCCTTCATCATTGTCCACGAGTTTAATGGATGGATTTCTAGGTGAGCCCCACCAATAGTTCTCGCGGAAGCATGGTGAGAACTAGTTCTCACTTGAATATTTTCCTATATCATTAGGAGTCTAGATTTGACAAAAAACTACAAGGAAATTGTACCGAATTAGTATGGTTGGGAGTTTTTGGTTAATTGAGATAAGGAAGAGAAAAGATCTTGCAAGAGGGAGAATCGATCAAACTTCTTCTCAAGATGGAAAAGTTAGATATGTTTATTTTATTTTATTTTGTAGAATTAGATCAGCATTGTTTAAAAGGAAGGGTCTAGATTGCCTCTCCATCTAAATTGCTAGAATCTCTCTCAAATCAAAATCAAGTCAAAATTGAAATCAAAATTCAGCTTCAATTTTGACTTGGAGTTCAATTTCGAAATCAAACTCCATCCATTTCATATATAATAATAAGATTATAATATATGCTTGTGCTCAACACTTAACTAAGATTATAATAGCTAAAGTAATGACAATATATTAAAATTTAATTATAAAAAAATATATTAAGAAGGGAATTTTACGGGGAAAAACCCCACAAGACAGATGAGGACCCACTAGAACTTTGGAGATGGAAGGGGCCACTTGTTGCTTTTCAATCTTTTTTTCTCTTTTTTTTTTTTTTTTTTTTTTTTTTTTGATATGGTCAATATCAACCATCGTTTCAAGAACTTGTAAAATACCACCTGTAGTTATTTTTTATTGTGGTTGACAGTTTGGTCGATATCAACCATGACCATTAGTTGTGGTTGATATTGATCATCTTTTCAGTAACTTGCAACATAACAGGTTAGGTTATTTCTCATCGTGACTGACAGGTTAGTCGATATCGACCATCTTTTCATGTCAGTGCAAAATTACAGGTTCAATTATTTCTCAATTTGACTGACAGGTTAGTCGATATCAACCATCAGGAATAATCGATATCGACCATCTTTTCATAACATGTAAAATGAAAGCTTCAGCTATTTGGCAACTATGACTGGAAGGTCACACATATTGAAGTAAGGTAATGGTTGACTGATAATGGTTGACAACCTACATATTTAAGCAATCATGTTTACATCCCTACAGAGGGGCTTACATCAATACGACTGGTTCACACATATGCCTGAAGCATTCTTAGAATCCGCACATTATAAGTTCATTTACACGACCAATCATTGGCAGAAAGTGTTTGGACTATACAAATCCAAAAGAAAACCAGGCTGTTACAAAAAACTTAACTAGGTCCATCACTCCACTTACAACCCTATCAATCCATCCACATCACTACCCACAGCATATCCAAACATTGGACAACCAGACTGTTAACAAAAACTCCAATGCGTCGCAGTAAAAAACTCCCTACAAAAGGGTTCAACCTCCACTTATAGCAGCACCTGTTAATTGTTGAAGCTTGTTTAGATCCCACAATTTTATATAAATCCATCCACACATACAGCAACACATTACATCATCATCCACTTATTCACATTTAGTGTATAGCTTTCAGCTATCTCCACCAACCTCAAGGCAGTATGCAAATTTCTTTGCCTTAGACTCCTCACCCATGAAGCGGAGGAAAGCCATGTAGACATTCCCAGTTTTCATCTGGAAAGCTTCAAAATTGAGGCAGAAATAGTGCCCAAAGCAGTTGAAGAGTTAAGAGAGAGAGAGAGAGATAAATTAGATAGATTAATGGATGCAGCAGACAAATGAAAAAGAAACATGTATGCTAGCAGAAAATTAGATTTAGATTAATGGACGCCCCACAAACAGGAAGAAAAGCAATAGATACGTCAGGGAGGTTCACCCGCTCAGTTGGTCTAGGATCACGGTTTGCACCCGAAGGTTGTAGATTCGAAACTGCACTATCACACTGGGGCTATAGGAGAGTTTACCCGGCTTCCCTCTGGTCACGGAGGGATTAGTCCAGCCCAAAGGGTTGAGAACCCTCTGATAGCAAAAAAAGAAAAAAAGAAAATTAGGAAATGCATGCCATTCTCTACGTTCCATCTAAAGATTACATTTAAAAAGACCTTAATAACCATATATCCCTGTTTCTCCCTATTGAATGTGATGAAGCTGTAGCCCTTGGATTTTTTGGTGGCCTTGTCGAGGATGACGACGGCCTCGTTGAGATCACAATGGGAGGAGAATAACGAAAGTCCAAGATCCGAACCCTAGAGGAGGGGCGAATAGGGTGAGCTCAAAACTATGTCCAAATTAACTTCCTAATGCCAATCATGCTTTGGTGAAAGTTAATTAACTTAAATACTAAAGAGGTTTCTAAAAATACATGAACAAGTAAATGAACCAACTAGAATATAATCATTCAATTCATGTGTTATAAGAGAACATTAAAAAATTGAGCATGTGAGCATCATTCACAACATAAACATCCACCATAATACTAGATTTTATAGTGGTTCGACCAATGTGCCTACATCCACTCTCGGTTTTCCTACTGGATTTTCCACTATTTCAATGTGAGGTTTTGGTTCACCTCCAACCTTACAATCCACCACTTATGCTTTTCTAGGATTAGCATTAACCTTTACAACCACTCTTTATGCTTTTAAGGCTAATCAATAACCTTTACAACAAGAAAATTTTTCTCTCAATTTTTATGCCTTAGGATGCACAACGAGAGATGCAACAAGTACATGTGAATGCCTCTTAACATAGGCTGAAATAAAAGTGAAAACCTAATTTAAGACATATGCATGGAGAATGCAAAGATCCATAAATGATGCATATGCTTGGAAGCCTCTTATCTCTTTTTGAAATTAAATGCTCATAAATAACTTAAAGGTGAAAACCATAAAAGAGAGAGATAGAGTGATTTAAATGTTGCACACATGTTTTGAAATGATGAACAAACTAATTTTAGAAAACTCAATCTAAGTCTAGCACGTTTGTTCAAAACATAAATTTGATAACATGTGTAAATCTATTCAAATATTAAAGTTAAATCACTAACCATGTTTAAAATCAATGTATATAACAACTAGCATTTGAACATGTTAAGTGAACATTAAATCATGCCATAAATGAAAATAAAGTTTTAAAGACTAGCATGAGTTAATTTCGAGACAAAGGGAGCAAAGTCATTTGAAGAATCAAAGGTTGAAATTCATAGATTTGCCCTCTTAGCCTTCCTCTAGCCTAGCCTAGCTCTCCCACCTTCCTTGGCCCTCAAAACACTGAAAAGGGATTGCCCAAATCCCAAGGAAGAGCTCAATTTATAGCAAAAAAAGTGTTCTAACGGCTCTTTGTTTGGTTGACCGAGTTGATCAAACTCCCAACGATCGAATGTTTTGGGCGCTTTAAACTGTGACAATTTAGTTGACCGAAATCTCCAATTGGGTTGACTGAAATTTGAATTTTGTTTGACCAAATTTTTTTAAATTTTTATTTTAAATGAAACTGATTTTCTAAAGAGGGAAGATTGGTTATGGAGAACTTGACTTGACTTGAGATAAACATGTTTAAAAAGAAGTTTTAAAATGTGAATCAAAACATGAGTATGCATGTCTTTCAAATTTCATTTGAGAAGCTCTTTGAAAGTAACTTGAAGGTGGTGGTCTCCCAGTTGAGGTCGCGAATGAAGAGCTTGTGTTGGACGCGGTTGTTAGATTGTATGGACTCAATCCATCATATGATGTAATAAATTGATTAATTTCTTTATTTATCAATAATATCATGCTTTCCTTTCATGAGATGAATGGTGTTTTACTACTTAATACACATGACCAATACGTATAACATAAATGGTTCATGAGATGAACCGGGTCCCATTAGTATATTAGATGTGATATATGTGTATGGATGAGATCCACACACAGGAGACATTTGTCACAAATCTTATACTTAAACATCTTCACAACCGGTGATGAGACTGGGCATCTCATCTGATAAGGTTGCAGTGTTTTGATCACTATAAGATAGTGTGATTTGTCTCGATCATCAGAATGTAAGATTCTGGATCACGGTGCTGGTACATTGGATGTATTGAAGGACCATGAGATGCACCTTATGGAATACTGTCTCGAGTTTAAGGTTTGCTCTCATAATTCCCTAGCAATAGGCTCTCAATCCTGAGACATTGATGAACTCAAGTTTTTATCTATTCTTTTGCTTTGAGTCACCAATGAGTGAGGCCAACTGTAGGTCAACACATCGGTGTCTTGGGTACGTGGTAGTAGGACTGTGGGAACATCAATGGTCAAGATGGAATCTATCTATATTATCCCCTTGTGCCAATTAATGGATTTATCATTAGTAAGTGCGCACCCATCTCGATTAAGAATTAATTGGATGGTACTGATGATTACTGTGATTAATTGGGGCTCAAGGATAATAAGATATGGATTTAAATTAGTGGGACAGTATTAGTCTAGTTAATCCATGGATATTGATAGAGGGGCTTAATTGTGGTAATTGAGAAGTTTAGGGTATTCATTATAATTTATTCCTAAGACTGGAGTGCAATTGCATTTATATAGTGGTGTTATTTGCAATTAAATGTGGGCCCGGATTGCACATGAGATGTGGGGTCGCGGTGTCCCAGTTGGAGCCAGCTTCCTATGGAATCCCTAGTGTTCCCCACGCTAGCCCAAGTTATTAGAAAGATACTAATCCTACTAGAACTCTAAAATGAAGGAATTAGGAAGTTACTATTTCTATTTGAAGTGGGACTTCTAATAGTGGTAATAGTAAGGTTACTATTTTGTGTAGAAGTAAGACTTCTATTTCAATTAGTACAAGAGAAGGAGGTTGCTTAATGCTATAAGAGGAATAACAAAGGGGCTAGGACATACACAACCTTGGAATTCACGCCCAGCCCCCTTTGTGCAAGAGTTGCACATACTTCTCTTCTCCTTCTAGCTCTCTTCTAGTTTCCTTTAGAGCTTCTAGTTGTTTTCTTTAGGAGATCCCATCCATCTCCTTCAGAGAAGAGATCTGGTACGGGTTATAGCGTGGAAGACTAAGAGGTCTTAGAGATCTAAAGTAGTTTTCTTTTCCATTAGAGCACAACCGGGCAGCAAAGGTATAATCTGCTTCTTTATCTTTTGTAAATTATTTTGCATGGTGTTGCTTGTATTATTGCTGTACATGGTATATGAGTTTGAAGGATTGCATCATGGATATGGTTAATGGCCTTATGGGTGTTTGATCCCTGAGTCAAGTGGGTCAAAAGTTTTGAAATCGCATCCACGAGGCCCACCTATTTCCAACAGCGGTCACGGTCAGCGATATTGTGAACAATGTCGAGGACGTCGGGGTGGCGGACAGTGGTGCTTTGGAGGATTTCGAGGAGTTGCTCGTTGGTCAAGGGCTCAAGGATCTTGCCGGCACCTTTGGGAGTGAGTTGGGAGGTGGATTCGAAGGCTATGATGCCATTCTCATCTGCCTTGCGCTTCTTCGAGGTGGAATCTATGGTGGCGAGAGGAGGAGGAAGAGACTGCTGAATCGATTGAAGAAGAAGGGTTTCAAATTTGTAAAACCCTAACCCTAGAAGAAGATGAGTGCAGGGAAAAAGCCCTTTTGGCCTTTAGTATATACAGAGGGTTGGTCGAAAAAGAGAGAGAGAGATAGGAACTAGGTGAAAGTCCGGGATCCTAACCCTAGAGGGGGGGTGAATAGGGTGATCTACACTTAATGACTAATCAAGGCCAATTTTAACTTAATTAAAAACAACTAGTCACATATGATGATTTACCAAACAAGATGCGGAAGCTAACAAGAGAAATCACCACAAGCATACAACCTTACACAAAGATTTATAGTGGTTCGGCCTCAATGCCTACATCCACTACCGGTTTGTGTTCCAACACCCCACCGGATTTCCACTATTTATGCTTTTCAAAAGGCTAAGCAATAATCTTTACAATGATGTTTTTTCTAGATTAAACAACAACCTATCAATGTGCTTTTCTAGGCTAAGCAATAACCTCTACAAGATGCTTTTCAAAGGCTAAGCAATAACCTCTACAATAAAAAGATTTCTTCTCAAAGAAGGGTCTAAACAAACACTCAAAGAGATACAATTTAAGCTCAATACATTTGCCTCTTAAATAGGCTGATATGAAGGTTTAAATCAAGATACAAACATACACAAACAAATAGCAAAGGTGTGTGCTCAAAGTGTATGAATGTTCACTTCAATCATTTTCTAAAAAGAAGCTCACAAATGAATGCTTGATGCATTTGAAAATCTAAGCACTGAAAATGATGATTGAAGTTATAAACCAATCACATGTAGAATTCAAACAATTTGGAAAGACATGCTACACAAGTTGTATGAAGTTTTAAAGTTTAAAAACACATGTGATTGAGATGAGGATGTTTGCAAAACAAACTAGTATTCCAAGGTTATATTGTGTTTGCAAAACATCACAACTAAAGCAAGAAATCATGCAAATATGAGATTACAAAGATTTGAACATGCATGATTTTAAATGGAATGAAAATCAAAGTTAACTTAAAAGATATACCTCTTTAAATCTCAAACATTTGATTTCCAATTTGCCTCTAGCTTTCCTAGCTTATTCCTCTTCTTTAGGCTTCAAAAAGGTTCAAAGATTGCATCCCAACTGCCTTTTGAAAAAAAGGAAAAGAAAAGAGTTTTATACAAAAAGGCAGCCCAACGGCTAGTTGGCCCGGTCGACCTCATGACCCTGCGGTCGACCGGGTCCAACGGCTATATTGGCCCAACGGCTATATACGCGGTCGACCGGCTCTTCTACGCGGTCAACCGGGTACACAGGTTCTGAGACAAAAATTTAGAGATTTCAGAACCTGTTTTTTAGTGTGCGCGGTCGACCTGGTGGGAGGCGCGGTCGACCGACTACACAGGCCAGAGTTGAGTTCAGTTGAATTTTTGAAAAAGTGATTTATTGAAAAATGAACTCTTAGCCAATATGTTTTATGCATACTAAAATGATTCTAAAAATGGAATATGTATGCAAAACAAGAACCTCGATTTCAAACTTGATTTTTCAAAATCATGCACGAAGAACTTAGGTTTTCAAAAATACAATTTAAGTTCTAAAAACATGCATTATGAAGTCTTTGAAAATCAAAAGCATTTTCAAGTCTACGATCCAGATTACAAGGTCCAGACAAAGCTGAACGTGTGTGTGATCAGATGACTGACGATGATAGTGCTTCCATCAAATTAGCAACACAAAAATCCTAACGCTAGGGCCAAAGGACCCCTCCTGTCTCGAAAGTCCTAGTGAGTCCTCATCTATCCTATGAGGTCCTATGGGGTTTTTTCCCTTAAATTCCCCTATTAATAAACTTATAGTTATGTTGAAGCTATATAATAGATAAAGTATTTAGGAGATAATAAAATCTAACCATATATAAATATGTTAAGAAAACCTAAATCTCTACTTCTAGAGTAGTTATATCATGCTTAGAAAAGAAGTTTGGATTTCTCATTAGTGGACCCCACTATAAACTGAGACAAAAGGGCAGAAAGGGTGGATCTTTGTAATTGCAATACATACTAAATGCCCAAAATTTTGGGCCTAACTAAGTAACTAACCTTATTTAAATTCATTTCATAAATCACAATGACACATCATAGATAGAATTCTTGCACAACCAAAGGCCATTAGGAAGAATTATATGAAATATAATTCTGCGCAATCATCTAAATACATGAAACTTTAAGTACCTAGACATGCACAAGAAGAATTCACAGACATCCATAGGACCACAATAGGTATCCTAGACATATGATCAAATTTAATACACGCAATCCCACTCTCACCACTTTGGTCCTTGCCCAAAGAGATTTATGCCCTTATACCTTTATGCTGCTTGCTTAACTTGAAAAAAAAAAAACATTTTCTAAAATACATAATCACTAAAACTCTGGTAAAAAATAAGAAAATTAATGGCAAACGAAGTTACCAAAGACTACTCAAGACCTGTTTATCCATAAAAGCACTTAAAGAGGAAGGTGAATGCAGAACAAAATATAACGAAGAAGATTAAAGATTGCATAAAAAAGAAAATCGTGACACTACGCTTTCCATTGGATGTACAATGAGTTTGCACTTTAAATGAAAGAGATTTTAGTTGATTTGAGTGGGACGATAAGCGTCGAATAAATAATTGCTCTTTATATTTATTAAAGCAATAGGGGAGGAGGCTCTATAGAGCGCTATGTCAGCAGAACCATAGTTCTTTTCTGAGTCCGGATCACCTATCACGGTTGTTATATCTTCACCGTAAGTTGACCAATAACAGTCCGCCAAGTCACCCAAAAATTTAGGTGATTTTCTTTCATTTGAGTGGCGGACTGTTATTGGTAAACTCACGGTGAAGATATAACAACCATGATAGGTGATCCGGACTTTTCTTCTTTCAAAAAAATATAAACAAATATATATGTTAGTTTGACCTGGCCTCACTATTCTAATCTTCTGCTCCTAAAATCTCTCTCATTTAAAGTTCATTCACTCCATTTCATCTCTAAAACCTCTTATGTTAATATCTATATCCAACTTCACTCCTAAAATCTCACGAATCAATTCTTTGCAAATTTGGAAATAACCACTATCTTATTTGATTATTGGTTTTGATCTTTCATGATGTAGGCCATGTTTAAAAGGACAATATTTTGAAATATCATGTGATACGATGCATGTGTAGGGCTGTCCATTAGTGGGCTCCCTATGGAAATTTATAAAGGGTTATGTGAAAATCACTAGGAAATGTACTTGTATGGATGGATCCCTCTGATATTACTTCATGTGGACCATAATTTAAGTGATCAATAGTCCAAAAAAGAAGTACGTGATACCATGTGCTTGGAGTGGCATCCATTCATGGGCCCACCTATAAAAACCGCATGCTACAATAAAGTGGTTAGAAAATGCAAGTAAAGATCTTGCAAAAATAACACAAAAGACATTTCTAAGGGGGACCACAATGCAGATCTTATGATCCAAAAATATCAATATCTTTCACTTATGTGTTACCCCACACAAGGTGTCACGACCCTAGACCGGGTTAGCGCAAGCCCCCTCCTAATCCGGGATCGGCGATTGCTAATGCATTGTGTGCATTTAATTATTTTCTTTTGACACGTATACGGATTAAAGAAGAACACAACATCCGTGCACGTGGTTTCCCACATATTTCCGCTGTGAGGATATCACATACACAAGTCACTCACAATCAAGGTGCGGAAGCGTGTAGCAAACCAAGTTTTGTAAATTCATTTCATAACACCAGCCTGATAGCACAAATATATATATATATATATATATATATTTGTTATATGATGTCAGAGTGATCAATGATCATAAAGCATTCCCAAAGTGTAAAGTTAATGTTTATACAAAATGTGAGTTAGTTAATTATTCCCCAAAAATAAAGGCCAACAAAGGCAGTACAACCAAAAACCCTAAATGTGTTAGTCACTATCCCGAAAGATGTTTTGTATCTCAAAGCTTGACCAAATGTCTAAACGACATCGTCAACTTGCCATTCTCCTACGCGTTGCGGCTCTCCGGCCGCCTCCTCCTCGGGGATGAGGAAATCTAGACGTAAGTACCAACAGAGTGGGTCAGACACGACGGTCTGGCAAGTGGGTGAAAAGATATAAGCAATATAATAATTTAAAAAGTTACCTTGGGAAAATAATTAGAACCTGCTCAAACAATAATTTTCATGAAATAAGGTGCATAATTTAACCAAAACACATGTGTAAAATAAAACATGTAAAGGTACCGATGAACAGGAAACTGGTAAATGGCAACAGCACGAAGTTAAATCCTCCATCACTAATGTGATGAGAGCATACTAAGGGCGTTGGTCTTAGACACGCAAAGTCATGAGAGCCAACTATAGACATATATACATATACTAGACAAAACCACGGCCACGGAACCGGGCCAGACTGTTGCTGGCAGAAGTTATAGGGGGACCCCAAGTCCGTGGATCAAGCTGACAAGGTTGTCCAACCTTAGTGGTGACGACACATAGGTCACATGAAGAAATCATAGCACATATTGGTGTATCACACCCAAACAGGATGAACAGGGTGCTCATAGGCACATAAATCATATCAATATCCGGTCATGACTACAGGGGGCTAACAGGATGCTCAAATGGCATGATTCATTATTTTTGAAGCCAAACTAGTAGGGTCACATGAAAACTAATGAAGACATATGTAATTCGAGTAAAATAGATTACAAATGGATTTCCTTATAATTCCGGACCATATATTGAGGCTTCAAGACTTAGCTTGATGCGTATAAAGCACTTGTATGTCAACTTTTGTGGTTGGCTTGGCACTCCTGAAGATCAAGGCATTCCAAGTGTTTTACACACCTCGGTAGGTCAAAGAGTCCTCAACATATCTCTGTGATGGGGTTTCTTTCTCAACCGGGTTCCATTCATCACCTCCTAAGTCTCACCATTGCATTGGGGCTCCAAACAAACCTCCCCAAGCATTAAAACGTCATGTACTAGGCTCCTAACATAGACCCATGCCTGACAGATAATTGGCTCAAGAGGACTAGAAGTTCGCTCGAGCCAACTCAAACCACCCTTATTCCACCATCAAAACATCCCACAAAATGCATCAAATCATCTCCTTTTCATCCACATTCATCACAAGAGAAACCCATCATATATGAAATCCATAATAACACATAAGACAAGATTTAACCAAAACAAAATGCATATATTTCCAAGAGGCTAACTAGAGATAAAGACCCATCAATAGGCATTTCCAAAAATCAATAGAAACCATAACAAGAAGCATGGATAAAAGTAGTGTGAAATCACCAAAAGCAAGTAACGGAAATCCATATTTCTCAAAAAACATGATAACATTCATAAACATTCATTCATACACTTGCCTTGGCCTCCAAGCTAGCTAAACAAGCTCCTAATCACACTCCCAAGTCACAAATCTCCAGGCTACACAAAAACCCTCAAAATACAACTCATTTAGAACCTTAAATGGTCAAAGCAATGAACAAGAAGGAGACAGCTCCCAATAATGGAGATGGAGACTCTCTAGGGCTAGGAAAATACAAATCTAAAAGATGAGAAAGAATGCTTACTTAAAAGATCCTCGAAAGAACAAGACTAGCTCAAAGGAAACCTCAATGTGGCGGGATTTCTCTACAAATGGCATCAATGGAGAGCCCTCAAGGTGCGGAAGAAAATGATGGAGTCTCGTTCTCCATTTGGCAAGAGTTTGTAGCGGATTGAAGATGGAGAATCAAGAAGAAGAAGAGCAAACCCTAGAATGGCGGGAGACAAACCCTTCCACAAAGGTTTGAGCAACAAAAGGGTGAAGTGAAGAAGAGTTCTCTTTATATAGAGAATGAAGGTGGGTCCCACAACTAACCAAACTTGTTGGGCTAAAAACATGGTTTTCCGGGCCTCGGATGAGTTCGACGAAGAATGGAAAATTGTTCGTAAAAATATCTAGTTTCCAAAAAGTATATATTTCAAGGTTTTGGAGATATCGAAATTTGTGTCCAGATTTCGTGTAAAAAGATTGTTTTGCCCTCGAAGTTGGAAAAGTCAGGTTTCGGGGTCTAAGACGGGGACGGAGTGAACACGAAAGTTGTAAAGGCTAATAAGATCAATCAATCAAAGTTAAAACATGAATTTTCGGAATCGAGGATAATCCCCCACACTTACGCAAAGACACAAAAAGACCCTCCAAGAGTCTTATTAAATAAAAAGGCTTTCAAAACTCCCCATAGCTATATAAAAGCTATTCTAATCTCAAATCTAAACAAAATCCACTAATCTCACTTAGAGTTAACAAACGACTTAATTAGTGCTAATTGTAGTCGCTCAGGTCGAGGTCTTACACAAGGTTTATGAAATTTAATAAATCTAACCCATGCACCATTTTAGTGGGACCATCGATTAAAGTTTATAGCCATCTTAGGTTATTTACATTATCTACGAGACTTATTTGATGAAAGATGGACATATATCTATTATGTGTAGTAGTTTTTTATTTTTATTTTTTGGGATTTCTAGTAAAAAAAATTCAATTATCATAATCATTCTTCTCATTTAAATAGCTTTTTTTATAGCAATTTCAAAGTTAGATGACAATAGCATTTCAATCTAAGTTTTACAAATAAATTAGTTTAGTCATTTTAATAAATAATATAATTATTTATTTTGCTTTACTTTTTATCAGTGATATTTTAAAGAAACTAATAAATTTAAATATAATTTTATTGTTTGGCTCGGGCTAAGCACGGGCCATTGTTGCTAGTCTTTAAAATTCAAATTTCGGGATAAAGTCAATTTGTTAATGATAGAGATTTATGAAATCCCGAATGGACTCAAAGAGAAAGGATGGGATGGAAACAAGTACTTACCAAAGGATAAAAAGGGAACAATGTGAGATTAAAACCCCTAAAATCTCTCGAGGAAGCCTAAATTGGATCAAAATTGAAATTGAAATTGAGCTCCAATTTCACAATCAATTGCAAAATCGAATCCTATCCCTATAATATATAATAACTTGCATCATAACTTGTGCTAAGCACGATCGTGTAGTTAATTATAAGCAATCATCTAATAAAATATCAATCACATACTTAAAATGTTCCTAAACAATAAATAACAAAATAATATATTCTAGAATTTGTAATGGTCTAAAGTTTTATACTAAAGATTTATTGTACTACTTGAACAAAAGGGATCAATGATACTACAAGTTTTTACTCAATGGCATAGTACTTGGCCCGGCCTGTCTAAAAAAGGTAAGGCGCTGGCCTGAGCGGGTAATGTTTGTATAAAATAAAAATACTTCCACTATCAACTTCAAGTAATAGCTCAACTTGTTAGTACATATATGCCTCTGAAAAGGTGCATGTGTTTGAGTCTCCATCCCTTTAATAAAGATGTTTTATATTAAATTTTGTATCTTATTTGGGTCGGACATGGCTTCAAACTCTTTGCCATTGAGTCTAAGCCCGACCCATATCTTAAACCTATATAGATTTTAGGTTTATTAATGATCTTTAGGTGGAGCTCATTTGACCTTGAATTCCCATATATTCAATGCAAAGAAAAAATGCTCCACAAGAATTCGTCACCGCTGTAAAAAAGGACTATGATCTTTCTTAGGTATCACTTTTTTTGCGATTCAAACGCGTTGTTTCCTTCATGAAAAAGGAAAATAACCAAATTGATTTTCTTCAAGTAAAAAAGAAAATTCTAAAAGTTTGGAAGTGTTGGTTTTCATTTCCTGCAAGAGAGAGAAATACTTTATTCTTATTCCTCAAATGGAAAATAAAAATCCTCCCTAGAGAGGAAAACTCAATTCATTTTTTTTTTACTAAAAATATTGGAAAATTGGGATAATTTTCCTCTCTGAATCTTGTTGTTGAACAAACGAACCCTTATAAGTTTTAACCATTTTTGACCTCACCTTTCCTTGATTGCCATTCATCAAGGTGGGTCCTGCTCGGAAGGTAATTTATTTTTCTTGGAAAGAGATCTGATCTTCCCTTGATTACCCTTAACTTGGGTGGGCCCCACATGAATTGGACAGTCTTATCTGATCTTCCCTTGATTACCCTTAACTTGGGTGGGCCCCACATGAATTGGACAGCCTTTTGTTTGGTAGGAGAAAAAAAAAAAGAAGCAAACCCCTACCAGCCTCCAACTCTTTTCACTCACTGGCTGATTCAGTAGGGATGTAAATGCGTCCAGATTCTCCGATTAACAAAAGATAAATGAGTTCTTATTTTAGATCCTTATTTTGGTCGTTATAAGGAAATGGGTTTAGGTCCAGTTCCAGGTCCGGATCAGTTTTTTGAACCAGGCCTAAATGGGTACTTTCCGGATCTACAGTGCTTCAGACCTGTGGATCCTACCCAGAACTGAATATAAAAACTTTATATTTTTGGATAACCCCTCCATTCTTCCCAATCTGCTGCCCCTCTCGTCGGTCCGGTCCGGCTCCGGTTCTCTGTCCGGCCTGTTCCGGCCTTCTCTGTGAGGTACATGTACAAGATTTCTCTTACTCATTTTTTACTTTTGGCAATCTTCATTTTCTCCTCATATCCTTCTCTGGGGATTGCGACTTCTGTTCAGGTTTCTGATGTCGGTACCTATTCTTTTGTGTCTTACTTGATCATAGTGTTTTATTTTCCTCATGGTCTTTTGTTTGTTTGGGCGGTCTTGGTTGTTGGTGATTTAGATTGGATTTTAAGAAATTGATGGTTTTAGTATGCTCTTTTGTAGATTTCTGTTCTGGGTACTCATAGGTTTTATGTTCTGTGTTTTTGCTTTTTGTGGTTGTTGTTGTTGTTGTTGTTGTTTTTGTTGTTGTTGTTTTTGTTGTTTTGATTTTGGATTCTGCTGTGATTGAAATGGGTCTTTTATTTATTTATATTTCAAGAAAGCTATTCCCAGTGATAGGAGAACTGAGGTTCACGTGCTTGCACCCTTGGTTGGAAACTCCCATTACCCATGTTTACATACCATTACCCGACCTATTTTCATTCACAGTTTCAGGTTTTATTTTGCTATATTTTAAATGCTATGTGCTATGCCTAAATTAAAACTTGATTTACCTTTGGTAGGCCAGATTTAAGCATTTGAATTTTATAAGCTTATTTGATTAATGTGCAGGGAATATTTGCTTTTTCTTGTTGTTTGTGATTCTGTTTTGTTGGAAGATTGGTTAGATTGTGAACTTATTTCTTTTCATTATGGGGAGAATCTGAAACCTAACCTTACAGTTGGATTGCATGAAGAACACTTCATTTTTTTTAAGCTAACCTAACTTATTTCTTTGGTTTAAGCTACATCAGTTTTGAAATTTTTATAGATGGTTTCACCATATAAGCTCATGCCCGTAATCATATAATTATAATATATTTTATAATTATTTATATGCAGATTAAATGGCAGAAACCATTGATATTGATGACACAGAAACCAATGTTTCCATTGAAGTTTTTAGGGTATCTCCAAAAAAAGAAGCTAACTTCTCCGGTTTGGGCTGAGTTTGAAAAAATTAAACAAAATGGAGCTAAAAAAGCAATGTGTAACCATTGTAAAAAATTACTGAATGGGGACAGTATAGACATAACTTCACATTTGATGAAACATCTAAAACATTGTGTTTTTACAAACTAAAGAAACGAGGGCAAGTAGATATAAAGCAACACATTTTACCAATCGGGGAAGGAAAAGAAGAAGGAATGGTGCGATTCAAAGTTTCAAATTTGATCAAGAAAAAGTATGCATGATCTCGAATGCATGGTCATATTGCTTGAATTTCCATTTCGCTTTGTAGAATATGAGGTAATTTCACAAAAGGGCTTCAACCCTTGTTTAGAATGGTGTAACAGAATACTTTGAAGACCGATATTATAAAAATTTACAATGAGGAGAGCCACAAGCTTTATGATTTCTTTGACAATCTAAGATGTCGGATAAGTTTGATAGCTGACACGTGGACCTCTAACCAGAATCTTGTGTACATGTGTCTAACATGTCATTTTATTGATGATGGGTGGAATTTGCAAAAGATCATTGCATTTAGCTCTCTTGAATTTCCCCACACCGGTGAAGTAATTTGTAATTGCATCTTGAACAGATTATACAGTTGGAACTTGGAACATTGATAAAAAATTGTGTGCCGTTGTTTTAGATAATTGTACTGCCAATGATGTTGTGGTTTGAGAGCTCAAGTCAAAACTCATGACTAAGAGGCTGAAAAGCGAGTTGTGGCAAGGAAATTGGTCAGATTGCATAAGGTTGATTTGTTGCTTATTCAAGAATAAAAAATCCACAAGGAGATTGAGCGTGTGGTCTACAATTTGTGGGGTCGCGGAGATGTGGATGGGAGTGAAGTCCTTCAGAGGGAGCCTCAGGAGGTTTGATCTCTATTTGGAATGAGGAGGTTCTCTAAGGTTGAGGTGTTAAAACACCAGAGGGTCTTGGCTATCAAGTTCATGTCGGTAGCTAATGGTTTCATTTGTGTGGCTGCAAACGTGTATGGGCCAAATGATGATATCTCTAAAGGAGGTTTTTGGGGTTCTTTTACATTTTGAGGCAGTGGCCATTTGTTGGGGGGGGGGGGGGCACGGGGGGGCGATTTCAATATGATTAGATTTCCTCAAGAAAGAAAGAAAAGGGGGTGGTGTAATTTCTAGTAGCATGGAGAAATTCTCTGGCTTCATAAAGGGATAATGAACTCATAGATTTTTCCTTTGGTGGGGAGCAGGTATGCATGGAGTAACAATCAAGAAAGGTTGGCAATGAGCAGGATTGACCGCTTCTTAGTGAATAAAGAGTGGGAGGTACATTTTTCAGGGGCAGTCCCGAGAGATCTTCCCAGATTCGTGTCTGACCATAGGCCTATTAAGTTGTCTTCTCAAGGACTAGTGGATTGGGGTCCAAAACCTTTAAGGTTTGAAAATTGTTGGCTATTGCATAAGGATTTTTTAGGGCTTGTTTGGCAACTCTACCCTTAGAGTCAAGTAAGGTAAAGCCTCCATTTCTATAAAAAAAATTCCCACCAAAACACTTTAATTCAAATTTCCGACCATATTAAAAAAAAAAGAGTAAAAAAGTAACCTCATTTCTCCACTAAAAGACAAAAAAACTCCACTTTTCAATAAAAAAGTCAAAAATTACAAACAACTAAAAATAAAATACCATCATAACCCACTTATATTTTATTATTTCTTCAAAATAACCTTTACTCCACTCAACTCCATTAGTAAAGCCCCCAAACAGGCCCTTAAGGAATGTGAGGGTGTGGTGGCATCATATAGATGGTCAGGGTTATGCAGGTTTTGTTCTTTTTAAGAAGCTTCAAGAGCTGAAAAAAAGAATTAAGTTGTGGAATAAAGAAGTATTTGGCAAGCTAAAGGCTTCTAAAGACTCTCTTACTAAGCAAATTGAGGAGTGGGATAAAGAGGAAGAAACTAGAGTCTTATCTCATGGAGAGAAGGAGGAGAGGTGTAAGGCGGTCAAACAACTATGGAAGCTGAATAGGGTGGAGGAGGTGTCGTGGAGGCAGAAATCTAGAGCGTTGTGGCTAAAGACGGGGATAAGAACACTAAATTCTTTCAGAGCATGGCCAACACGAGGAAAAGAATTAATCTCATAACCAAGGTTCGTAAAGGCCAAGGATTTAAAGGTCAAAGAGGAGATAACTAGACATTTTGAAGAGTTGTATACAGGTGAGAGCTTTCTTAGACCTACTTTGGAGGGTGTGTGTTTTCCCTCTATTTCGTTATTTGAGAAGGGTTGGTTGGAGAGACAGTTTGAGGAGGAAATCAGTCAGGCTTCGGATTCTTGTGTGGGGGATAAAGCTCCAGGCCTTGATGGTTTTAATTTTACTTTTCTTAGGGTAGCTTGGGGTGTCTTGAAAAAAGATTTATGTGATATGCTTTCAGAATTTTATGAAAGGGGGAGACTTAATGTAGATATTAACTCAACATTCTTGGTCCTTGTTCCTAAAGTCTCGAACCTGGTGGAGCTTAAGAATTTTCGTGCCATTAGCTTGGTAGGGTGTGTTTACAAATTGCTTTCAAAGATTTTAGCCAATAGATTGAGAACTGTGCTTCCAGGCATCATTAGCCAATTTTAAGGAGCTTTTGTGAAGGGTAGGGGAATCTTGGATGGCGTGTTGGTGGCCATTGGCCAATGAGTTGATAGATTCAAGAAAACGGTCTAAGAGAAAAATGAGTCATTTTCAAAATTGATTTGGAAAAAGCTTATGATGATGTTGAATGGCTTGGTGAACAAGGCGAAAGATTTGAATTTGTTGGAGGGTTTTAGTTTGGACGAGATGGGGAAAGTCTTGCATCTTCAGTTTGCCGATGATACTAGTTTTTTTCAGTTCAGATATGATGGAGGATATTAATGTTCTAAGAAGGATTCTAAGATGCTTTGAGTTAGTCTCTGGATTGAATATTAATCTTGCTAAGAGTGTGCTTGTAGGGGTGGGTTGCTCTCAAGAAGAGATTATCCCTTTGGCCTATCGCTTCTTCTGCAAGGTTGGCAAACTTCCCATTCAGTACTTGGGTTTGCCGATTGGGGCGAACACAAGGTCGAAGGTGATCTGGGATCCGGTTGTGGAGAAATTTGAAAGGAAGCTCTTTTCACGGAAAAGAAGATGTCTTTCTATGGGAGGGAGGATTACTCTAAAGGCAACAATGTCCTATTTGCCTATCTACTTTATGTCCTTGTTCAAGATGCTGGCCTCGGTCAGGGAGAGATTGGAAAGGATTAGAAGAAACTTTCTGTGGGATGGTAGTGGGGAGAAGAAAAGATTACATTTAGTGGGATGGAAGGAGGTGGTTGGGGTTGGGAAACTTGGGAGTTGAAGAATTGGGCTTTACTAGCTAATGGTGGTGGAGGTTTGGAGAGGAAAATGATTCTTTATGGGGAAGGGTCATTTTGTCCAAATATGGTGAGGAGAAAGGGGGTGGGTTCCTAAAAGGGTTTCAAGATCTTGGGTCTCTAGGGTGTGGGGGAATGTGTTAAACGTCGGGAGGAGTCTAATGAAGGGGGGGGGGGGGGGGGGGTAGTAGAGTCATGGATGAAAATAGCTACGTAGCGGCCGCCACTGCTACGCTAGGCCGATTTAAAAGAACACAAAAAAGTACATGATCTTGCCAAATTACAGTCGATACAAAGAGTTCTTCTCAATGATTCTTCTCTAAGTACATCCTATTAGACACCCCCTTTGGTAGATGTATTTTTTTCTCTAGGTACTCTTAAGTCTTGACGTCATGACATAGTTTTTTCTTTTATAAGCTTTTTATTAGTTTCTAAGTTAGCATAACTAAGTAATATGAACACATGTGAAAAAATTATTTTCTATTTATACAGCGATACGGGACCTTATACAGTGAGGGGACCGCTACGCCCCCCTTACCTTAGTTACTTTTGCAAAAAAAATAAATATTTTCTCTCATTTTCCAATATTCTAGATTTTCTAGAATTTTTTAATATTTTTTTGACGATTTTTTTAAATCGCACCGCTACGCCTAGGGTTGTAAATGGGTACCCGATTCTCCGATTACCCGAAGGTTCCGACCTGTTAGGTTTCGAGTCTGGGTCTTTATTTTGGTCCCGAGAAGCAAATGGTTCCGGTTTCGGATCCGTTTTTTGGAACCAATACCTAAACGGTTCCGGTTCCGGATCCACAGTAGCTCAGACCCGAGGACCCGGGACCCGACCCAATATACACTAACATAAGGTAACTTTAGTATGTGAAAACAAATCCCTTCTTACTTTTCTACTTTTCTACATTAGGGTTTCTACTTTTCTACATCTCATACCTGGAACTGGAACCAGACCCGCCTCACAAATGGTTCCGGTTCCGGTTTTGGTTCCCTTTAATATTATTGGTTCCGGTTCCGGAACCAGTTTTCTGGATCCGAACCAGGTCCGGTTCCGGTTCCCCCTCTTAGAAAACGGTTCTGGTTCCACCCTGGACCCAGACCGGAACTGACCCGTTTATAACCCTAGCTACGCCGCTACGTAGCGCCGCTACGCCCGCCGCTACCGCTATTTTCATCCTTGAGTAGAGTTAGATTTTGGGTTGATGAGTGGGTGGGGGTGGGCACTTTGTGTGTATTGTTTCCTGGGAGCGTCTAACAAGTTATCCATGGTGAGTGATGTTGGAAATAGGTGGGCCTCGTAGATGTGATTTCAAAACTTTTGACCCACTTGAATCAGGGATCAAACGCCATATGGCCATTAACCATATCCAGGATGCAATCCCTCATACTCATATACCATGTACAGCAATAATACAAGCAACACCATGCAAATATAATCTACAAAAGATAGAGAAGCAGATTATACCTTTGCTGTCCGGTTGTGCTTTGATGGAGAAGAAAACAACTTTGGATCTCCAAGCCCTCTTAGCCTTCCACGCTATGACCCGTACCAGATCTCTTCTCTATAGGAGATGGGTGGGATCTCCTACAGAAAACAACTAGAAGCTCTAAAGGAAACTAGAAGAGAACTAGAAGGAGAAGAGAAGTATGTGCAACTATTGCACAAAGGGATTTTGGGCGTGAATTCCAAGGATAGAAATCCCAGCCCTTTGTTTCTCCTTTTATAGCATTAAGCAACCTCCTTCTCTTGTACTAATTGAAATAGAAGTCTTACTTCTACACAAAATAGTAACCTTACTATTACCACTATTAGAAGTCCCACTTCAAATAGAAATAGTAACTACCTAATTCCTTCATCTTAGAGTTCTAGTAGGATAAGTATCTTTCCAATAACTTGGGCTAGCGTGGGGACCAGTAGGGATTCCATAGAAAGCTGGCTCCAACTGGGACACGTGACCCCACATCTCATGTGTAATCCGGGCCTACAGTTAATTGCAAATAACACCACTATATAAATGCAATTGAACTCCAGTCTTAGGAATAAATTACAATGAAGACCCTAAACTTCCCGATTATCACAATTAAGCCCCTCTATCAATATCCATGGATTAACTGGACTAATAATGTCCCGCCAATTTAAATCCACATCTTATTATCCTTGAGCCCCAATTAATCACAGTGATCATCAGTACCATCCAATTAACTCTTAATCGAGATGGGTGCGCACTTACTAATGATAAATCCATTAATTGGCACAAGGAGATAATATAGATAGATTCCATCTTGACCATTGGATGTTCCCACAATCCTACTACCACGTACCCAAGACACCGAGGTGTTGACCTACAGTTGGCCTCACTCATTGGTGACTCAAAGCAAATGAATAGATAAAAACTTGAGTTCATCAATGTCTCAGGATTGAGAGCCCATTGTTAGGGAATTATGAGAGCAAACCTTAAACTCGAGACAGTATTCCATAAGGTGCTTCTCATGGTCCTTCAATACATCCAATGTATCAGCACCGTGATCCAGAATCTTACATTCTAATGATCGAGACAAATCACACTATCTTATAGTGATCAAAGCGCTGCAACCTTATCAGATGAGATGCCCAGTCTCATCACCGGTTGTGAAGATGTTTAAGTATAAGATTTGTGACAAATGTCTTCTGTGTGTGGATCTCATCCATACACATATATCACATCTAATATACTAATGGGACCCGGTTCATCTCATGAACCATTTATGTCATTTGTATTGGTCATGTACATTAAGTAATAAAACACCATTCATCTCATGAAAGGAAAGCATGATATTATTGATAAATAAAGAAATTAATCAGTTTATTACATCATATGATGGATTGAGTCCATACAATCTAACAAGTGATTGCTATGTTGAGATGGAGAGTTTTTTTTTTTTGGGTGGCGGGAGTGTCTTTTAGAAGGTCCCTGCGACTCTCTGAGGAGTCGGAGTATGTGTATTTGTTGAATGTTCTTTCTATTGTATTTTTATGTAGGGAGGAAGCTAATGCACGCATTTGGACTCCTAATCCTTCTGGAAATTTCTCTACCAAGTCTTTCTACAATATGCTTGAGGGTGGATCCTCTTTCAGGTCCCCTTGCTCACTTGTTTGATCAGGATTGGCGCCGCCTCGGGTGGAGGCTCTTTGTTGGTTGGTGGCGAAAGAAAAGGTGTCTAGGTGGATAACCTTAGAAGAAGAGGCTTGTCTTCACAAGAGATTTCAGATGTGTGCCCTTTATGTGAAAATGGGTTGGATACAGTGATCCACCTTTTCTTGCACTGTGAAGTTTCATCCTCTTTGTGGAGAGAATTCGTTCAGAGATGCGGATTAGCTTGGTGTTTGTCACACTCTATGATCAATATGTTTGAAGCTTGGAGATTTTGTCCTTTTTCAGGATGCGGGGCGGTATTGTGGAGACTTATCCGTTTTGCTATAGTGTGGTCCATTTGGAAAGAAATGAATGATAGAATTTTCAGGGGAGTGAAAATGGTCTACATCGATCTTCTTTCAGTTATTACATGGAGAATAGCAAAGCGGGCTTTGGTGAGGGAGGAGTTTACTAATTTCAAAACAGACGATATTCTTCATAATTGGGAGGCTTGTATGCTTTGTTCAGTGCCTCGAATCATGAAGGTGAAGTTTGGTGTCCTCCCCCTAGGGGCTTTTTGAAGTTTAATGTGGATGGGGCGGCTAGAGGAAAGCCAGGGCCAGTGGGTGTTGGGGGTGTGCTTATGGACCACAAAGGCGATGTCTTGCTTATGTTTTATAAGAATTTAGGTATCAAGGAATAAAATGAGACTGAGGTGTTGGCAATTTTAGAGGCTCTAGATTGTTTTTTTCTTCATTTCGTGAAAATTATGAGTGGAGAGTGATTCATCAAATGCTATCTCTTGGATCTCAAGCAATGAGGGTCCTTGGAGGTTCCACTTCCTCTTTGCGGAAATCGAGTCCTTATCTTCTCAAGGTTATGTCGAGTTTAGGCATGTTAGAAGGTCAGCGAATGCAATGGCAGACTCTCTAGCGAAACAAGGGGTAGATAGGGTTATTCCCTTGATTGCTTACACCATGTAATTGTCTATCTTTGTTCTTTGGATATAAGGCTCTTATACCTGTTTTGGTGGTCTGTTGTATTCTTGTTTGCCTTATTTTTAATATAATGTTTCAGTTTTCGTTCAAAAAAAAAAAAAAAAAAAAAGAGCTCATGACTAAGAGCTTGCTTTTGTCCAATGGAGGTATATTTCACATGCGTTGTTGCGCGCGCATTTTAAGTTTGATAGTTCAAGATGGCATGGATTTCATACGTGAGGTAATTTTTAAAGTGCGTGAAAGTGTAAGATATATCAGAGCTTCGCAGTTAAGAAAACAAAGGTTTAATGAAATTGCACGGCAAGTACGAGCTCCAAGAAAGAAAATTCAACTTGATAGTTTGAATAGGTGGAACTCTACTTTTGAGATGTGCTAGAAACAACGATATAGCTGAAAGAGGCCTTCGAGCGCTTAAGTGATTGTGATAGTGGATACAAATTTTCCCCAAGTTATGAGGAATGGGAAAATGTGGAAAGTATATGTTAATGTTTGAAAGTATTTTTTGAGATGTCAGAAATTTTTTCTGAATCCTTTATAAAAAATATGGCCTCGGAAATGTTTGTGAAGTTTAGAAAATATTGGAATATCATTTCCACACCTTTAACAATTGCTGCCTTCAGCAATTGCTGCAATTTTTGATCCTCGACTCAAGTTTAATTGAATATTACTTTCCATCGATTTATGGTGATGAGTCTGATGCGAGGATTATGGATGTTGGGCTTGCTTTGACAAGCCTTCACAATGAATATGCCACTGAGTCAACCAAGAATGCTTTTGATGGAAGACTTTCAACCAATGTTGGAAGTACCCGTGGCGGTGCTAGCAATAGTTCTAGGACAACAGGTTCATGTAGTGCTGTTTCTCCACTTGTTTCTATTGTTTATTCCTTTGTTTATCCCCATTTTATCCTCTCTCACCATGCACGCCTCTCCTCTCTCGTCTCTCGAGTGGCGTCTTCAATCCATTTGCTGAGGTTATCTCTCTCTCTCTCTCCTGTTTATCCCCATTTCTTAAACCCTAATATCTCAGACCTAACACTAACTCTAACCCTAACCACAAAATCTCATTCTCTCTCTTCTGTTTATCCCCATTTCTTAAACCCTAATATCTCAGACCTAACACTAACTCTAACCCTAACCACAAAATCTCATTCTAACCGTAACCCTATCCTCACAGAAGTTGGGGAACTCTTTCACAAAACAATTTAGGATTTGATGTGTTCTTAGTTACTAAAATCCCCAATTTTGAAGAAAGACACTGGGGGTTTTGAACTCAACAGGACTGAATTTGATATCACTAAATCCCTAATATCAAAGACAAAAAGAAGGATTCTTGAGATGGACTTAGGGCCAGATTTATTTGCCTGAGATTAAAATAATTCCCCAATTTCAAAAAACATTAGTTGATGTGTAGTACTAGAAGTTCCCACTCTATATGAAAGAAAAATGAGAAGCTATTCCCACTCTATAGGAAAGAAAATCAGAAGTTATCTTCAAATTAATGATATATAAATATATATATTTTTTAATGTATAAATTTTCATACTTTATAATGTAGTGAGTTTGGAATCCAAGTTGGGTCTGGGTATTGAGCGCTGTTACCTGATTCATTGTTTGATCAATTTGAATTTGAGTTTGCAATTCACAATGTGATAATCCAACTCTAGAGTTCGAGTGGGTATGGTAAGTTTATTTAGTTTGATTTTTTTTTTTTAAATTTGTCTGTTCGAGTTTGATACAGTTCACTGCAGTTTGCTTAATCAATAGATCCATGTTGATTCATGGGTATTTATTATTTAATTATTTTTTCAGAACTTTTCTTTTTTCAAAACTATAATGGAGCAACCTAAGAGTTAAATGGATCATTCATCTGGTGGGCTTTATAATGAAGTTTTATTATGGACCCACTGTTGAAGAGTATTTCCAATGTTCCATCTATTACATGTATGTATGCCAATAGTCTAGTCCACCGGATGGATATTTGTTTTAAGAGTTGGATACCTTTGATTCTTGGGGTAGCAATCTATGCAGGGAGGCTCAAACTATGTACAAGGATAGCGTGCATTAGCTTGTAATAAGGGGGATCCCAAAACTTTGATGCAGCATCTATTATCAAAGCATATTTCCTAGCCATCTATCACATGTGGTCCGCTTGATGATGGACTGTTGTAGACTGATCTAATGTTTCTGGTCTCACCATATATATTCAATGATCCCACATTTACATTGCTCAGATGTGGCATACTTTAGTACTCTACCCATCTGGTTGAAATAAATAGAAGAAGCTCAGATATGCTCACATGGTTAAACCCATTTATCCAGTGTGGCTGACATATAGGTTACCTTTGTAGCAGTCCTTTGTGGAAAGGATAAATGAAGACTGAGATGAGATGGACATATAATGTAGTAAGAAAGAAGTCACAAGTTCAAAAATCATTCCATTATAAGAAACTACAATTTATCCCACCATCATGAGACATCTAAAGATCCTCAAGAGCATAGTTTTCTGATCTGGTGAGTCTACCAGGAATTCAACCAAGTCAACTTGGCCTGATCTCTAACTGGGTGAATGATTCAAGTAAAGTCTAGTTGAGACATTGGTAACCGGGCCCATGAAAATGTTTTTGTTGATATGCAAAAAAACATGAGAACTATATTCCACTTTCTGTTTCTTGGAACTTTTGTGGGCTTCCAATGCGTGATCAGATCCATTCACTGTCTTTGAGACCCACTATTTCCGCTGTATAAAAGTTTTGGGGTCATGAAGCCCACTACATTATACAAAAACTGAGAGAGATCCTTTCTTCTTCTTCCTGCCCCATGCATTAATCTCTTAATTTTTGTATATTTACATACCTAGTTAAAACAAATGTGTAGTATATTTACACACCTAGTTAAAACAAATGTGGTAAAATGAGTTGCATGTGAAAATTCTATGTAATGGTGTTTGCAAATAAAAATTGTAATATGTTAAAATTATGTAAATTTTACAAATACAAAAATTACATATATAAATTTGATTTACATATCCCATGCATAAAAAGAAAAAAAAACCCAAATGACCAAAAATTGCATGAGCATGATGTTTGCAAATAAGTTGCGTGAGTATGATGTTTGCAAACAAATGCTGCAATTTGTTCAACATATGTAAATTTTACAAATGCAAAACTTACATATGTAAATTTGATTTCCATATCCCATGCATAAAAGAAAAGCAATCTGACTTTTGCATAACTATGGTGTGTGTTTTGGAGTCCAATACTGATGCGAGATGTCTGATCGGGCAAATCTATAAATATAGAAATTGTGAATTTGACCATTCAAAAAAAACCAAAAAAGAAAAAGAAAAAGAAAAAGGATTTGTGAGTTTGACGTAATCTTTAAATAAAAGTAAATGGATCTTTATTTTAAATAAAAAATACTATAAAATTATGTACAGATAATGACTTTAAATAAATGTCCTAATGATTTTATTAGATTTCAAATGTGGATAACCTGTAATAATCCTTTATTAACTAAAGCATAATGTTTAAATTAGAAATAGAAGAATTTGATAGAGTGTCATGTTCCACCTGTGTCGGACACTAGTATGTTACTCATTTCAAAGAATCCATCCAGTATGGCTCGTAATAGTACAAACAGGGTAGAAAAATGCACTATTTTTATAGTTTTGAAGGGTTTTAAAAGAATTCCCTTTTAATTGTTACTTATTGTTATCCAGACGAAGGAAGCATGTTTATCTGGAATTGTGTTTCCTCTTGCTAGTAGAAATACGGTGGGGGAAAAGGCACTATTTTGGTAGGTTCTTTTAGGTTTTAAAAGAAAAGAATTCTATTTCTGTTATCTTTTTTTTTTTTTTTTTTTTCTCCTCTCTTTTTTATGGTTTCATGATTGCACTTTCTTGAGTCAATACGTCGTCCTATTTGATTTCTTTTTATTGATTTTCTCATCCATAGATGGGTAATTTAATTTGTTTATTGATTTTACATTGATTCTTTTTTGTTGATTTATCAAAGATTGGATTAGTCTTTATAATTTTGTTTTTGTTTTTATCTGTTACATATATTTATTGCACCAATTGAAACCTCGTGGTTTTCTTTGTTCTTTCTGGGTGGGTCACTAGGAGACGGATTGATGGCAACACAGCTGATCCGAGAATGGACAGGAATTCAGCAGTTCCCGCCAGCTACACAGTCAAAATTGCTTGAATTGTTGGGGAAATTAAAGCAAGAGGTTTGGTTCATTTGTTTCTATTAGGTTTCCTTGGTTCCTAATTACTCTGTTTGGTATCGGTGAACTTTTACTAGATCCCACCGAAAAACTTTTGTTGAGAAGTTACAATAGAGGTAATGAATAAGTGAGAAGGTACATCCAAAAAGAAGTCTATTAAGGGCCTGTTCTTTCACTAGGATTTCTGACAAAAAATTGGTATGTTGGGAATTCATGGACATGATGTGATGGCTTGTCCCCGACATTTGCAAATGCCATGTTTCTTTATTAGAATTCCAAAATTGTAGCTACGTAAAAAGTCTCAAATGACCTTTGGAATTCCGGCCTCTTTACTTTCTGTTTAAATTTCTGGATGCTAAAGTACAAAGGAGGATTCAGGAATTTCACATGTTGGAGAATTTTGAAATTCTCTGGATAGGAATGCTTTGAATTCTAGTATAGAAACAGGCCCTAAGATTCTGGAGAGTGAGCACGGGCAACAAAATCAAGTTTAAAGAATTTCCAATCATAAGCTCAGATCTAGCAACCCTTGCTCTGGCCAAATCACTTGTCGAATTGTTCCATTCTCTTGGAGATGAGACCTTTCATGAATATTACAGTGGCTTTCTAAAGCTATAGACTGAGAAGGACTTAATGTTAGTAAGGAATCCCAATCTCAAGTCCTTAAAAGTCCAAGCAGAGTCTCATATAAGCCAGTTTCTTACGAACGTCAGACTGATTTTGAATCTGTTCGCTCAGCTCTCATGAACAGAGAGGTATTTGCGGACTTAAAAACATGTGTTCAGGAAGTACTCTGGGAAGAAACCAAGCTATAGCCTCAATATAGCATTACTGATGACACCAAGGCTTTTACCGGCCCTAAACTGTTGAGAGCCTTTCTGACACGACAGGGACCAAGTGTCCAATGTTCTGAATGCAAAGGATGTGGTCATGTTTCTCATAATTGTAAGAAGAAAAATTTCTGCAATTATTGTAAATGGACAAGACGCACCCCCCCCACCCCCCCCCCCCCCAAAAAAAAAAAAAAAGGAACATCCATAAGAGCAAACTCGCCCTCATCTGACAACACTTCAGGCCCAGGTACACCCGGCCACTGATGTCGCCACATCCTCATCTGGCATGACTTTCACTCTAGAACAAATTCGGGATACGATTCAGAGTTCGGTTGATGCTTCTAGATCTGATCGAGCATTCTATCTGACCTTTTCTTCCATGCTTATGTCATCCATTTCTCCTTCATGGTTTATTTATTTTGGGACATCAAATCATATGACATCAGTTGAATAAATTTTGCATGACAAAACCCCTTATGTTGGAAATAATCAGGTTACAGCTGCCAATTACCAACATCTGTCTATTTCTGGGATTGACTCTATTAGTTTCACTACTACTTAGAACCAATCATTTGTTCTTTCTAAAGTTTTCTTTGTCCAACATTTATCTAATTTAATTTATGTCGGTAAATTAGTAGATAATGACTATTCGGTAATATTGTCTTATAATGGTTGTGTTATCCAGGACCGATTCTGTTCCATTCTGGCCGGAATTGGCTAGAATGTTCCGGAATTGGCCTTGGGCGGAATAGAATGGCCCCATAAATTTTCCGGTCCCAATTCCGGTCCATGTCGGTCATTCTGGTTGTTCCGGTCCCAATTCCGAACTAATTCCACCTCATTCTGGCCAAGGTTTCATGTTTACATTCATATTTAATAAAAAAAATAGAAAATGGTCGATTACAATGTAGTTTAATTTAAGTATGCATTTTTAGTATTATTTTTGCATTCAACTTATTTTTTCCAGTTTTAGGTATTCTTTATATATTTTTTTTAATTTTTCAAGTGCGTCATTTCCGGAATGGAATATTGGAATTAAGTGAGATGCTGAAATGTTCCATTACAGGGTCAAATCGAAATGGTGACCGGAACGAAATTGACAACTATGGTTTTATCACATATTGATGCTCTTGAAAGTGCTCATTTCCGATTCTCTTTCTCTTAGTTTTACCTCACATCTACATCGACATTCTCATCTCTGCTACACTCATTTTGTGCATGTGTTGCATCTTGACTTGCCCCCATGGGTCGACCCGCCAAAGGGCCCAGCCCATTCGTCTCAACTAGTTCTTTGGGCCTAGTCCACCTATTGTAGTTTATTTACAGTTTTAATTACCCATTTATGTTTTAAGTTGTATTTAGGTGAATGTTTTAATCTTCACCATTGGTGTAGTTGGATGGTCTAGATTAGCTTTAAGGTTATTTTTTCACATATTTAAGCATTGACTTCCTTAGTTTGATTTGGGGCTGCCCAAGTTATTTCTTTTTCCTCGCCTGCGATGGGGATTTTGGCGTGAGGCCAATTTCAGGCGATGCAGGCAGACCAATGGTCCCCATGGGTCGACCCGCCTTCGGGCCCAGCACACGTATCTTTATCCTATTTCTAGTTATTTTATTAGAAGTTGTGATTTTTTAAAAAAATATTTATGTCTTTTGGTTGGATGTTTTAATCTTGGCTGTTAAGTGTGTTTAGATGGCCATGATTAGTTTTAGGTTTCTCTTTTCTTATATATATAATGCATCATTGAATTCTGATGCTCGTACCTGTCCCTATGCAACATAGACAAAATGATGCATTGAATTATGACGCTCATACCTGTCCCTATGCAACATAGATGAAATGAAACTGAGTTCCTTGGCTGAAGAGAGATCAATAAATTTTTTTCCTACCAGGTCAGCAGCCTATTATGTTGTAAATGACCAGAATCTCTCTTCTCAAAAGAAAATAAGATAACAAGTTTGAAGTAGCGGTAAGACAATTCAAAGCCACAAAAGTTTGAAGTATCGCCTGTGTCCAATCATTCCTCTTGCACATAAATTTTCAGGTAACCTGCAAACACAACCAACCCATTCAAGCATGGATTCATTCTATTCACTCATACAAAGTCTTTCACACATATCAAATGCCATATAAACTCATGAATCATCAAAATGAGGCCAATAAAATCAGACCCTAAGTAGCAGAAAACCATTATTTGATCAGACAATGCATACAAAAAGGGCACAAACGAATCTGGCATCTGGCCTAAAACAAATCCATTCAATTTAAATCAACAAAGGTAGTCTGCAAAAATTCTACAAGCAATAGCACAAAACGTCCAAAATTTTACAAACTCAACAATACAGAGGACCCATCATAGCAGGTCCAAAGTAACAAAATGCAGAAAAAAGAAAACAAAAAGGATTCGAAAAGTTCCTGCTGCGATGGGGGTACCTTTCTGCGAGGGGGACGCGACTGCGATGGGGAGGGACGCTGCTGCGATGGGGAGGGATGCTGCTGCGATGAGGGAGGAAGGGAGGCGCTGCGATGGTAAGAGGGAGAGAGTTCGATGCTGCTGGTGGAGGTGGAGCCGTGGGTCTGGACGCGCAAAGATGGAGAGGGAGGAGAATCGCGATCGAGAGAGAGGAAGAGATGAGGGACGTTCAGCCCTCTGAGATTTGCAGCGCGTCTTCCATGGTGTGGGTCTAGACGCGCAGTGATGGGGAGGGAGGAGAATCGCGATCGAGAGAGAGAAAGAGAGTTGCTGCGCATGAGATTGAGAGAGAGGAAGAGATGAGTGGACGTTCAGCCCTTCTCAAATTTGCATAGCGTCTTCCCTTCTTGGTCGAAAATTTTAGGCGGGCTATCCAAACAGAGGGCGGGCTCTTTCTTTCTTTCTTTAAACGTGTCCAGCTGGACCTCCAACTCGGATCGGGCTCCCATTCAGGCTCCATAATCAGGTTCGGAAGACTTTTTGCTTAAAAATATCTTTCTCATTCACTTGTTTCCAACTTATTATATAGGTCATCATTTGCTGTGAACTTTGCATTCCTTACTACTTTCTTAACTTATTTCTTTTCCCTATATTTCATAATTTTCTATATTTCTAGTCCCATGCGAAACTTTGTAACATCTTTTCTCTCGAAGAACTTCCTGGTCCTATATAATCCACAACCTTGTTTCTTTATCATAGTGCCTTTTACTTTTGACTCTCCACGCACTACTTTTGCAAACATCTTTATATAGCTAGTCATTTGATTCCACATCACTATAGTTTCTCCCTCCAATTTCCATCCTCCCCCTTTACTCTTTATCCTTAAATATTGTTGTTCTTCCTCCTTTCAAATCTTTCTACCTTGTTTTAGGGCACATTTTATTTAGTACTCTTTTTTTACTTCTAATGCAAATATCTAAAACTACTATCTAATGTTGTGTAGTCAAACTCTCACTTGGAATAACTTTCCAGTCTTTACAAGCTAATTTATAATGTTTTCTAACTAGATTAAAGTCTATCCGACTCGTGTTAGTTTAACTCTTATAGGTAATTAAATGCTCCTATCTCTTTTTTAAAGTAGGTGTTTACTATTACAAGGTCAAATGCTAACACAAATTCTAAGCTAGTGTCTCCTAAATCATTTCTTTTTTCAAATCCCTGTCCTCCATTCACTTTCTCATGCCCTTCATTATCTTTTCCTACATGCCCATTTAAGTCCCTCCTAAGTAAATTAGCTAAAATTTCTCGTACTAAACCATCCATCTTCTCCCAAAACTCTCTCTCAACACTTTCATTTAATCATGCTTGGGTTGCATAGGCACTCATGATATGCATTATATTTTCTCTTCTTTTAACGCTAGTTTAATTGCTATAATTCTATCACTCAACATCTTTACTCCCACATTTTTAAAAAAAAAATCTTTATCTACTATTATACCTACTCCATTTCTTGCATTGTTCTTTCCTTCATTGTAGAGTTTATAGCCATCAATAAGCTCCTAATTTTCACTTTGTCTCATTTAGTTAGACAAGCTACATTAACTCTTCTTCTTTTCATTACATTAACTCGCATGTTAAAGCTCCTATATTCGAATTTTGAGGTAACAAGTCGAATCCTCCTCTTCTTCTAAACCAACTTCTTTACTCGCACTCATCCAGATTGGTGTAGGAACCCTTTCCTTTCATCATTGCGACCGGGTGCCGCTGCAATGCATCGCTTAAAATGGGGGACTCCCTAGCATATAACCATATAACCCTTGCCTAATTTTTACTGCGACCAAGTGCTGTTGCAGTGTGTTACTTAAAGCGGGGAACGCCCTAGCATGATCACGGAATGTTGTTATCTTAGAATTCATGTTTGGGCTGTGATAAAATTTTACATTGGTTGTCAACCTACCTTACACAACCCTCCTTAACCCAGGCTTGGAACTGGTAGTAAAAACTGGCGAAGTTCCATTCAAAAATATATACATCATAATATATATAGTTTTAATATTTGAGGTTTTATTGAATCTGAATCAATGTGTAGTGTCTGAAAATACTTTATATTGTAAAAGGGGAATAAAAATGTTGATATTTTGATACATCTCTTTGTAGAATGTGAGCACTTTAACGATCCTTGTTATGGGAAAAGGAGGTGTGGGAAAATCTTCGACAGTGAACTCCATCTTAGGGGAGCGTGTGGCTGCCGTCAGTGCTTTCCAGGTCTGTAATTATCATATTATTAGTTATGATAATGGTCTTGCAACACTATTGGTAGATGCTCATTTCCACGGGGGTATATATTGAGATGTTCCATTGGAGGCAAGAGCTTGCAACACTATTGATAGATGCTCCTACCACGTGCCAATTGGCTGAAAAATAAACATGCCATTTATCTTAAGCAGCAATAACATAGACCATCACATGAAAATTGGTTAGGTATACTTCTTTCATGTTTTGGTCCGTTTACCTTGTTTCTTCATTTCACATGCAGTCAGAAGGATTGAGACCCGTAATTTGTTCACGATCACGGGCTGGTTTCACTCTGAACATCATTGACACTCCTGGGCTTGTGGAGGGAGGGTATATCAATGAACGTGCTCTTGATATTATAAAGCGGTTGGTGTATATCCCTTATGATTTCTGGGAATTTCTTATTATTAGATTGGCCCTTTATGCTTCTAGTGTCATATTCTAGATGTTTTCGTGGGGCTCCCTGTAGTCTTAATTATTTTATTTTATCATTATTTTATCTTAATTGAGACATTATGTTAAAGTTTGTGTTTTGCTTGAATGACAGGTTCCTGTTCAACAGGACGATTGATGTCCTCCTATATGTTGACCGGTTAGATGCATATAGAGTGGATAATTTGGACAGGCAGGTTATTAAAGCTATCACCGATAGCTTTGGCAAAGGAATATGGCATAGAGCTATTACCGTTCTTACACATGCTCAACTCTCTCCACCAGATGGGTTAAATTATGATGAGTTTTTCACAAGAAGGTCAGCAGCACTTCTAAAAGTTGTTCGTTTAGGTGCTCGGATTAAAAAACAAGAACTCCAGGTATCATGTTTCTCATGTGAATAATGCCTATTCAAAATGTTTTCAAGTGTGCATCAATTGTGTATTGTACTTGTTATTCATGCTGGTGTCTGAACTCTAAAATCTTGGTAGTTTCTGGCTTCTCCTCTTATATAAGTTAAGGGACAAATTAGCCATCACCAAATGTTTTTTCTGGATAACTAAGCTTTTTTGTTGGCAAGGGATGACTAGGTTTAATATGCCTGGAGAATGATTTAGTAACTTTTGCTATGAGCGTTTGAGGTGGGAAAAACGTTGCACATCTTTGATTTCAATTGCCCTTATGCATATGCGGGATGCTTGTTTCCTTACTAGTGGGTATGAACATCTTCATAATTTTTAGTCTATTAGAATCTGTTGGTGGTCAAAATCTCTCTTTTGTGATCCATTCCAGGTGTGCTCCCTCTTCGGGGAACTTCTCTGATCTAGGTTCAACAGGGGCTAGGTCATTTAAATAAAATGTCTCCTCATTTGGGCTTAGTTAGAATCTGTGGATGGATGTTGCATTTCTCAGTGGCAACCTGGTTGCCGAAATGATGGGTCCGGTTGTGTTTTAAGTATCTGCTGGCAATCTTCTTTGGTTTGATTGGATGAAGCATTCCTCCTGGAAGAAGAAAACAAATGAGTTATTCTCTTCTTCTTCTCATCCCAAATCCCTTTCAAAACCCCAAATCCACACTCGTCAAAATCTAAAACTGCATCCATCAAAGCCCATCAAAACCCTAAATCCTGATAAATTCCTTTTCCCTATTTTCCCTCCTTCAATCTCCCCTCCTTCCTCCGATCTCTCCTCCCTCTTTTTCTCTCTTCCCAATCTCTTTTCCTCTGCTCCCAAGCTAAATAAAACAGAAAAGAAGACCAATTTAAGGCACAACCTGACTTTACTCCAACTTGGCCGAGTCGGGTCAAGTCTGGGTCTTCAAACCCTGAACAGTACAGGTATCATAATGTAGCAGTCTATCAGGACTATGAAGTTGGCAATTTATTATCCATTGTGCCTTATTGGATATGCATCTGGTATAACAGATAGAATACCTGGTAAGCATTTTGTGGAGAGATTTTTAACTTGATCAATGACTGCCCGCCATGCTGTTCGTTTTTATGTTTGTCTGATATTTTGGAATCCAATATATGTTGTGGTAATCTTGCAACATTATTTTCAATTTGCTTCTTTGTTTTCTGTGATCAACTCTGCTAAAATTTCTAATGATTAAGTAGTTATGGTGATATGGATAGTTTTTTCCTGCACTTTTGTGCAAGTTTTGTTTACTGATTCAAGCATTTAAGAGCATCTGTATTAACTTGAGATTTCGCATTGGTAAGAATACAAATGAAATAATCGGGTATGATGCATAGGTTGTAGTTGAATCTTTCCTTAAATGCCTACTTTTTGCATTATGTGGAAAATTTATCTGGAGACAATCTCTGTCGGTAGTGGGCCTCTATCATATTAGTTGCACAAAAATTTAGGCCATCGCGTCTGTTTTGGAAAGTTTTAACATCATAAAATATCTTGGTGCCAATGTCTCTCTGATATAACTTAATTCTCAACCTTCATGTTTAGGATCCTGCAATGCCAATTGCTTTGGTCGAGAATAGTGGGAGATGCAATGTGAATGAAAGCGGTGAAAAAGTACTACCTTTTGATTGCTGCCACTATATTGACTGAAATAGTCCTATGAGATTATTGTGAATTTGGTTGATGTTTAAATCACAGGTTCTTCCTAACGGCACTGCTTGGATCCCGCATCTAGTGAACATGATTACAGAAGTCATCTCAAATGGTAGCAAACCAATTGTGGTGGACAAGAAGTTGATTGAAGGACCTAACCCAAATGATAGAGGAAAGTTCTTCATACCTCTCATTTTGGCCTTTCAGGCAAGCTATTCTAAGTCATATTTTTTACTAATACATCATTTATATAAGGTTTTTGTCTTGGAAAATTTAGGCTGCTTTTTTGGGTATGTCAGAATAGTGTGAATTCATCAGTGTTATATTACAGTGCTGCAAACTATTATAATGTTGGATCAAACAGTCTCACTTTTCTAATATAGCTTCTCTCACATCAACATAGTCTCTTATTTTGCTTCTCATAGACTTGTCCATTCTTTAAACCTTATAAAATTGCTCTATTTTCTCGGAAGTCCTGCAAAGATGAAAAACTCAAAACAGTAAAATCTGAAACGGAGTATACCATTCTATCGAAAACAGTGAAGCATGCAATGCTTAGCCAACAGAGGAGCTACATTTCAAGAAAAGATTCTCTGTTCAACAATCCACATCGTTCATTTGGTGGACCACACCATGGTCTGCTGTGACTTTATTTTTCTAAAAATTTTACTCATCCAGTTATGACCTTTTTTTTTTTTTTTTTTTTTCTGATGATGTGGGTATCCTTGAGGCCTTTGACCCAACAGGACTAATCCCCCAGGTGGCGCCTACTAAACCCACACAAATGCAAAATAGGCAAATTTGGGGCGGTTTTGAACATGACGTGGGGAGCAAACCCGCGCCTTATGCCACTCAACTCCAAGGTGGGTGTCCAGTTATGGCCTTGTTGTCCAGAAATGACAGGCTGCCATCGAGTAATGGTAAATTGTCCAATTGGATGGCTGAAATTTTTTACGAAAGAGGCTCTCTAAGATCCTTCTCCAGCAGGCTTGCATACTGGTTGGTACCATTGTGGCGCAAGGTGAGCCCGCTATGGAATGTTGACCAGATCTGAACTTTCAGTGAGGGTGAATCATTATTATCTCTAAAATACTCCACACTATTTAATTTTACACATTTTTTAGCCTCTCATTTTGGACTAAAAGAAAAAAAATGTTCTATTTTCTTGTTTGCCCGGCTCATGATGACTGACCTAGACCCTACTAAAATAAGAGAAAGAAAAGAAACATTCGATTTACTTACTGTGTGGGATCCACAGCTGTTCACTTGATTCACTTACTGTGTGATGTGCACTTGTTCCTGTTGCTAACTTCAATTCACTAATTTTTGGAACTGTTTGGGAATTGTGCAGTACTTTTTTGTTGTGAAAAAGATTCAGCAAAAGATAAAGGAGGACATTGCATTGGAGATTCCACCTGATTGGGAGCTTCGTGATGTGGGCTTTAGCTAACCGTGATTTCTGATACCTATGAATTAGGTTTGTCAGTTGGATTGCAATATTATTTTTCATTCTGTTTTTCTTTTTCTTTCCAACCTTTAGTACTAATGTGGCAAATGAACTTTGGCTTTGAGTATGAATGTTTGTATCTTGCACCATACTGATGCTTTACGTCAGTTGTTTTTTCAGTTATGGTCTCTGGTTTTTTTTTTTTTTTTCTCTTCCAGTTGTGGTCTCTGTTTTTTTCCTTTCTTTCCAACCAATAGTACTAATGCAGCAAATGAACTTTGGCTTTGAGTATGAAAGTATGTATGTTGCCCCATACTTTCAGTTACTTGTTTTTTCAGTTGCAGGAATATGTTGCTCCAAACACCTGGTTTGTAATGGGCAGGTAAATTGAGGACCCCATCTTCATGTGTCATCTGCAATGCTCTCATGTTGCAGATTTCATCAAAATGGGAGGGTCGATCATATTTATGGCTCACTGAACCACCCAGGTGATGCTCATCTCTACTAACACTAATGAGTGCTATTCATGGTGTTGTGGACTTCCTAGGTTGATGAGAATTTGGCTGTGTTCTCTTTGTTTAGTTGAGTTTCAGGATGATGACCGTTTTGGGTTAATTTTCTGATATTCTGAGCTGCTGCTTCCATAGATCTTAATCTGGATAGTGATTCATTTATATTATATGATAGGTTACCATTATCGACTGGAAAGGAATAACTTTGTGGCAACTTTTTCACCTAAGACTGATGTGTATGGTGGGTGCACACTGCTCTTAAGACAACCCTGCCATGGAGATTGCAAGATTGCTCGTTGCTAGTATATATGCAAGAGAATTTTAATATTTGGATCTACGGGGAAAAAAATTAAGGAAAGAAGATTGTTAACATTTTGATGCATGGATACTAGCAGTTGATGGGGGTTGGGGGAACTTTGAACTGTCTGATCCTGAAAGTCTTTCTGAGGGCTTCATAGTTTTTCAAATCCTAGCTGATCAGTGGCCTTACAAAAATCAAGACGCGTGAAATTTGGGGTAAGTGATTTGCAGAGGCAGTGAGTGTGGGGTTTAGATGGATCATAAAGTTGGTCAAGTAGGCTTTTTTCAGCGCATCCTTTTGAAAGCAACTTCTTAATGGAGGTTTTAATAGCATTACGGACTACATTAAACCCAATTTCTGCCTCCTCGCCTTAATTAGGAATGTCCTTGAAGAAATCATCCATGTCATTTTGGACTTGGGGTTTTCATGACTCAAATCTTGGGAGAGTTTAGGCCTTAAGTTTTTATCTTATTTGAAAAAAAAGACACGAGTCTCAAAATTTTTAAAATTAGTTCCTAAGTTTTCTCAAAAGTTTTCAATTAAGGACATATGTCCATTTAAAGCCATTTTTGGCAACTTTTTCTCTTTGTTTATTTTTTTAAATAATCAGATTACCCTTAATCGAAATAAAACCCTCCTTCGCTTTCTTTATATTTTCATTTTTTCAATAGGCGTCCTCACTGTAATCAAGGATAATAGCATTCCCGCACGACCGGTTGCATGTGTTGGAATCATGCCAGGGCTTTAAATGAAGGGTACTTTCGTTATTTTAAAAAAATTGAAAAAATAGTTAGAAAATACCTTTAAATGGCCAGATGTCCTTATTTGAAAACTTATTTAAAAACTTAGAGATTAATTGGAAAACTTTCGAAACTTATGTTCTTTTTGAAATAAGGTAAAAATGTAAGGCCTTATTTGAAAATTTTCCGTCAAACCTTTCACATCGGACGAACAACAAAATTGTACCAGACTATCATATGCCCGCTAGACCTAGACCTAAACTCGTTATGGACCAGCACGTTTCACATTTTCCTCGAATTGGTTAGCATCATAAACTGTTTAAATTGTCCAAATTTGGGTCTAGGCCTAGATCGAGTTCCTTGTTCCGTTATGAAAATATGTGGCACCCTTAGTATGAGATTTGGGTTGCTAATGAATAAGAAAACATTCTTGACCCTACCATTTCCATACCTGGCGAGCTTCTATACATGACCCACTCTCTCTAAGAAATTGAAATAGAAAGCATGTAGGCAAAATCCTTCAACACTGACAATCTTAAATAATGAATAGAGGGCACCCAACTCTTTTTACTGTAGAGGCTAGAGAAATCAAGCAAAAAATGATAAAAAAGGAAAATTATTGCGCTCCATACCGAATTACCGCCAAGATTTACATATCGGGGCGCAAGTCATGGGGTTATACCAAAATTTCATCACTTTAAGGCATATTTAGTGGAAGCTTATAACATATTGTAACATCTTGGGCCTTATGATTCCGTGTCGCTAAACAAATGTATTTCACACATATCTGTGCTCATGTCACTTATAACAGACTCTATGTATTTATCGGCATAAACCAAAAGAGTAGAGCATAACAAGAAAACGGGATAGTTCATTCCCATAATGTGTTAAAGTTGAACATAAAAAAAAAAAGCATTAATTACAATCCTAAATGAAAGGCCAACAAAGGTCAGCTCAAATATAACAAATTCCAACACAATTATTCCTAAAATGATCTCGTGTCTCTTGGTGCAAGCTCCAATGCTCGTATCACATCATCTGCACTCCACTCTTCAAAGCCCTACGGACTCTCTTTGACCGCTGCAACCTCGTGCTCACCGGTAGTGGAGTCGCTACCTACAACGCCAACAGTAGCATCATCAGGCTATGAAATAGTCTTAGCAAGTAGATAATACACGATTACATATCCATAAGTAAAACAATAACAAAACTATGTAAGATAAGGCTCGCAGTGCATATCATGCGTGTACACGGGCTGTAACAAAACATGAAGAAGAAATGTATCAACATACCGGAATATAAATCGTACGGTAGTAATAATAACCAATGCAAATGAGTATCATGGCGTGCAAGTGCAAAACAAACCAAATTTGCCTATGATGCAAATGCAGTAACGGAACATGAATCATGAAAAGTGGGTTGTGCATATGCATGAGCATGCCATGCTTAAAACCATGCGTTAGGAATGTAATTCCGATGGCCCCTTCCTACGCAGGTAGGCTATGTCACTCTACCCACTTGCCTTTCTTTAGAGGAGCCACGGACGTGAGTGCCATACACTTGGAACATGATACTTGCATGAATGTACAAGATGATGTCTCCAAATTAAAGAATTAATGTTATCTATATCTTTGAAAGATGGCTAATCAAACCTGATTTTAGCTACAACTGTGATCAAGAGAGAAGTCTTCAACAAAGAGAATTTGAGCTCTACACTTTCTACAGTTGGGGATTATTTAAACCCAAAGACTTCTAAATTAAGATATCATCATGTTTATCTATAGGATGGAGCTAAACCATACTTCAAAATAAATTGCACTCTCCACCTAAATCCATAAGCTATTCAACCTTCTATAAAATCCAAATTGCTTGAGATTTTCATTATTCACCTTGTATTAAATTTAGATCGACTTTTTAGTGAATTCATGGGGATCATAAATCATCTGTTTTGTATGATGAAGTCCTTTGGGTTGAGGAAAAAAGGGAAATGGATGAAGCTAACTGCACGTTGATCAAATATTAATCAATTCAATGGTGGGCCTCATACATATTTGAGAGTAATTGTAATATGCATCAACATAAAGTGAATAAGAGTAAAATGATGCATTTAATCTAAGGAGGCCCCAACTGACTCTAAATTCAAGCCAAATCAATTAAAAGTGTGTCAGAGTAGATTAAAACAAGTTTGAATTTTAGACAAAGTTTCTAGCAATATCCTTTCTAGCAATATCCCAATGGAGCTCACTGCAAGAATTAATGTGTCTTTTTACACTTGAAGAACTTTCTTCTTTTCCTTTGAAAAAAAAAAGGAGGATAAAAAAATGTGTGCACATAGAGAGGGAGAGAGAGAGAGAGAGAGAGAGAGAGAGAAGGCTGACCTTTACTCTGTTTTCCCCTTTCACTTAGAAATCACATAAAATATAAGAGGAAACTTTACAACATAATTTTTGGAAATTCAAAAATTTGTGATATTAAAAATTACGTAAAATAAATACAAAGTAACTCACCTTCTTTTCCTCAGTCCTTGTTAGTCATGAATTATGAATGAATTGATGAAGCCTTTCATAGACACTTTTTGTGGAATTAAAATGAAAAATACAAGGGATGTGCTAAAAGTTTGCACCTTCATCCCCTTGAATCCTCCCTAGAGTCCCCTGCGACTTTTTCTAGAAGAAATCCTGAAGACCAGTGAGGTACTGAATGCCCTCTATGTTCTTCAAGTTACGGCAATCATACAATTAGGAACTGAATGTGACACATTGATTCCACTTCAATTTTTATTTGATTCAGTTGAGTGAGTTGTCCTATGTACAATAAGTTGAGTTGCTAGAAGTGTCCGCGACCGAAGCACAATTCTTTCCCCACATATGCCATTTCAGGACAAAGTGTCATGAGATTGGGCAACGCTTGCAGTGAAGACAAAGGATCTTCATTCAATTGAGACAAATGAAAAAAATAATCCAATAAGGTTTTGAAGGGAAACAATCCAGAGAGGTAGCCTCTCCAGATGCCTGTATAATTTCAGAACTTCAAGATGAGTTGGAGGAGAAGACAGTGCTTTCATTTTAAGAATCTCTTCTTCGCTTGTAGCTATTACATTCAAGATTCAAAAGGCCTTCCATCTTTTGTAATGAGGCACATAACTCTGCTCCATGGTCTCTTTCCACTGCTGCAATTGTCAACTTTTTTAGTTGAGTCAAGTATCCAATTTTCTAACTATTTCATTGTTTGCTCCAATAACTTCTAATGTTTGTAAGCACTTTAAATTGCGTATCGCAGTTGGAGCTTGGGCAAATTTGACACAGTTCAATTTGCCAACGAAAAGCTTGTCATAAGATGTACTGCAGTTTCTTCAATTTTTCTACTTCGGGTATGATATTTTTTTTTGGATTTTCTTGTACACAATGTCTGCATATTTTTGTGCCTTCCTATAGATTTTGGAACCTCCTCAACGTTCGTATTCCTCAAACTCAAACAGTGTAAATTGAATAATTCCACTAATTCATCTGGAAAACTCTCAATAGAGGAGCCTACTAGATCTAACACCCTTTATAGTTTAAAGCTTGATAAGATGCTACGCAGAGAAAAAGATGGGATTTCTATTTTGATGACATGGCCCGAGCCCGAGATTATAATTAATCCGAGTTAACCCCGAGTCATGTCTCATACTTACTCTCGTGAACTTCAATCACATAAAAATTCACAAGGGATATCAATTATACATTATGCGGAATATAAACAAATATATATTGCTCATGTATAAAAACAAAAATTCATTTACACTTTGAACAACCATTCACTTGCATATTTAAATACAATACAAGGAATGAAAAGTAAGAAACGTTTCTAACAATTTCTACAAGTTCTCATTTCATTTACCGTTTTCATTTTTCCAAAGTTCACTTCAATTGTTATCGCCTCATTTCAATTCAACTAGTCCTCCTGGAGGAACCGGATCGATCATCTCCGCTGACGCTGAGGCCTCTGAAGGACCAGCATGGGCAGCTGTGCCTGTAATGTCAGTAATAACACTGTAAATTCAACAATTCAGCAATGTATAAACAATTACATGATTTCATATGCTAATTACATATTCAATCTGTCTAATTCAATGTTAGACTAATACCAATACAATTCATAATCAATGAGAGTTCTTATTATTTGGCAAACTACAATAGTATTTCCAATCAAATCACATCTTTCTAAAAAGGAAGGATTTCCATCTTCTATATGGAAGGATTTCCATCTTCTATACGGAAGGATTTATATATTGTGGGATTTATCAATGTCCGGGCTATGGACTACTGACATCACCACGGAGCTCCGGAACACTCCCGTATAATCTGCTGCAGCAGCAACAACTCTAATGAGCTTATAGAAATCACCATGTAGTGTTAGACTAAAAGAATAATACAATTTAATAAATTAATTCTGTTTAATTACAAATTAACAGATACAATTCAATAAACAATTCTTTTCGAATTCAATTCCAGTTATGATCCATTTCGGATACCATTCAATGTACAATTTTAATTAAATAATACCAACCATTTAGGTGTAATCCTCGATTATTTAATGTACGTGTTATTCTTGATGGACATCACAATTTATGTGAATTGTGTACATTAAAGTCCCCTTAATTTAACACCCATGGTGGTAAAATAGTATTAACAGCCTTGATATAATCAATAGGCTCTTTTTCTTTAAAACTTAAATATTAATTCTGAAATTTTATTAATTTCGGATAATTATTCAATGCCTTATCGGCTAGCTTTACAAGCAAATATTATCATTGAATTACAACTATTCAGCTTTGGTTAACTTTTCTCAATTCATCTTGGATCTAAATCCAATGATATTATCTTATGTAAATAGTAATTGACTCATTCTTCTTTAATTGTACTATAATTAGTCTTTAGACTAATTTTTATAGACCATTTGTGATTCTAAAATGAGCATTTGGTTCAAATAGAACCATTTCCAACCGGACTCAAACTGATTTTTCTCTCCCATATTTACTCTTCTTCCATTCACAACTTGCAAATAAAAATGGAACCTCCTGTTCCCACCTTTATTCTAATTCACAAATATCAATTCTTAACAACTCATTCACTCAATCAACCCATCACAATCTATCCATTCAATTAACCCATATAAATTAGAGCTGAAACCATACTTACAACAACTCAAAAAAATAGCAAAATCAATAGAACTCTACATAAGTTAGCATCTAATCACAATAACATGCTTATACTTGCCTCTAATCTAAGTTTGATACAAAAGCCCCCTTGTTAGCTTTGAGTTTTGAGATCAAAATCTCAATTGAAACCCTCTTTGGTAACCTAACATAAAAAAAAATTCCAAAAACAGAAATTTTTGAGTTGATTATGCTAAACAACAATCTCAAATTCCTAATAGAATCTAAATTTCTTCAACTCTTATAGCTTACTTACTTGTAACTTACAAAAAGGAAAATCTAAGATTTCCTTCTAACTCTTGCTCCAAAAAGATTGAAGAAAACGAAGAGGAAGATGTAGAAATCAGTTTCCCTCTCTTAATTCTAACTCTTTGATGAAGGAATCTTGAGAAAAGAATGAAAGAAGAAAAACCTAGGTTAAGCTCTGAGATGTTGCTGCTGGAACATTCGTATGAATGTTATTTGAGTTTCATTTGACACTTATAAGACATAAATTTGCAACTTAACCCCCACTTTTAAGCTTATTTCAAGTTTGAGTTAAATCAAGACTCACTTAATTCATTTGAAATCAAATGAACATCTGGATATTATGAAAATTATTGTATTCATCAAGATAAAACTTGTTGACATCGAGTTTTACCGTATTCAACAAAATACGTGTAAATCCGTATTTACAACAAAGTCCTTAATTCCATTAAAATGAGTCTAAACACAACTCGACTAACTTAATCTGTTCTAAAATCATCTCATTATGCTCAATATATTCTTTTAAGACTAATTTGATCCCTATTGATCATTAACCTCAATTAATCATGCTTAATCAAAGAAGGGTTTGACAAGTCTTTCACAAATCACATAATGAAGTGTGTCCCGTTCACTATTATATCCATTCTTAAAGTTAGTTCAAAGATTTTGGATTAAGGGAACAGAAGGCATTCTTAGGATCTAAAATCCTACATAAATAATACAATATTTAGGTAAAAACCTCACATTTACTATGCAAAGATTGCTCAATATGGCTCCATTCATGTTGTTCACAAATTCCAAAAACTACAAAATCTTCCCAAATAAATGACTTCAAACTATTAATGTTCACAAAAGCATATCCAAATTCATCCACTCCAACCTCACTTTCAAAAGAAAATCCTCATTTAGGCATTTCACCGATCACTTTGCACTCCAAATTCAAACTCTCAAAACTCATATGAAGGAGGCGACAAATGTATTAAAACTAAGCATGTGACCCATACACCTAAGGAAGATTGCCAAGACTACTTAAGGAAGATCACCGAAATACAAAAGACAATGATTTTCATAAGTTTTTCTTCATTAGGTAGAAGACAGAGCATAATATTGTTTTTTCCATGAAAGTTGACGATATGGTCAACCAATTGACGATATCATCAACTAGGGTGATTTCATTCTAAAAAATATACGAACAATTATCTTGTCATTTTACAGTTTTTCTTCGTAAAATCTTTTATTAATTAAGGTTTAAGCTTAATTCTTGCGTAAAAATCGTTAGTTTTTTTTTTAATGTATAAATTTTCATACTTTATAGCATAGTGAATTTGGAATCCAAGCCGGGTCTGGGGTATCGAGTGTTGTTACCCGATTCGTTGTTTGATCAATTTGAATTTGAGTCTGCAATTCACAATGTGATACTTATCCCAACTCTAGAGTTCCATTGCGTAATCTGTCAATCTGTCTGTTCGAGTTAGACGAGTTCAATGAATTAATTCAAACAATGGTTTGATACAGTTCACTGTGGTTTGCATAATCAATAGAGCCATGTGGTAATCTTTTATTTTTAAGTGGTGTGTGTAGAGAGAAGCAGTGGGGAAAACGAGATTTTGGGTGTGGATTTAGCAGCTCTCATTCATTTACAATTACTTGATCTGAAATTGTCAAAGATAGACCCAACGTGGAAGTTAAAAAAGTCAATCTGAAACAACATTCAACATGTTGGACTCAGATTGGCTCAGTGGGTCAGCGAAATTGTGGGGTGGTTCTTTTTTGGGTCCATGCAGTGGACTAAAACCTGCCTATGGGTCCAAATGTAGACCCATTTCTTTCGGTTTGAGAAATGGTATTTGGGTTTCTGGGGGACACATTTTGACAAGAGGGAGGGAGAGAGAGAGAGATCAGGGATTAAAATTAGTGAAATGCAGTTAAAAAAACAGTTACAAGTAGTTTCTAAAGAAGCATGTTCCACAACCGAAAGAGAGGCCAAGGAAATTCCGGGGAGCCCACAAAAGAGATTGAAGTGGTATGTAAGAGGGTTGAACAATGTTAGGCAGGAGAAAATGGATCGAAACAATTCAGGAGGTCTGTCTTGGGCTGATCAATGGGACTACAACCCTGAGCCCCCACCACCCCTTCAACTTGATGGAGAGGACGGGAAGAAAGATAAAGAAGCCAAGAACAAGCCAAAGAAGAAGTCCTTTAGACAATGGGTGAAGGGCCTTTGCCAAAAGAAATCTAATAAATAAATGTACCCTCTTTATTGTTCCTCTCTTTTCTAATTCTCTTTTTTGGGTTAACTTTTCTAATGCTTGATGATGTAAATCTCTGTCTGCATTTTAACTTTCTATGATATTAAATATGCTCTCTCTCTGTCTCTCTCTCTCTCTTAAGGGCTTTTATCTAGGCCTGTCAATGGGACGTGTTGAAACGGGTAGAAAGCCCAGCCCGGCTTGTCCCAAGCCTGAAAATGCAGGGCTTTTAAAAAAAAATTGAGCCCAGTGGGCTGGACTTTGACAATACATTTTAAAGCCCGGCCAAAATGGGACTGGGACTGGACAAAAAGAACCCAGCCCGTTCAGGCCCGGCCTGACCCGCTGCAAAGTCATTTAATAATAATTATTTATATATTACTGAAACTGCCCCTCACTAAAAACAAAAAAAAAGGCTAATTAGGTTTTAACCGATCCTACATTACTTTAACTTGACTCATATAGGATACTCATTCTCATTCATTTCTATTAATTTTCTGATTTTCTACTTTCACCGGCAAAAAAAAAAGAAAAAAAAAAAGGTTGTAACTGTTCCTACATTACTTGACCCATATAGTCTATAGGATATTCATTCATTTTTATTGATTTTCTATTGTCACTGGCAAAAAAAAAAGTTATATACACCGCCATGTTGCTTGTTGTATTGCATTGCCGGTTCCAAGATCGGAAAAAAGGAGGGTTTAAAGTCCGGGTCACACCGGGTGTCTAGTGATAATAGAAATAATTAGAGAATGTTTTGCTTATGTCCAGGATCGGGCTAAACCCAGGCCTGGCCCCTGTCCCAGTTCGGGCCCGTACGGGACGAGATTTGATGTAAGCCCGTTCAATTTAGGGCCGAGATTGGACAACGGTGGGCCTGTCCTATTTTCGGGACGGGATCGGGCAACCCAAGCCCATGCCCGGCCCGGCCCATTGACGGGCCCACTTTTATCGACGGGCCCACTTTTATCTATCTCTACTTCATCGAATTGGGTTGAGTCGTTTTGGACCCAATCTCTATTTAAATGGATCTGAAACCCAAGCCATGTCCTCTAAAGCTGTGTCTAAAAAGCTGGATTGTAAGGTAATTGGGTGAGCTCAAGTAAGGATGTCAAACGGGCCGGGCGAGCCGTGCCTGAAGCAGGCTGGGTCGTGCCGGGCGTGCTCGGCGTGCCTCTTGAATTTTCTCTTCTTAATTTTTCTTCATTGTTCTGTATAAAAATCAAAGTCATATGCATTGTCTATGGATCATACGGACTTCACGATCTCATCATCTACATCAATGTACATCAAGTGACAATGATGAACTCTAACAGATAGATATTAGGTGAGAAATTTGAGTTTTAAGTTTCTCCTTCAATTTTCTCCCTATAAATTGGGATTTCGAATGATTGGGATAAAAAGTTAAAAAATTTATAAGATGTCTATTGGCACATTACTCAACTGAATTGTGAAAATTTATATTAGAAAAGAGGAAGTTCCTGTGGGCTGGGAGGGCCGTGCTTGTGGGCAAACCGTGGGGCGGACCAAGCGGGCCGACAATTATGAATGGGTCAGCCCACAGCGAGCCGTGCCGAAACAGGCCAGCCGTGGCCGTTCCGCACATGGCACTGTCCGTGCCGAGCCATGGGCAGTTGACTGGTGGGATGGGCCTTGTCGAAACGGGCCGGCCTGGCCCATTTGACATCTCTAGGCTCAGCTGGTTCGCACCCACTCGCTTGTATGTGAGCATAATATGAAAAAGAGAGAAAGAAAATGGAGAATGGACTCGGTATTCAAGGGCATATGGACTTGGAATTCAACTATACAGACCCAAGATTAGTAGTTAGGCATGTGAATTGAATCTATGGGACAGTCCATCTAGCAGAATATTTACATGTGGATATTTCTAGGACCGGTCCATTTAGCTATGGGATGATATATTGGGCCACTAAAGAAAATGGTTAGAAGATCAGCCCATATCATCACTTAAATATGAGTAACAAATCACCTCAATCTTGATGAACATTACTCCTTTTTTTTTTTTTTTGTTATAACCTAAATACCTAGGGATCTATCCATGGGCATATGTGTGATACAGAAGTGCCAACACCACTTAACCATAAGTGTGTTGGCCAATGAACATTACATTTGTCTTTCATAAATATGTTGCGGGAAGTGAGAATTACAGTGTCGATTGGATCACTAACACTGTAGCATTAGTAATTTTTTTCAGAGTCACCTAAGTGGGTACCCAAATTCAAGAAGTGAATTGGAAATTTCAAAAATAAGATAAAATCTGGAGTCTTGGAGGTATATTAACATTTTTTTTTTTTTGTCCCTATCATAAATTAGACACTTACCTAATTCTCGTGCAGGCCATTGATTTGATCTTGTAAATTTTGGCATCTCCCTTTATCCCATGGCTGAGATTGTTCTGTGAACTCCTTTTTTTTTGGGATTCCTTATGCAGCCTAACAAAACCCTTGTAATCAAGCAATTCCATCTCATCAGGGGCCGATGCCTTTTGGGGGTTATATAGATAAAAATTCTTGGTGGCCAATATGGGAAAAAAAAAAAAAAAAAACTAAAGTTTTCTTAATATTGAAGTGGTTTTCCAAATTTCTTTGTGGGGCTAATTTTAAAATATTTAGATTTTCTATAACAATAGGTTGTTTTTGAGATTTCTGGGGTCCCTGGCACCCCTTAGCCTCTGCTTAGTTCGCCCCTGCCCATCATAATCATTATCTCCCATGATTTGGCACTAACCCTATTATAGCACGCCCTGGATGCATGCATACCAAAACCATACATTAGGAGATTCGGCTACAATGATCAATGAAACCCAATCAGGAATTCTTGTTGGGGAGTTTTATAAATTCCCAAGATGTTATTGTCCATCCAGTTTCACAGATGCTTAAGTACAATGAAACATTGTGAAAATTGAAATTCTGAAAATTTTACAAATTAAAAGTGACATTTCATAAAGTTTACTTTGTGAATTCTCAACATTCAAGCAAAGAAATGAGATTGGAAGCTCCCCCATGGAACTCTGCAAATCTTTGCTTGTGGAGCTACAGTACATATAACATTAGTTTGAAAATGACTTTGTTTTTCAAAATTTTCAAATTAATTTATAGTACATATAAGCTTTGGGATTTTACAAAAAAAATAACTTTAAGTGGCCATTGCACCAAATATGGAACTTTAGCTAGTAGTGCACCAAACAGAGAATCCGTACAGAAAAAACAACTTTTTTCACCATTTTTTTTTTTTTTTTTTTTTTATGGCCGCATTCAACCTTCATTTTCTGTATTGAGGGTCGACTGCGACCCTCGCTATAACAAGTGACGGTCGCATTCGACCCTGAGCAGGCATAACCTTTTTATCTTTTTCCTTTTTCCCTCAAGTGTTCGAGTTTTCGATTAAAGGAAGAGATGACTGGAAGATCCAACCTAGTAAATTGCCAATTGACCCTAAAAATGTTGTTGGTGGGCTGGTCAATTTAAGAAAGGTTCGGTCCCTAATAAATGTTGTCGATTGGTTGTGCATCATGTGAACTGTTGGTGCACTGTTCTCTTTCTCATCTTTGATTTTCTTGTTGGTAGCATCTTTTATTTTAAGCCATTGGTATCTTCTTATATGGGCATGATTTTTCTGGCCCAAAGCACGAATGAGCGTGAATCTTAGCTTTTGAATTGCTTCTCCAATCTATTCTTCCATTTTAGCAAAATTTGTTTCACGTGATGTTGCACAAAATCATAGCATGCTAGAAATTTGGGTTTGAAATTGCAAGAGCTTTTTTCCAAAAGGATCCTCTATGAGAAATTTACCAAAAAAATAATTTTAAGGGGCAGATCTTCCAGTCCTCTCTTCCTTAATCGAAAACTCGAACACTCGAGAAAGAAGCTGAAGTGGTTATGCCTGCTCAGGGTCGAATGTGACCCTCACTTGTTATAGCGAGGGTCGCAGTCGACCCTCAACACAGAAAATGTTGGTCAAATGCGACCCAAACAAAAAATGGTGAAGAAAGTTACATTTTCTATATGGATTCCCTGTTTGGTGCACTACTGGCTAAAGTTCTCTGTTTGGTGCAGTGACTACTTAAAGTTATTTTTTTGGTAAAATCCTCTATAAGCTTTGTAGGCCTAAACCTGAAGATCTGAACCGGTAATCATATTCACAATACTAAAAACGGCTTTGGTGTCCAATATCAACCGTTGATTCATCACATATATGGAGATATTTTTTAAAAAAGTACAGGCCAATAAATGATGGTATCTAGATTTTTGTAGGTCCCACTTGCATAATTTGGACCGTTTAGACTCTTCAAAAGACCAAAAATAGCTAACAATGCAAATTCCGGAGCTTGACTCCTCATGGATCATGAGAAAATTGCAAAAAACTGTGAACCATTAATTGACCATAGGGCCAAAAAGGGGATGAAAAAGCAGTCCATCTTCTCCCATTTTCTGCTTTGTGTGGGCCCCACAAACAAACTCTGCACCGTTCATAATCTCCAAAAGGGCAAAAACAGTTAAAGGCGCAAATTTCCACCATAGATTCTTCATAGATTTTGAGATATTTGTAAAAACGTCCATACCTTTTAATTTTTTTTATGGGCCCCATTTGCATGATCTGAACCGGTTAGAGTTTTTATAAGACCAAAAACCATTTGGAGATGAAATCTTAGCGCTTGATTTATCGCGGATTTTGAGAAATTAATGAAAAACATGTGACCATTGAATGTAGTTTAGTGTAGTTGGTATGAATTTAGGTGATTACCAAATGTGGAATACAATGATTCCTCCCCTCTAAAATTTTCAGTGAGGATATCATGGCTCTAGTTGAATGAATGAATCCTCTAAATGATGGATTCCTCTCCCTAGTGAGGATCGTTTCCAAACGTGTTTATTCTGCACTAGTTGATTCCTTATTTCACTGTTGTTTCTTATTCAATTTTTTTATTGGATATTGTTCAGTTCACTGTACTCTTATATGAAATTAAGTGTTTAGCTTTTCAAATGATGGTTAAAGCTAGTGTGATTATTTTGCTCAGTATGGTTTGCTCAACTTGAATTTCTGAAAATTATTGGCTTACTATTCCAATGAAGTCAATTATACTCTTAAGTGAATTTAAGTACTTAGTTTTTCAAATGATGGTTCAAGCCAGTGTGATTATTTTGCTCAGTAATATGGTCTGCTCAACTTGAATTTCTGAAAATTATTGGCTATGATTCCAATGAAGTCAATTCTAACATATAATTGAGCATTGCACTGTAAATTTGTTACAGCAATTTGGGTCGTCTGACCATTTTATTATATATGAAATTCAGGATCTGTCTGGTCTTTCTGATTTGTGACTTACGGATTGACCTGAAATTACTTCAAAACAATTGATGGCTATACTACACTTTTCTGGTATGATGAACTTATATGAATCCAGCAGGTCCACACTCTGGTAAGACCTGAATTGGAGCCTGTACGGTCCCTTGTTCAGATCATTGGTATTGACAAGTACAATATTGCACGATACCAGAACAGGCACTTGGCTTTTGCATTAGATTTAGAAGTTGAAAGTTATGGGCCAATTTCTAGAATGTATACTAGTTCAATAACCAGTGCACAGCGAAAGAAATAAATTAAATCAATGCGAACTAGTAAAGAAATCTGCCAATGGCACACCACAAGAAGACAAATACAATCCTTTTTTATGTGGAAACCCTAGTAGAAAAAAAAAAACCATAATTCGGAAATCAAGTACTATTGAACAGTTACAAGATATACTCACAGCTCCCTTTCCTAGTCAATCCATCGACCTAAGGAATGTAGTTGTTCTTGCACAACTCCCGGTTGCCACGACTCTTTGCCGTTCACCGCTCCCTGCACTTGATCCAGCAATACATTGAGAACCAAGATGATCAAATCATCGACAAGAAAGTAGAAGCCACAAGCTTTCTAGAACAACTCTTCAACACAATCTCTCTGTGATGGCTCTAGAGAAGAAAGAATCTTTCTATGGGTATTCTATCCTCAGAACAATGAGAGAATTACTTATTGGACGCGTTAGGGTTGAGAGAAACACCCTTTAAATAGCCCATGACTCGGGGCCTTTAGGGTTAGAAGCCTAATAGGACTTGAATTGAAATTTCAGTTGAAAAAGGAAACAAAATCGCAGAATTTGAATTGGAAAACTTCCACCATCCAATCGATCGGGCAGATGGCCCAATCGATCAGACATGCTCTTGTCTCCGAAATTAATTTTTGCCAGCCTCTTAACTGAGAGCATCACTTTGTCCAATCGATCTAACCTTTCTGTTTTTCTTCTCGGTCTTCGTTTCACGTCTTCCGGTGACACAACCAAAATCCATTCTAAAACAAATAGAAAATTACAACCAATGAATCTAGAGTTTTGTCCAACCAATGAATTAGCCAACATATGAAACTCCTAACAATCTCCCCCTTTGACAATTCATGGACAAAACTGCGTAGGACAATAAATTTGATATACCCAAAACCTCGAAATTACATTGAATCTTTTGCACAAATTCTTTTTTTGTTTGCAGAACTCGTAGATCTTGCATTGTCTTTGCTTGAACTTATCTTCAATCATGATATCTCCTCCTAGCTTCGTTTTTCTCCCCCGTTTTTTCTATAATTGACAAACAAATATCATCATACAACTTCTGTCAATCTGGATCCAATAGCTCCCCTTCAATTTTAATTCCCCCTAAAATATCTTCTTCTTCTCAGCAGTCAAATATTCTATAAGAAAACAGAAGCCACAACCTCTCTAGAACAACTGTTTAGCACAATCTCTGTGATGGCTCTAGAGAAGAAAGAATTTCTTTATGGGTATTCTATCCTTAGAATAATGAGAGAATTACTTCTCGGATGCCTTAGGGTTGAGAAAAATACCCTTTAAATAACCCATGATTCATGCCTTAGGGTTGAGAAAAACTCCCTTTAAATACCCCATGATTCATGCCTTAGGGTTAGAAGAGTAATAGGACTCGAATTGAAAACTCCAGTTGAAAAAGGAAACAAACTCGCAGAACCCAAACTAGAAAATTTCCACAATCCGAATGATCGGATAGATTGTCCAATCGATCAGACATGCTCCTATCTTCGAATTTAATTTCTGTCAGCCTGTTAATTGAGAGCATCACTTCATCCGATCGATCTGACCTTTATCCGACCGATCAAGTACCGTGTCTTCCGTCTTTCTGCTATTTTTCTTCTTTGCCTTTGCTTCAGGTCTTCCGGTGACACAACCATAGTCCATTCTAAAACAAATAAAAAATTACAACTCAATGGACCTAGAGTTTTCTCCAACCTATGAATTAGCCAACATATGAAATTCCTAACAGAAGTCAATTTTTTCCATATAGTAGTATGGATAATTTTATACGTGGCCTATCTTCTTGCATTTGGGGCTCACATGGTAACAAGGAGTGACTTATTTTTAGCCTCTTTTATGCTGGCCCCAAAATCTGACCTAATTAGATCTAGAATTTAATTTACAGTTGATTTTTTTTTGGGGTTGCCCATACACTGATCATAGTTAGATCTATAGGATCTCAAAATGCACCCATGAAACGTTCTTGTAGAGACTCAGGATGATATGGATACCGATTCACTGAATGTCCTCTGGATTCACTACAAGATCTATTTAGGGCTCATGTCCAGTTGAACCTGGTTGCATCATTTACTCCTGTGATTGTTGATATATTTATATGGGGATTGAAGAGAGAAAAACTATTGGGTGTAAGCCTAATTTCGCCCAAGTAGGTGGAAGGAAGCCTTGAAACCTGTTGAATGCCCTTAAAAAGGCGTGAATTGATCTTAGTTATAGCCACACTTTCTGAAAAAGCATCCTGGTGTTGAAATATCTATTAGCCCCCCCCCCCCAAAAAAAAAAAAAAGAAAAAAAAGAGAACGACTTAGTTCGGAAATATGAAATTGGCTCTAGATTTTTAATTAGATAAAAAAAAAATCTTAATTGATTTGGCACTATTAGATGAGGTTAAGCATTCAGAACATATTTTGCCATTCTTAATGGGTTGAAATCTACGGGCAATCGGAGAATCGGAGACTCATTTACATCTCTAGCATGTGGAGAATGAGGGGAATTTTAGAAAACTATTTAAGATTAGTGGGAGAAATTTTAGGAGGCGGTAGAGATTGCGTATGTAGAAGGAGAGAAAGTGATTTAATTGCTTGGGGTTAAGGCCATCGACTCCTTGATGGAGTTTAGTTCTTGGAAAGAAGTCTCCTTGTACGAGTGAAATAGCTCTAATCTGACTGGTTTTCATTCTGAAAAGATGCACGAGCAGGGGCAAACCCACCTAGTGATGACCTGGGGTGGTGGCCCTAGGTCAATGTTGAGATTACATGAGATTTAAATGGGCTGAATCATGCCCCACATACATCTAATAAAAACTCGCCCCATGTTTAAACCCGGCGAGCGCCCCACATGTCATAGAAGTGGAAACACCCATCTTCAATTTCGACTTCTCCTTCCACTGAGAATACGAGATCGTCTTCGCACCATTCTCTTTCAACAGCTTCTTTCATTGGGAGAACGGCTCCTCATCGCCGGTCCTCTAGTAGTTAGTCTGTCTTCCTCCCTCCCCAAATGTGTAGTACAATCATGATCACTCTATATCTAAATCTGAATCCTTAATTTCCAAATCCTAGTCCAAGCCCTAAGCCCTAAATCACCAAATCTAAGAATATATACAAATTTGAAGATGACGAAATCACCCTTTGGCACGCTTTAATCTTCAGTTCATATGTAAATTCAGCCTCAAGGTTCATATGTTTGGATGGCTTGAGTTACAGTTAATTGGCAATTTCTCTTCTTTGCCATGAGCCCATGACCAACTATAATACATTGCAACTAAAGTAAGTGCATGACATTTTAATGAGAGAAATGTATGTTAATTAATGCACTTAAGTATTTTGTGTCTATTTAAATGCAATATATTTTCTCCTTCGCTATTATTAATGTAAAAAAATAAAGTCTTAAAACGTCGAACCAAGTTTAGCCACACCCAAACGAACATCCCTGATGATAACATAATCAGTTTAAGTGAAAGAAGTAGGACCCTTTGTAGGATTATTGAATTTAGCAGATGGAATATAAGATTTGGACGTGTGGTTCATTTAAGATTTAAAATTTTCTTTGGAAAGAGAGAGGGTTGGGTCTCTTTCTTTGTGAAACTCTTATTTTGCACGGCTCCTTCAGATTCGAATTTCTATTTGGAAAGAGAGCGGGTCTCTTTCTCCTGGTCCTTATAAAACTTAAACTCTATTTTCTGTTGTTGTCCTTCGTTCATTTAAATTCGAATCATGTTTGGAAAGAGAGACTCTGTCCTCGTGAGATCTATTTTCTATCGTCGTCCTTCCTTCTCTATATAAACTCACATGCACGCCTCCTTCTCCAGCAGCAGTTCAGAAGAGGAAAAAGCAGAGAGAGAGAGAGAGAGAAAGCATAAGCAGCATAAGCGTAGGAAGCGAGATCAACAGGTATATTGATTTATACCATATAATTACTTTTCTAGTTCATTCTTCTTTGCTTTTGCTATTTATCTGCTTCTTGTTGGTGTAATGGTGTTGAATTGATTGATTATATTTGAGACTAACGTGGGAGATTGACAAGGGATTTTAAATACTCACCTCAATACACGAGAGATTGAAACCCAACAGGTTCTTTTGAACGAGCACATCCAAGTCTTTTGATTCACCACACACTAGTATTTTTATCATTGTTCCTTTCTTCCTTGTGTTTCCTTACATGTTCCTATTGTATAGTATAAATATGAGTTTTCCAACGTAAATGCTTATTTATAGCTCCATACGGTTTTGTGTAATTTCCCTTTTACCTTGTTCTTCTAGTTGAAGCTCTAAGTTTAGCATGACCCTATGAATATAACTGATGATAGAGATTGTTTGGGACCCATCTTGGAAATCTTTTCTATTTTAGATCTTTTCAAATAGAACGTTAGATTATGAGCTTCATATTCAGTTTAAGAGTGAATCATATTAGATTTTCAAATAGTTATCTCACCAACTTGTGGGAAAGAACTTGATTGAGGGCAAAGCTACCATACAGCGGCACCGCTGCATCATAGTATGATGCGGTGCCGGTCATATGCAAGTGGGTGGGGCCCACTCTTAAGAAATTCAAGTCATTCATTGGTTCTAACACCCACCGTGAGATATACATATAAAATATTATTCAAATCAACAATAAGCACACCATGATTAACTAGATCCTGAACACACGATTCAACTTTATTAACTTTCTCTCTTTCCTTATAGAAATAGAAGTTGGGCACATATTTAAAATTGATAGGTCAATCTAACGGTAGACCCCACGAAATACACTTTGAAATTATATACGTAAATAACTTGATGTGTGTAAAAGACGATGGATGGATTGGATTTTTTTAAAATAGGCCCCACCCACTTGCATATGCCAGGGGCTGCATCATATTAAGATGCATGCAGCGCTGCTGTATGGTAGCTTTGCCCCATGATTGAAGTGGAGAAGGCTGGCTGCAATTTCATAAGAGGCCTTCTGCATCATTAAAGTCCTTGTGATCGCTAAAACTTGTTCCAATCAGCCTATATGCCACCAGTTGATTTTCCAGCGATGTAGTCTTCGTATTTCTCTTCAAAATTATCCCATTATGGTTAAACATAGGTGATTCTTTGATAAGGGCCAGACTCGTTAAACCTTCTTGTGGAAGTGCAGACAAAGCCAAGTCATGGTTATGGATCTGATAACATTCAAGTTCTGTTGGTAGATGTGATGACTGGGGTTCTTACTGTTTGGTCCACCATCCAACTGCATCTTTTACATGAGGCGTGAGTTACTGTTGTGGGGCCCAGTAGGGCCACCTGATGCCAAATCAGAACCATAGGATCAACTGTAGGGCCCTGGGTGATCTTACCACGGGTTTTGATCGGTGGGCCCATCATCTATTAGCTCCAAGAAGAAAGAGGCGTGATGAAGCCTCTATGAGCAACGAAAGTGATGTGATGGGATCTGTTTTACAAATATGAGTACATTCCTGATGTTTTTACTATTTACATTGCACTCCTCTGGCTATACACACTGCAGCACTTATTGAATTCTCTATTTTTTTTTTATCAATGACTGACACTGAATGAAGTATTGAGATTCATCTTGATGCACAATCATGTTAAAATAGAATACTCTTCTTGAATATTTAATTAATTAATGACTTTAGTAATTTTTTATTTTTTTTATCATTGTTGATGATTTAGAGGTGTCCGTGTTTGAGATAAAGGAATTTCCCTGCCCTAATATTTCTAGTAATTTTATTTAGTGGTGTCTGTGTCTTGATTTTTTTTTCTTTTTTTTAGCAACAGAAACAATGAAGTGTGTCCTAACTACTCGGGTAGCCCTCATTAGTCTACTCCTTGTGATCGGAAGCTTCAGCTCTATTTCGGGGTCCTCGCGTAACCCAGAACCTCGACAACCCATTGATGCGATTCAAAAAATCATCGAGGGAATGATTGGTATTGAAGCTAGCGAGAGGTGGGTTGAGCTCATCAATCGCATTGGCACTGCAAATCTCCCTCCCTCTGCGACCATCTTCTTTCCAACAGGCAAAGATGTGTCCTTAGGATATAAACAATGGGCCATGGACCCTCAAGTCATTCGATACCATATTGTCCCTCGTGCGATCTCCTACTGGCAGCTCAGTAAGCATGCGGCTGCCGACCACCTTATTCCCACTCTCCTACCCTACAAGTCAATTAATGTGACAGGTGACACGATATGCAAAGTTATTAGTGTTGACAATGTCCCCATCACTCACCCTGAGATGTTCCACGACGGTTCCATTGCCATTCATGGTGTATCAACTCTCCTCACCAATCACTCTCTCAACGACAACGACAGTTTGACGAAGCCATCACCACCTCAGGCGCAGCCACATAATGAAGATGATGATGGATTTCAGCCTTGGATATCACCTCCGGCGGCTTTCCCGTTTGAGATGTCTACCGGGACAATTCCATCTCCACCTTCCATTGCTTTATCTGCACCCGCACCTCAGCCATCAGCTAGCGGGGGGAGTTCCATTAAGCAAGTCTCAATTGCGCTCTTAGTGGGAGTTTGTGCAGTCCTTTTGTCTTAAATTTCTTTTTATTTCATGGGTTTTAGATATCTTTAAATACTTCTCTGCTTTAAAATTGGTTTCGTGTGACTGTAGGGTTTTGAACACTTCAAATGGGATTTAGAGTAGTTTAAAACCGAAATGCGTACTTTCGTAGTTCGAGCCTATTTTAATATAAAATCGTGTTTTATTCGGCTTTAGAAAATTATTGTCTCTCGACTGCATTTCACACAATTCACGGTTGAAAGACGTGCTCTAGAAAATTATTGAATTTCTTTTTCATTTAAAATGTGTTTCGGGCAAATCCGGGCTTAAATTATAATCTTGTTGGTATTCTAAGACATTTCTAAATGAAAATCGTATTTTGTGCAATCAATAGTCAATATCTGGATGAAAAAGCGTTCCGGATGATTTCAGGGCATTTAAGGGTTTAATGGTCTAATATTTTATTATGAAATGTGTTTCATACGATTATGGGTAGAAATACGAATTTTATGATATCCTAATACACGTTTTGTTTTAAAATGTGTTTCACACAATTCTAGGATTAGGAATGCATTGTAAAGGGTTAATTGTTGTATAAAACTGAAAGTCGTGATTCGGGCAGTTTGTAGGGAATCCTCGCAGGGTCTGGAAATATGTTGGGTGATACTGCGTTTCACGCAGTTCACAAGTGAAAGACGCGCTCTCAAAAATTCGATGTTATTCTTTTATTTTAAAACAGATTTCAGAAAAATTAGGGCAAAATAGCTAATCTAATTGTATTCAAGGCAGTTTCTGGCTAATAAAATACGTAATTTTTGCAATTAATAGCTTATATTTCGATAAAAACGCATACTCAATGAGTTAGGGGCATTTTAGGGTATTCTGAACTAGTATTTTGCATTGAAATGCACTCGTGTGATTCTATATTGAAGTATGCATTTTAAGATATTATGAGATGCTTTCCTATTTAAAATGGGTTTCACAGGCGATACTAAGGTTAGGAACGCATTACTAGGATTAATGGTCGTTTAAGACTGAAACATGTGCCTCGCGCCAGGAGTAGAGGATTTTAGATAGCTCTCAAAAAATGTTGGCTCCAAATCGCAATTCTGGCAATTATAATCCGTTTCTAATTGAAATATACATTTTAGTATATTCAAAGATACTTTTCTCTCTAAAATGGGTTTCATGCGAGTCTAGGGTTATGTACGCTTTACATCGGATTTAAGGTTGTTTAAGACCGAAACGCATGCTACGGGCAGTTCGTGCGCTATTTTAATATTAAAACGCGTTCTATGTAGTTCTAGAAAAATGCAAACTTTAAACCACATTTCACGTTGTTCGCAGCTAAAAGATGCGCTCTAGAAAAAACTTTGGGATATCTTTTTTCCTTTAAAACAAGCTTCACACAAATTTCGACTTAAGAAGTAATCTCGTAGGATTATTAGCGACTTCTGACAGCAAACCGTATTTGTCGCAATCAATTGTGTATATTTCAATAACAACGCATGCTAGGGGATTCAGGGGCATTTCAGGGCATTATGGTTTAGTCTTTAACTTTGAATTGCATTTTTTACGATTCTTGGCTAAAATATGCATTTTATGATATTCTGAAATACGTTTTTCTTTCAAATGAATTTCTACTGATTCTGGGATTAGGAACGTATTGCAAGGGATCGGGGTCGTTTAAGACTAAAACCCATGCTTCGAGCAGTTCAAAGAGGATTTCCTAGCCCTCTTTGCAAAAATATTGGGGGTAAACCGCGTTTGAAGCAATTTATGATAGAAAATTGTGATATCGTTATACAGTAAAATATGCTTAAAGAAAATTAGAACTAAATAACTAATCTCGTGGAATTCAAGCCCGTTTCTAACAGACAAAAATCTTATTTCGTGCGATCAATAGCCCGTAATTAGATAAACCACGTGCTAGAAGATTTTTGGACATTTTAGGGTATTCTGATTTAGTCTTTTGTTTTGAAATTCGTTTCATACGTTTCTATGCTGAAACATGCATTTTAGATATCTTGAGATACTTTTCTGTTTCAAATTGGTTTCATGCGATTGTAGTGTTTTCAATGCTTTAAATGGGATTTAGAGTTGTTTAAGACCAAAACGCGAGAATTTGGTAGTTCAAAGGCTATTTTAATTTAAAAACGCACTCTATTCGCCTTTAGGAAAATGTTGTCTCTAAACTGCATTTCACGCACAGTTGAAAGAAGCGCTCTAAAAAATTCTTGAATATTTCGGCCAAATTCGGGCTTAAGAATTAATCCTGTGGGGGTTCTAAGTCATTTCTGAATTAAAATTGTATTTTGTGCAATCAATAGCGTATAATTGGATGAAAAAGTTTGTCGGACGATTTCAGGGCAATTAAGCATTTAATGGTCTAATCTTTTACTTGCAATGTCATACGATTGTGGGGAGAAATACGATAACTTTTCTGTTTTAAAATTGGTCACATGCGATTGTTTGGTTTTCAACGCTTTCAATGGGATTTAGAATTGTTTAAGACCGAAACGAGTGCTTCGGGTAGTTTGATGGCTAATTTAATTTAAAATCACGTTCTATTCGGCTTTTAGAAAATGTTCTTTACGTGATTCGGGCAATTCGTACGGAATTTTAGGCGGGTCTCCAAAAATGTTGGGTGCAAAATGTGTTTCACGCAGTTCACAAGTGAAAGACACGCTCTAGAAAATTCAGTGTTATCCTATTTCTTTAAAACGGATTTCAGACAAATTAGGGCAAAAAAACTAATCTAATGGTATTCAATGCCGGTTCTGGCTAACAAAGAATGTAATTTGTGCAATCAATAGCCCGTATTTTGTTAAAAACGCATACTCAATGATTCATGGGCATTTTAGGGTGTTATGAACTAATTTTCTACATTAAAATGTACTCGTGTGATTCTATGTTGAAATATGCATTTTAAGATATACTGAGATGCTTTCCTATTTAAAATGGGTTTCTTAGGCGATACTAGGGTTATGAACGGATTACATGGGATTAAGGGTCGTTTAAAACTGAAACCTGTGCTTCGCGCCAGGAGTAGCGGATTCTATATCACATTTAACGCAATTCTAATCCGTTTCTAATTGAAATACACATTTAAGTATAATCAAAGATACTTTTCTCTCTAAAATAGGTTTTAAGCGATTCTACATGCGATTTAGGGGTGTCTAAGACCAAAACGCACACTTCGAGCAGTTTCAAGCACTATTTTAATATTAAATTGTGTTTTATGCAGTTTAAGGAAAATGTAAACTTTAAACTGCGTTTCATGCTATTCGCGAATGAAAGACACGCTCTAAAAAATTTTAGGATATCTCTTTTCCGTTAAAACAAATTTCACGCAACTTTGGGCTTAAGACGTAATCTCGTGGGATTCTAAGCGACTTCTGACAACAAACCGTATTTGGTGCGATCAATAGCCCATATTTCAATCATAACGCATGCTATGGGATTCAAGGTAGTTTAGTCTTTTACTTTGAATTGCATTTTTTACGATTTTTGGCTGAAATATGCATTTTAGATATTCTGATATAAGTTTTTATTTCAAGTTAATTTCTAGTGATTCTGGGATTAAGAACATATTGCAAGGGATCAGAGTTGTTTAAAACTGAAACTCATACTTCGAACAGTTTGAAGGGCATTTTCTAGCCGTCTCTACAAAAATATTATGAGTAAACCGCGTTTGAAACAATTTACGGTTGAAAGACACGCTCTAAAAAATTATGCTATATCGTTATACCCTAAAACATGTTTAAAAAAAAAAATAGGACTTAATAACTAATCTCGCAGGATTCAAGCCCGCTTCTAATGGATAAAAAATTTACTTCGTGCGATCAATAGCCTGTAATTATATAAAACCACGTGCTGAAAGATTTTAGGACATTTTATGGTATTCTGATCTAGTCTTTTGCTTTGAAATTCATTTCATGCAATTCTATGCTGAACATTCATTTTAGATATCGTTAGATACTTCTCTGTTTTAAAATTGGTTTCATGCGACTGTAGGGTTTTTAACGCTTTAAATGGGATTTAGAGTTGTTTAAGACCGAAACGCTTGATTCGGGTAGTTTGAGGCCTATTTTAATATAAAATTGTTTTCTATAAGGCTTTAGAAAAATGTTATCTCTAAACTGCATTTCAGGCGATTCACGATTGAAAGACATGCTCTAGAAAATTATTGAATATCTTTTCATTTAAAATGTGTTTTAGGCAAATCCGGGCTTAAGAACTAATCTCGTAAGGGGTTCAAAGTCAGTTATGAAAGAAAATCGTATTTCGTGCAATCAATAGCCAATATCTAGATGAAAAAGCGTTCCAAACGATTTTAGGGAATTTAAATGTTTAATGGTCTAATCTTTTACTCTAAAATGTGTTTCATACGATTATGGGCATAAATACGAGTTTTACGATATCCTAAGATACGTTTTGGTTTAAAATATGTTTCATGCAATTCTATGTTTTAGAATGTAGAGGGTTAAGGGTTGTATAGTCGTGATTCAGAAAGTTCATAGGGAATTCTAGGCGGGTCTGGAAAAAGGTTGGGTGAAATTGCGTTTCACGCAATTCACAAGTGAAAGACACGCTCTCAAAAATTTGATGTTGTCATTTTACTTTAAAACATATTTCAGACAAATTCGGGTAAAAGAACTAATCTAATGGCATTCAAGGCCGTTTCCGACTAATAAAGAACGTAATATGTGCAATCAATATATTTCGATAAAAACACTTACTCAATGATTTAGGGGCATTTTAGGGTATTCTGAAGTAGTATTCTGCTTTGAAATGCACTCGTGTGATTCTATGTTAATATACGCATTTTAAGATATTATGAGATACTTTCCTATTTAAAATGAGTTTCACAGGCGAAACTATGGTTAGGAACGCATTATATGGGATTAAGGGTCGTTTTAGACTAAAACCCGTGCGAAACTATGGTTAGGAACGCATTATATGGGATTAAGGGTCTTTTTAGACTAAAACTCGTGCTTCGCGCCGGGAGTAGGGGATTCCAAACAGCTCTGGGAAAATGATGGCTTCAAATCCAATTTCAAGCACTTCTAATCCGTTTCTAATTGAAATACGCATTTTAGAATATTCAGAGATAATTTTCTCTCTAAAATTGAAATTTTAAACCGCGTTTCACGGTATTTGCAGTTGAAAGATGCGCTATAGAAAATTTTGGAAAATCTTTTTTCTTTTAAAACAAGTTTCACGAAAATTCGGTCTTAAGAAGTAATCTCGTGGAATTCTAAGTGACTTTTGACAGCAAAACATATTTAATGCAATCAATAGCGTATATTCAATCACAACACATATTGGGGGATTCAAGGGCATGTCAAGGCATTATGGTCTAGTCTTTTACTTTGAATTGCATTTTTTACGATTTTTAGCTGAAATATGCATATTAGGATATTCTAAAACTGTTGTGTTTGGATCAGTTTTTGGAAAGAAATAAAAATGGTAAATAAAGTAAGCAACCATGCAAATATAGAAACTCTAAATAAAACAATTATCTATGCCAAATTAGAAATTCTAATTAAATTCTAATTTTAGTAAGTCCTCTCTTCCACGTGGCCCAATGAGGAAAGATGTCTTGGACTTCTTCATCTTCCAACCTCTTTGGGATTCCTCAAACTCTTTGAGTAACTCCAAACTCTTTGGCCATCACAAACTCTATCTATCTTAACTTGAAAGCCGCCGGAATTTACAAACAATAAAAATTAAAAATACATAAAATTCCTATATTTCAAAAATTGAGATTTACATGGCAATCTATTAATAGAAATAAAATGGGCTTAGGGAAACCATCATGCCTTGCCCTTTCGCGGGAAAACCAAGGAAACCATGATGCCCTTTACAAGTTGCCTAACATAATCAATAATAATAACAAAAATAGAAATTTGTGGGGCCACATGGAGAGGACAACCACCTACAAGGTTAGTATCACATATACAATAGGAACTAGAGCTAAGAAGTCCGCGGTCCTACGTGCTCGAGCGGAGATGAACCCGCTCGAGCAGGCACTTCACACCAAGTCCGCTCGAGCGGGTTCAACCCTGCTCGAGTGCCCTACTCGTAGAAATTGAGTCAGCTCGAGCGGGGATGAATTCGCTCGTGCCCCTAAGACGCTGTTGGAAGAAAAACAATGATTTTTGCCCAACCAGTTCCTTCTCATGCAAATAGAAAACATAATACATGCAAAAAAAAAAAAATCAAAAACTGATCCATACACAACCCTAAATCCATCCACTCCACATCTTATGTAGAGACTAGAAGACCAATCTAACACAATGAGAATCTAGGGATCGCTCTGATACCAATTGTTGGAAGTAGGTGGGCCTCGTGGATAGGTATTTACAAACTTTTGACCCACTTGATGCAGGGATCACATACCCATAAGGCCAAAAACCCAACCCTAAGATCTAAAACCCAAATCTCATGCATTAAGATCAAATAATACATCAAAAAAGATAGATGAAGAAACAAACACGCACAATTAAATCTACTAAAACAAATAGATAATAGATATATACCTTTGAAGCTTGGTTGCGCTCAAATCGAGAAGTTGAAAACTAGATCTCTACAAAAACTTTTTCGCAGATTTTGATCTCCTTTTTCCTCTATGATCTTCCACGCTATAACCCTCTTAGAAAACTTCTCAAAGAGAATGGTGGGATCTCCAAGTAGAAGAAAACCCTAGCATTCTTGTAGGAAACCAGAGGGGATCGAGGAGGAAGAGAGAGAGAAACTTAATCAACCGCCCTATATGTCATTAGTAGCAAGAAATTGTTTCCTTTTTTGATAAATAAGGAGAACTATACAAATTCATGTCCTCAGAAGAGAAAATTAAATTTTGCTAAATAAGGAGAACTATACAGATTCATTCGTCATAGTAATCGTTGATAGTGAATTAGTGATCCTTAGCTATAAAAATAAGCCTACCACAACGAAATAGCTAAACAACAATGAATTAGCGAACTCCAATAGGTGGTGAGTGAAATGCACTCTGCGAACTTGAATTATTAGATGAGTTGCAAACTAAGTAACCATTGATTCATCTAAGTAGCAAAGGAAGAAGCAAATAACTATTAAATTTAAAAAAGAATGATAAATTATCATACCTAGGGGGTTATACCCAAATGAATCGGCCACTGCACTGATACTTGTGATGCCTCTTGATTGATCAATAGCTTAGATATCTCAATCTCACCAATCAAAGGGTTAAAATTGACATCTAAGAATGCCCTCATCTAACAAATATAAGCACACTCCTTCAAACTGAAAATTAAAATCATTATAATATAACATTAAACTGGAAAGAAAAAAGAGTAATATAGTAGACCTATTTTCAACTGAAATTGATATCATTAATGTCATTCAAATCTTTTGCATCCAAATTATCAGCATCAAGAACATACACCTGTAAAAAAGTTTTTATTTAGTATCTCATAAGCACACAAGGTTGTCAAAGGGTAGCACTTCAATTGTTTAGGTCTGAAGTCTGTTGATATGGCCAGGCATATTAAAGACTGACTTGCTCAATCTCATCTTTGTCCATTGCTATACTAAAAATATCCATTTAACATATTATATTTTTAAAAAGTTAGAAAAACAATAATTTCTCTTGGTAAAGAAGTATGATAATAAATATAGATTACACTAAAATGACCAGGACATAGTGGCATGGTTCTAGCAATTAGGATGACACGTTCAAAATTCAAAATTTTAGCTAGTTTTGATACTTCACATTTTGTGTGTAAAATCCATGTCTGTGAATCCATTGCATCTGTACTATATCAAAGCCGTATCAGGGTATCATATGTCCTCACACCCACACTCAGTTGAAGTGGCACTTGTCCAAGTGGCCCAGAGGACTCATTGCACTATTCCAGGTGGCCCCAGATTATCATGTTTCCTAATTAAGTTAAGATAAATCAACAAAGTTCACAGAAGTTAATAAAAATCAACATAAGTCCAATATCAGAAACTCATTTCTTCATGAGTAAAGATAACAGAAGAACCGAATGAGAAACCCATTTTGATATAGTTAGAAACATCATAAAATTATTACAGAAGAATCAAAGAAGAAATCAACCAAATGGAGTTTGCTAGTCATCCTAAAATAGAAAGTAGATACATATATTGATGCAGGATCAAAAAGCTGCTTGTGAAGTAGTTATGTTAGGCCATTTATTATAAGGAATTTCAGGTTTTTCATCATATATATTCACATGAAATATATATTCTAAAATTTATATCAATTATCTCCAAGTATGTATATCTCATCTGGCCAGAAAAAAAAAAAATCCCCAAATCAGTCCATTGTGTGCCAGGGTGGCATGGTAGTAAGCCTAGTCAAGTTACAAGAAATGACAAAAAAAGAAACTGCCTTAACCAAATGAACTAAGAAAACTGACAACAAAGGGGCATAACTAAATTTTGGAACACCGCTTATGAGGATGGATTACAATCTAACTTGCAACAAGCAGAATAAAGATGAGAAAGGGAAAGAAAGAGCCCATTTGGCATACTCACACAGCATCTGACATATAGTTTTCCATTCATCTCCACAGGCCTTGCTAACTGATTTTTCAAAGAAAAAAAAAATATAAGCATAAATGAGGAAAGAAAAAGCAAGAAGACCTTATAAGAAGAAATTTCTCACCGCAGCTACTGATTTGTTGTTAGGTTGTTTTGGTACTTTTAAAATATCTTCTGAAACTCCTTTAAAAAATAAAAATCAGATTCAGGTTGTTATATCTATAAGAAGCAGATAACCCAAAACAGAAAAAAGAAAAAAATGAGAGAAATTGAGAAGAAAAAATCACTAACATAAAAACGGAGAAGGCACTTGGATCCTACTTTGCCAGCTGTTTTGCTGCCTGGTCGTTTGATTTCTTCACAGATAACCTACAAAACAGCTGAAAAGAGAGAGTGATGTGATTTAAATCAAAGCAACTAAAAATAATAGAGCTGAAAAGAGAGAGTGAAGCGATTTAAATCAAAGCAACTAAAAATAATAGATCTCATATCATATATCAGGCATTCAAATAAGTACAGAATGAAACAAAGTATAATGAATTTTCATGTGATTAGTACTACTTACAACAAGGAAATTTTCATTAAATACTTACAGACGACTTGTAAAATACATGTGACCTGTCATGAAATAAATTAAGAGTCAAATAAACTTGAGCATGTGATTTAAATCAAAGCAACTAAAAATAATAGATCTCATATCATATATCAGGCATTCAAATAAGTACAGAATGAAACAAAGTATAATGAATTTTCATGTGATTAGTACTACTTACAACAAGGAAATTTTCATTAAATACTTACAGACGACTTGTAAAATACATGTGACCTGTCATGAAATAAATTAAGAGTCAAATAAACTTGAGCAGAATTCATTGAATCATAGTTAAATAGTACCGTGATTTCTAATTATAAATACAGAAAGGAATGAGATTTTAAGGAAAGTAGTAACTCTAGTTAGCATGAGTTAATTAATTTCTAACTTTGTCTCTTATTGGAAATTCCTCAAACTCGGAAATCTGAGCAGTACAACTATTATCTCCCAACAAAAAAGGAATATGAAGTCTCCAAGTCTCCAACAAGTGCATTATTTCCACATAGTACGGAAAATAAACAATAGAAAACAAAAAAAGACATGACCTTAAAATGCACTTTCAATAGTTGGCAAGTCAGATATAAAGCCCCAACACGTTTGGGACCTTTGCGCTGCAAAACGCAAGCCAAGTGGAAGGTGTTAATGAAGACAAAAGCACAATTCCAAATGCTTAAAGAAATTAAAGTTATCATAAAAAATGATAAGGGGCAGTGACAGAATGTATAGGTGTATAGGATCGGGGACACTCGTATACATAAATTGTAATGTATTGTAAGTTACCAACTTCAATCAGCAACAATTAAAACACTTAGACATTTGAAATTAATCGTTACAGAGAGTACCACAAGACGAGTACCCTCCAAAGGGAGTAGTTGTATATTCGAGAAATGCTTCATCTAAGCAGAAAGCAATTTTCTTCCTTGTGATAAATGCTTAAGAAGAGAATGTAACTTACAGAGATAAAAGTTGAGAAGTGCAGTATCTGATCATAATTCTGCATTTATATTTGCGCGGCCACAACATGATCATGTAGAGAGAATGAAAGATGAAAAGGGAAATAAATTCGTCCCAAGCTGTAGATCAGCTGGTTAGGACATGGTCTATGCAAAAAAAAAAAAAAAATGAGAGAGAAAAGGAAAATAAATTGACAGTTACAGTGTCTTCAATAGGCATTGATATATTCAGATGGTGCTGATAGTAAAGTTCAATATAGCTTACACCAAGACGCATAAGACTTGCTTCCCAACATTTTCAAACATATTCTGGAGCACTGTTAATAATCATCTTTGCTTCCTCTATTTTGACAACCCCAAAGTTTGCTGCTAATTGGACTTTTTCTTGAGGAAGCTGTTTCAGGGCTTGTCAGTATTAAATTTAAATTCAGTAAGATTTCAATGAAAGGCCCAACACCCATTGAGTTTTAATATATCTCAAGAAAATTTAAGCTTCTAAGAAACCTGAATTATTCTGTTGCAGATCAGAAGAACTAATAACACATCTATGATACATCTATGATAGAAGCTTATAAACATAAAAGAACCCTTTGATGACAAAAACAAATTGCAATTCCAACATCAAAGCTGTGCCTCCAGTATATGCTGTAAAAAGTCCAGGATAGGCATCATCTGAGAAACTTATTCTTTGAATAATTAAGACATTAATACTTGAAATACTAAAAAAGAACTATTAGTCTATGGCAATAATATTTGCAATGATATAAACAACTAAGATCTACTATTAAGATAAATCTTTTAATTCATAAACACAGCGATAAATTGCCAAAGTGAGTTGGCAAGCAATGGTTCTAAACTTACCATATCCAACTTGTTGCATCTGTATCCACACAAACAAGAACGTGCATATACAAGTAACACAACTTGTTAACGCCATGGCTCATAAGAAAGGCAAATATTCCCACCTATTCAAATCAACAGGCAACAAAGGTACATGGTCAATAACTGTTTATATTACCAACCAATCAATCTAATTCAGAAATCCATTTCCTGGAGTATATTGTTCACTCAATCTTATTTTTTCTGTGGGGTTGTGGCAGCAAAGGCAGTCCACCAATCTCAAATTAGTGGTTGCTGGCTAAAAAAAAACCCTAAATGCAAGAACAAAACCAATTCAATATAAAGGATCAAATAAAACATAAATCCAAACGACTGTTAGAAAGAGGAACTTGTTACCTCCCCACGTCTTACAAAGAGGGAATGATGAGAAGGAGAAGATTTGCATGGTTAAGTTGTAAATGTAGAATCCAGGATATCCAAGCCATACTGACCTCAGTAGATAGAGTGTCACATCAGATTATCTAAGTTTCGCAACTGTAGAATCCAGGATAGAAGGAGTAAGACAGGGAAAAGGAAGAGCAGATCATTTATTATCTTAGGACTTGAAAATCCTATTGTTTCTTTGGAAATGGATGTTATCTTAGGACTTGAAAATCCAATAGGCAATGTTATAGTTTAATAACAAGAATATCCAAGCCATACTGACCTCTGCAATATAGGCAAAACATTCTCTAGATACTAGTTTGTTGAAGCATGAACAGTGTTGCTCGAATGGCCAGTGGCATAATACTCTCTCTTGCTCCATGCACAATAATCCATTTAAGTGTTAGGATCCTCAGCCTCGCACTCAAAAACACATAATACACGGCTTAGGCCAACTATACCAATTCAGTAATCATTGATAAATGCTAAATGACATTCCAACATAGATTGCCAACATACACGTGGATTGAAGCAGACAAACAAGAGTCCTATGGAAATAAAACACTGACGTTTGTTATTTGTGGTAAATACAAAGTCATGCCAGTAATTCTTTCGAAGTTCTCTCTAGTGAAGCCATCTTTGTTATGAGATAAGGTTCTCACCAAAACAACGTTAGTTAGAACCCTCTCTAAAAGACAATATCATAATTAAACTGCAATCTAAGAACACATATTTTCTCTCTTCCGGATTTCTTTTTTAGAGTCAAATCAGCAATGTAAATTACTTAAGCAAACACCTAATCATCTAAAATTCAAGAAATAAGAAAATCAAATATATACTAATAAATATAATTAAGATTACCAAGAAATCTTATGTAAAAATACTCAAGTCGCTATGGGACCCTTTCTCAATCAGCATTAAATTCAAATAAATGGCCATCATCTGAGTACAAAGGGCATAAGAAAACTTAGTTTGGTTACTAGTTATGAAGTATATATATGGCTACAACAAGTTACCAACATATCCATCCATCATGGCCCATCAATTACTAAAATAAAGTAAGAAAACAATAAGAACACACTGCGTTCATCAATTTTTCGCGTAGAATGCAATGATGCAAAAAAATCTACATGAGTATAATTGTGAATTTTGAGAAAATTAATGCGAAAATAGGATAATGCAAAAGAATAATTTCATGAAAATCATGCAGTTTAATGAATTTTGACCAATTATGACTTGAATTCCAACATTGAATGTTGGAATAAAATTCAATGAAATCAAGTTATCCTAAATAAGTCTATAAATCTACATGAAATAATGACAATATGATGCAATTTCATGGACTCAATACGCCCTCCAACCAACATTTTGCAAAAGATGTGAAAAGGTGAAGTTAACTAACCTAACCTAATCTAACTTAAAAATACAAAAGAAAACTAATGCAGAAAACAAAAGCCACTTTCGCTGGCACTCTCAACTGCATTTAGTGTATGCAATAAGCCCTTATACACCTAGGCTACCCTAGTGGACGAATTGTGCTTCGTGAGGTTTTGCCGTGAATATACCCACAAAACTCAAAAAGCTAATGAAATCAAAAGAAACTCTAAAAACAGAAAAAAAAAAATATAAACATTGGATACTCTCGATTCTCGGAATAGTCAAAGCAAAGACAAATTTGAAATACAGTTCACCAATCTCATCTTTGGAAAGAAATTTTCCAAATCATGCTAAATATGATCGTGCACGATGAGAAAGTACGTATACATCAAAAAATAAGTGTTAAATGTTCTGCTAGAACCCCAGTGAAAACGACTCAATCAAATAATCTGGTCCACCTAGACTTAGCAAAAAACCAAAAGATTTCCTCTCAAGGCAACCATGATGGCTTTCGCACTATTGTTTTTCAAAAGGCCGTGAAATTTCAGCGACAAGCTTCTCTCGTTCTTCTTTTTTCTTTTCTTTTGATTTTTTTTCCTTTTCAACGGTCCCCAACAATAGGCAGCCCTTTTCATGTACCCGAATCAAGGGTGTACCCAAATCAAGGCAACCATGATGGCTTTCGCACTATTGTTTTTCAAAAGACCGTGATTTTTTTTTCCACTTCAATAGTCTCCAACAATAGGCAGCCCTTTCATGTACCCGAATCAAGGCAACCATGATGGCTTTCGCACTATTGTTTTTCAATAGGACGTGATTTTTTTTTCTTTTCAACGGTCCCCAACAATAGGCAGCCCTTTTCATCTACCCGAATCAAGGCAACCATGATGGCTTTCGCACTATTGTTTTTCAAAAGACAGCGATTTTTTTTCCTTTTCAACAGTCCCCAACAATAAGCAGCCCTTTTCATGTACCCAAATCAAGGGTGCACCCAAATCAAGGCAACCATGATGGCTTTCGCACTATTGTTTTTCAAAAGGCCGTGACTCTTTTTCCTTTTCAACGGTCCCCAACAATAGGCAGCCCTTTTCATGTACCCTAATCAAGGGTGTACCTAAATCAAGGCAACCATGATGGCTTTCGCACTATTGTTTTTCAAAAGGCCGCGACTTTTTTTCCTTTTCAACGGTCCCCAACAATAGGCAGCCCTTTTCATGTACCCAAAATCAAGGATGTACCCTGAATCAAGGCAACCATGATGGCTTTCGCACTATTATTTTTTAAAAGGCCGCGACTTTTTTTTTCTTTTCAACAGTCCCCAACAATAGGCAGCCCTCTTCATGTACCCGAATCAAGGCAACCATGATGGCTTTCGCACTATTGTTTTTCAAAAGGCCCTGATTTTTTTTCCTTTTCAATGGTCCCCAACAATAGGCAGCCCTTTTCATGTACCCGAATCAAGGCAACCATGACGGCTTTCGCACTATTGTTTTTCAAAAGGCCGTGAGTTTTTTTCCTTTTCAATGGTCCCCAACAATAGGCAGTCCTTTTCATGTACCCGAATTAAAGGTGTACCCAAATCAAGACAACTATGATGGCTTTCGCACTATTGTTTTTCAAAAGGCTGTGAAATTTCAACGATAAGCTTTTCTCTTTCTTCTTTTTTCTTTCTCTCGATTTTTTTTCCTTTTCAACGGTCCCCAACAATAGGTAGCCATTTTCATGTACCCGACTTAATTCACTAATTTGTGGAAAAATCCACCCAGATGAACCAGGAAACCTATAAAAATAAGGTTTGGTTTTCCTTCATATATTCAATCAAGTCGTTAAAAGAATGGAAATCAAAATTCCACATTTAAAGCTTTTGAAAATGTATACAAACTGTGTAATGTGAAAGGATCAAAATTTAGCACTTTTTCAAAATGATTTCCGCAAACAAAAACTCTCTTTTGTCTAAATTTTGAGAATTCTAAAATTCAAGCCATCTTCCGTTTATTGAAAATTCTCTCAAAAAATTTCTCTTCAAAACAATCTAAAAGGCCAAAGATAAACAGCAAAAATTCTGGTAAGAAATTTAAAAAAATTCCTAAATATAGAAAATAAAGCAAAAGGTGTGTGAAAATTTTGTCTAAAAATAGATAAGTGTGCTTGTCCCCACCCGCAAACCTATGATGAACATCATCCTCATGTTATGCATGCAATGCAAAAGAATATGAAACATGAGGAATAAAAGTACAAGAGGGTAAAGTGAAGACACCAGAGAACGTGAAGCTTTTTCGAACCTCGTCAAAACCCACAAAAACAAACGAAAAGAAAAAGAAATTACCCTACTGGTAACACAATTTGGAATCCACCTGGATTCCAGAAAAAATTTAGTTGTATACCCATTGTTACAAAGCTTTGCTGGCTATTTGCCATGCCCATAGCTATCCAAACTGTGCAATTACCCGATTAAATTAAATAATTCAACTTGAACTGCGATTTTTTTTTCTCAAATAGTGATATTTGCATTAAGTAGAGAGATGATGTTACATCAAAGGGCGTAAAAGCTCAACATCAAAAGGACAAAATTACAAAAGTACTATCGATCTAGTCTAAAAAAAAGATTCATACTTAAGAGATTTCAAGTTAAGTCCTCTAAGTAACCGGGAAATGAAGGGTTGGTTGGTCATTCAACCTCATTACATGAGTTATGGTACCTTATGTCTTCAGTCAGTTTCTGGTTTTTGCATAATAAAAACAAAGAAAATATAAATAATAACGTGAAAAATGAAAACAATGCTCCATGATGAGAAACAATAATCCATCACAAAATAATGTTCACACGAGACCCTATAGAAAGCATAATTCCCAATAACCTTATAAAACTGCCAATGAAGGTATTAACTTAATAGACCATAAAAGAAAAGGCATGCTACAAGTGAAACAGTCAAAGAACAAAGAGTAGTCCATAAATCAAAGGGATCTCGGATATTCAAAGACATGAAGTACAATAGGAACACATTCGATACTAGAATGTCATTATCGTGAGGAAGAACATCAAAATGAAGCCCATTCAAACAATTAACTACCAGGCGCTGGGCAGACATTTGGGAGCATGCATAGGCAGTCGTTAAATGAGATGTGGTCGTAAAAAAGTGCTTGGATCAGAAATTTTCAAGGAGAAAAAAAAAATTATGTAGGATCACAAAAGTTTTCTCCAAATGAAGACATTATTTCACCACCGTGTCCTACTATATATCAATCATTTAAAATCAATGTGAACTATGTCTTTTATTTTAGAATGTTTTAAAGCTAACAAATGAAAAAGAATGTCCACTGTAGACAGATGGCATGAGGAGACACCTATTGTAGAGTTCCCTCCAACATCTACTTTGTCATTTACTCATCTGTCAAGTATGTTACGAAGGAAACAAAAGAAAGAAAAAATCCCACAGTTGAAGGTAGTTTCTTTATATAATATTTAGCTAGACTATACATTAAAATCATCGAAACCTTACCGCTGCCACTTGTAGCAACACTACTTCCCGCTGATATAACAAATGATATTCCATTAAGTATCGTTCGCTCTGTTAGGTATCTGAAATAAGAAAAAGAAACAAAAGAAATTATGCTCACAAATCAATAAAACTCGAAACTGGAATAGCTATGGGAATGGAAGCATAATAAAATCCTGAAATAAAGTCAAGAGAAAAAGCACAATAAAGACTTTTAATTCAAAAAAGATGCCCAAAATATAATAATCCACCAATATATGATGAACTATAGCAATAATACATAAAGCACCTAAACCAAAATAACAAATTCTTTGTAAAAGAATCACGCTAGAAAAATTTATAAATGTGAATGAACATAAAGATATCAAAAGCAACAACAAAAGAAGTTAAGAAAATAGAAACTGTTAAACACCAAAATACCGATCAAGAGAACTGATGCAGCAGTTGGTTTGTGCCAAACAGCATCCTTTAAATAAATAAATAAAAGAACCGATGCAGCCTCTACTCTATAGAACAGTGCCGCGGCATACACAAATCTTAGGATTATACTAATGGGATCTAGTCTCCTAAAAAGAAAAAACACAAACAGCAGTAAATAAAGACAAGCAAAAAAAAAAAGGAGCCTATGGCACCGTTGGGAAGTGCCCGACCACCAGGCCATAGGTTCTAGTTAAGGTACCAATTAAAAAGAAGATATGATGGGCAAAACACATTCGACAATTCAACCTTATTGTGCTTAGAATTACACGTCCCAGCCATAGATATGCAAAACATGTCCAAAAAGTTTTTTTAAGCACCAGATTTTTTCAATCCAAAAGCTATTCACACCCTTTCTCATTATTATAATGACCAAGAATTGTTTGTAATCCAAATCTAACCCAAGCTCCATGGGCCATGCCTAGGTCTATTGGGCACAAGTCCAAGTCCCATGGTTGGCCTAACAGGCACAACTATATAATGACAGGATGACCATGCCTCCTCTATTACTCTACTAACTATAAATAGATCTTCTATTACATTCTGAGGTGAAATTGTTTGTAATGAAGTGACTGTATTTAACATTTTTAATGGGCAGACTGTTTTAATACCATAAAGTCCTGTTTGGATGAACTGCCTGGCTTCCCTTGGACACAGATTGGGTTCATAACTTTTGACAGCACCCTCCATTTTTATAATATGAAGGCATGTGATTCTTTCTACTCTTGCATATATGATAAATATAGTTCCTCTTTTTCACTGTTTCTCGTGTGTTTTTGCTTTATATTGTTAATATTTTTTTTAATAAAATAGATTAATTACCGATACAAAGTTTGTCTTTCTGTAACAGTAATCCTTGACACAACCTCAAATGATGGTGGTTGGAGACTTGGATGACATATTTGCACCCTTGCCAGGTGATCTTCTTGTCAACTTGTCATAATCAAGAAGCATAGTTGATGCATTTCTAGATAGCATTTCAGGATGGATAGCATTTCAGGACAATGTCAACATAGAATCTACTTTTAGACCTGCTCGTAAAGAAGCATTTATGGTTATGGTATGCCATGTATTCAGTTCCGGGATTATTGTAAAGTTGTTCAGCTTATAGTTTCTTGGACCACACCATCACGAAGGGGACCCAATTGAGTACGAAGGTATCGGCTGCAAAAAGCCGTCGAAAACTGAACGACGGCAAAGGCCGTCGTTTTTTGTGTATTGTTTAAGTTGAGAATTGCCTCTTTTTTTTTATTGTAAGTTCATCATACTATAAATCCAGTATAAAACTAAGGCTTGTTCAACATTAACCATCCATATAATTTACTTTGCTACAACCCAATCAATATAAAATACATTTAAAAATCAGCAAAAAGATTTGATATATGGAATAATAAAGCATGGAGAAGCAAAACAAATTCACTACCTTGAAGATATTCCAAACTACATGTGCAAACACAGCCATTATTGATGCGTCCATGTCGTTGTAACTCAGGTTTAACTTGGACAAAACAATCAAACAGCACAATCATCAGTACTTAAACATGATGAAAAAGCACAAAAATCAAACCACATATACAGTACATTCTTTGACAATGAAAACATAAATGTTTAGTGAAAATTAATTTAACATGCAGGAAATTGGGATCTTGAAACATAAATTCACCAATTTAGTGTAAGTGATGAACAATGCTAAGTGTATGCATTCATGCGTCTTGGGAAAATATTAAAATTGGTTGCCTAGCATTTTACTGTCAGTTACTACTACAAGTGCAGAATCTCTAACTTTTTCCCTCATAATTTCTCAGTTACAGTAGAACACAGTCAAACCAAAACAAAAACTCAAAATGTGGAGATCTAAAAATGATCATAAAAAAAAAATCTCACTCAATTGAATTTGAAGAAAGGGAAGATGGAAAATGAATATCCACCCATCATTCAAGTAATTCAAATCCTTGGCTTCAACATGTTTAATAATCATTCGGTGGAGCTCATTTGACCATGAATTCCTCTCTATTATGTGCGAACAAACAAGCTCCCTAAGAAATTATATATAGAGACAAAAATAAAAGATTTTAGAAATATATACATCTTTTTTTCACATATCATAAATTTGGTTAGTGCTGTGGACTACTGAAAGTAAAAACCAGAGCAATGCTCCTAAAAATGCAATATTCTGATTCAAATACTAAGAGCCTAATTGCTGATTTTTCTGAGAAGGATAGCAACGATGATAATAGAGAATCTTGCAAATGGGTTAGATGCATCGATAGGGAGGAACCTTCCTAGCAACATGTTCAGACAAATGAAAGAGGGGCCCCTATGCTCTCTAAATCAAATGATCAAAATAAATAAAAAAATCAAAAATATTGTATACACGATATCAAACATGCTGGATCAATATAATCTTCAACATATATCTGACATCAAAATTCTAAGGAATATGAAAGCCTAAGAAAAACTTAAAAGAAATACAATGGAAATAAAAGATGCTGAACTACAAAAAAGCCTGTTATTTAATTAATTCTGCAGCTCAAAAAAGACTATAGTGGTCACATTTTCCACATGTTATGGAAACCACTAACCCAATATCAAGAAATCAATATGCAAACACATCAAATAAGATGAAACAATGCGTTGATGTACTCTCTCTCTTCAATCAAGTCTTATGTGCTAATGTTGACAACAGCACATACAATAGCCTTGGTGGGATTGAGCACCAACTCCATTCCAATCTTCCTAGCAACACCAAACATACCATACAAGTATACATTAAGTTAATTCAAGAAAGTACACCGAAGAAATTGTGGACAACTTGAAAAGGAACAACAAAGAACTTGATACAAAGGAAAAACAAAAAATAAAAATAAAAAAAAAAAAAAAAAAAAAAAAAAAAACAGTTCTCATCTACTAAATAAATCCTTTAAAGGACTAATAAATCCTTTTTGTTACCAATAAGAAAAAATGCAACAGTAGGAGTAAAAGTATCATCAATTTGGGTCATGGACAAAAGATATGACTTCATTGATAATAAATTGATATAGTGAATTTGGAACCATATTTTTTGTTGAAAATTAAAAGTTGCTAAAAAAAAAAGCATTTCCTAAAACTATTATCTAATGCATACAATTAATATCTCGGAAGTCAGGACAAATATGCAGTTGTGGTCATTAATCTGAGCAATGGACAAAAGATATGACTTGATTGATGATCTAGTGAATTAGGAACTATTTGTTCTGTTGAAAGTTAAAAGTTGCTTGCAAATAAAGCATTTCCTAAACTATCATGTAGTGCATAAAACTATTATCTCGGAAGTCGGGACAAATATGCAGTTGTGATTACCTTCAAACTGTAGTGAGCAACCCACAATTTATCATCAACCCACAATTTATCATCAGTGGAGATAAGAATGGCAAGGCCCACTTGGAATTCCCACTGCACAACAAGCAAATGTTCAAAATCACGAGAGAAGCCAATACAATTCAGAGAAGGAAGAAGACAAAGGCAAACGTGAATGTACTTGGCCTGGCATATATCACTTTTCCATTGATGCTACTGATGTTGATGCAGCATAAAGACGAGCCTTATAGTGGGAATCAACAATATCACACCTAAATGCCTTGTTTGACCCACACTACAGTAGTATAGAGCCCGATCCAAAATCACATAATCCAGATGAAGTTAATGGGACAACATATCACACTAACACTCAAGAATCAAGATACTCATTCCCAAGCAGCATGAAGAAAAGTAAAGATATGAGAGGAAATACATATGCAATTCCCATTCGTTTAGGATTGTGGTTGGATTTGGAAGAGAAAAATACAAAGTAATCAATAAATATGACAGAGATAACTTATTGTAGATGACACCTTCCATTATTTCTTTTAAAGACTTATCAAAACAAAAGATTTGAGATAAACAAAATCCATTAAGGGATAGGTATGCAATACATTGGTGCCAACAACTCAGCGGAAGTTTATTCCCAAGAATCAAAATCAACATACATGATTTTTCCAATACTATTCTCATGAAAATGACAAAAAGGTTGGAAACAAAAACTATTCTATTCACCAAGATATGAGAAGAGATTTTCTTCCTAATAAAATTTTTCAAAATTAGTAAATACATAAGACAAACAAATCCATTAGAATGACAGAGTACTTCAATGGTAACGCGAAATTAAATAAATGCTCAAAAAATTAATAAAAAACTGTTGAACCAGAGCCTAGAATTATATACCTGAGGACGAGGGTATCCTCCCATAGGCCACCCAATAGGCCGTTTCACATCTTTTGGTAGAAGGGTGCGCACCTATTCTACTCCACACCTAATTCTCAACAAATAAACAAATAAATAAGGATAGGTTCTTTCTAAAGGACAACAGAAAAGAAAAAGAAAACGGCTAACAAAATATGAAACATACTAATAGATACAATACTATCCATAATAAGTAGTGGAAATCTACCTAGGCTCTTCAGCAATAACATCAAGATGGCTGAAAATCTTTGCAGCATTGTGTCTTTTGTTTGTTGGAATTGGTTTGCTAACTGGTGTGTGCGCATCACAAATCACCGACAAACAAAAAAGCATACACAAAAAAATATTAAAATAAATAAAATGGTTAAGAAGAATCATAATAATCAGAGAGAGACTTGTTAGTATTAAAGGAAGGATGAACACAAACCGATAACATGTCAACTAACACATGAAGTTTTGCCTTTGGCTAATACACTGAGACCTGATGTGGGCGAAAAATTAAATCGAAGTTTTTTCAGTTAGACTAATAATCCTGATTACCATTTACAACATTAATATATTTTTAAATGTACACATGAAATGCATGACCTTATATCAGTATCTCCTGCATGCGTATGCTACCTTGTGCTAAAATAATATAAACCTAAGTTGTTCGGTGTCGTTTGTTGTTGTTAGGTCACAATTAAGATTGCAATTCCTTAACATTGTTGCGTGGGTGGTGCACATTGATATGTGGGCCTCATAACCTGGTCATATATGTAGGAACTATACTTTGATACAGTCACTCTCATTCTGTTGGTATTGTCCAGCATAGATCATGGAGTCCAACCTTTATCGAGCAGACTCGGATTCACCAACAATGGTCCATGTTGAACCCAAACTAAGATTCATGTCCTAAATCCCTATTAGGCCTAGTCTGAGTAAGATCTTTTGACAGCCCTACTGCCAAGATATCCAAACCAAACACATGTTCTACTTCTGGATACAAAAACATGCACTGCACCCAAATAAAATTTAAAGACAGCATTCTTTGAAAAAATAAAAAAGAAAAAAGGACCAGGAAAATCATCCATAGGAACCTCCCATAAACCCAATAATTGTCAAAGACATAGAAAGAGAAGAAGACCTCTATCAGAACCATCATCCTCTCTATTGAGTCCAGATTTCGTCAATCTCGGACCAGATTTGAAAACCTCAACAACACACACACGCGATATATATTTATATATATACATATATATGTATGTACATATATATATGTACATACATATATATGCTCTAAGAAGATAACCACTCAAAATCAATAAGCAAGACAAGATCAAAAAAAGAAAAAGAAAAGAGCACAGAATCTAACACATTCAACTTAAATCAATCAGTGGGTTAAGAGAGCAACAAATTAAGCCTTCGTTAATGAATGATAAAAATAAAAAATAAAAAAAAAAAGAATAATTGCTACTAGTGAAGGCCGAGAATAAAAAGCTGTCCCAGAGAGGAATAAAGAAGAAGAAGTGTTACGAGAGAGGGACCAATCTATTCTATGATATGATATGATGGCTTATGGGCCACCCCAAGTGCATAGGAACATAGATGAAAATATCGGCCGATACGAAGCGTATCGGCCGATACGATAAATTCAAATTATCGGCGATACATACCGTATCGCACCCGTATCGGTATGTATCGGCCCATACACGTGGGGGGGGGGGGGGGGGGGGGGGGGTTATAAAACCCCCCCTTTGGGACTTTTTAGGGTTTTTTACCCTTCCCTTTCTTCTCTTCCCCTCTATAGTTTCCATTTTCACTTCCTTGTGGTCCCAAATGTCTCCCAAATCCCTCTCTTCAAGATATTTTGCCACCAAATCACCAACAAACCATTATTGAAAGAGATCTAGAGATTCAAAAGTCAAAACAAGATTCTTCATTAAGGTATATGTGGTTTATTTTTTCAACTTTTGACATGATCATTTCATTTATCACTCTCTAACTACTATGAATCACAACATAATGGCATCATTGTGTTGTTTTATTGTAGATTCATGCTTCCTTTTGATCTTACATGCATATCTTTTGTTTTTTTTATATATATTGTTATTTTTATTTTCGGATTTATGTTATTTAAAAAAAAAAAAGTTGATAGGTGAGGAAACGGTTCAAGATCCGGGGTTTCAGGAAACGGTTCAAGAGTTGATAGGTGAGGACATGGGTGAGGCACCTGCAGCTACAGAAGGTCAGCCACCTCAGGGAGAAGGTACCAGTAGTAGGACTAGGAGGAGTGGGAAAGAACCTGCTTCTGAGAAAGCTAGTTCTACCACAGTCTCTTCAAGTAGCCATGGTGGAGGAGATGGAGGAGGAGACAGTGGGACAGGTGGTACTAGTGAATACTATCAACATGATGAAGACGATGACATTCCTGTAGAGGAAGTACATGAGTTACCTCCATCTGGAAGATTTGATCCAAGCCGTGGTTATCAACGGCGCCGAAGAGATTCACCACCTGGGGCTGGAGGTAGTACTCAGCAAGGAAATATGGGTGGAGATTTTGGAGGACAACAAGCGGCATCATGGACTGATTCATGGAACCCTAGTTACGGTGGACAAGGACCCTCACACTCACAGTATTTTGACTTTTTTCCATATGGTCAAGTACAACAAGGAGAAGAACAGTCTTCAACTTCGGGGTCCTACTCATATGGTGACTATGGTGAAACACAATATGGTAGATATCCACCTGGACCACCTCCACCTCCTCCAAGTTCCTATGATGTGGGTGCGGCTGGCTTCTTTGGATTTGTGGATCCCAATACTCATCAATATCAAATTCAATATGGTGCCAATACAAATGATAACACTGATGGGAATGAGGATAACCATAGCCCCTTGAATCTTGGTAGACATTCCTTTTGGTGGTGATCAAGGTATTTCTAATTCCTATTTCTTTCACTAACTCTCTACTCTCTTTGTCATTTCTAAATTGGTGTGGAATGTTGATTGTTGATCACTTTATAGTTCATTCACTTGATTGAATTTAAACCTTGAATGCTGAAGGTAGTGAAGTATTGATATTTGATTGTTCAATGTTCAGTTGTTCACTAATGAGTATTGAGTAATGAGTAATGACCTAACTCTTAAGAATTTCTTATGCCTTTATTTCATGTTCTAATTTTTTTTAATGAGCTTTTCATTACTTTTTAAGTTAACATGACTAAGAAACATGAATACATGTGAAAAAACTAATCATTACTATTATTTTCTATTTATACAGCGATACAGGACCTCATATATTGAGGGCACCGATACGCCCCCCTTTTCTTACTTACTTTTGCAAAAGAACCACATTTTCTTTCATTTTACAATTTTCTGGATTTTCTGGAATTTTTTCAGATTTTTTTGGCGATTTTTTAAAATCGCACCGCTACGCCGATACGTATCCCCGATACGCTACGTATCGCCCGCTTCGTATCGGTTTGGCGGCGGGCCGCTACGCCCGCCGATACCGATATTTTCATCTATGCATAGGAAAATGGGTGCCCATCTGTCTCATGTGGGTATCCAGTTTAGCCCATAACCTGGATTCTGGACAACATTAGCAAGCAATCGCAATGTTCTACTGGAAGTTCATCCATGATAAAACTAATGAAACAAAAAATCATTTTCCTCAAATATTTTAGTAGCATTTGTACAATTTATATAGATCATAGCTCTATTAATATTTACATTTTTTTATTAGAACAACTATAATTATCACTGTATACTAACTCTTTAAGATATATTCATATACATTTATGGGGGTGTTGGTATAGTTTTTTAGTATATGTTTAGAACATCAACATCCATGCTGTGTCAAAGTAACACTTGGAAGTTGTAATGACATATCTAAACAAGTCTAACTTTGGTCATCACCACAAAAGGACCATAAACAAAAGAACTGAATAAAATCTAAAAACAGTCTGCTCAATCTCATCATACTCTTTGACTATAAACACACCAACCCTGGTAGAAACCCATTCATCAAAAAAAGTGAATAAATTTTTTTAATCAGTATAATTAAAAATTGCTTCTGATTTCTTATTGAAACCCCAATTACATATAAAGAGAGCAGAAGAAGAGATGTGTATATATATATATATATACAAACTAAAGAGCTATTGCATATGATAGATAGGATTAAAGGAAAAGGGAGAAAAGGATGAGGAAGGAATTTGGAGAGTTGGGGTTGCCTGAAAAGAAGTGGAAGAAGGTTCAGTTGTTGTTGTTGGAGCAGTGGGATTATGCAGAGGAAATGCATACATAGATATTGAGAGACATAAAGCCATCTCCTCTTTGTTTTTTCCCTTTTCTTTTCTTCATTAAACTAAAAAAAAGATGCAGAGGAAATGCATTTCCTCCAACAGAACTATGAAAAGGCACCAAAAAACAGGGATTTTCAATAAAACTAGCTCATAAGACCAGAAAAATTCACAACTTTTTCATGAACTCGAACAGATCCAACCAGATATAGTCTAGATGTAATGAAATCTATTTAGCTGAATTAAACAAAACAGTACCAAAAATGAGGGAATTCTTACAGATCTATCACAAAACCAAATACACTGATACAAAAAATTTGAAAAAAAAATTAAGCAAAAAATGTAAATCTAGGGCTTCTTACGTAGAAATTAAGAAACATACGTACAAATAACAGTGTAAAAAAAAAAAAACAAATCCCGCAGCTGAGGCTTAGATCTGAAGAATCTCTAACATCAAACCTAGAAAATTTTAGTAAGAAAGAAAAACAGAGGAGAAAAACAGATCTAGAAAAGAGGAGAATAGCCTAAGGAATCAACAAACAAACAAACAAAAAAGAGGCATGAAAGAAAGAGGAAGAGAAACTCACCTTGCTACCCCTGCGAGGGAGGGTAAAGAGAGGGAAAAAAAGAGGGACGAGACGAGGGGAGAGAAGCTCATAGAAAGAGGAGAAGATCGAGGCATTTCTGTGATAATATATAGACAATGGAGCGAAAGAAAGTGAGAAAAAAGACCTAAAAAATGCAGAGGAAATGACCAGCAGATGATGATGATAAAGAAACAAGAAGTAGAAATTCAAAAAATCTACCTGGTTCTCTGCCAATCCAAGCTGAATAACGCTGTTTGGATTGTCCGATGCGCGACTGAAGAAGCCCTAGAGGAGATTTGGGCAGGCGCGAGGGTCCACCGCGGGGAGAGATGGCGCGAGAGCTGGTGCGACGGATTTTGACAGAAGGAGAAGGAGAAACGGAAAGAGAAGAAGAGCGATTTTTCTTGATGCTGGCTTTGGAGAAGATGACCGGAAAAAGGAGAGATGGGTTTTTTCGGAGATGGTGGGAGAGGGTGAGAGCTGCGTGATGGAGAAGAGGTGAGAGCTAGAAAGGGAGACGAGGGCCAGAGAGGGGGCCAGAGAGGGATGAGCGAGGGAGATTAGGGCGAGCGCAGCATAACAGAGATGGGTTTTTTTAGATGGGTTTTTCTGGAGATGGTGGGAGAGGGTGAGGGCTGCGTGATGTAGAAGACGACCGGAAAAGGGGTCAAACTCGTGCTATCTTTGGAGAAGACAACCGGAAAAGGGGGCACCAGTTTTCTTCAGTGGGATGGGTCTGCGCCTGATAAAAGAGATGGGTTTTCTTGAGATCAATAGAGATGGAGATGGTGGGAGGGATCTGCGTGCGTTGATGGACACGGTGAGGTCTGCGTGAGTGGTGATGGAGATGATGCCGGTGAGGGAATGGAGATGGAGATGGTGAGGGAGATGGTGATGGAGACGAGGGACGAGTGCCAGAGAGAGGAATGAGCGAGAGCGAGGGATATTCTCTCTCTCTCTTGAAAGGGGAATAACGGTCGGTAGGGAATGACTATTTTGTTTTTTTTTCAAAATCGATCGAGCATGAGCCCACGTCAGCAAATGGGCCCAACTACTACCTCTTTAATTTGAAACTAGCACACTAACCCGTGCTTAGCATGGGCATATATAAAAATCAATTAAAAAAATTTTTAATTACATAGAATCATCCTCAAATAGTTTTCGATAGAAAATAACGAAAAAAAGGATTATGACAGTCTTTTTTCTTTTAATCCAAGACTCTGTGGTGTAGAATTAGAGGAAGAGAACTTGGACCGAAAGAAAAGAGGAGTATACATAGAGTAAGTGTATATGTGATTTGGGTTGAAAATTGAAGTGGTTGAAAAAAGAAGAGTGAAGAGTGGGTGGTTGCATGTGGAAGTATGGGGATAATGTGGATTAATTATAAAAAAGGTATATAACTCCCGGTCACAATCGATGGCTACGGTCAAAATTAACTTTGAAAGGCTTAACTTTAATACGGTATAATTTGAAAATATAACTACCCCATCTGAGAGAAAGAATCCTTTCGTTTGTCATATATGTCGATTCATCAACTTATGGATGATAAGAAACACCACTTCCTCTCGCAGTAAAGATCACAACCATTGGCATTGTATTTCCCATGAAAACAAGGACGGAATTGAGGAAAAAAATGGTGGTCAGAGAAAGAGTGAATGCCACAAAAGAAGAAGATGAAACAACAGAAATAGATTTGAGGGGAAAATCACGGTTCTCTTCAGAGACGGTAGTTAAAGAAAGGGTGAATGCAGAAAAAGAAGTAGAACCAACACAAAAAGAAGATTAGGAATAGAGAATAGATGGGCCATAGCCAATGATTATTTTGCGCATGAGGCGGTAGTCATGACTATTACGCTGTCTGGAACTGGTATTTCCAACTTTCTTTCCTACTTTCTTTTACATTCCTTTCCCACACTTTGGTGATTTTTGTTGAATTAGTTTTATTCATTAGCAAAATAGAATCCAATCTATGCCGTTGAAATTGTGGGTCACATTAGAAATGGAGTAGAATTTGGTGATTTTTGTAGGTTGGATGGTGTGGCAGATCCACGCCATACATGCACTACACGGTGCGCCCATTGGTGCCATTTTAATCATTTTCATATTCAACCCCAAGAAATAGCTCAGTTGGCCTAGGACCACAGTTTGCACCTGGGGGTACTGGGGCTACAGGGGAGTTTACCCTGCTTGCCTCTAAGCTGGGAGGGATTAGTTCAGTCCAAAGGGTTGGGAACCTTCCAATAGTCCAAAAAAAAATCATTTTCATATTCGATCTGCACAGTTAAGTCTCCCTTGATTTACAATATGTTCCATATATCCTGATAATTAGATCTATGAAATATTTATTTGTTACCTGTTGATTAGGGATTTTAGGTAAAGTTAAACTTTGGAATAATCTTGTAAAACTAAGGGGTTGTTATTTGGTATTAGCCTTCATAAATTGAGAGCCTGTCCTCCCGTTCGGTATTAGATTATCATTTTTGTTATTTTTTTATAAGTCAATAAATCTCATTTTTAGATTTTCTTAATCTTTTAGATTATATAACTTTTCTCCGTGGGAGATTAGATCTGATTTTGCAAAGTTTGTTTGATTTTTTTCTCAATCCATTTATATGTATTTTTTTTCTAGAAAAATACATATAATTTTCTAGAAAAAAAGACCCCATTTATTTGTATTTTTTTTAACCTTTTTCAATCCCTTAGAATTTGATTTCTTTCATTGTTCCTTTACTCTTTGCCATTTTGTTTTTTCTTTTTAATTTTTTATATCTATTATATTACAATTTCTTACTATGTTTGTTTTGATTTCTCGGCGGTTTCCCCTTTTGAATCATTCAAGATCCTTCTGGAGGTCTTATTATGACTTTGGTTTGTGTACTATGCATATTTTTTCCTTTATTGAGTTAGGAATTAAATTTATTTTAATGATATCTAAGTTCAATTGAATTCGGGGTTAAACTACTCAAGATTTCCAGCAAATTGTAATCAGCTATGGTTTAATTTTCTCTGAGTTGGGGGTTTTTAAATTTAAATTCTATCTAACTTTTGATTTTTTGGGTTTTCCTTTCATTTATTTAATTGCTTCTTAAAAATGAAATGTTAGCTATTAAACTTTGAACTCCTAAATTTTATCTGCTTGAAGTTACCATTCAAAAAGAATAAAAATTAACTATATCATTTTGTTGGTTCAGTTAAGTGTGATTATCAACTCTTTACTATTTCATATTTAATTTAAGTATAATCTAATTTTATTATTTAATTTTTATAATAACATGGGATTTAATGCTAGTTCACTTGAAATGTGTAAAACGGTTGTGCAATTAGATGCCAACTTTTGAGATTTTCTGAGTTTTTCTCAACCCACAGGAAGCCACATCAGCAAATGGAAGTGGGACCCATCTCAAGTTTGAATTAAAAGAAATCTCTTGAACCGATTCGTCTTTCATGTGTCTTTCCGGAATTGAGAAATCTCTAACCTCCTCTTTCTTCTGCCTATCCCCTTTCTTAATCTAATCTTTTTCTTCTTCTCCTCTCTCCTCTCCTCTTTCTTTCTCTCTGTTTCTAATATCCACTGCTGTTTCGAACTTTCATTTCAATTGGCATAAAAGCAACAACATAGGTACCTAAGATTCAGATTTTTCTAAGGTCTTTCTTAGATCATTTTACTTGATCCCTTAAAAAAACTCTGCAACATATAATTGTCCGTTTTTTGCTAATCTAAAAGAAACTTAGATCATTTCTTCATTTTCAGCATTCATTCTTTTCTTGCCCCTTTTTGCCAATGCTGCAAATCAGTTGCATTTAATTGTAGGATTGATGAAGAAAGGTTTTGGTTTTAATTTCGTCCGATTGGTGGTCCTTTCACCTTTTGAAAGAGAGAGTTTTCTCTCTTATTTTGCCGGACAGAGCCCTAGCCTCTGTTGGGAATTGGGGCAAAATAACAAGTTTTCACTCCAAAAGTCTGCAACCTAGCTACCACCCAAGTGCCAATTGATTCTTTTGTTTTAGGAATTTTGAGTTATCAGTTTCTTTTGTCTTGATATGGTCTTCGCATTATACTCATATGAAGAAATGTTGTGAAAAATTTAGATTTTCAATCCATGCATATTTGAGAGTCGAGCTCCTTGTCATGAATTTTCCTTGGTAAATTTTTATCTTTCTGTTTTGTGGTGTACATACGTTAGCCCAGTTTATGGACTAATGAATCATGAGGATTTCCATGGGCTTGAATTTGTACATGTGGTGCTGATAATCTGTTTTGATGACCTAGATGATAACGGTATGGAGATGCCATGCTTAACTCATCGAATGGAGTTCTGTAATGGTTGAATTATTTACTGTTATGGTATATATTAATAGAATAGGTCAAAATAACAAGTTCTCACTCCAAAATTCTGCAACCTGCCACCCAATTGTCATTTGATTCTTTGGTTTTAAAAATTTTGACTTCAGTTTCTTTTGTCCTAGTCTATGTTATGCGACCTTAGTTGATTTTTTATTTACATGCTATTTGACATTTTTTTTTTTCTCTATTGAATTTGAAGCATGATCTCGATATATTTAATGACTCTCTCATTATAGCCTGTGATTTTGATATATTTAATGACTCTTTAATTACTCTTAGGATCCACTATTTGCCCGATTACCTTGATTATGAACACTTAATGACATGTATCTGGAATGAAGTTTCTGGATATATGTTGTTTGTATATGATGTAGTACTCATTAGTCATCAGTTAGATCTAGAACTTTGAAAGAAGAATTTTGAGTCAAATGAGATCAAAGATCTAATATATGGTGTGAAAGTTCTGTGGACCTGAGAGTTGGGACGATGAGTAGGTAAAATCTTAAAATGACTTGAGTGCTATAGTGTGATAGTTTTTTTTACTTAGAAGCAACTATAGAATAGAACTAAGGTTGGGAGTTGGATATAGATAATAGTGTCAAGAATAGTGTTTGAAGTGGAGACAAAACATTAGATTGTTATCTGATCATTAATTGCCTTCTTTTAGCATTATTATAAGTAGTTGTTGGGCCTGCTTTGTTGTATGGAGCTCAAGACAACTTGTGTTGTAGATTGATGGAATTTGGTATTTAGTGTCACTAATAAAAATAATGGAGACTCTGAGTTGGATATAGAAAATAGGATAAATGCAGGGTGGATGAAGTGGAGACAGTCGAGTGGGGGTGTTACGTATTCCCTGAGACGCACTCCTGAATGTTGGGCAACGAAGGAACAAGAAGTTAAATTACATTTGGTTAAGATGTGTACACTAAGATGAAAGTGTTTAGTTACAATGAAGGATATAATTAGAAATGATCACATGAGAATAAACTTATGGGTACCTCGAATTGAATATAAAATTAGAGATTGTTGTTTGAGGTGGTTTGGATATGTACATAGAACATAAGTAATACCCTTATTAAGGTGTTTTGAAGACCTTTATTGTAATAGCTATGAAAGACATGATGGATTGTGAAAATAATAAGTCAACGAAAATTTCATAAAAACTCTTTATCTGAACCGTCAGGTTCCAAATATCCAACCGAATATATTATTGTGTTGTACAGCTACTAAGATAATTAACATGCTTGGATTAAAATAAATTAAATTCAAGAAAATAATTAATTAACTCTAACTAATCAGAATTAAAGTCTTCATATTTTAAAAACTCTATGAAATTTTTAATTAATTCTCTCATAATTAGGGCCTATCAACACCAACCTACAAGTGACGCTTTAATAAATGGGGTACAGCTAGGGGTCCGCTCAAACGTGAATTATTTAATTGAACTCATAATAGTTAGGTGATCAAAATATTCAGATCATATGTAATTATGGGTGATCGAAATTTTAGTGCAATTCATTATATAGCACATAGGACATACATTATATTTTTAATCAATTTTAATATCTGTAGGAATTGAGTTATAATAATTTCGCTGACTCTTGAGACTATTCTCCTATCCTCTTCTCAATTTCTCCTCCTGATTTATATATTAATTTACTTGTATTATTTAAATGTGGTACTTATTTAGTTATTCAACACGTATTGATATATTCACCCAACCCATACAGGAATTGACATGTGCGACATTTACGTACATTTATAGTTATTCTACTTCTATATCTTGCAATGGATGTTGAAAATATAAAAGGCTGTAAGTGCCTAAATATTACGAATTTGATAAGATGGATGGAAGACTTCTTGTTAAACTTCTCGGGAAGGATTGGATGCCTGCAACCTGAAAGGGAAGGAGAAACAAAGGGTCAGAGCCCCTGACTGCTCTCAGCCGAAGGCACTCCGACGCTTAAGTTAATTCTGTAACTAGACAAAAGGTGAGTGAGGGAGAAGAGAGTAGGAATATTGTAAGCATAAGTGTATAAGTCTCTCTGTGTGTAAGCATGCCTCTTCTGGACTTGTATATATAGGCCAGGAACTGCCTTTTGGAGGTCCCATCGGGCCCCACCCTGATGTGAACGTATCCACAGGGTAATGATAACATTTTACCTCAATCCGACGCATCTACTCATCACGTTCCTTAATCATGGCTGAGCCGTCATATAGGTACAACTGTCAGCTATTATAGAGGTATAGTTGTCACTAACTGAGAGTCGGTACTCGTCTCGGTTAACCGAACTGAGGATGGCACTAAGGCCAAGCATGACCTTAATATGGACGCCTTCTGGAACTGTTACCGAGATGCATTATGCTAACTGGTACCGTTACCGAACTAGAACAATCTTGCCGAGACCAAGGTATGCCGAGCTGGTACCTTTACTGAAGCTAGGATGATCTCACCGAGACTAAGGCATGCCAAGTTGGTACCTTTACTGAAACTGGGATGATCTCGGTACTATGAGAATATCTTCACTGGCACTATTGCCGAGATGTATATAACCGAGACCAGGATATACCTAGCTAGTACTCTTACCGAAACTAGTATAATCTTGGTATTATGAAAATGTCCCACACGAAGGCAATTTCTATCAACTTGAGCCTAAAGTTGCTAGAGTATATAGGAAATATATACTTTAAATTAAAAGACTCAAAAGAAATACATTTGGTAAGGTCGAAGTCAATGAAATTTATTATTTCAATTATAATATATCCCTGTCAACAATGACTAATTGCCTAAATTTGCTTATGTGTGGAGCCTAGGAAACAACTTCGGCATACATCATACACAAAAAACTCATCTAGAACAACATCTTTCTAGATTCAGTAGATGGAGGAGAATGTCCAGGAATAGATATCAAAGTTTTACAGCAATAAAAACAGGCTTTACTTTGGCAGAAGGATTTCATATGTTATATGACCGACTTATTCTGATGAGGACATCACAGCTCTTCCGTTCAAGGTCTACTAACGAAAGAAGAATAAATCACAAAGGCAGGGCTCTTTGTAGTTAGATGGTTATTTCTTGCTGTTAGATCGCATATTCGATGAAGATCCACTGTTGGATTACAAATCAAATGCAGATCCACCGTTGGTTCTTGATCCCGATGAAGATCCACCGTTGGATCTGACTCGATCTAACATGTGATCCATGATCGAGATGAAGACCTCATGTGGCAAATTTCATGAAGGCCCCACATCGGGATGTGCCACATGGGAGGGACCGGTGACAGAAGATCAAGATCGAGGGGCCCATTTTATGTTTTTTCGTTTATGCATTTGTTATATTTTAATTATAGATTAGGGTTTTAGTTGTGGGTCCATAGGTTTTAATTATTTATTTTAATCTCAGCCTTTCGAATGTTTTCTATGGTTGATGTCAAGTTCAGGGTTAGGATTTATCTACTTAAACACTGTAGAGACAATTTTTATGGGGTAATGAATGAATGAAAGATTATTGGTTGGAGTACCTAAACTCTCTTCTTCCTAAAAAGGATTTGATGGAAGCCACCGGTGGAATCCGGCGAAGTCAAGTATCTTCCTCCCCTTCCCTCTTTCTTTGATTAAGGTTTTGTTGGTTTCAATCTTCCACTTTTTCTCCCCCATCAGAACAGCCTCTGGATTCATTTTCCCATGGCAGTACAATCCATTTCCACCCAAAACCCAAGTTCGAAGGTTATTCCCGAGTAGCCTACCATTCCATATAAGCCGACACCCACCCTGTTTCCTACCCTAATGACTGAAGTGCCTAGCCCACAGATCTGGTCCATCTGACATATATTAGGCCTTGTATACAGATGTCAAGCCCTCCATCCAAACTACCAAGTGGCTGGCCCTCTCCCATCAAATCCCACACAACTGTCATCGTACCATCTTCCATAACCACTATCAACCCAAACTTTACAGCCGACACTTCCAACTCCTAGATCTGCCCTGTCAGATCTGTTCCCTGTGTGCTGACTTCATCCCACCCACCTACCACTAATATATTAGCCTCCATTAATTACCAAGCAGCCACCACCATTCTATGTCCTTTAACCAATCCTAACCGAACACCAACCTAGACCTGCCCACTGAATCTGAACCCTTTTTTAGACCAGATCCAATGCCACTTGAACCCACCTAGGCCCAACAAAACCTACTTGAACCCATCTGGGCCTGGACCAATCTGGCTGAACCATGTTCGCTTAATATACTTGGAAATTAACTGATCCCTAAGCTAGTGGAAGGGATTCTCTTCCATTGAGACCCTCGATCCTAATTTGGGGTTCGTATTACGGGATTGTGACAAGGCCTAGATTCATCTCTAGCATCAACTAAAATCTTATAGAAAGGGGTAGAATCTAAATTTAATTTTATATTTCAGATTGAAATTGTTAATAATTTTTGATCTCATTGAACTCCATAGGTTAGCCTTGCATTGTCCTGCATCATATTCTGAATAAAAAGATGGATGAGGTAAAAAACAGAATTATTACTGGAATATCTACATCGCACCTTACTATATTATATTATATGAAGCGAACAGGATTCCAATTTGTAATTTCAAATATGATTTTGACCATCCTCCAATTTTGATTTTTTCTTAATTGCATCCATTGAGATTCTGGTCACCTCTTAGAGTCGGTCATTTCTTTGTATTCCCCATTCTTACTCATTAGTCATTACTCCTATAAAGCTGGCTGATTTCAAATTGAAATAACAGCTCCAAATTTTGACCATCGATACAATCCCCACAATTCCGAAATCCAATTAATTTTTAATTAAATTTTCCAGACTCCACCTGTTTGAATCATCGCCGAAGTCCTCTCAACCGTTTTTCTATGCCCTTGGCTTTTCCCCTCTACATCTTTCTAACGTGTCCCCTACTTTTTATTTCCCTTGTAATAATGTATATCTCCTCTTTATTTTTCTACCGTGCAAAACCCTACAACTTCCTTTGATTTCTGTAGCGGCTGGAAGTCATGGGCAAGATACACAGCTTCTTGCATCTCTCTCAGCAATTCCCTCTCTCTCTAGCTGGACTCGAACTTCTTCATCAACTTTGTCATCATAATCCCCACACGACACTATCCCGTACATAGCTTTATTGCAACGCTGCCCTCCCACTTCATCCTCAAACCACGGTTTGCTGCTATTATCATTTGATTGCTTTGTCGATATCATCCTCACAACCGCAATAACTATTTGGAAGCTCCATGCCATCCTCAATGATCGTCCCCTACAACAGATTTGTCGAATCCTGCCCTGTTGTGAAGGTACTGAATCCTGCCTCTTAACAATAGTACTTCAACCATTTTTCTTTTTTCTTCTTTTTTTTTCTTTGTCTTTCTGTGTGCCTCTATGTTCGACTTTTTTGTTGATTCTCAAGTGTATAGGTTGTGCTTGACAACATTCCTCTTTGTTGCGTTTGAATCTTATGATGCACCATTTTTAGTTTCTTTATTGTTTCTTAAGTGTATAAGTTGTGCTTGACAAAATGCCTCTTTGATGTTTAACCCCTTTCGTGGGAATCTCAAAAATGTTAAGGCTTCCAGTGAAAATTTCCCACATCAGTCTAGATTATGTTTATGAGCCTATTCTGTCCACCTTCAAACATATAAACTGTTCAAATATCATATTCTCCTCATTTCTACACAAGGGGGAAGTCATCTTATCCAAACCTAATCTTTCTACTTATCACACATAATATTCAGGCCTGATCAAGTCAGCAATCCTTAATGTCAGACCCGACCAGTCCATTTGCATTATATCAGGCCAATTTATCTTACATTTTCTGTACTATATGTCTATATCTCCTTTCTGCAAAAATGAAAAGAAGGATCAAGACCTTAGAAAGTAAAAACTGCGTGAAATGTTAACATGGAACAATGGAAATCATTCTATCTCAAAAACTATTTTCATTTTCTACAGATAATGAGCCACAGGAATGTACCCTTTTAAGTCAGTGAAGAATGAAAACAAAATATTTCTACAATGAACAAATGCAACTCTGTTAGGAAGAGAATAAAAAGAATTGTTTTGAAAATTGTAAGGAACCTGAAAACTCATAAATAAACTCATAATAAGAATATTAGATTTCTAGATTATAAACTCAAAAACTCACCTAATCACTCAAATCCTCAAGAATATTAGATATCTATGATACAGAGCAAGAAGTAAGAAACTACATCTCCGTATTAAGTGGAAATAAAAATACATCCAAAATTAATGAAAACAGTGTCAAAGAATTGCAAGATATGTTAGATAATGTTAATCCCTATGTTCAAGTTTTTAAAACAACCCAGGATAGATTTGATGAAAACATATCCCAACAGTTTTCATTAAGGATATTGGACAATCGTAGTAGAGATGCAAGGCAGTATAATAGGCCATCAAAGGATGAGGTTGCAGTATTAATCATTGGTGGAACTAAGTCAGAAGAAAATCATTGTGACATCATATTATGCACGAACGAGGGGGTATTAAAAAGAATTAATGAAGTCCATCCAAGCTACATGGCACTACAATACCCACTATTATTTCTGTATGGAGAAGGTGGTTGGAGAATGGATATATCGTATGGAGACAATGATTCCATTAGACGTATTAACGGAAAGAAAGTCATGATGAGGGAGTTTTATGCATATCGACTGCAATGTAGAAAAAATGAAGGTAAAACTCTTTTACGTGGAGGACGATTGCTACACCAATATATAGTTGATGCCTTTACATGTATGGAGTAAAGTCGTGCATTTTGGATCAGGAGAAATAAAATAAAAAAATTATGTTCAGAAGTTTATGAAGGTCTGGTTGACTCTATTACTAGAGGAGATTACGATGTAATGTCTGTTGGGAAAAGACTTATATTCCCTTCTTCATTTACATGTAACCCCAGACATATGATGCAACAGTATCAAGATGCAATGGCAGTTTTTCGTTGGAAGGGGTCCCCAGATTTATTTATTACATTTACTTGTAACCCTAAATGGATGGAAATTCAGTATTTTCTTCAAATATACTACCCAATCCAAAAACCAGAAGACCACCCAGAAGTTGTATCCAGAGTGTTTCAAATGAATCTTAAGAAAATGATGGTAGGATTAAAACAAGGAAGATACTTTGGGAATATCGTTGCAGGTAGTAAACATTATTGATAGCTTTACACAATTTTTGTTATGGTTATTAGGATTTATAAAAATTAACTAAATATTCCTAATCTCTTCTTTGCAGATATTTCTGTTATTGAATTTCAAAAAAGAGGCCTACCACATGCTCACATATTACTTACTTTAGCTGACTATAATAAACCAAAAACTCCAGAAGGCATTGATGCCATAATATCTGTAGAAATTCCAAACAAGAACATGGACCCACAACTATACAAAACAGTTGTATATTCTATGATACACGGTCCGTGTGGATTGATCAATACGAAATGCGTATGTATGGTGGATAGAAGGTGTTCAAAAAAATTTCTTAAGCCATTCAGAGAACACATGACACTTAACACCAATGGATATCCTAACTACAGACGTAGAGATGATGGAAGAAAAGCGCAGGTTGGAAAGTATGAAGTTGACAATAGATGGGTTATTCCATACAATAAGGATAGAGAGTTTGATGCACACATAAATGTTAAGATTTGTAAACAGATTAAAATTGTTGAATATTTATACAAGTATATTCACAAGGGACCTGATCGAGCAACTATTGTCATAGAAGGACATCGACCATTATAAGCTTCAACAAGTCAAGTAAATGTCAATGACAGTGATGAAATAAAGCAATATCTATATTACAGAAATGTATTTGCTCCAGAGGCTTCCTGGCGTATTTTTGGGTCAGAATGCATGGTAGAAATCCATCCATTGAAAGACTACAATTTCACTTAGAGGGCCAATAGTTAATTGCTTTCAACGATAACGATCACCTATTCTCAGTGATCTCAAGAACCGGAGTCCAAAAAACAATGCCAATAGAATGGTACACAGCTAATCAAATGAATGAAGATGCAAGGGCTCTGAGATATGTAGACTTCCCTATATATTGGACATGGAACAAGAAAGTTAAAAGGTGGGAGATAAGGAAAAAGGGCATAAAAATAGGTAGCTTGTATTATGCACATCCATCATCAGGAGAACAATACTATTTGAGAATGATATTACATGTTGTAAGAGGAGCTATGAATTACTAGCAGCTTCAGACAATCAATGGTAAAGAATGTCCTACATTTAAGCAGGCGTGCATTGTATTAGGATTGGTTGGTGATGACAATAAATCGGATGAAGCTATTGAAGAGGCATCAACATGGGCTACCGGGAATAATATTTGCAGAAATATTATTGTATTGTGAGGTGTCAAATCCACACACCCTATGGGAAAAGCATTAGGATAGTTTAGCTAATGACATACAAGCAACATTACAAAAAGACGGTAGATTAACCAACTATCAACTATCGGATGATGACTTAAAAAATGAGGCATTGACCCTTATTGAAAATATTTTAAATAAGAATGGCAAATCTTTAAAAGCCTTTTCAGACATGCCAATGGCCAAGAATGAAAGAAGATTACTTCCAAATAGATTATTAAGAGAAGAGTTAGAATATGAAACAAGTGAAATAGATGGAGAATTTCAAAAGTTGTATGCGGGCTTAAATGCTGAACAACTAAACATATTTAATCAAATCTTGCAGAGTTATGATAATAGGATTGGAGAAGTTTTCTTTGTTAATGATAGTGGTGGTACAGAAAAGACATGTTTATGGAGAACATTATGCTACAGTTTAAGAAGTAGAGAAAAAATTGTATTGACTGTTGCATCTTCAGGAATACTTGCATTACTATTGCCAGGAAGACGTACTGCACATTCAAGGTTTAAAATACCTTTGCAACTCTTTGATGATTCATGTTGCTCGATAAGTAAGAGATCTGACCTGGCGGGATTGATTAAAGAAACCTCAATAATAATATGGGATGAAGCACCAATGACAAACAAATATGCTTATGATGCATTAGATTGGACGTGTAGAGATTTACTTAGTGCAATTGATCAAAGTGCTAACAACAAAGTATTTGGTGGCATAACCGTTGCATTAGGAGGGGACTTCAGAAAAATATTACCAGTTGTTCCTAAAGGGCAGCGAGAGCAAATTGTCGATGCATCATTGATCTGTTCAAACATTTGGAGATACTGCAAAGTTTTCAATTTGACAAAAAATATGCACTTAGAAAATCCTTCGATGTATGAAAACATTGAAGAAGTGCGTCAATTTGCAAACTGGATTCTTGGAATAAGGAATGGCTCAACTGAGTCTATTGCACTTGATGAGGGTGATGAGTCAAACTAGGTAAGAATTTTGGATGAAATTTTGATTAATAATGAAAAAAATAAATTTGAAAACTTAGCATTCACAATTTATGACAATTTCTCAATTAACTAAGTTGACCCAACCTACTTACGAGAAAGAATAATACTTACACCAATAAATGATACGGTTGATTCAATTAATGAAATGCTCCTTGCAATGTTGCCTGGAAAATTAAGGACATATCTAAGTGCTGATGATGTTGAAGATGGGGATGATTATGAATCTAACAATTGTATTTTTCATACCATAGAGTACTTAAATAGTTTAAAATTCAATGGATTACCAAATCACAAGTTAAACTTAAAGAAAGAAGCACCGATAATGCTTATGAGAAACCTTAATCAATTTAATGGGTTATGTAATGGAACAAGATTAGTTGTAAAGGAAATGGGTGATAAAGTGCTTAAAGCAGAAATTCTTACGGGTAGTAATATTGGTGATACAGTATTAATACCTAGGATTGTGCTATCCCCCTCGGACACGGAATGGCCATTTAGATTGAGACGAAGGCAATTTCCATTGACTCTTGCCTTTGCATTAACTATTAACAAAAGCCAAGGCCAAACACTAGAAAAAATCGGATTATATCTGCTCAACCCAGTATTCACTCATGGACAATTATATGTAGCACTATCCAGAACAACTTCTAAAAATGGTCTTAAAATATTACTAGATAAAAATATCCATAAAAAGCATAATTACACAAGAAATGTAGTATATACAGAAGTTTTGTATGAGGCCAACATGCAAGCTGAATTGTTATAATGACTAAATTGGATGACAATAACTATTTCATGTGAAGCAGAGAACTTCTAATAAAAGGTAATTACCTTATACAACTTTCTTTTTCAGTGAAGTTAACTATGACTTTACTAAAAATTTATATTGATTTCATATAACGAACAAGCAAATGCATGTGACTACTGTCGTAATCTGTTAATATGTTCAACACAATATTTTTTTTCTATATCTCATTGTAGGATGAAGGATGGATTCCCATGGACATCAAACTTTGGATAAAATAGATCCATTTGATGATCGGTGGTCCATACAAGTAAGAGTCAGCAGAATGTGGGAACAACGTCAATATGCAAACACATCTCGACAAGGCTGTACCCAGAAGTTAATGCTCATAGATGAACTTGTAAGTGTCAACAATGAAATTATTATTTAACAAAAATATAACAATGTAAAAAAACAATTTCGAAATATTTTAACAATCTAACATCAATACAGGGTATTGAAATAATGATGACTCTTCTATCGATGCATGATATTCTCAAGTTCGGAGCAATCTAAGGGAAGGGATGTGCTTTGCTATAAAGCACGTTAGAGTGGAACAAGCAAAACCTAGATATAGAGCGGTTCCCCATCAATACCAGATCACACTATGCAGAGATGCTGTAGTCACATACATGGCAGATCCAAATCCAGAAATACCATTTGCTAATTTTAATTTTGTCAATTTCAAAGACTTTCCATCCTTTTGTAATAAAACTAACATTTTGAATGGTAATTTATGTGGCATGTAACTCAACATTTTGAATATTATTTTGTTTAACATGTTTAATGATAGTCTAAATTCTACTGATATAATAGGCATCTATGAAGATTCAACCAGTATATCGACGATAAAGAAGATGGATGGGACAGAACTTAAAAAGATGGAAATGACTTTGGCAAACATGAGGTACTACTTGTATGTTTTGTGAAATTATATTTAACCATATGTTGCATGGCTTAGATGATCAATTATGAAAATTATCATATGTGACCTTATTAAAGCTAACTAAAATGACTAGAAATCTACACATTAAGATCTTCTTTTAATCACAGTGATAAAAGAACTTCTGTAACACTCTGGGAGGATAATGCAAGACAATGTTCAAAGGCCATACTTGGTCAATTGGAGACAGGGACTGCCATTGCTATAACTTTAATAGAAACTAAACAGTACAATGATATTTTAACAAAGCTAAACTTCTCTACAATTAGCTTCTATGCTTATTATTTGCTAACTACTAATGCGTACAATGTCGCATCTAGGAAAATTTTATGCATCTTCCACATACATGACAAAGGTGTTGATTGGTATTGATACCCCAGAAAAATTTGAGCTCGAACAATGGTAATAGAAATTAATTTTCTATCAAATTTTTATAGTCTATAAATTGAAGATTGAGCATTACATACATCTCTTTTTCAATAGGTACAAAAATAAACAAAAAATGCATAGAGTGCAAGAAACAAATGATATAAGAACAAACCTGTTGGAACTTCAATCTTTTCTGAAAGAGGATAGATCCGACGTAAGCCAATAAAATGTATATTCTCTTCCATCAAGGAATGTATGAAAAAATATTTAAGTTATTATTAAAACGAATAACTTATTACCAATTCTTATTATAGATTAAATGCTTCGGGATTAGAGCAATTGCAGTTAAATTAAGTAAGAAGAATCTGTTATGGTATATACAGTGTCAAAAATGCCAGAAAAAAGTAAATCCAACTGATGACATGACCAAATGCCTTCATTGTGAAGATCATCCAAAAACAACTATGAGGTAAACTTAAATAAATCAAAATTTTAGAGTTAATGAAAATAAAACAAATAAAATAATACAGGTATATAGCAAGGTTAAAAGTGATGGATAGCACAGGAGATGCATTGGTAATTATCTTCGATGATGACGTAAAAAAACTTTTCAATTCAACAAACTGTGATTTTGAAGATACCATAAAGAAGGTAACTTTAATTAATTACTTAATTAACCTCATACTAGAAATAAACTCATCTAAACAAAATCAAGCTTATGCCTAACAGTTTCTTTTAATGCATAGAAAAATTGGTACGAGTTGCTGGCAAAAGAAATACGGAATGCACTTTGGACACAATATGTATTTACTGTTAAAGTTACTAGGGAAATGGACAAAAATTCAATGGTAAGGGGACTACATGTAACCAAGGTGGAAAAAATTGAATTTCAAAGTGAAAGCCATATTATGCTGAAGAAAATAGAGGACAAAAGCAAAGACGAAGAAGGAATGATAATCTAACAACTACTAATATCCCAAAGATTGATATATATATATATATATATTTATATCCAATTCAAGATTAATTTTTTCTCAACTTTTTTTTCTCAAGAATCAATCTTATAATTTGAGGCACGTTTGTGAAAAACAACAGTTGAAGATTCAAAAGCTGCATCGGGTGACTGACCCATAGCAACAGGAAATTATAGAGGTAAACATGACAACAATATAGGAAAAAATATTTAATGATTTATATATATAAATGTATATATTTTTAAGCATTTGTTGAAAGTTTTAGAAGCATTAGCGATCAAAGGTTTTAAAGCTTTATTAACCTTTCATAACATGTCATTTAGTTACTTTTGTTGTTTAATCATTTACCGAATAAATATGCAGGAAAATGAAAGAGCCGGATGTACTACATAAACTTGAAAAGGATTCACCAAAGAATTTTTATGAAATTAACACAAGCATCAACGACATCTTCGCCATTTAGCCTTTTCATTTACAAGTTTTCATAAACATGCACTTCATGGTTGTACTGTAATAAACAGGGCCTACATTTGGATATGTAAACTATAATATCTATACTTTGTTGATTGCTTAATTGTGCTTAGGAATTCATAGTTGTACTATAAATAAACTGCTTACTTCTTTTACTATAGCATATGATCCTAATTACTGTGCTCTAAAAATAATTGAAGAGTCATTGAATGATTATGGATACTAAATATTAATGAGGAATTATTTAAAATATAAATTATAATTAACCATTCAATATATATGAAATTAAACCGTGCATTGCACGGGCTTTGAATGCTAGTTAGTGGTAATGCACTGCCATGAAAACACCTGGAGCCCACTCCATACCACTGCATAAAACCAACACGATGTGACAATGAAAACCTAAAACCTTGTATCATAAAAAATTGTAACCACAAATATATTTGAGAAAAAAAAATACAAGTACCACACACCCTATTGATTAAAAAAAATCCCACTCATTTATGCGGTCAATCTTATACAACATGGAACAATTGACACCTCACTCACTCATTATATTCCATACTAATTATAAATATACAGCAACATGAAATCAAATTTTCTTACCCAGAAGATAACTCCATCAAATTAGCAAAACGGATAGACATGGCTATGGCTTTGAGATCTTTAATTGCTTTATGTTTGAGCCAGAAAGGAAGAAAAAAAAAAAAAAGAATTAGGGCACAAATGAACGCCATACTGGGAGGCTTTTGGGGTTTGGGAGATGCCTTGGTGTTGTCTTCGAGATGGAGATAGGATCATCGCAGTAGATTGTGGATGAAGATGAAAAGGGATTGAGGAGAAGATGAGTGGTTAGGTCATTTAGATTGGGTAAATCTAGAGAGGGGAATAGGAAGAGGTCTTTGTCTTGTTTTAGGCCGTTGTATGAGATGAAGAATCAAGAGTAGAGAAGAATCATGTTCCTGGGGCATTCAGGAAACATCCGAGCCAAAGCTTGGATTGCATGTAATTGGGCCACCATCACCAAGCAACAGAGAAAGAAGCAGGGGGCAAGCGGCGAAGCAGAGCCGAAACACCCTTTTTTAGCGGGCCCATAGCTGGTGTCTCTTGTTGTGCACTCCATTTGGCAAATTGGCTAGTGCAAAGAACTTTGTGAAGCAGGGACAAGCATCACAGTTATTGGAAGCAGGAAGGAAGTTGGTTGAGGAAGGAGACAAAAGTACAGGAAAGGACAAAAGGAAGAAGTCGACGACAAGCAGGTAAAACTGCTGCTCTTATATATGGTATATATATATATATATATATAAATATAGATATAGATATAGAAAACATGCAACTCAAAGTAAAAACTTGTGGGTACGTCTCATTTCAAGATTTCTATGGAAAGAGGTTCTCCAATACAATAGATTAAAAATGATGTAAACAGATTATTGAAGAAAACATGCATTTCATAGAAACTGGATGACTCCTCAATTTACTATGGGTTCTTTTTGTTTGCATTGGAAAGGTATATTAAAAAATTTCTTATAGACCTAAAAAGGTATAATAACAATCATAGCTTGGCCCCTATCTGCCACCATTAATTTCATGCCAGCAACAGTATAGGGATCCCATATTCCAGTAAACTCAGACTTCCATAAAATATAGTTCATCTCAAAAACCCCTCACTATTCCCATCCAGAATAGAGAAAATCTTCACCTTTACCATAGAAAACCAATTTATAATCACAAACTAAGCAACCCGACTTCTTCCTTGAACAAGTGAGGGAATAAAAGAATAAAAGACTGAGAATAAAAGAAACTTGAGTCAAAACAATCATCTACTTAACTTTGATTCTCATCAAAAACCTCAAAATAGGAACACCTCTTCGATCCTTCACAAATAAATGAAAACAACAAAAATAGTGGAAGAAATCCTAATACGTACATGCCAAAAAGGAAATTTTGGTGGTGATTAGAGCAAAACAACAAGAACCCATTTGAAACAATAAATTTCTAGAATCAAATAAATGAAACTTCCATACTTAATGGAGCTGCAGTTTTGCTTAGAATTAGTAAAGATCGGGATTGGTTCATCACATTGAGTGCTTCTAATTATCCAAATGTGACTCAAGATGGTAAGTTTCTACCCAAATTGTATCTTGTTTTCATTTATTTAGCTTACATAAAGGTGTTTTTGGATTGGATGTACATCAAGTTGTAATTCAATAATTGATTTGAACATTTTGGCAAAATAGTTAGTTGTCCTTCTTTTGTAGGATTCTATATTACCCTCTTTGTAATTCCAACTATAAAGATCATGATTTGGGATGGAAAGGGGGAAAATGAATTATATGTGATGTTTTTCTCCTACTACATTGTGTCAAATAATGCAATATTCTTGCATCATCATTATCACTAGAGAATTAAGATTTCCACTATAGAATTCAAAGTGTTCCTTCTAATGTGTTTCATAGAATCTGCGATTTTAGGGAAATCAAGGTGATCCCCCATTCATGATGGATGGGCCTTCATATATATGCAGTAGCAAAAATTTGCCAAATGAAAATCATTAATACACTATAACTAGTCAATGCATATTATCTGTCAACAGTTCCTTATTAGGTTTTGTAGAAGTCCCACAGTTTACGCTAGACCTCTATAGGCCTTAGTGGTTGTAGAGGTTCCTTGGAGAGGGAGAGAGAGATAGGTGGTGGGATGGTGTTGGGAAATTTAGAAAAAAAAAAAAACACCAATAGATGTTGAAGTGTTCTTTATGTTAATTATGGCAAAATAATTAAGAAAATGAAGATCATGAGTCCAGATATACATTCTCACTCTTCATATATTAACTTATTTTTTCTTTTCTTTTCTTTTCATTTTGGGTAAGTATTTGGAATATATTGTTAACCTTCCCAAATATGTTGAGATTTTATTACATGAATTCAAGACAGCATTAGAATTTTAAATTTTTGTAGAGAATAATGCAAAATCCAAGTGGTTTTGAGTTGGGGCCCACATGAAATGGTCAGTCTATGGCCATTTATCTATTTAAAAGGCTCTTGCTTATTGTGCAATTTATTTTTTTATTTATAAAGATTTATATAAATTACATATATATTAAAGTTGATTTCTCGTATGTCTGCCAAACAACTGTGGATGTTTTCGCTTTTAGTATGGCCATATGGACTGCAGTGTTTTAACATGGCCAACCAGGTCCAGAAACCAGTGAATGGATTGCTGACCTCAAACCTAGCACCACAAGAGAGATTAGGTGTTAGTCCATCACAGGACAGGAGGCACCCATATGTTCACCACATATAATCTCAAATACTGAAAGCTCCCAATAAAACCAATCAAGGCAGCATATTATGAGTTGAACGAGAAGAAGATCTGCATCCACATTGCTCCTAACATGTTCATTTCTGAAAAGGAATACAAAAGACGGAAGAGAACATTTCCTCATGAAATGAGACCAACATATCTCATCAACATACAAGATGCATAAACACACAAAGTATTTTGGGTTGATCAAATGGAATTGGAAGACAAACAAGCCCAAAATTCAGAACACAAGACCATGTTCACGTGCAGCATTGGCAAGTGCTTCAACTCGTCCATGATAACGGAAACCACCACGATCAAAAACCACCTTTGTAATTCCCTTTTCCAAACAAGATTTTGCAATGGCTTCACCAACCTTCTTTGCTACTTCCTGGTGACAAAATCAATAAGTTAAAAAAAAAAAAAAAAAAAAAAAAAAAAAAAAAAAAAAAACTTGAGGATTTAAACCATCACATTTATCTTCTAGAAAAACAAAAGCACACATCTGCAATAAAACCCATTAAAACTACTCTATGAGAACATATAAATACCAATTTGGTTATGTCATCCACCAAAGAGATGCTTTCTTGTCATGCAATAAGAATCAACTAATGAAAAAATTGATGTGATAAGAATCATTGTTGGTCATTTTAAAGGGATTCTTGACCCTCAACTAGAGGCTCTTGATTCAACAACGCATGGCATGGGATACATAAAATGGTAAATTGCAATCGGCAGAGAAATTGGCAAAGCATAATCTTGATTTGTTGTTGAGGGTTGAGGGAAACTTGATTCCTCAGAAGTCTCGAGATCCGGCTCTTAATTTGGGGATAATATTAAACATAAGGCCATAAATGGGTCCCCGATTCTCCGATTACCTGGAGGTTCCAACCTGTTAAAAACCAGGTCTGGGTCCTTATTTAGGCCCCGATAAGTAAATGAGTCCAGGTCCGGTTCCACCTTGGTTCGGAACCATGGACCCGAGACCCGACATATTACCTAAATTTTCGAAAATGTCTCCTAAAAATCATATTTTTTTTAATATCATTCTCTACCCAGATCCGGACCCAGATCCCAACCCATTCCATATATGGTTATGGTTCCGGTTCCGGAGCCAAGAAACCAGTTCCAAAATGGTTCCGGTTCCAGCTTTTTCTTAACGGCTCTGGTTTCGGGTCCACCATGGACCCAAACCGACCCGTTTACAACCCTAATTACACGGCATTTTTATGGGCTCATGAAAAGGAGGTTTGCTTCTTCCTATATTTTAAGAATTATGGATTCAAAAGGTACGGAATTAAATGATCATAAGCTTATTGAAGAAGTCATTGTTGGTCATTTTAAAGGGATTCTCGCCCCCCAACTAGAGGCTCCTGTTACTATTGAAGAAAGTCAGAGTCTTGTCTCTCCTTTTACTATTGAGGAAGTTATAAAACTGCCAATCCAAATAAGGCCCCTAGCCCAGATGGGCTGAGTGCTCATTTTTACAAGTTATGCTGGCCTATTATTGGTAATGATGTCTGCTTGGCAATTAAGGATTTCTTTCGGTCCTCTATGATGTTGAAGCAGTTGAAGGCTACTCTCATCGTTTTGGCTCCAAAAGCTGAGAATGCAATTAACCTTGATAAGTACAAACCCATTACCCTTACAAATGAGTTGTATAAGATTATTACTCAAATTATTGTTAATCGGCTTAAACCATTTATGGCTAAGTTGGTTGTGCCTATACAATCAGCCTTCATTCCAGGAAGATCAATTGCTGATATAACGTTCTTATGGCAGCAGATCTTTTGTATCAGTTTCACTTGAATAGAGGACATCCTCGAATGTGCCAAAAGCTGAAGTAAAAGCTTATGATAGCCTCAGATGGGATTTCTTAGAATCAGCTCTTCGTGTTATGAGCTTCCCACATTATCTTATTGGCCTTATTATGACTTGTGTGAAGGAGCCTCAATTTTCAATCTTCATAAATTGCAAGGGAGCTGGATATTTCAAAAGCTCAAAGGGTCTTCGTCAAGGTTGTCCTCTTTGTCCCTTTCTCTTCACTACTGCTATGGAGTTTTTCTCTTCTATGTTATCTTCATGTGCAGAGTCCAAATTGATACCCACTCCATTTTGCAAGGGAAGTGTTTCAATTTCTCACCCTTTATTTGCTGATGATGTTATTATCTTCTGTCAAAACTCTCCTCAAGCTGCTAGGAATTTGAAGGCTCTTTTGGATGACTTTCGCTGATTTTCTGGGCTTGCTATTAATTGGGGGAAAAGCTTCATTTTCTTTTTTAATACTACTGATGATATTAAAGCTTTTATCATCTCTATATTCATGGTCACAGGAGGATCCTTCCCTTTCAGATATTTGGGGGTACCTATTTCTTCAAAGAAGCTCAAACATCAGGATTGTCAACTGTTGCTGGATAAATTCATAAGCGAACTTTCTAGATGGAAGTCTCACTTCCTTTCTTATGCTGGGCGTGTGGAGCTTATTAAATCAACTTTATCTACTTTGCATTTATTTTGGGCAACTGTTTTTCTTCTCCCCAAATCAGTTTTGCATACTATTGAAAGGTATATCCGAAACTTCTTCTGGAACGCTGGGACATCTCATTATTTTCATCCTGTGGCTTGGGAGTCAATCCGTAAACCTCATTCCCTAGGAAGACTTGGAAGTAAATCAGTTGTTCATCTTAATGAAGCTGCTTTGAAGAGCCAAGTGTGGAATATTTCTAATAAAGCCTCATGCTGGACTATGCGAGTGAATGATAAATATATAGAAGAAAAGTCCTTCGGGATATTCGTTCTCCAGGCGCTGCTTCTTGGGGACAGAGATGTATTTTGCAAATGCATCCCAAAGTTTTTCCTTTTACCCTTCTTTTGATAGGTGACGGTAAGGGTGCTAAATTTTGGACTGATCCTTGGCTTTCTGTTGGTCGGTTAATGGATGTCTATGGAGCCAGAGTTATTTCTGATCTTGGGTTAGGACTTAGGAGATGACATCTCAGTGAGCCCGATTGATTGGAACTAGAGGGTGGAATTTACCGATCTGGTGACTCGATGATGCAGTACGGAAGCCAAAGAAAGCCTCTGGGCCAACATGATGGACCCAGATGTCAACCCAGTCCATTGGGTTCAGTCCATCTCCCAGAACCACCAAACCCACTTCTTGAATAATTCCAGCCCCAGCCGAAACCAACGCTGCACCGAACCCTTCCTGGTCCACTGAAACCATCCCATCTCATAACCATCAAAACCCAAAGCCACTGCCAAGCCCTGATCCCTTTAACTTAAACCCAATCGAACCCCAATCCGTCCACAACCCATCTCTAACCCATCCTCCATCAGCCGAATCCAGCCCTTCAGGCGAAACCCCAAAAAAAAAAACCGTCGCCCTCCTTTCGGCATCCCCAACCCCAGCAAAGAGGAAAAAAATAGAAAGAGAGAAGGAGACCGAGAAGAGAAGAAGAGTTCCAAAGGGCATACCTGGCACCTTTGATCGCCTCCACTGCTCCTCGCAAAAACCAGCAGCCAACATCCACCATCGTCGCAGCAGCCTGCAACACCATCATCATCTCACTCCACCGACCAGCCGTACCATCGAGCCCACAGTTATGTGCAGCCGCAGTCTCCTCCTCTTCTAAGTCGCAGGAGCTCCCCTCATTTTCTCCAAGTCGAAGCAGGTAAGAGGCCAAAGCTCCTCTTCTATTTTCTTCCTGGACGAGATCCAAGACAACCAAAAAAGGGTCCATCCCCCTCCCGCGTGCCTTTCTTCTGGCAGAAGCCTGGCCTTCCAGTTTGGGCTTGACCTAAGTTTGGGTCTGACTTGAGCCCGAACCCAAACCCACAAAAACAGACCAAAAAAAAAAAAAATTCTCTCCTCATCCATGACTACCAACACATATTCAAGTTTTCATATCAGATTTATATGCACAGGTGCAAGCCTTAGAAAATACCGTGAATGAACTCAGTAAGGCCAACACCAATCCTAACGATGAATCTTCCAGCACTTAAGTCCAACAACCTCAGAAACGCCAGATGGATACTGGTCCCCGTAAATCAATTCTAGAGTTCCTTCAACATCTCTTTGATGAGAGAAGCGTTGATGATGTACCACATGCCCAACGCCAAGATGACCTTTCCAAGAAAATTAAATTACAGGTTGCTGATTTTTCTGGGCAATGTGATGCTCGAGCCTTCCTTGACTGGCTTACTTCTATTGAGGATTATTTCACTTGGTACCAAATCGAAGATCCTCAATGGGTAACTTTCCTCAAGATGAAGCTAAAAGGTCCTGCTAGAATTTGGTGGAAAAATATTGATGACCACAATGTTAATATGGGCCACCCTCTTATTACCCGTTGGGAAATTACAAAAGAAAGATTGGAAGACAAATATCTGCCATTTGACTACATTGACTCATTCCAAAGAGAGCTCATAAATCTTCAGCAAGGCTCCATGACCATAGATGAGTACAGTCATAAGTTCCATGAGCTGTGTATTCATGATGGTCACCCGTTATGGGGAAAGATTACACCTAGACATAAAGAGTGAGATGGCAATGTTTGACTTTACCAATGTTGAAGAAATCTCTAGCAACATGTGACGCGTTGAGCAAGATTTTCGTCAACAAATTGGATGATGCCTCGGTACCCAAGCCAGGGAGTCTTTCTATAAAAAGGGTCCAGACTCTACTTTCAATCAGGCCGTACAACAAGGGTTCCGACCACCTCCAAGCCAACCACAGAACCAATTTCAAAGGCAACAACAAGCTCCGCCACCGGGTCAACAGAATCCTCAGCACAATCAGAGATGGCAAATGCTAGAGGACATGGAAGAACAGATAAGAGAGATATTGTATGTCATTCTTACAAGCAGCAATTATGCTAAGGAATGTCCACATCGAAATCTGCATTGTGAAGGTGAGCCATATGATGAGTAAATCGAAATGGAGCAACCTGATGTAGAACCTCCACCGGAACCAAAACCACCACTTGAGGTAGCAACCGTTGATGAGGAAAGCCCATTGCTTATCCTTCATCGGCGTCTTTTAGGGGCAGATGGTACCAAGGAAGACTGACAATCAAGCTCTAATTTTCCGAATAAGATTCACTTGTAAAGGTAGAGCTTGCAGTGTTATCATTGAAGGTGGAAGTGCAATGAATGTCATATCCAAAGAAGAAGTTGATAAACTTCAATTGCCAACTATGAAGCACCCGAGGCCTTATAGAGTTGCATGGGTCGATCATTACTCTAATCCTGTCAACCGACAATGCATTGTTTCTTTGAAGCTTGGCTCATATGAAGATAATGTTAAGTGTGATGTTATTCCTGTCAATATACATGTCGTGCCCTTCACTAACAGCTCGAGTTTTTGGTGTTACTAGTTGATAACATGGTATCAGAGCCAGAGGTCACGAATTCGAAACCCCTGGGAGGCATGTTACCTCCATTTGTTTGTCTGGTCTATCAAGTCTGTCTGTATGTTGGATTTTGAATTCGACGGCTTCCAGTTCGAGAGGGGGTGTTCATAAACATTGTTGTGCCCTTTACTAACAGCTTGAGCTTTTGGTGTTACTGGTTGATAACAATCCCAATGAATGTCGCTCACATCTTATTTGGTCAACCTTGGCTTCATTCTTGAAGGTCATCACCGATCATGCGGATAACACCTACACTTTTAAATGGAATGGACGCCGAATTCAACTGAAGCCCATGGAGACTCCATTCTCATCAAAGCAAGCTACTCCTTCTACATCTCCTCAAATCCTCACCATGCGCGAATTTGAAGTTGAAAGCAAAGAGCAAGGTGTGATGTATGCTTTGGTTACCAAGCATGTGACCGGCTCAAAAGAAGACTCAAAGCCATTTATCCCCCAAGAGGTACAACCATTGTTTAATGATTTTTCTTATTTAATTCTTGAAGAACTTCCAAATGAATTACCACCAATGCGAGACATACAGAATGCAACAAATTTAACTCCTGGAGCATCTCTCCCTAATCTTCGTGCTTACCGGATGAACCCATCTGAACATGTTGAACTCAAGAAACAAGTCAGTCTTTTTCACAATGATATATTCAGGAAAGCCTTAGTCCATGCGCAGTACCTGCTCTCCTCACACCAAAGAAAGATGGAAGTTGGCATAAGCGCACGTATAGTCGTGTCATCAATAAAATCATTATAAAGTAGCGCTTCCCTATCTTAGACTTGATGATATGCTTGCTCTTATGACTAGTGCTTTTATCTTATCCAAGATTGATCTTCACAATGGATATTATCAAATCAGAATTAGGCCAGGTGAAGAACGAAAGACAACCTTCAAAATAAAAGATGGTCTTTATGAATTGTTGGTTATGCCTTTTGGTCTTACTAATGCTCCTAATACATTCATGCGCGTTATGAATCAATTGATATCTTAATTTACAGCAAATAAAAAAAGGAGCATCTTGATCACTTGAAGAGCATTTTTCAATGTCTTCACTAAGACCACTTTTATGTTAATATGAAGAAGTGCACTTTTATGAGCAATTATGTGGTTTTTCTTGGCTTTGTTGTCTCTTCAAAGGGCATAGAGATGGATCCATCCAAGGTTCAAACTATTCTCGATTGGCCTATTCTGACAACCCTCACTGAAGTTCATAGATTTCACCGACTTGCTACTTTCTATAAAAGGTTCATTTGAGATTTCAGCAGTATTATGGCTCTTATAACCGATTGTATGAAAAGGGGAGAATTTAAATGGACAAGCATAGGAGCTATAGCCTTTGAAGGGATCAACGCATGATCACAGAAGCCCATGTATTGCGACTTCCATATTTTGATAAAGTTTTGAAGTTGCTTGTGATGCTCTCATGTTGACATTGGAGGAATTCTTAGACAAGAAGGGCCCCAATGCCAAGCGCAAATATTCTATATATCATTTGGAATTCGACGCCCTTGTGCAAGCATTGTGACATTGGGGATATTACTTGGTTGGAAAAGACTTTGTCTTATATTCCGATCACGAGACATTGAAACATCTTCAACCCCAACAGCATATGAGTGATCATAGAATTAGGTGGAGCATATACCTTCAAGAACTCACCTTCAATCTGCATCGTAAATCCAGCAAAGACAATATGGTGGCGGATGCATTAAGTCGTCGAAAACATCTCCTCACTACTATGGCAGTCAATGTACTAGGTTTTGAGAAAATAAAGCAGGAGTATACAGACGACAAAGATTTTGGCACGGTCAATTCTAATCTTTTTAATAGCGGCCAGGACAAGCACCATCATTACAACATACATGATGGATTCTTATTCAGAGTTACCAAACTTTGCCTCCCTACTACTTCTATTAAAGAACATGTTGTTCGCAAATTACATTCAAGAGGTTGTAGTGGTCACTCGTGACGTGACAAGACACTTGCTCTTGCAGATGATTGCTATTATTGGCCGCATATGAGAGTTAATGTTATCAGCATTTATGAAAGATTATGCACCTGTCAATTGGCTAAAGGTAACAAAAAGAATACAGGGTTAAATCAGCCATTGTCAATTCCTAATGCACCATGGGAAGATATCAACATGAACTTTTCTGTTGGGACTTCCAAAGACCGCAAGAAAAGTTTATTCAATTTTCGTTGTTGTTGATCGTTTTTCCATAATGGCACATTTTATTCCATGTAACAACACAACGGATGCTTACAAGGTAGCTCCATTATTCTTCAAGGAAGTTGTCCATCTTCAGTGCCTTCCCAAGACAATCGTCTCAGATCATGACACCAATTTTACGAGTTACTTCTGGAAGACTTTGTAGATGACAGCAAAACAAAGCTTCACTTTTCCACTGCCTACCATTAAGCTTCACTTTTCTACTACCTACCATCCGCAAACTGATGGATATAAGTCTTGGACAGCTGTTACAATGCCTTGTCACAGTCATATCACCACATGGGATCAAGTTTTAACCATGGCTAATTTGCTTCTAACAATTCAGTCAATCGCTCAACATGCGTCTCACCATTTGAAGCACTCATAATCACAGGTGTTCGTTCGCAGTTGCCTATTGATCTTGTCAATTACCTCTTGCAGCGCGCCCTAGTGTTGAAGCAAATAACTTCATCAAATACATGCAACAGATACATGATGAAGTTTGACGTCATATCGCCACTAGCAATGACAGTTACAAGGCTCATGCGGGCTAACGTCGTCGTTTCCTCGAGTTTTCTAAAGGAGACATGGTTATGGTTCGTATCCATCCTGAAAGGTTACCACCAGGAGCTAATAAGAAGTTGCATCCACGTAATGCAGGTCCATTCAAAATTCTGAAGAAGCTTAGTTCCAATGCCTATACTCTGGAGTTACCATCCAATCTTGGGCCCCACATTCAATGTTGCAAATCTCACACTCTACTGTGAGCATGACAATGAGGAAGATTCTGAAGAACAAGCCATTAACTTACCAACTGCTCCTCCCCGGAAAATCAAATCACTGATGTTCTCGATGATCAAATTGTTTCCACTCATCAAGGAGGATTTCAGAAGCTCCTTGTGCGTTGGTGGAACCGCCTAATCTCTGATGCTACATCGATTACTTCTATGGACTTCCAAAACCTAAATCAAGATCTCTATGAACGTTATCAAGCTATTAGCTCGCTAAAGTCGAGTTCCTCCAAGCTGGGGAGAGCTGATGCTGTATGGAAGACAGAAAAAGCCCCTGAGCCCACATGATGGACCCAGATGTCAACCCAGTCCATTGGGTTAAGTCCACAAGCCCAATTGACTGAGAGTCACTGTGGCATTCTATTTTTATCCTATTTCTATTTTCTTGTTTAATTTGGGAACTATTTCTAATTATATTATTTTATTTGGATTAGAAGCTTTCTATTTAGAAGTCTTAGTGGCTAAGAAACAACACTCTATATATAGTTGAGTCCTTCATTGTAGCTGCTTATGCTTATTCCAATTAATCAAAGATTTCTTGAGTTTTCTTCAATTATGGCGTGTTTTATGGTTGTGCTTGTGCCTTGGGGCTGGAAATCATTGGATTCGATCACTCCTTCAGGAGATTGATCTATTTGTCGATCGTGGATCCGGGGTTGCACCACTTGATGACTATTTGGGGCATTATAAGAGATGAAGTCAGCTCGATTACTCAGTTTGTTGACGAGGCACTGTGGATTTTGGAAGATCATGGTAGCTTCTCTTTAAAATATGCTTATCTAGCTATAAGTGGTTTTCGAAATCATGATCGAGTCCCGTGGGTGGATTTAATATGGTTTAAAGGATGTATCAAAAAAAAAAAAAAAAAAACATTCCTTAGGTGTCTGGATGGTGTTAAGGGGCTGTCTTAAAACTAAGGAATTCCTTCTTCAGTGGAATGTGAATTGTGATTCATGTTGTGTCTAATGTAACTGTACATGGGAATCTTCGGAGCACTTAAGGACGTTTGGTAACAAAATCTGTCTCTTTCCACTATTATATGCTAGATCCAAGTTTGGCAGCCGCAAATCATTGCTGATTTTTTTAGCCTAAAATCTGCAATTAATATGATTTTGGGATCCGATCTCCCCGCATCGGATATGCAAATCCTGCGTGCAAAAGGGGTGGGTATAAAAGCCAAAATCCCACCCCCACTTCCTACCATCTCGACCTCTCCCTCAAACTCACATATTGCTATGGTAGATTGGATAGTTGGAGAGATAAAGGGATCAAAGTAAAAATAAAAAGATAAGATGAAAATTCTCAAGATTTATTAAAATTTAATATCAGGATTCCGATTTGAAATGACTTTAAGCTACATAAGTGATAAACAACAAATTTTATAGCACTTAAAAATTCACAAGTTGAAAAAAATCCAAAAAGGAGAAGACCTGTGAGTATAGACACCCTGAAGAAAGACATACTACCGTTACTATTAAAATAACTTTAGAAAAGATTGACTAAAGGTTGAAATGAATAGGTGGATAGTTTATTATCCACGGATTTTAGTGTTCAACACCAAACATGGATTGATGAAATCCTCGGTGTCTCCACACTTACAACACGTGGAATGCAAGGAATCATTAGCTATGCAAATCCTTGGCTAGAATTTTACTTCTCCGTTAGAAGAGAGAAATCTTAAATCCTGCAGATTCCTCTCCGGTTACTAAACGTGCCCTTATTTTTGCATTGCCCTTATGCTAAGCGGATTAGGAGGGGGATATTAAATAAATTTTGGCTACAGAAAATCCATTGTGAAAATCCTTTTGATCTAACTGATTCAATTAGATCTAGAATTGATATTTCCCAAGGAGGATGTTACTCTTCTTCCTGGGTTGAAAAATCCCGATTCTTTTAACTGGAAACATCGATTTCAGTTAAGGAAACTTGAAATGATGATGCGTCAATTCCACCCATATATTATTGCAGAGGTCTCTCACCAAGCTATGAGGCTTAGTAGGAAAATCAAGCAACATTGCTTAGTGCCATCTCATCTTTCTTAAATAGAAATTATTAAAGTTCAATCTATTGTTTAACTTTATCACGGGTTGAGGGATTTTGATTTTGGATTAGTTGGACTGTTTCTTTTTTATTGTAAATTGGGGTATGCCCCAATGGGAATTGAAATTCCTATTTTTGTACTCTATGTTTTTTGAAAAAAAAAAAAAAAAGATATGGTATGGATACCAGTATTGGATAGAAGAAGAAAGAAGAACATCACAGGACGTCTTAAAATACCATTTTAGTGTATCCGTCAGTATTAATTCCAGTATTTCATAAAATTCTTTTGATTTTCTTACTTTCCAATGTTCAAAAAAAAAAAAAAGAAAAAGAAAAAAAAAGAGAGTTGAAATAATAGTTATTCTCCTATTAGATTTAGAAATGTCATAAAGAAGAGTAATAACGAAATAAAAAATCAAGTTACTTGAATGATGTGAACTTTTATCTTGCAAGAATAATACTATCAAATGTCAATTGTTATTTTTAACGTAGCATACCTGTATCTTACTGAGTAAAATACTAGGCACAACTAATTTTACCTTCCAAAAAAAAAAAAAAACTAGGCACAACTTATTTCCCTTGTGAAAGCGGATAAGAGGTTTTCTTTATTAAGGTAATTTCAGTCGAGCAAATCTAACTTACAGTACGCATTGTGTTTAAAAATCTATTGAGAAAAAAACAGAAGAAAACCCATGAGACTTCATATATGAAAACCCGAGTCAAACCAACCACAACAAAAGTCCTGACTGATATGTGTCCAGTTCCAAATGAACTTACAATAGTAGGTCCAGAACTGTAATCCACCTCCTCTGAGACTGGTTTCTGAACTGTTGAAGCTGAAGCGAGTGTGTGCATCTTAGTGTCATCGATTACCTGCACATACATATGTTTATTGGAACGATAAACACACAACCTTGGCCTCTCTGTGGTCCCATTAACCTGATAGCAAGAGATAAAAACAGAGTGCATGTTACAATCAATAACCGGGAAAAACACAATAGCTAACAGTATTTATGGCAATTTAAGTAAATGGAAAAAATAGAGAGGGGAAAATAACCAGAACAAGAACTTTAACGAACTGCCAATGAAAAAGAAAAACCAAAAACAAATGCAAAATACTGAATCTAAGGGTCCTTTTGCCCTATGGGACTCCCGCACAAACGTTGTGGGGGATTTTCAATTACCGCCATTCAACCAGAGTCTTGTAGGTGATAAAAGAGCCTGAACATGAATATATCCTAGAAACTCAAATAGAAAAGAAACCCGTTTGCAGAATTAATGGCCCAATATCTGGCACATGTTAAGCACTAACCTAGGAGATTGACTCATCCACTGATTACTAGTATGGCATTAAACCCAGGACAAGCGGTCAAAAATAGGGTTGCAAACAGGCCAGACCAGGACTGAACCATGTTATATCCGGATCTGGATCTGTCTTGCAAATGATGGATAAGGATCCGGATCAGGCCGGAACCTATCGGATGGATCTGGTTCTGGCTAAAGCATGGAGAGAGAGAGAGAGAGAGAGAGAGAGAGAGAGAGAGAGAGAGAGAGAGAGAGAGGTGAGCCTTGATGGTACTAGAAGAAAAGCAAGGTGAACCTTTTCAACAGAAAAGACAGTTGCTCCAGAATTTAGAACATGACTGAGAGCACCCAGTTTTTATTTTTTAATGAAAAAAAATGAAGCAAATTAAGGGGCACTGAATAACATGGTAATGCTGCAGCAGGGGGCACTGAATAACATGGTAAAGTAAAATGAAGTACATAAGGGACGAAATGAAATGATAGCAAAGAGAAAGGAGGAGAACGAGAGAAAATTGACCTAGAGATTTTTGAGGGGGATAGGAGAATAGGAGATCCACTTGCAATCCCAGTAAAAAATGAGCATGATGCTTATATCTTAACGGTACCAAAATCGGGCTGTCAATGAGCCAAGCCAATTCATGACCTAGCTCGACTAGGCTTGATTGAGCTCGAGCACAACCTTGGCTCATGATCTAATCTAGCTCAGCTTGTCAAGCTCACAACCTTGTACATACAAGCCAAGCCCCAGATTAAGACCAACATTATACGTACACATACATATGAGGAAAACAAGCCAAGAACAAACCTAGGTGCCCTAACTTAAGCTTGCCTAGTTTATAATCATACTCAAGCTTGGGCTCAGTAAAGAGATGATGACCAAGCTCGAGCACAGCTTCTCAAGTTCCACTCGAGCTCAAGCCATGGATCAGTTTGCTGAGCTCAAAGCTTTGTCGAGCAAGCACAGCTCAGCTCGCTTACACCCTTATACCGGGATAGTTAGCTTTCAACCAAGTGTCGTGTCAGAAAGCAAGTATGAGGGCTGAAGAGATGAGTTGATGACACTGGTACCCTCAAAAAACAACTTATCTTAGTCTCCAGTGGCAGGCTCAGCTCCAGCCCCCAGGAGAAAAACTAAACCCAGAGTGATTTAAAGTACAGAGATCAGAAGCAACTCAGGTGAATGCAGTCTAGGCAACTCATGAAAGAGAGATGGGAAAATATAAAGAACTAAAGAAGTGTGGTTATCTTCAAGGCATTTTAAGAACTGGAATAGGCTATACAGCTGATTCTACATTATAGAAAGAATAATAAAGAGCCATAGAAGCACAGAAGCATGATTTCTATAAAAAATAAAAAATAAAAATGCACATGGGAATTGCTCTCTTAAATGTCCAGGAAATTTATTTGCTCGCAATCGCATCTTTCTTGTATACACGCATCAATCACTCAGCGCTCGCCCCCATTCTTTTCATGGGATTATAATATGCTTCTCTCCATCCAATAGCCATCTCTAAGGCTCTCTGCCAGCAACTGGCCGCCATGTTTTGCCGAAGCAACTAATATTGTTTCAGATCTCATCCAAAATAATGGTTTCACTTTCAAGCCCAAGCCACCAACCCAAAAAAAAATAGATACCAATTCACATAAGTGGTATCGGTGTCCAACACGGTAAGGGTTGTTGGGATTTAGCAAATCCCAAAAGGCGATATTTTGGATTCAACACAATTCCTTTTTTATTTTATTAGCATCAATTCAACACAATGTTTAAATTAATTTAAATAAGTGACTATATTTTAAATAATATGAAGAGAAAAAACACCAATAAAAAATAATGTACAAAAATCCTACTCCATAGGCCCATTAGCCATCTGTATGGTTCTCCGCCAGCAAGCGACCATAAATGCTAAAGTAGCTAATACTGTTTCTGATCTCATCCAATGTGTTTCTTTCAACACAGAGGCATATTGGAGTCCAACATGGTAAGAGGTGGCAGATTCAAGTAATCCCACAAAAAACAATATTCATTGATTCAATTTAATGTTTAAATTAATTTAGATAGATGACCACCATATTTGAACAATAATATGGAAAATAACACCAATAAAAAAACAATGCAGCAAAAAAAAAAAAAAAAATCTCAGGCCTATTTGCCTACATTTTGTAATGACTACCTAGGGTTTTTTAAGGAATGAACTTCTATGTGCTAAGAGGTTATAAAAATATCCCGCCTTAGATAGGAAAGGGTTGAACACCATTCACCCTATGAAATTCAATCACAGGAATTTGATGGTTCCCTGTAGATCTCCACCGTTGATACTTCACTCTTCACTTCTTTCAATCGTTTATCAAGAATTAACAGATGAACATGTTATGTAATGGCCATTATTTCAAACCATTTCACTCCCTATTCACAAGTAGGAGTTATCTGATATAAATACACATTTAGGAAAGGAAATGGGTTTACAATGATTTAAGATTTCAGAGAAGAAAAACGATGCCTGATTTTTTAATTTCCTCTTTGAAGGGTTTCTAGTAGAAACTGCACCGATTTGAGAACACAAAAGGGTTTGGCCGTTTAGGCACCTTTGCAAAAGTTGTGGATTCTGGGGTTTGCAAAATCCACCATGTATTCTTTCTGTGGAAATTTTGGATGTAGATTACAGAGAGAGAGAGAGAGAGAAATGTACCTTCTTTCTGACACGGGCATGTAGAGCGATCCTATTTTCTCTTCTCGTTCTTTCTTTGGCTTCGATGATTGGATATGAAATGGCTTTTCTCAAAGCGACTGAATTCGGGACACAAGGGAAAAGGTCACGGGAGTTGGAAAAGGAGCTGAGGGAGAAGGAAAGAGAAGATGAAGAAGGAAAAAGAGAAGAGGAAGCCATGGTTTGATGGTTCTCTCTCTTTCTATCTCTATCTCTGGATTTCTGCTCTATGCGATTCGCTTCTGTTCTTCTCGCCTTACCTTATCTGGTTTTTTTAAATATGTCAAGGACGGAAATACCCCTTCCCCTAATCGCAGAATCGCTCCTTCGAGTTCGAGTCACGGCCCACGCCACGCTCCGAATTAATCACACGCTCGCTCAAATTTTAATAATAATAATAATAACACAATAACTCATGCTAAGTACTTGTATTTGTACAAAATAATTATTTTAAAGTTAAATTTTTATATATTATTAAAATACTCAAAAAATAAATTAAACTATTGTAATTGTAATTAAACGACAACTAGGGATGAAGTGTGTGACTGCGGCCATGTGTGCATTGGTGGGGCCAAGTCGTGTCATGCCTTGGTTGGCAGAGGCTCGACCCAGCACGGTCCTAAAGCACTTGAATGGCCGTGCCTGAGGAAGGAAGAAGGATCGAGTTTTCATCTTTAATTATTGAAGAGAAAAAAAAAAAAAAGGAAATGAATTTAGGCATTTCTATCTTAAGGTCAATTTGCCTTCTTCTCAACTTTATCTGCTCTAGAGCAATAAGGGTATTCTTGTCTATTTATAAAATGGCATTATTCTCTTTTTCTTTTTCTAAGATATAGGAACTTATTAAGGTTTTGTATCCATCTTGCTCTCAAAATTTACATTATATTCCATCACTAATGTCACTTCCGACATTCAACCAATAGCCCTTCGTATTTAGAGAGTATTTAACAAGGCTCTTGGGTTGAGCCTACTAATTAAGACAATGAAATAGGCTCGAAATGCGAATCCTCCAAGGCCGATACTCTTGAGTGGAGTATACATAGGAATAAATCTCATAAAATAGATGCCCCGATTCTCTATAAAAAAAGAATATAAGTCAATATGATCGGGGCCTAAGTCATATTGATCTATATGAAAATATTAACACCTTAAAAAAAAAAACTTATTGGAATATTTTTAAAAGTTAAGAATTTGAAGTTGGGATTTAAGTGAAATTTGATGAAGACTACATACTACATGAGGAGGTTATTTTTCAATGAATTAGATATTTTATAAGTGGACCTATTGTCATGAAACTCTTCTATGGTGCTTTGTTTTCTTTTCACTTTTTACTATCTTTACTATGTAGATAGCATCTTTGGACATTGCAATCATCTTAGCTCTTGATTTAATAATCTTAAACTATAACATTCTTTCAATCATAAATTCTATTTTTTTTTATGAGATTCAATTCGATAGTGGGTAAAGGATCAACAAGCGTCAAGATTTGGCATGGTTCCAAATCAAGGTGAGGTATAAGTGCGAAAGGAGTTAAAATTATCAAAGGTGGGCTTATGTGGGCTCCATAGAACTGGACTTTACATGTAATCTACTTATAAGAGAAAATTCTCCTTTAAATAAATCTTAGTGAATTATAAGATAAGCAGCCCTTTTTTTATGATTTAGATTTTTCATAAGTGGGCCCACTAACATTATTTGTCTATCATCTTTAACCCTCCTAGAAGAGAATCCAGGCTCTAGCCTTGGCCGTGACAAGCCTGGCCAAGATGGGTAGGGCCATGGGCCTTCCCCCTTTTAAAAAAAATGAAATAAAATCACAAAGTTCACAAAACCATCGTTGATCAAACTTGAGATGAAATGTATAACAATGATAATTTCCTTGAAATAAAACTTACGACTTCAATTGTCTACAAGTATGATAGTTTCCTTGAAATAAAGTTTACAATTTTGATAATAATTCCCAACTTGAAATAAAAGTTACAAATTACAACTATGATAATTTACAAATGTGATATTTTCTTTCTTGATTATGATATTTACAAATTATAAGCATGATATTTTGATAATATCTACGACTTACAAATAACGTCTATGATATTTTTACAATTTTGACTTTTGAATATTATGAGTTTCTAATGTTGCCATGTTATCTTCTAATTCTTCTTCTGGCATTAGGTTATGCTTCCTCTTCTTCGTAAAAAAGGTAATCTCGTAGCCACATGCATGTCTCCACCATTTCTTCCGATAATCTTGCCTTCGGCTTGCTTTGATGCAACTATAGACACTAAAATTGTTAGTAAATCATGAACCATGGTGGAAAGTATAGAAATCGAGTCTCACTTACTTTTCACTAGGCCAAAAGGTTGAAACCGGTGGCGGCATCATGTAGGACATCAACCGAACCATAGATCGATATATCGTGAACTCATTAATAGTGTTAGTTAGTGTGGCTCAATAGAAGTTAATTAATCTTAGTTAACCGAGCTCCTGGATTACTCAACTTGTACTGTGACTAGAAGTTAGCATGTTATACGTTTATGTGATTAAGAAGTAGTGTTTGAGTGTAATAGGGTTTTGGGACTGATATTATAAATAGAGATTAAGAGTCTTTATGATGTACACCTCTTCCGATTGCATAGAGAATTCTTCCGTCTTTCCCGTAGACATAGGCCAAAAGCCAAATCACGTAAATTTTTGTGTTCTCTTATGCGTGATTGATCCCTTTTCATGGGCCCTAAATCACAACAAATAGCTTGACCGGATCCGAAAGATATGCTGCCTTGAGAGCAAAAAGTTTCTCATACCCCAACTAGTGGTTTAGGGAGGGGTATAGGTTGTTTCCATTCTTCTACACATTTTGGTAGAATACATTTTCGTAGAATACTCCTTAAAATGTGCATCTAAATAAGATTTGGTAATAGAAATACTATTTAAATTAGTGATTTCCATGTTTTTACTTACTTCATCGAGTAAGAATTCTAAACCAACTAATTTTATCGTAGGATCCAATATAGGGTTGTTAAAGGCACAGGCTGGACCGGGCCTGGGGTTGTCCTAGCCCTACCCTCAATATATGCAGGGCCGGGCCTGAGCGGGCCAAAGCCCTCCGAGGGCCTTCACTATCTAGGCCCTTACCCTACCCTCGAGGGCCAGGGCCGGGTCAAGGTAGGGCTTAGGGCTTCAAAACAATAAAACTATTTTTTTAACATTGTTACAAAATATGAGTGTGATCGAGTGTTATCTTGTCTAACCTTAATTACAAAGAAACCATTAAGAAAACATCTGTTATCTTGTCTGATCTCAATTACAATTAAACCATTACGAAAACATTAGGAGAATATAAGTCATCTCTAAAAACTTTCTTTTAATCCGATAAAGTCATACATGCTTTGGTGACTTGGGTTGGGTTCTAAACATATGATTTTATTTATTTTGATAAAGAAGGAAAATGGTTAAAGAGTAAGATCTATTTCACACCTTTAATATGACTTTCATATGAATTTCCACATATGTAATCATTCCAGCATTGTCTTATCTTTGAGAGTTTTAAACCATTTACACTCACATACCTTTTATCAATTGGCATTATTTTTAATTAAACTTTGATCTGACTATTACACATTCTTGGATTTCAGTTACAAAAATAAATGCACTTAAAAAATACTACTAGTTAAAACTTTTAAGAATTGAGAGTTATAATTATCTAATTAAAAAGATGTTTGGATCACCCTATATCCTTAAAGTTCCATGCACATACAAACTAACTCTATGAATTGGTTGGCATCCCAAGCAACTCTATAGAGGAAAAAATGTATCATTATTAATAGAAAGGAGTACACCCCCTTTTGCACTAACAATGATTTATAAAAATAATATAAAATGCCTAAATAAGAAGCAGTAAAACTAAAAGAAATGGATTAGAAGCACCGTGCAACACTTATTGATTATGTAGTAAGTACAATACATAACTTAAATAATTAAATATAGATGAAATGAACTAAGTATGTATGTACGGATTTTTTGGACATTTTTTAATGGGTAAGTGGGTATGAAATTGCCTCCGTATCCCCCATATTACTACAAAGTGACTATAATAAAGGGCATTTTAGTATATATTATATATAAAATAAATAAATGTAACAGGGCCAGGGCTAGGGCCGGGCTAGTACTGTCCAAGCCCGGCCCTCAAATCTCTGGGCCTGCAAAAAATTGTCCAAGCCCGGCCCTAGGGCTTTTCGTTAGAAACAAAAGCCCTCATTTTAAGGGCTTTTTTTAGGGCCAAATTGACAGGCCTAATCCAATATAGAGCCTAAACAAAATGTTAATGGAGTATTTCTCTAGTATTGTGATTTTCATTTATTGCAGACATCCTTGAAAGAATTTATTTCTCTAAATTTTTCAAAAACAAGACTATTGTCATAAAAGTGATTTAAAACTTGAGTGACGGTAGATAGATTCATCTTGCAGAAGAATTGTAGAAGATCGAAGGAGAAGAAGAATTGATTAAGAAGAAGAAGAAGAGAAAGCTTGTTGAGGAAGAAAACTCAATTCCTAATCTGAATCATATTACACAGTAGACACCTGATGAGTGATACCATTTGCGCACAGGAAAGATTGAAAACGAGAACTCATGAACTCACCACCACCATCAGAGCGAAAGCATTTGATTTTTAAGGAAAAGAAAGTTTCAATGTACAATTTAAAGGTGACAAACACAGTATAAGCATCAAATTTATTCATTAAGGGATAAAAACAAGTGTAACGTGTAAAATCATCTACAAATATAATGTAGTATCTATAACTAGCAGCAAAGTTGACCGGAGCAGGACCCCAGAGGTCACTATGAAGCAAACCAAATGGTTTATGAGAAACAGAAAGAGAAGGAGAGGAAGGTAATTTGCATCGTTTGCCAAATTGACAAAATTCACAAAAAGAGGGTGTAGATGATCCGCGAACAAGTAGTTGGGGAAGAAGATGGCACAGCACCGTAGTAGATGGATGTCCCAGACGTTTGTGCCAGACATCTAAGGAGGTTGTCTCACCAAGCAAAGCAAAAGGAACAGAAGGATGTGAAGAGGAAATTGAAGCAGTAAAGGGATGGAGGCCATTGTTAGTCGATCCTTGGAAAAGCGTCTTCCCCAATCAATCCTGAATAGTGAAGCCAGAGGCATCAAAAACAAAAATGCAGTTATTGCCCTTAGCAAATTGATAAACAAAGAGGATATTTTTTGAGATGGAAGGACCATGAAGAATGTTATTGAGCTCAAACCGTCCAGATTTAGTGATAACAGCAGAAGAACCAATGGTAGAGATGGGCAGACCTTGTCCATTCCTGACGGAGACTTTGTCCTTCCCAAGGTAGTCACTCTGCACGGAGAGATTCTATAGGTCATTTGTAATATGGTTTGTGGCACCAGAATCGACATACAAATTCTGATCTGGAGCAGGACTATAGGAAGCTGCCATTGCAGCAAGCTGAGAAGGAGGGTGACGGCCCTGGTAATTATAGTCCATGTGATGAAAACAGTCAAGAGTAGTGTGACCTGACCTGTTGCAAATTTGACAACAAGGTCAATTGGAGAATGGCTGGGATGAGGTACCACACCCATAGGAATGCTCCAGATGATCCAAAGCCACGGCCACCTCCACCTCTATAGGTCTGTCGACCACGCCCGTTCCAACCTCCTTTGTAATTGTTAGAGCGACGATACCCACGACCAGAAGGAAAATCATTAGAGCAGCCATCACCAGAGGACTTAGAGGTGACAAACGCAGATGCTGTAGAGTCTGTGAGCTGAGTCTGATGAACATCAACATTGAGTTCTTCAACCAAAAGCAACACATGAAGTTCTTCGATGGAGATCGTAGAAGAGCACGTGCATATGGCAGTTTTGAAGGAATTATACTCTGCAGGGAGGCCATTCAATGTATAAAAAATGAGATCATCAGCATCAACAGGGCTGGAAACCATAGCAAGGCCATCAGACAAATGTTTGATGCGTTGTAGATATTCTGAGATTGTCAGCGATCCTTTCTTGATGTTTTGCAACTGCCTTTTGAGCTGGATGATATGAGAGCGAGAGAGAGAGAGAGAGAGAGAGAGAGAGGCAAATCTGTGCTCCAAAGCAAGTCACACTTCACGACTAGATTAAAGACCAACAACATGAGCCAGAACTGTTTCAGATAGTGTAGCATTAAGCAAGACAAGACTTGTTGATCTTGTTGAAGCTAGGCAAAAAAGGCCGGATTGATTTCATCAAACGCTTTGCCATCTGAATCCACTATGAATGGTGATGGACAAGGCGAAGTGCCATCGACAAAACAAAGCAGTCTGACAAGAATTGTGGAGAAATTTTGATAATCTTCTCATTACAATTGTATCATATTTATACAAAGCCGGTAAAATTGAAATCAGAATAATAAGGTAACTATATACAGGTGTTTCATTTTGTATGATCAGTGGACCTTATCTTTAGGTAAGATATAATAGAATACAGGTTGTAACAAAGATTTGGCCTAGTATCCGTAACAATCCCCCTCAAGTTTGTGAATAAATACTATGAATACCCAACTTGCGAATTAGTGTTTGAAACTGAGAGGTGCCAAGGGGTTTAGTGAAAACAACTGCAGTTTGATTATCTGTTGAAATATGAAATGTATGAACCATCCCTGATTGAATCTTCTCACGGATAATATGACAATCGATTTCAATATGTTTGGTACGTTTGTGGAAGACAGGGTAGGAAGCAATGTGTAAAGCAGCTTTGTTGTCTCAAAACAGTAAAGCCAGTTACGGATGATATACTTGAAGATCTTGTAATAGTTAAAAAGGCCAAGTGATTTCGCAACATGTAGTGGCCATAGCACGATACTCTGCTTCAGCTGATGATCGGGATACTGTCGTTTGCTTCTTAGATTTCCATGGGATAGGGAATTGGCCCAGCATGGTGCAATAACCAATGATGGAACGACGAGTCTCTGGGCAGCTAGCCCAATCAGAATCACAAAAAACCTTAAGTGCCAACTGATTTGAAGAGTGGAGTAAGATTATGTGACTAGGGCTATGTTTGATATAGCGAAGGATGCGGTGAGCAGCATCAAGATGTGGTGTACGTGGTTTGTCCATGAATTGACTGAGCACATTCACTGAATAAAGAATGTCTGGGTGTGTGATTGTCAAATAGATCAGGCGCCCAATCAATCGACGGTAGTGAGTTGGATCATCAAGTGGATTCCCATCAAAAGCATTGAGTTTTAAATTTTGTTCCATGGGGTAGGTTGTCGGACGTGCTCTAAGTTGACCACTATCTTCAAGTATCTCCAATGCATATTTTCTTTACGATAGAAATATGCCAGTGCGTGAGCGGCTGACCTCTATTCCTAAGAAGTTTTTGAGAGGCCCGAGGTCTTTAAGTTTGAATTAACCCTATAAGAAGGCTTTGAGGTCAACTATAGAATCATTATCATTACCAGCGATGATGATATCATCAACATAAACAAGCACGGCAATATAAGATGAACCATATAAGCGAGTAAATAAGGAGTAATCTGCCTTTGACTGAATAAAACCAGCGCTGTGAAGGGAGGAGGAAAGTTTGGCAAACCATTGTCGAGATGCTTGTTTGAGCCCATATAGAGATTTATTTAGGCGGCATACTCTAGTGTCCCCTTTTCGTGCAAAACCAGGTGGAATAGTCATGTAGACTTCTTCGAGGAGATCTCCATGTAGGAACGCATTGTTTACATCAAGTTGATGCAAATTCTAGTTGCAGGCAGCAACGATAGCCAACAAACAACGGACTGTAACAAGCTTAGCAACAGGAGCAAATGTCTCATGATAATCTATACCTTCCTTTTGATTGTATCCTTTTGCCACAAGACGCGCTTTGTATCGTTCAATGGAGCCATCAGAATTAAATTTGATTTTGTAAACCCATTTGCATCCTATGGGTTTCTTATGGGCAGGCAATGAAGTGTCCATGTCTTGTTATCCTCTAAGGCTTGAATTTCAGCAGCCATGGCATCACACCATTTAGGATCTTTCATAGCCTGGGTGAATGACTTAGGTTCGGTAAGGGAAGAGATGGCTACACAAAAGAGACGGTGAGCAGAAGAAGGTTTATCATATGATAAAAAATGTGATAAGGGATGTGAGGTACCTGTGGGAGGAGCCACCTTAGAGGTTGATGATGTGAGAGGGTTAGAACTCAAGGATAGTTGACAATGATAGTCATGAAGGTATGTGGGCTGATGTCGAGTTCTATGTGAACGGCGTGGGCCGGGTATTGGTGGGTCCATGGCTGGCATTCAACTAGGAGAAGTAATGGATGGTTGTAAAATGGTATTGTCAACTGACTCTAAATTGTGTTGGTCAGGAATTGGGCATGGTAAAACCAAAGGGGAATGATCAACATGTGTTTGATAGGGAAAAATATTTTCATGAAAAATTACATCCCTAGATGTAAATGAAGTTTGTGTATCCAAATCAAACACTTCGTAACCTTTTTTACCATAAGGGTAACCAATGAAAATGCACCGGCGGGCACGAGAGTTAAATTTGGACCGATGTATAGATAAAGTAGAGGCATAGCAAAGGCAGCCAAAAACTTTGAGATGAGAATAAGACGGTTTAGAATGAAAAAGTGCCTCATATGGAGTTTGTCCAGAAAGTATTGGTGTTGGTAGCCTGTTTATTAGGTAAACAACAGTTAGGACGCATTCGCCCCAAAACTTAATGGACAAGTTTTCTTGGAAGCGAAGTGCGAGAGCAACATTTAAAATATGTTGGTGCTTTCTTTCAGCTACACCATTATGTTGCGGTGTAGCGACACTACACAACTGCGTTGATGAATGACTCCATTTTCTTGATAAAAAGAATCCATGGTATCAGAGCGGAATCTGATCCCGTTATTCTTGTATAGCCCGCGTGGCTCTTGTTGTTCTCGCGTAGCCCACGTGGCATCCATGAAATCAGTTAGGCCTGCACGTGAGGGGGAGTGTTGGGAAGTCCCATATTCCACATCGTTTGAGTCTTGATGATGGTTTCTTGATGGAACCATCAATAAATCCAGTCTTGTTTTTAGCACGTAGTGCCATGATCATGGCTGGACTCCATGTGGAGTAATTTTCACCGGTCAAAGGTTGGGAGACCAATATGGAGCCGGGGTTATCAGAATAATGCAGAAAGTAAGGGCTTGAAGAGTAGTCACTCTTACCGGTTAGGTGGGTGGAGTCCACGTTGGAAGTCATTGCAGCTAAGCAGAGATCTAGGCAGAGAGCTCGGATAGAGAGAGATACAGAGATCCGAAAAAAAAAAAAAAGAATAGAAGTAGTGGTTGTCTCTGGTGAGATCACAAAGACAACAAGATGCACTGGAAGATAAGATCAGATTAGATCTGATGAATTGGGTTTGCAGAGGAAAATCAAGTATATTTGACCGTATTGCTCTCTGATACCATGACAAGAATTGTGGAGAAATTTTGATAATCTTCTCATTACAATTATATCATATTTATACATAGCCGGTAAAACTGAAATAAGAATAATAAGGTAACTATGTACAGGTGTTTCATTTTGTATGATCAGTGGACCTTATCTTTAGGTAAGATATAACAGAATACAGGTTGTAACAAAGATTTGGCCTAGTATCCGTAACACAGTCCACTTGCTCGTAGTACAGGCAAGAACTGTGATTTCCACATAAGATAGTTTTGTGCATCTAATTTCACAGAGATCAAGCTGCTGATGTTGGAAATCAAGAATGTGGAATCGTGTGTGGTTGAAGATGTTGCTGACATGTTTGTAGTCATGAAACAAACACAAGCAATTCAAAAATCAAATTATCTCTACAGATCTCAAATGACCACAATAGATCTGAACAAATCAAGCAAGAAAAAACAAATCTACACAGATCTTCACAACAGATCTTCACAAACGAACACAGAGAAGCAGGTAAATCAAGAAGATACAAATCTTCACAGATCTTCACAGCAGATCTTCACAGATCTCAACAAATGAACACAGAGAAGCAGATCAATCAAGAAGATACAAATCGATCAATCGATCTATCACCAGAGGCAAAATCACCATGAAACTCTTCTAGAATCAGGAGACAACAGAGAAAAGAAAGACTTAGATTGAAAAGTCGAGAAAACTGGAGTAGTAGGATCAAGTGGCGTTAGTCTTCATCTCTGATACCAAGATAGATTCATCTTGCAGAAGAATTGTAGAAGATCGAAGGAGAAGAAGAACTGATTAAGAAGAAGAAGAAGAAGAAGAAGAGAAAAGTTGCTAAGGAAGAAAAACTCAATTCCTAATCTGAATTATATTACACAGCAGAATACAAATATATATCCTGGAAGAGATCATCCCATCCTTTACCTACAATCAACAGTCTTTAACCAGTTGAGACTTGTTGTGGCTGACAGGTGTCCCTAGATTCTTTACAATGGGCTGAGTTTGACTCAGTGAGAAATACACTAGCCTGCTGAGTGGACTGATGACTAACAAAGGTGAGGTAATATAACCTAGGGGAAAAAAGGTTGTTTCATTCAAAAAAATTTCTAAACAATCCTCTATTATTTCAAGAACTTGTTAATTATATATCCTTACTTACAGAAATCTCCTCTAAATTTAAAGCATGATATTGATTAATTACATATTTATCATTTAAAGTTTCTATTAACATATCAAAGGTGACATTCCACATATGCTTTATATTTGGTTGTATTTTTTTAGGTCTTTGATTAAGATTTATACATACTTATTTCTAAGCTTAGTTTTAAGAAAGAGACGAAAAATATAACCAACAATGTATTTAATAGTTTCTAATATAGGTTGTAATAAGTCTTAAACCATCTTATACTGTAAGATTTAAGAGGTGACATGCACATCTATTATAAAAAATAGTTTCACCCAAAATTAAGTGGGATCATAGTTTTCATTATTTCAATAGTGCTATAGGTGTTTGCATTATTTAAAGTTATAGTAATAAATTTATTTTCAATATGATATTTTTGAACTTTTTCTCTAATAGTGGATCCTATTGTAGTGCCGATATATGGGTATTCAAGTAAAGAAAAGGAAATAACTCTTTTGTGCTTTGCCCATTCTTCATCAATATAACTTGTGGTTATTCACATATACCCAATATTTTGTTTGGAGGTCCATAAATCCAAACTTAATCCAATAATTTCGAGTGTGTCTTGAAAAACAACTTTGAGATTATCTTTCTTTTCTAAATATATCTTTATTGTACATTCTAGAAATTATTTTAAGCTGTGGGGCGAAAGAATATCAATTCATGAATTCTTCAAAGTAGTCATTCTCAACAAAGAGGAATGATAATTAATTAAATATTATAAATTTTACAAGTTGATATTTATCATTATTAGGATTATAACTAAAAATCCCTAAACTACCAAAAGAAGAGCTTCGGAAAAGTAGAGTCTGTGTGGCACCCTCTCTTCTGTGGACTTTCATGCTTGGATATACATACATTATGTGTCTTCTGAGGTGGCCATTTGTGGACTTGTGACTTTATAATTCTTCACTATGGTTGCATTGTGCCTTTTTCACAATATTTTCAGCGGGATCTTTAACATAGACTTTTGTTTAATAGTCCCAAACATTAGAAGTTAATTTCCTTCTTTGTTTTTTTATGTTAAAAGTTTGGGCAGCAGAACTAGGTTGGCTTTCGACCTTTATATCATGCTCTTCCAAATTTGCAGTAGTTAAATCATGTAAGACAATCAAAGTTGTATTCTGATGGTCCAACTACTTAAGAAAAACTAAATTTATAAAACGAGATAAAATAAATTTTATATAACGTGCTATGTATTTATTGTGATATTTTATAAAAGAAAGTAGAGAAGATGAGACTTATATTTATTATGCATATATTAAATAAAATTCGGAATTCAAATAAAATGAATACCTAGAAGTGAGAGAGAGAGTTTTCAAAAGTTCTTTGAGAGAGAGCTCTTTGATGATTTGATCTTGGTCCGCAAGTGTTGACACCAAAATTGTCATTCATAGCTATTCATGCATCTTCGACATAAATAAATAAATAAATAAGTCACATAAAGCTTCATCAAGCTATGCATATTTGATTTTCAAAACTCTCACACCATTTTGGGGAAGTTTGAACGTTATTGCATGTGCAACCATCCTTCTCACAACAGAATGGACAACAACTACTTCAAGTATCAAATCTTCTTAAAATCATTTGTAAACATCAAGATCCTTCAGTACGGCCATGAGGAGTGTACACATCAAGTGTTTGGCAATTTCCACATCATATGGCCTGACTTCACTCTTCCAGCGGCTAAACAGGATGCTTCCAGCGAAAGCAAGGTTGGAGACCTTGTTTCACAAAAAACAGAGCTCACAGTTGGTCTCAAAATACCACTAAGAGGCTCCACATCAAATTACGGGTCATTCCGACACCATTTTAGTCCAAAATGCAAAAGTCGCATTCCCCTCACAACAAAGTCAGCTCTTCCGGCGACATCAGCGTTAAAGACATCAATCCTTCAATCAGAGCCTGTGGATGGTATTGAAATACTTCCAAGAGGATGCGACATTCCATCGATACTCGCTACTAAATGAGCAAAGAAGCGACATTCCATTGATATGTGTAAAATCATTTAGCAGGGAGGCTACACTTAGTCAATACTTGCATGTTGAAAACCAAAATCTGACATTCACGCAAAAAATAAAAATCTGTCTTTCATGCCAAAAAACCAAAACCTAGCTTTCACGTAAAAAAAAAATCTAAATTGGCACAAAAGCCACAAAACCAATTTCGGCTTCAATGCCAAAAAAAATCCAGCCTTTTGGCCACCAAATTTTGGCTTTCAATCTTCTTTTTGTTAGTGTTGTGATTGGATTTCTTTGTTTTAGCTCTGTATATGATTCTTGTTGGTGTAATTGAAGGTTGTTGATGCGGCGGAAGCAGGATCTTAATGAGCTGGCTGCTAAAAACGCGATAAGGACTGCGTTGGCTTGAATCAGGCACTAGTTGTGGAAATCTGTGACAGTCTACGAGAGATCAATCACATCTGATTCACTCTTCAAAATCCAAGGGCAATGATGGACACCCTGGATGTAGAAGATGATGAGGGAGAATAGTAGATCTAGCTAACTATTATTCTCATGTCTATATATATAGCCTTTTGGGGCATGAGTGATAAGATCTCTATTCAAATTCGAATTGAGAGATGATAAGGATAATAGGTTGAATCAAACTCTCTTAATTTGAATTTGAATGGAATTATGATAAGGATAGAGAGTTGGATAAAACTCAAACTATTCTTATCCATATCACCAAGAGATTCCTTGTGAGGGATGTCTCTTTGTGAGTGGAGTCCACCCACATATAAACACAAGTGAGCCCCATCACAAATGCCAACAGTAATGGTGTTGGTTGATTATATTTGAGACTAACAAGGGAGTTTGACAAGGGATTTCAAATATTCACCTCAATACAAGAGAGATTGAAACCGGCCCAACATGTTCTTTTTAAGGAGCACAACCAAAAGTCTTTTTATTCACACACTACTATTTTTATCTTTCTTCTTTTCTTTTCTTCCCTTGTTTCCTTACACGTCCCAATTGTAAAATATATATAATATGAGTTTTCCTACTTAAATATTTATTGTTAGCTCCACACAGTTTTGTGTAATTTCCTTTTTTACCATATTCTTTTAGTTGAAACTCCAAGTTTAGCATGACCCTATGAATATAACTAATAGAGATTGTTTGGGACCCATCTTGGATTACTTTTCTATTTTAAATCTTTTCACATAGACCGGTAGATTTTGAGCTTCTTATCCGATTTAATAGTGAATCAAACCAAATACAAATTTTTAGTTGAAAACCATGTTTAATGTTTTTCTGTATAGTCTATTGAAAGTCATTCCAGTTGTATCTTATTTACAATAATTCTTTTGCATGCATTGGCGTTTCTTTCATTTGAATTGAACTAATTACAATATTTCTTACTATGAACATGAACATACTCATCATTCCTCCCATGGTTGATTTTTTTTTCTATTTTCACTTTCAGCAACAGAAATAATGAAGATTGCCATCAATACTCGTGCAGCCCTCATTAGTCTTCTCCTTGTGCTCGAGAGCTTCAGCTCTGTTTCGGGATTTTACCCCCGAAACCCCCCCTCACCCGGTTGATGATATTCAAAGTGCTGCAATCCATTATACACATACACATTCCCCTTCTCGCATCACTTCATTTTCTATCTTCCAAGATCTTGTACAAATCAAGTCGCCTTGCCAATACACTTGTAGCCCAAGTGGTGAGGCATCTCCCTATCCATACATACAACTAGAGATCAATCCAATAGGCATCTTCAATAGAGACTTGGGTAGTGTGGGTGACTCGATGTGTAAAAAAAAAGGATATTACCTAGAGAACTGCTCTTAGACTTGACATTCGCCTATAAAAGGTCAAAGTTTAAGCATATCATTCTTGTGATATCTTAAGGCCATGCGATATCGCACACATTATACTTTGTGATCTCCTAGGGCCGTGCAATATCGCACCATTATTGTACAAACAATTCTGCAAAAAAAATTTTAAAGTTTGACTGTTATAGAGGCAAATGTTAGATGTAAGTCTAGTGGTACCGTCAATATTCCAAAAAAACAATATATATATATATACACACATCTGCTGCCTCTGCTTGTCAGGGACATAGGGGTGTAAACCAGCCCAACATCCATCAATTTGATCACTTAAACAGTGCCACAGCCCCCCAGTCCCTCGATAAAGAGCCTTGGGGAAGCCCTCGTTGTTGCAAGATGCAACCATTAGCTCGAGATGAAAAAGGTGCTCATACAAAGTAAAGTTACTAATGCTAGGAGAAGAAACAATAGGCTTGTGCTTGTGCACTAGCTGGGTATTGGCTCAATGAAAGACCTCATAAAATTGTCTCACATGGACAAAAAAGGGAGGAGAAGGACCGCTCACCACGTGGGAGTCCAACATCACAACTTAACTTGCCATCCAAATGCTCGCCCAAAAACGTTGGCCCGCCATATGTTTTTCAATTCCCCGCTCTCAGCCCAAAGCAAAACCCCAAATCCCATTTCGTCCTTTTCTCCCTACCTCTCCTCCTCTCTTCATCTTGTGAATGATTTTGGGCGACAAAGCTGTCTTCATCAGGCGATCGATTTTTCCAGCGACGCCGGCCTCTCCTGCGACTGCAAAAGACGAACCTCCCCTACCCCAGCCTCTCCTGCAATCGTTCCCAAGGCATCTACCATCTCCTGCGACTGCAAAAGATGGCATCTGCCATCTCCTGCGACTGCGAAACACAGTATCATCTCTCTCCTACAACTGCCCAGGTCAAGAATCTGCTCTCCCTCCCTTTGTTTTTCAGTTTTTTTTTCCTCTCTTTTATTTCTCTGCTAGCTCATTTTTGTTTCTGTGGGCTGTGATGAAGTTGGAAAACGAATGGGTGACCAGTTTCTGTTTCCGTTAGTTGCAGATAAACCACTGTTTATGTTTCAGAGAAAGAAACCCATCTGTCTTCATCTCATTCTCATCGTCCTTGAGCTATGTTGGGCAAAATCTTTCACCAGAACACCCCGGCTAAGATATTCTCAATCTATTCAAACCCATTCAAGAAATCAAACTTGTTGGGATTTCTCAGCTTTCCAATTTATTTCTTCTTCTAGTGATTTCCAAATGGAACAAGTACGAAAAATCCCTATTGATATGTATTTCCTCTTTTATGGATTTGTGTTTCTTACCCATTTCTGATGCACCATTTCCCCCTTGTCTTAGTTTCTCATGTTAGTATCAGAGAGAGAGAGAAAGATAAGACACCCGAAGTTCTGTTTCTTTTATGTTTCTACTGTTTGTGTTTCTATTGATGTAGAGGGCTTTTGTAAGATGTAAGAAGAAAATCATTATTGAATTGATAGGGATTCTGATCATCAATCAAAAGACGAAAGATTTCATTCTTAGTCCCCCTCATTAACACTTCTTACTGTGTATTAATTCCCCAAACTGAAGAAATGGGAATACAGGAGTGTTGCAGTGATTGGAGGCTAATTCATTCTGCTGTGATGAGGGGGTTCGTTCATACTACTCTTACCTTCAAAAAGGAGAGGAAAACAAAATCTCATTTGAATGATTTGGACTAGGAATGGTTCTAGCAAAGATGGCCTTTTCATCGAACATATTCATAGTGATGCCTTTTTTTATGCCTATTTTCACATTTCAGGCATTTCTCTTTCACATCTATTCAGATATGAAAATTTGGGGCTCAAAAACCACATCATTTTTACACCCTTTTCACACCAGACTTCGTTCAAGGGATCCCGAGGAACTTTAGAGTTCTAAAATAAGTCATGCATCTTCATATAGCTTGACAACACAAATATAGATCAATGGACAATATGCATAGAACTAACAAGTCATGTTTTTTTTACTTTTTTACTTTCATTTTTAATCTTCAACTAGATGTTTTTGTTTTAAACTGATTTTTTTTTTCAGATTTTTGGAATGAAGCCAGATTGGATATGTTCAATTACTGTTCGAGGGTGACTGCTGAATACATTTGGATGATGTTTCTTGGATGATGTTATACAGAAAACCCAGTACTGCAACTTTGATGATGTCTCTTTTTTCATCATAATGTGATGGATTTTAAACACCTGCTTTGTCTTATGGTTGTACTCGTATTTAGGAGAGAATTTTATTTGTGGATGTTCTACATTTAGAATTTACAGATGAGCTACCACCAAATTCTGATTCTGATTTTTCATATTTGAAGCTACCATATTCTAAGTTGCCTGATCCTTCAGATTCTCACATTTTCAATTTTTTCTAGTCCTATATCTTTATGTGATTGGCATAATTGTTTAAAATCACAGGTGAGCTCTATAGTACAAAGCCTTCATTTGTGGCCTCCTAGCCGGTTTTTCTAGTGTGCCTATAGAGGTGTTGAAGATCAATTGTGCACATGAGGAAGGAACGAAATGCTGATGTAACAAAGAATCGTTATGAACCATGATTTGCTTACCAGGCATTTTGCAAAACATTAGGAGGAGGCTGGCATTAGTCTATTTTGCTTCAGATGTTGGATATATACAGACCTTGGATATATACAAACGTTGATTTTGCTTTAACCATTTAATTATCACTTCAATCCATAGCGGCTAAGAACACTTTCTCACCCTGTCTCATGTTTTGCTACATTACTTTGGACACATGTTGCTTGAAGAAGGAATTATCTAATCCACTGTCTAAGAGTATTCATAATATCTTATAGCCTTTAGTATGTTGGCCCATGGTTTATTTATCAAAACTATTTTTCCGAAGGGCCTAACCATTTAATATGAATTAGCCTATTTCAAACCTATCAACTTTGTTTTCATCCTACTGTTGTGGGAGGCATAGTAGTACTCAATGTCAAATTTCACCCTTTTGTTTCTTAAAGAATGGTCAGGTCCAACCTTACATGCTGGAGGACTTTCTCCTGGAGATGTTCACATGGATGCCCTTGCCAAAAATTCTGCAAGGGCAGTAAGCATGAGTCCATAGAAAACTTTGCATGGAGTAAATTCTCCTGGGTGGTATACAATCCCACACTCTGCATGTATCATGATATGTTCTCGGTGACAGTCAATAAACTTTCTGATAGAAAATTTTGCATGTATCATGATATGTTCTCGGTAACAGTCAATAAAGAGGAACTGCACAAACAAATGATATATTATGGGTTGATCTAACTGTACAACAATAAAGAGTGATGAACACATCCCTTCGTGTTAAATATTCTGGGTTGATCTATTTGATATATTTCATCCCTGTTGATGCCTGTTGATCAAGGCCGGCTCAAGACAATTTGAGGTCTAAAGCGACAATCCTAAACGAGGCATTTTCTATGTTTTAATATTATTATAAATATTTTATTTAAAATTTATTTGTTTTGCTTTTTTGTGATGCAAAATTACCAATTAAGTTTTTATATTCAAGTTTTGCTAATTTATCTTAAGTCCACCTTCAAAACCTACATGAAAACCTTGGACCCATCCCCAAAACTCACATGAAAATCTTGGGTCACACCCATCCCCAAAACTCACATGAAAATCTTGGGTCACAAAATCCAACTATCCCCCCCCCCCCCCCCCCCCCCCCCCCCGCAACAAAAATCCAAAAAACTTGAATCTGCCACTGGTGAAGCTTGAAGCATTTTCACCTGCGCACGGTGCACACGCGCACCATGAGTCAAGACCATCCAAGATAGACTTCAAGGTTGTGCCCCACGTATTAGATGTTCCAGATGCACGATGCCGCTCATGTGCACTGTGGGCAAAAGAATAAATTCTGACGGTGGCCCATTTTTTATCTTAAATTTTAAGATCTATTATTAGGGCTGAAATCTCAAGCTATAGATCTATGACAACCACATCATGGATCAAATCTGAATGGCCCCCTATTGAAATAGGATACACAAGTATAATGAGAATGCCTTATAAAGCAAATTCATGACTGAATGTATGGTAGAGATTTGATACACATGGATTGCTAAAAATATAATGGTGTACTAAAATCAATTGGACTATTAGCAATAATATTATAAGAGGCAGATTTGGAAATATAATAGGCCATAAATGACACTTTCCATAAAAATCTTGGTCGTATTTTCTTAAGAGAGAGTTATTATGGGGCCTTATATTTTAGGGACAAAAAAAAAGGAATAGCAATTGACAAGTTTGATTATTTGGAATTTCAAAAGATGCAAGCTGCTACTATGGGGCCTTCTTTTGGCCCTTATTTTTTGAGGCCTAAAGTAAATGCTTTATTGGCCTTCTGCTAGAGCCGGCCCTGCTGTTGATCTATTTTATGGAATTCACCAGTAAATGAGCTAGTTTCTAGATAAACACATCTAGACGTTGAAAGTAGTAGAGCAAAATGGTAAAATCCATTACATTCATAGTAAAAAATCCATCAAATTCTGGATAAAAAGACAGCATCCAAACTCCACTACAGTGTCTAAATCCATTACACCTGATGCAATTCAAAGACTCGATTGCCACAATTGCCCGACAAAACATATGGTACGGTCACCCTCAAAGTGTAATTGAACATGTCCAATCTTGTTGCATTCCATAGAATCTGCAGGTTTAAAATCATACACAAACAAAAAATCAGTCTAAAATAATAAAAAAAATCAAACTTTGATAAGCAAAACATCCACAATTATCTGATGCATTGAAAAAACATCCAAACTATATAAATTGAAAAAAGAAGGAAAACCAGCTATCCAATCTGCTGAGCCCGTGAACACCCTTACTCTAAACCTAGACATGATCTCACAAATTACAAAATATCCTTGCTAAGGCCTCTGAGAAGAAGCACACAATCTTTTCTCTTTTTTTTGCAAAGAAGCACACATTCACACATGCAAAGAAACTTGAGAAAGAGACCTCACTTTCTTACACCAAAGTTAGATAGGATTTATGACCATATCTTCTTTTTGTTTGTTTGTTTGTAAGTAGGACGTATTAAGGGACTTTACACAGACAAGATGAAGACAGAGTGGAAGTCCCAACTCCCAATTGCGTGAAGGGGCTAACCACACCACTAATCTGATGGGTCACCCAAGATATACATGGAAAAGACAGCAACTATTTAAAATCCAACCTCTGTTTCTGATTTTATTGAGCCACCAAGGTATGAAAACACTGCAATCCATCCTACTCCAAAGCACATCTCAACAAATTGGCCTCTTGCATCTTCTCTTGCTTATCATTAAATGAGACCTTGTTATTTGAGGAAAACCCAGATGGATTATCAGCAATGCGCTACAACAAACATCAAATAAGAAAATTAACTTTCAAGATCTAGACTTGGAGAAATGAACCATTTAAATGTTAAGTAGAGAAATAAAATAGAGGAAAAAAAAAAAACAAAGAAAGAAGGAAGAAAGGGTATACTCCAATGACGAGCTCGCTGGAGAGAGTTAAAAAACAAGTATAGTCTCCATTGACATCTAGTTACTGTAGTCAAAGTTGTTTGGGGCGATGGCGGAATGAGGATGAACATTTTCAATAATTTGCATTTTTTTTTTTTTTTGGGCACCCTCCTAAACCTGTCGGAACCCACAGATTTCCCTAAATTCAATCCATCCAAACCCCATTTCAAACTCAGACTCTGGAGAGAGACCGGGCAGAGAAAGAAAATGGAGGAAAAAAAGAAAACAAAGACAGAAGGAATAAAAGGCATACCTTGAAGAGACGGTCACTGGCTAGAGATTGGGTTTGAGGCTGGGTAGGGGAGGTGTCGCTGTAGAGAGATCGTCGAAGAAGAAAATGGGTTTCAAAAATGAAAAGAGAGGAGAGCCAGCGAAGGAAATGGGGCGATTTGTCGCTGGAAAGAGATCGTCGCATCGTCGGAGAGAGATCGTCGCGGGAGAGAGATCTGTGCCTCGCAGAAGAAAATGGGTTCCAGGGCAGGGCGAAATGGAGAGAGAGGAGAGCCAGCAAATGGAGCTGATTATTTGATGAAGGGATTTGATTTTGGCCTCGGATTGGAGAGCCGGGAAGTGAAAAGTCTTGGGCGTGGGCTCCACGCATGTTGCACTTTTTCCTCTCATGATCGATCAGTCGCACGTGGTGAGCGGACGCTCCCTATATTAAGTGATCATATATATATATATATATTTATAGGAGAACATTCATGTGCATCTATCCCTCATTATAGGGTGAGGGCACTTTCCCTTTTTGCACATGAATTATGGAAGTGTACCTCACCCTATGTACTTGAAAAGTCTCTTTTGTACTTGAAAATTTCTAATTATGGAAGTGTCCCTCACTATAGGGTGAGGGATTGATGCACATGAATATTCTCCATATATATATATATATATGAAAATGCTCCTATGAGATATGCTCTCACCTTACTATGAGAAATAAAGTGGGGGCCCTCACATTCATATCCAATGCCAACAACTTAAATGTGAGAGCCCCCACTCCTATCTCTCATATAAGGTGAGAGATATCTCTCATAAAAGCATCTCCCACATATATATATATATATAAGCCAGCTCTCCTAAGCTCAAGCTTAGGATAAGGTAAGCTCAAGCGTGTGGTGGGACCCACTTGGGGACCCACATGGGTATGGGGATGGGAGGGATTTCAAGGACTCCCTTGGATATTCCTCTCTGCAAAAAATCAACCACAACTGTGATTTATATCATCTCCATATGGGCCAAAAGCTTAATGGTCAATAGTCCATTCGGATCTATACATAGTCAATCCAATGGTTAAGTAAATTCGAATCTGATCGAAAGTTGGTGGACATGTGCAATTTAGAGGAGTCATTTGTTTGGTCTATTTGGATGGACCAAATGTTGGCCCCACAAGCATGAGCTTACGAGATTTTATCCTGAGTTTGAACTTAGGAAAGCCTTGCTCATATATACATACATATATATATATATATGAGAATATTCATGTGCATCCATCCCTCACCATAGGGTGAGAGACACTTTCATAAATGAGAATTTTCAAGTATAAAAGTGAATTTTCAAGTGATGTACACTTCCTTGTCTTCATGTGCAAAAAGGAAAAATGCCCTTACCCTATAGTGAGGGATAGATGCACATGAATGTCCCTCATATATATATATATATATATATCCAAACGTCAAATTGATGTGTTGGGCCACATGATTCAAGTATGATCTAATCAAGGTGGGCTTTTAGAATGCGTTTTTTACGAAAAAATTAAATTTAAACTTTAATTAAATGATTTTACAAAGAAAAACTATCAAATGACTAAATAAATGTTCGTATATTTTTTATTTTATTTTTTTTTTGACAAAATCACCACAACTGACGATATCGTCAACTTTTATAGCAAAAGCAATATTCTGCTTTATTGTCAACATTTTGTGTCCTAATAATCTTTCTTAAGTAGTCTGGCCTATCTTCCTTAGGTGTGTGAGTCCCATACTTAGTTTCCACACGTTTGTTGCCTCCTTCGCATGAGTTTTGAGAGTTCGAGTTTGGAGAGCAAGGTGTTTGGTGAAATGCCTAAATGAATATTTGTCTTTAGAAGTAAGGTTGGAGGGAATGAATTCGGGTATGCTTTTATGAACATTAAGAATTTGAAGCTATTTGTTTAGGCAAATTTCATAGGCTTTGTGTGGTGAATGTGAGGTTTTACCTAGGTTCATGTGGAGTTTTAGATCCCGAGAGAGCATTTTGTTTTCTTAATCTGGAATCTTTGAACCAGCTTTAAGAATGGATTTGATAGTGGATGGATTGAACACACTTTATTATGTGATTTGTGAAAGACTTATCAAACCCTTCTTTGATTCATTCATCACCTCCTTTTGGTTTTCCTTCATTTATTTAAAATGGATATTCATCTTCAGTCAAGTTTCAATGTCATCCGCTCCAAACTTTAGGCAATTAGGTATGAAAATCATCGAAGAAGAAAAATAAAAAAGAAGAAAAGTTGCATAAGATAGACGATATCTATCATCAACCAAGTTGATGATATCGTCAACGGGATTGATGATATCCTCAAGTACAGTAATTTCGTCAAAAAATATATACGAACAATTATCTCATCATTTTATAATCTTTTTTCATAAAATCGTTTAATTATGATTTAAACTTAATTTTTCGTAAAAATCCCATTTGACGACCACACCTAGACACGAAAAGATGCCATCACCAAAGGAGGCAATCATCATAGGGCCCCACCCACCTAGACTAGTTGGCTTTGGCCCTAAGCCCAAAGGACACTCGATTCTAGACAGTTGAGAACTAATCCCAAGAGGCACATGGACATCCTCCCATCCTTTAAGGGAAGAGGCACATGGAAACCCTCCCATCTGCTTCCTGGGGAAGCATAGTCCTTGGCCAACTGGGATTTTACAGGTGCAAATCCTTTGAAAAACAACCAACAGGCTGCATAGGATTCTACAATGAAGAAGAAAGTTGTAAGCAGTCCCACTTTCTCCATCATAAAGCTCATTTCCAGGCACCCAACAATTGCCAAAACAAAGAACTAAAAAAACAAACGAAGCATGGAACAATATAACTCAGGAGCCCATTCACCCATATCTATATTCTGGACCCTCAGAACTCCCTTGCGCAACTTGAAATCTAAATATACCATAATTCCATCTAGCTCTAATTAATTATTATAGATAACAACAAAACAACTATCATCAATCACAAAGGCATTTGAAACTTCCGAAAGCTTCCCAATGTTGCCTGTACACAAGCTAACAGCATCCTTACATAAATAAGCATCAATGGCTAAATTGTAAGTTGGTAAATATGACAGCCAACACCAAAACAATTGCTCCGGTGAGAATTCTTCTCCCTAAGGTCAAAATAAATCAATGTAAAAATGTCAAGCACATGCAGGTGGCAGCAACTAAATTTTATTTCCAGAAACAGTTACAGATAAAGTTGGGAGGGTGGCAGAGATAAGGGGAAGAAGACATTCACATGTAAACAATGGAGAAATAGCAGGGGCTAAAATAGTAATCCAGGTTTCTACAAAGCAATGAGTGGACGCCGGACATCAAGGTCCAATGCTGAAACAAGCCCCAAGTTGCAACCGCCAGCAGGACCATATGCACAACAACTCTTGGTGATACAATGCTTCGTTGCAATAACACTGAAGAGAAGATCCAACTTCACCAGCAACATAATAAATATCTGTCGTTTTCTCAGTTTATTAGATGTATTCCACAATAAAACTTAACTGTCTAAAGGACCATCCATCCCAAATCACATCAATATATTATGGTACTAAAAGAACTTCTTGCACAGGCAGACCCCACCCAAACTGAATGGTCCCCATCGCTCTTTTTTTTTCTCTTTTTTTGTCTGTTCAACTTTTTTTTTTTCCTTCTCTTTTCTTTCTTTCTTTTTTTTTTTTTTTTTATGTTTTTTTATTTTTCCTCTTTCTTTTTTACTTTTCCAATGGCAAACTTGGGTTGAAGTCATACACATGGCTGATGATGCACTGACTCATCTATTCTGAATTTCTGGTTCGCATCTGGTGATCAAAGTGGTTGTGGTTGGTTTGGATTACCCATAAAATTCTAACACCGACCTAGTCCATCCAAACTCCAAAGCAGAAGGATAGCATTCTAGCAAGACACATGAAAGTAATACTTTGTCCCCATAAAATATAGTATATGCGAACCTGGCACCTTCCTGTGTCTATTGGCACTGAAACAGTTCCTTCCAACAGCCCCAACAAAGCAAGTCAAGACAGAATGTCTCCTCATATTCAGTGTCATCTATACATCTCCCACACTGGACACACCTTGCAATGCAAAATGAGCATGCGCGACATTGCTGAGCAGAATTCCGCTTCCCTTGGCAGCTTTGCACAGGACAATCATAAACAAGTCTCAATCTCTGACACTTTGGACACATCTCAATATCAATTGGACACTCATCATCATTGGAGTGCAATAAGTGGCTACTGTGAAAGAACCGAGGCTTGCGAGCATCAGTCTGTTGCCGTTTGTCTGCATTCAACAGGGAGATAAGCTCTTCAAAGTGCTCCTGTGTAATACCATAAAGCCCACCAATTCGTAAGCATTTTATGCCGGGCAATCCTGTAGAATTGAATGCCTTCAAGTTGTTCACAAGGCCACCAATGCTTAACCTTGTACATCCTGGCACGCTCAGCTGTTCAAATAGTGTAAGTACTCGTCAGTGAATAACATCAGGGACCCAAAAGTTCAAATAGAAACAGGTAACACGCATCAAGTAGAATATAAAAAGGTCTATTTTTGAACAATCATTATAGAGGTCCTAACATTCCTCCAATTTTTAACTACCACGCGATATTTCTAGAATCAATAAGATCAAATAGAAACATGAAAAACAAAGTAAGTGAAATAGAGAAGTCTATCATCAACCAATCAGCATATAGGTTAAGATGTTCCCCCAGATGATATTTCCAGACTCAACTATGAAAACTATACCAAATCATGCTAAATTGTTAGGTTACTATAACTTACAAAGAAACAGGGGAATTATTTTTTAATCAGTAGAATCAAGGAAATAATGAGGAGAGATTACTACTAAATCGTTTGGCTGCATTAACAGATTGTTATCGCTTATCACTTATCAGTCACTCCTAAGCAGTTTGATAATAATAAGTTTCCAATGCTTAGTAAATAATTAGCAGAGTTGCCAAGCTATTGCATATGCTGCATTCATGATAACAATTAGCATGTAGGATATCCAGTTATCAACACCACGGACATTTGGATGCATTTATATTGCAAAGAACATTATGTCACATTGGCACACCAACATCAAAATGGATGTGTAACCCAAAAAAAAATAAAAAAAAATCAAATTGCATGCAGCAACAAATTCCACCATGAGTGGGAATCGCACGCACGCAAGCTAAATTCTACAGATAACCCACATTTTCAGTGCCCCTTTCTGAATTTTCATACTTGGGGCCTGCCTTTCATCAATCCAATCCTTCACACACAGCAGCCACTCTTGAACTGGCACAAGCCCATATTTCAGTGTTGTAGACATCATTTACCATTTGACTCTCACAACAAAACAGCACAGTACAGAGCCATTAAGCTTTGGGGATTAAAACTAAGGTTAAATCATAAACCGTTTGACTCTATCACAACAAAACTGCACAGTGCAAAGCCATTAAGCTTTGGGGATTAAAACTAAGGCTAGGATCAGTTCATCAGCTTAATATATCATATATCCCTCATCCACATAAAAACATTTCCTTTGCAACACCTCCCTTTTACATACACATATATTGGGCCTCTTCGTTTGCATTAGAATACATAGGTATTGAATAGATAGCAATTGGGATAATTCATGGCATAAGTGGTAAAAAATGAAGGCCAAATGTGAATCCCCAAATTTACCTATTAAATACCTCCCCTTCAATGAAAATTAAATCAATGGAAGATGGGAAATGAATACCCAGCCATCGGCCACCGGCCAACACCCTCATAATTCAATACCTAGGAAAGTCAAGGTCCCATCCACATCGCCACCTTATTTCCTTCGCTCCTCACCTCCTTCAATCATCATGTCATCTCTTTAAAAGTCCTTTGTGGAGCTCATTTGGCCTTGAATTCCTGCACATTCAATTCCTATGTAATCTAGTGCAAACAATCGGGCCCATAGGGTAACTTTTCACCCAAGAGGTACCCCTCACGGTTTCTGAGGCAAAAATCTAAACCCTTGTGGGAGCGGCTTGGATGCATTTCTATCAAGGAGGAATAACATTATTTAAAAAAAATTCATTATGGATTAGATTTTAAGCAAAAATAAATAAATCAACTCAATCGAATCATGAAGACCATTTTTATTCAAGGGACTCAACTTTGCAACTTTTTTATGAAATACAATCTAATACATTAGTGTCAAAGCATGGTGAGTGACAATTCATAGGGTTTAGCGGGAGCGTTGGGGTTAGATTGATGTTAATAGGAACAGTAGTAGGTACCTCTCATGAAAATTTTCTTTATACATTATAAATATTTATATATACATATATCTATATACGGATAAATATTACACACATATATATTAGACATACACAGGCACAGAGAAACCAAAGTGCAGTAGCAAGAGCCATCACTACCATACACCATGAAAATCAAATCTAAGCATCCAGAAACCATGATATCAAAACACTACAAACAGCACTATAACAAGTATGATGCAAAAGATATGATAACCCCAATAAAATATAACAGTGCCGGATCAAATTCAGAGAACAAAAGGTTTCAAGGACAAACCTTGGTGAGTTTTGGGTTGCTTTCAAGCACACGCCTTAGACCATCATCAGTGATCCTTGAACACTCCACCAGACACAAGGATTGCAAACAACCCTGAGCTCTTCCTGTCAGCTTTAAAAGCTCATGATCAGTAATCCTCTCGTTCAATGGCTGATCTATGTGAATGCTTCTCCAGAAAAGGGAATCACTTTGAACTGCATCGCGAAAAGACCTGCAAACCCTTTCCGCAGATAGAAGATCCTGGACCTCCAAATAACCAAGTGAAAGCAGCAAAGCATCATGCGGAGCTTCCCCATCTCCACCAGAGCAACTTTCAGCTTCATCGCCAAAGCTCAGAATCTCTTCAACATCCCAAACAGACTCGAATTCGCCATCGCAAGATTCATCCCACATCTCCATCTCCTCCTCGAAAGACCCCGATCCATTGAGTCCCCACCCCGTATTCGAGCTCTCACCAACGCCATTATCGGATGATCCGAACGCCATGGCCCTATTCCAGATCAAATTCAATCCAGACTCCACCTCAAAATCCTCAAGCCAACCCGCAATCGCAGTGAACGTAGCGCTCAGATCCATACCAAAGGGATCCGATGGCAAGAGATCAAGGATGTCATTGGCGATCGGCTCGCGAGAGCCTCCTCCTCCTCCTCCGCCCTCGTCGACTCGATCCCTCCCCAAAAACCCATACGGATCCTCCATCCCGAACCCGTTCCCCATTCTATCCCCAACGAACCGGTCTCCGATTCGAATCGAATAAGCCCAGTCTCCCTCGGTTGGATACATCGCGCAAGGTGAATAATTCAAAGCCATTGCAATGCAAAGATTCCCCTCTCTTCCCCCTCAGAAAACCCAAATCGACAGAAGAAGAAAAAAAAAAACCCAAAACCCAAACCCTAACCTTACACTAGGATTCTGCAAGAAAACCCTCGATTTCGGATGAGCGGAAAAAATAAATCACCTAAAACTTCACCGAGCTTCTTGATCAGAACTTGCAATTTTCAAAAACAAATACAAAAACAACACTAACCCTAACCCTAATCAGATGATCCTCCCAAACCCAACAGTTTTACTTTTTCTTGGCGAATCTTGTTGAAAAAAAAAAGAACCTAACCCTAATCAAAACCTTGGGTTTGAAGCAAGACGAAGAGAAAAGCAAAAATGAGAAGAAAAGACAGATCTTTTCCGTTGGAACCCTAAAAAGGAGAAAGCGATCAGATGCAACAATAAGAATGAAATCGCAAAAAAGAGGACAAGGGAGACGATCTGATGCCTGCAAAAAGTACAGATTACGAGCGATTGAGAGAGAGAGAGAGGATTCGAGGGATCGAAAAGCGATCGATCGAAGAGCGAGCGAGAGCGAGAGATTGCAGAGGGTTTGGGGGAAGTGAGAGAGAGAGAAGTGGAAATGCGAAGAAGGGGATGGAAATTGGAATTAGTAAGAGACGGGAAGGGGGGAAAAGAAACACGCGTCGCGTGAGGGGAAATTTGGGAGGAAAGAGAGAGAAAGAGGGGAAGGATTTTGAGGTGGGGAGATGTATGGCGAGATATGAGGGGAATTTCTCCCGAGATTCTCTTTCCTTCTCTTTCTTTTTTTACGTACGTATTGTAGAGAGAGAAACAGATGGAGAGGGAGGGGAATTTCTCTCGAGATTCTCTTTCCTTCTCTTTTTTTTTTACGTACGTATTGTAGAGAGAGAAACAGATGGAGAGGAAGGGGAATTTCTCTCGAGATTCTCTTTCCTTCTCCTTTTTTTTACGTACGTATTGTAGAGAGAGGAACAGATGGAGAGGAAGAGAGAGAGAACCCTAAAACGTTGGGCGCCACTTAACCAACAGCCACGCAATTTTGCGCATTCGCGCGCGGGCGGGAACTTAGGCGGGGTGGTTATTTGGGCTGGAGATTTCGTACGGGTTAGTCATAGTGACGTTAATTAGCCGCGCGCGGCTGTAAATACACCGATCATTGATTTGAGTTTGTGCGTGCATGTCTCTTTGTCCATGTGTATGTGTATGTGGTTTTTTTTGCTTTTTAAGTATAATACATGTGGCCTGTGGGTATGGATGTTGGGTGTTGACATTTAAATTTTTTCTATAAAATGATTCATACAAATAATATATAATAGTGGAAAAATGACAGTTTTATATATAGGATATCAACAATATGTTTTATTAATAAGGTAGAGAGAAGGTAGTTTCTTGAGCTGGAGAAATATGTCAGTATGTGTGATTTCTTAACCGCGGAAGGGCTTATTTGGTAATTCTACTATTAGAGTCAAGTAAGATAAAACCTCATTTCTAAAAAAAATCACACCAAAAACACTTTAATTCAAATTTCTCACTATATTTTTTTCCAAAAAAGTCAAAAAATAATCTCATTTCTCCACTAAAAAATAAAAAAAAAACTCAACTTTCCAATAAAAAAAAGTTAAAAAGATTCCATCACAAACAACTAAAAATAAAATATCATTATAACTCACTTATATTTTATTATGTCTTCAAAATAGCCTTTACAACACTCAACTCTATAAGTAAAGCCCCCAAACAGGCCCTTAGTTATTGCACACTGTAAAGGCAATTATCGTGTTCACATCGTCAAAAGAAAAGGTCAAGTCCTAAAGTACATGTACAGTTAAAACTTTTTTTTTTAAACCCTTAGCCAAGGGGTTGTGCGTACGAGAGAGCCCACACGTGTTGGAAAAGAGCTTGAACGTAGAATAAAAGAACCCACAAATGTGAAAATAAGGCAAATTCCCAGGGAATGAACCTTGGATATCTGAGTGGGAGACGGGATTGTCAGCCAACTGAGCTATCGTTGGTTCTCAATTGATCAAAGTGAGTTGGTTAAGTGTGACAGAAGGATTTTGAAATAAGAGAGGAACTATGCTGTAATTTTCTACACGGTCCAATTTTGTTTATTTATTCATTATGATTTTACGTGGGGGATTTACCAAAAAAATTCCTTAAAATAGGATCCGTGATTAAGGACCAAAAAAACATGTAATATCGGTGGAGGATCTCCTAGCCAATTTTCGTGAATTCGCTAATGTCAACGAAAACCTAGTAAACCAACTCATTTTGCCCTAATCGAATAAGAGAAACAGAAGAAGAAAAGGAGAAGAAGTTGAACGATGATGAACCTAATGAAACCACACACATGAACTCCCTTATATCCCATCATCAGTCCAGCCTTTATCTTCATCATCCTCTCTATAAGATCCATTTTTTGCGTGGGTCGAAGACAAACGGGTCAGCTCAGCTCGTCGATGCAATGTCAACCTCCCTTCTTCTCCTTCGCACGATATCTCGAAATTGGTCCTCTGTTTTAAAGACAACCACCATGAAAGCTTGATCGGGTGGTTCGACCAAGGTCTCTCAGATGCTTAAGTTAGTAATAAAACTTAGTCAATTCTTTCTCTCCATTTGGTTAGAAAATTTCACATAGCTTTTCCTCAGATCTTTCTCTCCTCATATGCTATCTCTCCCTGGATTTCCGCCCACTACCAGCACACGTTCCCATCCCATCCTCGTCGTAACTGGTAATCGCCTGGCTCTTGGATCGTGGGGCGTTTCTTCGTGAATCCAAGGTTTTATTCTCCTCTATCCACCAGCCATTCCAGGCTCCTCGCTTCGTCTTCTCCTCTAGGTCGGATTGGTAAGTCACCTTGGGTTGGTCTCGACCCAAGCCCAACCAAAGGTGCAATTCAAAATTCCCCCCACAATTGCCCCCCAAGCCATCCCTTCCCTCTCCGTTTTCCGAGGGAATGGGGGGCTTGAGATATTTTCAAACATGTATCCGTCCCAGATCCATCCGCCCATCAATAGCTGACACGCATCTAATCTATAAGAACCGCCATTCTTCTTTTTTCAGTTTCCATCTTCATCTTAATACTCTTCTGCCTCAAATCTTCCTCCCTAGACTCTGATTCCATTCTCTCATCCTCCCTCAGTCCGTGGTAAGTCGCGCTTTCCTTCATTCACCTCTTCTTAGATGGGAAACCTTAAAGACCTGCTTGATACCGTGGAAGGAGTTTTCGACTTCAGGAACAAATACAACATTCTTTCGGATGTTCAGGTCCGCGCCCCGCAGCCTGATGAGTCTATTGAAATGGGATCCCGAGATGGGATGCCCTTTCCAGCCACCGCCATTGTAAAGGGCGGTGTTAGGTTTCCCCTAGATCCCCTCCTAGTCCTTTTCTTTTCTTTAACAAACCTCTTCCACACTTAATGCTCTCCCAACCTATACCGCATCGTCATGGGGGTTACCACACTGACCAGGCTGCTTGGTACAAACCTCGGGGTTTATGACATCTTATCTTGCTACATGTTGATCCCTCTAGACAGCAGCAGATCAATTTTCTATTTGAAATCTAGGGACTCCAGCAGGCTTCTTGTCCATTATCTCCTAGATTCTAATAAGTCTAGTAAGGGAGATTTCATTTTCGTGGGTGGGAACTGGGAAATGCCAACCATCTGGGGTGGGATCAATCGAACAGTCCCTTGATCCCTAGGCCTCCTAGGTTGGAACTCCTCTCTTTTGGGCGCTTTCCTTTTCTTATACTCTTTCATTCATCTACTAACTGCTTTTCTTCTCTCTCTTCTTTTTTTTTTTTTTTTTTTAAGATGCAATAATCAATCACGTTCCTCAGTCTCTTATCTGGTCTGAAGAGTTAAAGTGGGTGCTTGAATTTCGAGGACCTGCCGAGCTGAATGGTTGGGGCCTAGCTGCTCATTTATTGCTCGGATACATCAATATGTACGACAGCTTCTTAGCACTTCCTGCTTGGCACGAGCCCCTGGCGTCCGACCCTCTTTTTAAGCGGAGGAAGGTTCTCGTTGTGAAGGTTTCCAGGTCCTCAAGGGCGGGTAATACCTCCAGCGCTCAGTCCTCTGCTTCTCAGCATTCCCTTGCCCCCACTCAGCTTGTCGATCAACCTCCATCCGCTCGGAAAGAGTCCTCTGGCATGAAGAGGTCATTGCAGCGTACTGTTCCTTCTAGCGATTCTTCATCTTCCGCCAACAATGAGCGAACTCCTGTCCTAAATATCTCAAATAATTCTTTCTCGTTTGACATCGGAAAGGCTTCTCCAACAATGTCTCGGCGCAGACCAAAAAATCTTTTTGACAACCTCGGCGATCTTCCAACCTCCAGGATTAGGAAGGATTCCTCCTCTGGACCTTCATCAATGCTTGGTAAAAGACCAGCCTCTAAATCTCATCCGGAACTGCATAAGCCAAAGATGGGAAAATATCTTGCCAAGCCTGCCGAAGTTGCCGACTCTCTTTCCACGTGGTTGAAAGATTGCTTGCCCCCTCAGCCAAGCTCTTCCTTGGGTCAAAAGGTTTAGCTTGGATCTTCGTCCCTACGTGAGGGGATTTCTGAATCTCCATCCTTGGCTCTAATCATGGGCAAATCTGCCCTTCTCCCTTCCGATATGAATTTGCACAGCGCCTTCCCTAGCGACGAGCTCGTGTCCATGAGAGTTCAACACTGCCTTCTGGTATGTCGGCCTTTCATCATTTGGCCTCTTTTTTATTCAAAGTCCTTTTGACAGTGTTCCTTTTGTTACCAGGGTCTTAAAAAATGGTTTACCATTTCCGATCGCCTGAAGAAGTTTCAGAGACACGTGGAGGATTTAGAAAGGGAGTTGGAAGGATCCAAAGCCGCTCGGCGCTTGGCTGAGTCCAATGCTGACTCCTCCTTCAAGACTGCTAAGATTGCTGAAGCCTAGGCGGTTGCTACCAAGAGTCTCCTTGCGGTGACTGAGATGGAACTTGATGCTCTCTGCTCCAGGCAAATATGTATCCTATGGCGAGACGCTCCTTGGGAGGCCCTGGCTCTGCCTCTAGTGTGTTTCCCCTTGCAATTTGTCCACAGAAGGTGAGATTACTTAGCGGCTTGGGCCAACGTGAAAAACCTCTGATCGAACTCGTCCTTTCCCATCCACAAAAGGGATGGTCCGATTGCTTTCGATGCACTGGACATATTCGAAATCTGCTCCGTCAAAGCGGTTGATCAAAAGATCTTTTTCCGATCGTTCTTATCCTCCTCTGATCTAGACTTCCTCCCCCTGAGGAGGAGGTCATCCAGTTTGAGGCTGTGATCCTTGATTCTGCTCTTGATCTACCATTTTTCTCAACAAGAAGAAGCATCAATGGTTTTCTTTTTCTTTTTTGCTTCCCACAGATGGCGCCAATTGTAAGATCCGTTTTTTGTGTGAGCCGAAGACAGACAGGTCAACTCGACCCATCAATGCAATGTCAACCTCCCTTCTTCCCCTTCTCGCGATATCTCAAAATTGGTCTCCTATTTCAAAGACAACCACCGTGAAAGCTCGATCGGGTGGTCCGACCGAGGTCTCTCCCATGCTTATGTTAGTAATGGAACTTAGTCAATTCTTTCTCTCCATTTGGTTAGAGAATTTCACATACATTTTCCGTAGGTCTTTCTCTCCTCATATACTATCTCTCCCTGGATTTCCGCCCACTACCAGCACACGTTCCCATCCAATCCTCATCGTAATTGGTAACTGCCTGGCTCTTGGATAGTGGGGCATTTCTCTTTGAATCTAGGGCTTTATTCTCCTCTATTCGCCAGCCATTCCAGGCTCCTCGCTTCGTCTTCTCCTCTTGGTCGAATTGGTAATTAAGTCACCTTGGGTTGGTCTCGACCCAAGCCCAACCTAAGGTGCAATTCAAATTCACACCCCCCACCCCACCCACCCCCCCCCCCCCCCCCCTCAACACACACACACACACACTCTCCATTCATCTCCACTTTGGTGAGGTATGTTTGGTGGTTTATAATGACGTTTTGGTTGGTGTTGGTTAGCTAGTTTGGACGATTCTGAATGTAGAGAAGAAAGTGTGTGAATGGAATGAGAGAATGAGATAAAGATAGCAGCTTGGGTTCCATAGAGAGAGTGGGTTGGATTCCCACTTCGTTGGGTGGGTTTTGGGAGGGAAAGGAAAAGGGAAAGGGAAAGGAAAAGAGGAAGGGAAAGGTAAATGATATTTATGATCATGGGACTTCATCTCCATTGAATGTGGTGGCCCAAGAACACCCAACTACATTATCCCCTTCTCATTTCTATCAATCCCCCTTTTGTCCCCCTTTTGCTCGACTACTCTATTCTATAATTTTGTGCCGAATATACAAAGAGAAGCAAACTAGGGTGATATCATATTAATGCCAAACTGTCAAGGATAGTATTAAATTGTAGCTTGCTTTCATGATCCCACCAATGTGAAATTCATAAGGGTTTCATAAAATGATTTATGACATGACAGGATATGGTTGATATTGGTCTAGTGTAGAATGTATTGGGTGCAGATATATTAGGGCACAATTATGTAGATTGGATGTTTATTCTCCTCTACCTTGTTACTTTCATCTCCATATTCTCTTCTCTTTTCCTTCTTCCTTACTCCATTGCTTTTCTCATTTTCACATTTTGTCTTCTACTGTTTATCTATGCCCCGACATCAAATCTATTTTCTTTTCTTGTTATTTCTTCTTTCCCTTCCGTATTTGTTTATTATTTTAAATAATTTTTCATTTCCTCCCACGTTATTTTATTTTATTTTATTTTTTGCATAGGAATATCAAGGATGAGATGTTTTTTTGTATTTCACTTTAATTAAGAGTTTGATTAGAATATGACCAACTTGGTGTACGAGGGCGGTGGATAAAAGATGATATATCCTAGTAACTTTACATACTACGATTCATTGGTCCAAAATGCATTAAAAGCAACAAGTGGGTAGAAAGAGATAAAGCTCTTGAAATTCAATACCTTTCACAACAACTGCCAAGCTTTCATATTGATTACTGAGGCTAATGAAGATGATATAAATGCAATGTTGAAAGTATCCCGTGATGTTGTAAATGAGTTATTTTTATATGTGAGTAAAAAATCTGACTATGCAAATAATGTGCGGCAACAACATTATAGGTATTACACCATGTCCCAATCATTTTGTACACTTTTTATTTATTTATGAAAAGAATATTATCATATTTTCTTATATACATGCAAGACTTGGAGGGTTGGACTGTGTGAAGACAATGGAAACGCTCTCAGTCAGAGACCTATTGTTTTGAAGGGTGAGAGTGATAGATTATGCATTTCGTCTAGTTAGCACATCATAGTTTGTTGTTATCTTATTCAATTGAATTAACACTATTTTTATATTTTAAAGACCAAGATAGCTAATCTATAGATTATTTGGACGCGATGATTGTCGCATTAGTTATTCCATATTTTGGACCCAACTTAAAAAAAATTCAAGTGCATGATGAGATTGCAATAGAAAGTGTCCATTCCGGTAGTAGCATTTATCCCACTATTAGTCTCGAAGAAGACATTGATGCCCTCTTTTCATTTTCACTTGATCATTTGTTGTTACAAGAAGTTGGGTCAAATATATTGATAATGATGGTCCTCCGGCAAGGGGCAAAATGTAAAAAGAACTAGAATTTCATGCAAAGCCATCTGTCATTGCCTATAGAAGGTTTCACCAATGAATTGCTTGATAGTACCTCACCTGACATGTGGAAAGGGCGAAAGTTTTCCGATTGTGACACATTTAGAAAAACTCTACCAAAATTTATAATGCACAAGAGTTTTGTGTTGAAGCATTTGAAGACTTATAAGTTTAAGGTTGCTGCAGAAGTTAAGTTGTAGGGTACTTGTACGGTTGAAAACCCCTTTTTTTACCCTAGCCAAGGGGCTAGTGCCCGTGAGAGACCCCACACACACGGGAAGAGAGCTTGAACAGACAAGAAAAGAGCCCACACACATGGAAATAAGGAAGAGTCCTTAGGGATTGAACCTTAGATACTTGGGTGAGAGGCTAGGTTGCCAACCAACTAAACAACCCCCTGTTCTCCATTGATCAATGTGATTTTGGGTAGGTGTAACATAATGATTTTGAGATTAGAGAGATAAATGCTCTAATTTCTTGCACAATCTAATTTTATTTATTTATTTATTATGATATTTTATTATTATTATTATTTTTTGCAACAGAGATAAAACTCATGGTTGGAAAACTCTTCGAGTTGACTATTGATTCTCCAGAGTCAAATACAGGGGAGACTTGGTAGAGTCATTTCATTTTAATAAGTTATTTACATTCTAAACCATTTGATACGTTTATCTAGTCTTAAACAATAAATATTTATTTTTAAGTAATTATGCGTGATGTATCGAATCAGCAATTTAAAAAATAATGACCGGAATGTAACTTGAAACCTATATTTGATCATTTACATTCGATGTTTGGACTAACAAACTATGTAATATATAATATTTTTTTCTTTTATTTTCGTTATCGTAGTATTTTTATTACATATATAAACTTATTAATTTGAATTGACTATCATGAATGCCTATAAATAAATTTTTATTTATATTTTATAAGTAATAAATTCATTTAAAAAAAAACATGACCCTCTCGAGTCTCCATGTTGACTAACAAACTATGTAATATATAAAAAAAATTCTTTTATTTTTCTTATTGGCGTACTTTTATTACATATATGAACTTATTAATTTGAGTTGATCAATTATCATGAATGCCTATAAATAAATATATTTTATATTTTATAAGTAATAGATTCATTAAAAAAAACATGACTCCGCATTTACTCTATCCGAGACAAATTTTTTTACACTGGACAAGTCAAGTCCAAATCATGAGTTTTACAACCTTAAATAAAATATGAATTAAACAATTAGAAAGGATTCAGGCACCAACTTTTTACAATGGGGAAAAGCACCTCAATAAGGAGAGAAACTTCATTTTAGTAAAAAGTCTTAAGTGTAATTAGGGTTGTAAATAGGAGTGATCTATAGTGGACATCGGGTCGCACCCAATTAAACTTATACATCATGTGGATCCAAATCTAAGTATACATATATAAGGGACAATTACCATACGGACGATGATAAAGCCGACAATAGCCATAGAACAGTAAAAAAATGTATATTTATCGCAGAGCTGTTCGATCCGTAAGATATTACAGGCTACGATATCCTAGGGATGTAGGATATCCCTACATGGCTTATAATTTGTTATCGAGAAATTTGCAAGAAAGTCACGTTGTTTTGCAATTTATAAGAACAAATTATAAGCCACATCTTTTTTTTTTCAAGTTTCTTGATAACCTTAATAGATTAACGGTTCAAATTTAGTGCGATATTAATTCTTACACTCATACAACTATCCAACGGTTTGGATGGTAGTTTGGTGGTCCCACAGTAAAGGAAAAAAAACAAACACACGGACTATTCAAGTGATTGTGGGATATCCTACATCTCTAGGATATCGCAAACTGCGATATCCTACGGATTGAACAACTCTGCGGTAAATATACATTTTTGAGTTGTTTTGGGGCTATTGTCAGCTTTATGACCGTCCGTACGGTAATTATCCCTATCTTTTTACTGTTATATTATACAATAGTGTACATATCATTCTACTACGTTGTATTGGATAGGGACCTGATTAGACCCATCCTAAATCTTTCTAATATGTATCAACCAAGTTCAAAAGAGAGAAGGTCCAATCCATATACAATCAAGTACTCCTTCAGTGTCTTTAGGTGTGACATGCCACATTAGTAAGCACATCTCATGCTGGTAGGATAGGACCCACAGATCTTGCAGAAATGTGAGAAGTGGTTACAAATTAGCTATCTCTAAACAATAAAAAAAAACAAAAACAAAACAAATCAGTTTTATTTGGCATTCTAGATAGCTGATTAAAATGACGACCCCTGACTATAATTTTTATTTTTAAATTCAAAATCTTAAATCCATGGGTTAGATAGGTGATATGCACCATCCTTGGGAGGTCCAATATAGGCCCCTTAACTATAATATATCTCGTGACATTGTAACTGTCCAAGTTGTACAAGTGTTCATCATTTGATTATGGTTAATAGAGGATCTAAAATATTCACCTAGTTAATCTGTCACACTTGATATAATTTGACATATGATTTTCTTATTTGACATCAACTCAAAAGTAAGCCTTTAATTATAGATCATCAAACAAGAAACTATCTTATCATTCACTTATTCGTGTATATATATATATATATATATATATATATATATATATAGAGAGAGAGAGAGAGCAAGGCTCTCCTAAGCTCAAACTTATGATTAAATCTCGTAAGCTCATGCTTGTGAGTCCAACCTGTGGTCCATCAAAAGGGATCAAACACATGACCCTTCTAAATTGCACATGTCCACCAACTTTCGATCATATTTGAATTTACTGGACCGTTGGATCGACTATGTATCGATCCAAATGGACTATTGACCATTAAACTTGTGGCCCATATGGAGATGATAGAAATCACGATTGGTACTGATTTTTTGTGGAGAGGAATATCCTAGGGAGTCCTTGAAATCCCACCCCCAACCCCATCCCCATGTGGGTCCCCAGATGGGCCCCACCACACACTTGAGCTTATCTTATCCTAAACTTGAGGTTAGTAGAGCTGGCCATATATATATATATATATATATATATGTATGCATGTATGTATGTATGTATCAGTATCATGCATTCATCACATTGGCTATAAAGGTAAGATTTGGGAAAAAAATAAAAGAAGAAGCAGCAGCATCAGCATCAGGAAGATGGACACAATCTAAACAATGTTTTGGATGAACAAGTTAATATGAATATTGCCTATAAAAAATAAGTTAGATTCAGTAAAAAAAAGAACCCATCATCAAGCATATGACCAATTTAATGAGAAATGAGGTTATTTCTAAAAGAAGAACAATATGATCATCATTCAACTCTTCATGTTGGCACGTGAGAAGTTGATTAAATTACGAATGCCAGTTGGTTAGGTAACAGTGATTGGCTTGTTTGGAAACTCTGATCTATTCATATATAAATCTTTATACTTGTTTGACAAGAGTTGTTTCCATCAGACTACTTTACAATTTATAGACTATTTGGTATTTCTTAATAAGGAAGCTTGCCATATAATAAAAGTTATACACGTAAATTTTTAAAAATAATAATAATAAAAGTTCCTTCTAAAGCAGTTTTAAGTGAATAGAGCCATTTTTTAAATTTGGGGGTTTGACATATTAATCTCCCTTAAACCCCACTTTCCCAATTTCACGACTGAAATTGAATTAATATCACCACAGTTATTTGACTTTGGTCCACAATTTTTTTTTTCTTTTTTTACATTTTTGTCTTGGATTGCAATTCCGTGATATCATGGGATCCAAATGTTAAAAGTTGAAAGGCCTGTACATTAAAAAACCTGGATTGTCTTCTTATCTAGACCTAAATCCCATGATATCATGGGTTTTAAACCTCTAAATTCGTATCCCATGAATATCCAGGAAGGGATCTAGGGCAAAAGTAAAAAAAATGTGGACCATAGTCAAACGACTCTGGTGACATTTAGCAGATTTTCAGTCATGAAATTGGAGGAACAAAGTTTATAGGGGGATTAATATGCCAAATCCCCTTTAAACTTTCCAAATTGCACCGAAGTACAGAAAGAGAAAAATCTGTTTGCAATACTAGGGTGTTACACCAAATTGTTGTGTATAAAATACATTACTCCAATGCCATCAGTGTGTGGGCCACCTTGAAGTGGTATTCGGTTTCACTTTAGGCTTGGGTGGGTGGTTTGATGGTAAGGAGGTTTGCTAATCCTAATCTCATTATATCTAGGAAAAACCTACTGTTGAGATCTCGTTTACACAGTGGGCTACAAGTAGATCTCACACTGCTTCTATTGTGTGTGTGGCCCATTGCCACCCTAATATGGCCGTCACCATTCCAAACCGTGTATGAGATACATGCAGTGTGATTAGGCTTATCAATGGCACTGATTGCCTGATCCCACACATGTAAGAAGAGCGGGATGCCTAGTGATTGATTCTTGGATAGCCAGGTGACATCCGCGGTTGCCAACCGAGCAACCAATTGCTGTTTAGTTCCCGGAGATTTCAGTTATCTTTTTATTTGTTGTTTGACTGTTTATATCTGTATAGACACATGCTTAAAGTTTGATTTTCCAAATTAAAAATTAGACTTCTATTATTTTAATATTTAATCATGCATTTCTAGGGTTTTTTTTTTTTTTTTAATTCTTTATCTCCATGTGCTTTCTGTTTGTTTTAGAGGGAGAATGGGAGTTGGGGTTTTGGTAGGGTGAGATAAAAGGGAGGAATAGATGGTCAGGTTAGTTGAGTGGAGTTAGAAGAGGTGCATCCCATCTTCCTGATCAGGGTAACCCACCTCTCCAAGTTTCTACTTCTCCGCAGCCCCACGCCACCTACAAGTCAGTATCTCACAGCACCCTCTCCCTTTCTTTATTCCACACACTTGTGTGGAATCATCCCTCAATATAATACAAGGATCCCTTTGGACTGTAAACATGGACCCATGCTTTTATTTCATCTTCGAAGACTTGTCTTTTTGACGACAATGCTGAAAAGGTACAAAAGCTGGATTCTTATTACTGGAAGAAGATTGGAAGAGCACATGTGTGCCGTGGGGTGATCATATCCTCAAGTTTGATATTACTTGTTTAGCAAGCTGTTGCTGTACTCTGTATGTGTGGTGTGGAGTCCATGATTTTGCTGATGATCTATCTAGACCATGTATGTTGTGATCCCCTCCTCAAGTCTCTTCACAGTGTTCATTATTCATTGTTCTATAGTGTGAAAGTGACTGCAAGCGACTTGCTAGAGTTTGACCGAGACCAGGAGTTCATTGGCCCCACTAGGCTCGAACTTGTTCCAAATGAACCACGAACCTGCACCTTATCCTAATAAAAAGAAAATGTTATTTTATTTTATTTTGATTCTGTTATTATTCTCTAGGCTAATCCAGGATTACCTACATCGTTACAAATTGCGGGTGTATTTATTTAATTTGACTCTTAGGAAAGTAAGGACCGTATATTGATGAGTGTTAAATATTACATATTTTACCCTCATTAGTCCGAGTTTTATCAGCATATCATTTGTTTTACACGAATATTTTATTATTCTATCACATTAACGGATTATCGGATTCTCATACATAAATTCAATTATTTATAGCGTATTTTTATATAATTTCTCTTTTATAGCATATCCAATGTCTTTTGTAGTATCCTAAGGCATCAAGAAGAGATTTCAATAAATAAGTTACATGAAGAAATCTTAAGAAGAGTTGAAGAATTTCAAAATAAAAGGAGAAGACTTTAAGAATAAAAGAAGTCATTTTTTATCACAAAGGAATGGTTGTGTATTGGTTAGAGCTTGGGTTGGTATGAAATAGACTATGGGTTCAAATTCATACAATTACATATTTATTTTTTACATGGAAAAGAATCTTTTGGCAAGTTAGTCTTTTAGCAATTTTATTTTACCTTCTCTATACTTTTAGATTATAATTAGGAGCTTAAGTGTATCTAATCTAGAGAGTGTGTGTACTTGAACATCATTAATAAAGATTCGGAGCTAGTGTGTGTAATTGAACATCATTAATGAAGATTCGGAGCTCTTTCTTGATGTTTAGTGGCTAAAACACTTGGATTAAGCTCTCATTTTGAAGCTAAGTAATGTGATTAGTTCAATTACATACATGTTTTAATTTAAATTCCCTACTTGTGCTTTGATTGATTAGTTCACACCACATCTTCACCTTGATTCTTTCATTTCAACATCCATCCATCCATTACTTTAGTGTAGCTTGTTATATTAGCTTAGATCTTATTAATTTCATATGTTAGATTGTTAATTAGTTGTTTACATTGCATAGTTTATCAGTTTTAATTATTCACTTCAATTGTCTATATTAGCTATATCTTAGTTTAATTTTACTTTAATTTGATTCATTGATCGCTTGTTCCATCCTATCTCCGTGGGATCGATAATCCGGACTCTTTAGTCATTTACTACTTGACGACATCGTAGTCTTGCGGTTAACTGTTGCACATATAAGTGTCGATCAAGTTCTTTGCGCCATTGCCAGGGAGAGGCATTGGAAAGCTTTGAACTTCATAGAGTTGAACTCATTTCTAGCTTAGTGTACTTTTTATCTTTCCTTTATTTTTCTTGTGGATTCTACACATTATTTGTGTTTGTTTTGTAGAGAATTCCTCAATTGGAGAGAAGGAACGTGGAAAAGTGCAGTGGATGACTTGAAGATTTTACTTGCTTTCCTAGTGTAGGATTAATTTATACATTTTTTTACTTTCTTAGTTGGTTGTATTAGGTATTTATTATCAAAGTTGTAATAATTTTGGTTGCGAGTCGGCCCGTGACCCATTTACTTTACTTTACGCACTTTACTTGCTTTAAGTAGTTAGCTTTTTAGTAGAATTGCAATAAATTGCTTGTAGGGAAGGAGGACGGTTAGACTACACCATCACGACTCCTCACATTCGTACGCGGAAATTGGTGTCCGTGGTATGAGTCGACGAACCGGTTCGTCCCCCGAAATAAATCGGGAGGTTTGCATTTCCTAACCCCTGCGAATCCCTTGCAAGTGGGTTTACTTTGTTGGTTGTTCATTGTTTTATAGTGTAATTGTTTCAAATACACTTGTAATTTGGTGCATTACTAGTAAAGGGCAAATTACCCCAACAAGATAAGGATTTGGATTTCATCATCGTTTCCTTGCCTAGGATTTCATCTTAATTCTCATTTAATTTGTAACCAATAAATCATAATAAGATTGAGTAGAAATGTGATCTTAGATTACGAGCTCACTAGGGAAGACCACATGGTTGTGCCAATTGTGTGCCTTGGCAGATTTCTGGTGCCTAAGCAAATCTTGTCCCTTGGCTACCATCTTGCCAAGTAGGGAGACATCTTTGCTGTTCAAGGAGTTGGTTTCTAAAAGGAGCTTTTGCCTAGCGCGTCATGATCCCACCATCTACCTGGGGGTTAACTGGCTAGGATCTCTGTTTCATATGTCCAGATTGGTGGCAAGAGTGTTCTCTTCACAGTTAGGAGCTGCCAAGAATTCTTTTAGGTAACCTTAATTTAGATTAGCTTTTCATTTAGTTTTCAAACTTTTTGTTATATTGCATTCATTTCATCGAGCGGACCATTGCATTGCTTAGTTATTTGCAGTTATATACGAGTGTCGATACATAATCAAGGTCGATTAGTGAGGATTGATTACCTTGCTTTACCCGCCCCACCCATAGTACCCATAATGGTGCCCAAAACCCTCAGCAAAGGACCCTCAATGAACTATTTGTACCATTTTCATCCACTTCACCTAGTTGTATAGTTTTGCCAGAGAATAATGCAGACCAATTTGAGATCCAGCCCGCCACCATCAACATGTTACCAAAATTCCATGGATCCGAGTGTGAGCAGCCTTATATTCATTTGAATAAATTCTTGACCATCTGCTACACGTTTAGGAATCAAAACTTGAATAGTGAAGCCGTGAAGCTTAGGTTGTTTCCCCTCTCGCTCGAAGATCAAGTAGCCGCCTAGCTGAATTCCTTGACTCCAAACTCCATTACCACCTGGGATGAGCTTGTCAAAAGGTTTATGTCCAAATTTTTCCCAGTGAGCAAAATTGAGCAGTTTAGGAGTGCCATAAGGAACTTTAAGGGATGACTCGAGGAAGAATTTTCCAAAACCTGGGAGAGACTCCATGACCTATTGATCAAATGCCCAAATCACGGGATTGACAAAGGAGAGTTGATGCATTTCTTTTATAGAGGTCTTACGAACCCTCAGCGTATCTTGATTAAATCAATGCACAAAGGAGAATTCATAAATCAGATTGGCAATCAAGCATACGAGTTCCTTGTCAAGCTTGCGGGAAATTCACAAAATTGGAGCAGTAATAAAAAAAGACTTAGAGAGAGATGAGACAGGGATCTAGAAGCTTGGAATGTACAACATCAAATAGGACCTTTAGTTGAAAAATGTGATAACCAGTTTAGTTTAAGGAGTGGAAAATTTGAGCAGAAAGATAGGATCTATGCCTATAATATCATGCCAACCCACCCCTCAACAACATGAGCCCATCTTGAGAAGTATGAGTGAACCACATCATGTTTGTGTGTTATGTGATAGTTGTGAGCACACGGTTGAGAGTTGCCCCAGTTTGCCATTTGTCAAAGTCGAGCAAGCCAATACGCTGAATTCCTACGGAAACTTCCGAAAACTAACTATTAACACTTTTAGTCAGACCTACCACCCAGACAATAGGTTCCACCCCAATTTTTTGTACCGTCAACTCGAGCCTATTTAGTCCCACCGAGGTCAACTAAGTTTCCAATAGCAGTATCCTAGGCAGCAATACCAGCAACTTGCTCTCATCCCACGGTTCCTCATCCTCAGCAGCCCACACAGCAGAATCAATTGCACCAACAATAACAGTTCCAACCACAGAACCAATGTAAGACACTAGTACTAGATCAGATGCTTAACTACTCTACACCAGCACAAGCCCCTCAACAATCCTCTCATTTAGAGAACCTGTTGACCAAGTTCATTTAAACCCAAGTAGACTAACCAGGCCCAAAACCAGTCCATTGCTAAATTAGAGGCCCAATTAGGTCAGCTCACCTTACAGTTGTCCAAGAGAAAAAAAGAGCCAATTCCCGAGCCAAACCATTCCTAATCTGAAAGGGCAGCCTAATCAGCCTAGAGGCCAGTGTTTGGTAGAGAGCAGATAGAAGAATACATACCAAGAGGAGACCCACAGAGAGAGCAGATTCAGAAGCCCGTTATAGTTGACCCATCATCCTCAGAAGGGGTACCTAGAGCACCATTCCCACATCGATTGAAAGAGACTAGGAAGAAGGATCACTTTGAGGGTTTTAATCTTAGAAGTTTTCAAAAATGTCCAAATAAACATACCCCTCCTTGATGCCATAAAGAAAATCCCTTCTTACTCCAAGTTTTTAAAAGACTTGACCACTGTTAAGCGAAAAACCTCAGTACCTAAAACCGCTGTGATGGTAGCCCAAGCATTAGGCTTGATCCAGCAGACCATTGCACCCAAATACAAAGACCCTGGTTGCCTTACCATTACCATTCAGATAGGAGACTCTATGATGGAGAGGCGTCTCCTTGATCTTGTGACAAGCATGAATTTATTGCCGTACTCTGTGTACACGCAGTTGGGTCTGGGAGGATTGAAGAAGACTGATATTACCCTTTGTCTTACTGATAGATCAGTCAAGTATCTAAAAGGTGCGGTTGAAAAACTAGTTGAATACAATATTAAGGAAAAAGTTATACCTATAACTTTAGATAATGCCAGTAATAATATAGTGGCTATTAAACTAATGTGATTGCAGATGCCACTTGCAACTTCGATAGATGCTCTATTTTCCAAAATAGATATGTATGTCACATCTTAAATCTCATTGCAAAGGTTGGTTTAAAGCATATTATAAGTTACACAGATGCTATTGAAGACATTGCTAAAATTATTTTTTGCTTCGTACAAAGAAGACAATTGTATGCCCAAATATGTGTGAAACAAGGCGTATCAGCTATAAAAATACCAAAGAGGTAGAACATAGATGGAATTTTATGTATGATTTGTTAAACAAGGCAATTGACCGGAAAACAGTTTTGAATGAATTTTGTGCTTTTCATGCACAAGATTCGTTGATGAGTGATGAACATTGGGAGTTGTGTGCCCATATAAGAGATTTATTAGAAGCTGTTTATACTTCAACATTATTTTTGTCCGGGATATATTATCCCATATCTAATGAAGCTTTAATGAAGCATTTTCAAATTACTTTACAACTCAATAAACTTAGAGATATTTTTTTACTGATTAACACTATTAGAAACATGGAAGAAAATTTTAATAAATATTAGAAAGAGGCTCCAATGACATTTTCTTGAGCTGTTGTATTTGATCCTAGGTTAAAATTAAGTGGTGTACAATTTTTTATTAATGGAATAAATAAAAATATGAATTATCAAGATTTAAATATTTTTTCAAATATAAGGGCAAAATTACTTGCACTTTTTCAATTTTATTGTGAGCAAATGGGTACAGTTGGGGTTAGTACGGCCCCTTCAGAAGCTTAGCAAGCAAGTGAAGTTGTGTGGGATGAGTGGTATTCTTCTCTATCCACGGGCATGGCATCTAGCTCAAGATTAAGTAATACAATGACGGAGTTATCATCGTATCTTGACGTCGGTATAATACGGGTGCAAGATGCATCTAGTTTTGACATTTTAGCCTGGTGGAAGCAATAAGAAAGCATTTATCCAGTGTTAGGCGCCATCGCTCGTGATCTATTGACTATTCCAATGTATTAAGCAAGAGTTGACAGCAATGGAAGATTAGGATCCAGCAGAATATATTAGTGGACTACACATGATTTTTTTTACTTTTTCCTTTATTATAATTTGTAAAGATACAAGTTTTTTATTCTTTTTTTATTTTTATTCTCCAAAAAGATTGTAAGGTTTTGAAGGTAATCCTATTTACAAACCTTCAAGAAGTTAAGATACAAATGGTTATCTTTTCAGTGGAGTAGGTTGAGTTTGACCGAACCATTTAAATATCTTTCTCATTCTCCGTGCTTGTGTTCTAATTTTTAATTTTAATGCTGAAAAGTCGAAAAGAATTGATTGAAAAAAAATAATTAAAGAGGCACGCCGAGCACGCTCGACACGGAGGCACGGCACGGCCCAACCCGCTCTACGGGCTGTGCCGTGCCAAGAAAAAACCCTGGAGGGCTGTGTCGGCTTGACATGGTCCATTTGACATGCCTATGTATGAGCTCTATTTGGGTTATGATATGTCTATTGTTAATTTGTTTCATATAGGATCTTACATCAAACTTAGGCTCGACTGATGTTGGGTTGAAAATTTAGGCCTAGGCCTGGGTCACGATGCCATAATTTACCATTCTCTTTAGCTTGTTCTAGCGTAAGGAGAAAATAGTATGGAATCTTAGCATGAACTTGGCTATTACTTGGTTTTTTTTTGTTGCATATCTGTTGTATTTTCTTCATCTCAATACTCTTAAGGGAGAAGAGCACAAAAGAATTATTTTTAAGTAAGTTGACAAATGGTTTACTTGTGAAAAAGAATGAGAATGAATTATTTATACAATGAGTATAGTATATATATTTTTTAAATAGTGACTAGATACATAGAATAACGAAATTAAGATAAAATAAAGTTTTCATAAAATAAAAGAAAATCATATAGAAATAAAAGGATATACTCCATAGTATGAGTATAAGTTTTAACTGCAATAAAAAACAAATGGGATGTGCGGGTTAAACAAGCTAACCCTAACCCTGTTTAAATATGGGTTAGGAAAGCTTGACCGGTAACTGACCCGTATATTATGCGAGTCAGGTTGTGCAAGTCATAAGCGGGTCGGGTCGGGTTGGCTTTTGTCAGCTCTAGTTTTAGGGAAGAATAGTAAGGGAAAGTATAAGTCTTTTGAAATTTGAAAATGTAAGAAGAACTTTAGAATATGGTTATCTCTACATTGTTTTGATACACCAAGATAAAAAAAATGATACAAATACAGTCAAAACTGAACTTCAAAAATCAAGTTTTTTTTTTTTTAAAAAGTAAAATGATCCAATTGAATTATTTAATACGTGATATTGAAGGACTGACTCAATTACATAGAATAATGGGTCAAAGAAAATTAAAGAGTAATTATGAATAATATTGTTGAGTTTATGAATCTACACATTTACGTATCATTTCAGGATGAATTAGGGGCTTTATTAGGTGAATTGCATCATTATTCATTTAATTTCATCATTTCATGCATTTTCACTTTGGAACATGAATTTTCATATTTTTTTTATACATTTTTTGCATTAACTTGGAATGTTTTGCAATTTTTCTCTGAAGAGTCCCAGTTAGAGTAGAATTCTGTCCGAATGATTCCCGTTTCAATATAGCATCTTCAGTATTTGATGTGTTGAATTAGAATGTGCAGAAAATGAGAACTGAAGGCCTCTATTACGGGACCCACTTTCAAGCGCACATGGTCATTTTGGGCCATGTATTGCTGAATTAAAGCTTGAAAAGAAGTAAATTGAAGAATTCACCAAGTAAACACCACACACGCGAAAATCAATCAAGGAGGGCTCCACTCATCATGTTAGTTGAAGAGTCTTAATTATAGTAGCAGATTTCTTATAGGGCTCATTATTCAAGCAGATGAAATGTCCCACATGGCAGGGTCCGCAGTAATTACATATTTGAGATCATTAATGGATAATTCAAAGAGTACAATTTTGATTGGAATAAAAGAAGAAGAGTGTGAATCAGCCACAACTGATCTCCTTTCACAAATGAAAGTTGTGCAGAGATAGAGTCAATTGCAAATCAAATCTCGAAAGTTAAATCCCATTTTTTTCAGGACACTCCATCTTAAAATGGTCATAACTTTCAATTCAACTGTCGAATCGATGAAATTTACCTACCGTTGGAGAGTTTATTTAGAGTAGATATATGTGGAGCCCAAGATTGATCAAAATTCAAATCGAAAATAAATTGATAAAGTTATGGGCCTGGAGATTTTCATGTTCTTTTTTAGGCTGGATTGCAATTAAATCCTCACCACTGATAATCCATTGATTTTGGCCATGTCCTCTATCCTTCTCTCTCTCCTCTCTTCTTTTCCCTTCTTTCTTCTATTCTTCTTTTCTCCATTAATTTTGGCCATGTCCAAGGACTTGTTTTGAAGGAGAAATATTGTGAAGGAAAATTTGTAAAGATGCAAATTCTAATGACAAATCAAGTACTTTGCTTTGCAATGGCAGGCCAATCCATTGATCAGAGCTATGGATGAAGATAACTAATCGCTGATAAATCCTTGAAAATGCATATTTTTGTGGCTATTTTTGGTAAGTTTAAGGACTTATCAGGCCAAGAGAGCCTCATTTAGTATCATATCATGATTTTATGCATTTTTGATCCATTGTAGTGCATTCATGCATAATTTGCTCAAAAACCAACATTTTTGCATCAAATCATGAAACCTGCCATTTTTGTAATTTTATTTTTCAAATGTGTTTTCATTCATCTTTTCATGAGAGATGAGCCCACGGTCATGCATTCATGAATTAAGGGTAAATTTATCTTTTCACATAAAATTCATATTTTGTTTTGGCTTGCAGGAAATGAGAAAAAGGGTCCCACACATGCACATGTGTAGGTCACACATGTGGGGCGTCCAAGAGGGGGGTCCACTTTCTTTGCACACAATTCCAAGTTTATTTTTGAAGATAATTTAAGATAATCAAAGAAAATTCATGAAGGGCCAAATCAAGAAAGAAGATTTCCAAAGAGACAAAAGTGGAAAGAATCTACACATATCGGGCATTCAATTTTCTCTTGACTCCAACTTAGAGTTTGTCACCTCATGTATCTCTCATAAATGTCAAGTCAAAGGAAGATTTGCTAAAGAATGAAATATGACAAGTGCATGAAGATAGAATGAAGAAAAGAAAGGATAAGACTTTCCAAGTGAAGAAGATTCTTGTAACAAAATAGGGACTAGGGAGAAAGAATATGGTAGCCCATACCCTATTTAAAGAAGCCTTGGACGTCCACTCCCTTTCATGAAGGAAAAAAACCCGTCGCTAGTGTATAATTCCTCCACCATTATACCCATCTCCTTTCTCTACCATAGCTCATCTCTCTTCAAGAAGGCTTGTCCCAACTTGATGCTTCAACTAGAGAGGTTCCTTTCATCCTAGTATGTAGGTTTTTTTTTTTGGAATTTTATTTCTCCATCTTTTATGTAAAAACATTGCATATTAGTAAAAGTGTGATTTTTTTAATTATTCTTTTTCTTAGGTGATTAATGCTTGAATTGTGTTTTCCTTGTTGTTGTTCTTGGATTGACAACCTAAGATCCTAAGGGCATGAAATAAGTAATTATGAACCCAATTTGAGAATTAAAAAAAAAAAAAAGCACATTTAACACACATTTATTTATTGCAATTACCACACATTTACTTTTGTTTGAAAAATTCACACATTTAATTTCTTGTTAATGCCACACATTTATTATCATTATTTGTTTTTTGCAATATACACATTTATTTTTTTATACTACACATTTAAATTCAAGTATTTCTTGTTTTCTTTCTTCTTATGCTTCTTATATGTTTATGTGAATTTTTTTTATGCATAGTTTAAGGTTGGAACTAATTAGCATTACATGCATATTTATATTGGTGGAGTTTAGATATGTTTAAGTTGTTGGAATCGGAGTTTGAAATTGAATAAGCAAGAAAAATCAGAGATTTGAGCAATTAATCTCGGCCAAGTAATTTTTGAAAATTCAGATCCCAATATAAAGTACACAATTCAGCACATTGTTGTAGAAATTTCATAATAGATTTTGTGTGAAAAGTTTGCAATTAGAAACCTGATCAAAACACATTATTTTTTGATGAAACTTGGGGAAATTAAAGTTTGATCAGTGAATTTTCAAACCCCAGAATTTCAAGCAAAAAGAATTTTGGAAAGATGGTGAACCAATGGCTCAAACATGGCTGGTCGGGCCCCCCTGTGTGCAGAATTTATGCACAGATTTTTTTTTTTTTTTAGTCATGTTCATAAACTCATATCTCATTCGTTTTAAATCGTTTTCCACTTCCCTTTTTTTTTTATTTGATTCATGCATCATTGTAGTTCAAAGCCCATCCATTAAACTCAGTTTTAGGGTGCACTAGATTAGAAATAATCATGCATAAAAACAACCCTGCATACTAGTTTTCTAGACTTAGAATTTTCTAGCATCACATGTCATACATTGCATTACTATCTTTCTAACTTTAGGATTAGTTTCTAATTTTGTGTTTTAGATTATTTAGATAATTTCTAGAAATAAAAGATCTTTCTAATTTTTGTTAATTGAAGATTTTAACTTAATTAAGAAGTTTCATAAGATTTGAAAATTCTAACATAAGGTATGATTGACTTAATATTTTCTAAATTTGTTATGATTTGAAAATCTTTATTTATTTGGAAAGTCCTTAACTTTAAAGAGTTGATTAACTCAATTCACTAACTTAGGAAATATATCAACCCTAATTGACTGACCTAGTTTCTAATTTAGAAAACTAATTTAGTAAGGTTTTCATGCTAATTTTAGAAAGTAGGTTGTTTTATTTGTTGAGCATGTTTTGATTGATTTGGTTTCTAACTTAGGTTTTTTTTTTTTCTTTTTTTCAATTTAGCTTCTTAGTTTTATTTTTGGTAAGTTTTATTTTTGGATTGTTTCTAATTTGATGTTCTAATTTGTGTGTTCTTTTGTAGCAACTTGTGATTCATTTTAGATTAGGTTTTTAGATTTAGGAATTTTTATTTTTGAAAATTTATTTAATTTTAATTGAAGGTAGGAATGATGAATGTACTTTTCTAGATTTTAGACTAAAATTAGATTTTTTTTAGGGCAGGTGACAAAGTTGGAAAGCTTTATTTCTAAAGCTACCTGTGGATCGACTTAGTCTTTCCAGTTCTATTATTACAATCGAAGCCCTGCACTTGGAGTTGCGATCAATCACCACTTTATTTGTTTAGTATTTCTAATTTGTGTTTCATGTTTATGTGATTAATGATTAATATTCTTGTCTTCGTGCCGTAGGCAAACTTCCATTATTAATTTTTGAAAATAAAAATTAATTTTTGACTATCCATGCTTAGGTTTAATAGGCCACGCTTAGGACTTAGATGTTTTTGATGGTTTATGCTTACTTTTGCTGGACAATGCTTAGATTATTTTTATTCTTTTATGAGGTGAATGAAGTATTGGGTTTTGGATTTTATAATTAAAAATAATTTTTAAAGTTATATTTTTCAAGTAAAAAACATTGATTTGTCTTTGGTTTGAAGTAAAAATTGGAACAAGTTAAGGTTACTTGATAAAGTAATTGGTGGATGCTATTGGATTCTATGCTCTAATCACTTTTGGTAGTTCTTATCATTCTAAATTGGTTGCTTGCTTGCTTTTATTTCTAAACTTTTTCTAATTGTTAGTTAATTAGTTTTCTTAATCTAAAAGTTTATTTGATTCGCTCCATGTGGGTTCGACTCATTCTTGCCAGTGTCTCATATAGGCAGCCGTGCACTTGTGGTAAATTTGTATCTTAAAGAACACATCAAATATAATATATATATATATATATAATGAAGAACAAAATATATAAAGAGTAATTAGTTTGAATTGTTCATGGTATGAAGAGTGAATTAATTTATAAAAACTGCTTGCTTGGACGACTCTATCGATTACTTGGTCCAATATCTTGATGTTTCGGATTTTATTGTTTCTTTGATTCTACATATATATTATTTAGTTAAATTAGTAAATGTAAATGACAAAATATATATATATATATATGGAAACTCGTGAGAGAAATTTTAGGGAGTTAGGAGAATTAAGAGGAATATCAAGTAAATAGTAAATATTTTAGGACTTTAATTTGATTATATATGTGCTTAGGCAAAAATTGAGTGTCATTTTTAAAATAAAAACAGATTTTAAAATCAATTGGCTTCCATAATGGCCTCACAAATTAATCCTATCAAATATTTAAAGGGAGATAAGGAGACAAAAGTAGCAAGATGTAGCCTCTGAAAGTGGCCCAGTTAATTGGGAGTTTAAAAAGGAAAAAAAAAATTGGCTTTCACAATGGGACCCACAATATATGTAGTTAAACTAGTAAATGTGCATGATAATAAAAAAAAAAATCATGATAAAGATAAAAACTCGTGAGAGAAATTTTAGGGAGTTGAAATATTTTAGGAAAAAATCATGTAAATAGTAGAGATTTTAGGACCTTAATTTGATTATATTTGTGCTTAGACATAAATTGATTGTCAATTTCAAAATTAAATGTGGATTTTGAAATCAGTTGGCTCCCACAATGAGCCCAACAGATTAATCCTACAGAATATTGAAAGGAAAATAATAAGAAAAAGTAGCAAAATAAATCTTATGAAAGTGGCCCTCCTAAATTATGAATTTAGGAAGAAAGGAAAATATTGCTTTCACAATGGGACCCACAAATTGTTCGAACTTGGAGAAAAAAGAAAAAGATTTGATTTCAATGGGCACCACATATTGGTTAAAATTATCAAAGATGAAGCCGGCTATGATCTATAAGTGGGCACCAAATTTTTACAACTTGGATCTAACATGAGGGTCCCACAAATTGATCTACAATAAAATTTAGCACATACACACCCACCAATCGTAAAACTCATTGCCAACTTGATCTCTATATTTTTTTCTTGGTCTATAGGGCCCACTATCTAAGCCAAAGGGCCTTTGTTCGGTTTTTTTCCTCTTCTCGTTAGTTTAATAATCATTGCGTTCCATTGCATGTAAATGGTCAATGTGATTTAGAAAAATGATTTTGGGAGGATACAAAGAGAAGTTAGTATCATATGCTTTGTTTTAGTGCAGAATGTGAGGAAAAGGATAACTCGTTTAAGATTTTTTTTAAAGAAATTTTTTTTTGAAAGATAAATTATTTTTTGGAAAGATAAATCCAAGAAGAACTTTGGTTATCTCGGAATTATTTTGAAATTATTTGCAAGAGTGCTCTTTAGGATGCCACATGTTGCTCTCCCACAAAGGGGGCTACTGTCATATTATATATATATATATATATATAATTCTACCTAAATTAAATTAGGCTTGTTTTTAGTTTCATATTTTGTAAAACACATGATTAAAAAATATTCTAAAATCAAATATTTTAATAATGTATTTGACAAAGATAGTAATGTCTTTCACATGTATAACATTTGTATATATAAAATTTACGTAGAAAGAGAACTGACCAGAGCAATAAATTAAATTCGTACTTTATTTCATGATCTAACAACTTCTTATTTCATCTTAATTTAAGGTCGTTAGATCAATTTGCACAAATATGGCATGTTTCTCGCAAGCTAGGCTGGTTAATCTCACCTTATATGAGGGGACCCAACCTTCCAAAGCCCAAAAATTAAGATCTTTTTGCACCCTTATATATTCTAAAACATGAAGGTGGGGTAGGGTATGTTTTTGAAAACCCCGCCCCCTTATCAACTTATCAGCTAACAAGTTATAATTTACATTTGAAAAACAATATTCAACTATTTTTTTGTAACCCATGATAAAATGGAATGGAAAAATAGAATTCATGTAGCTAACCAAAATATAGTCGAGATAATGATTTGATGATGATGATAATGATTCAACTATTTTTGTACATTGTGCAACAATAGAAATGAAAGAAGAGCTAGGTGTTTCTTTTGTTAAATCACCATACATGTGTCATATTCTTCCTTTTTTAAGCCCGGGTCTGTTTGGAAACTTTACTAGTAGAGTGGAGTGAAGTAAAGCTTTCAATTTCCAAACAAAGGATCACATCAAAAGTACTTATTTTCAAGATTCCTTCCTTTTTCAAAAAAAAAAAAAAAAAAAATCAAAAAGCAACCTCCTTTCTCCACTAAAAGAACACGAAAAAAAAAAAAAAAAAAAACCACTAACTTTTTAAACAAAAAGTAAAAAAGACTCCCTACCAAACAAATAGAGATAAAATATCATCGTAACATACTTATATTTTATTCTTTCACTACTTAAGGCTTTGCTTCACTTCATATGACAAGTATGACCTGTTTCTTTGCTAGAATTATTGACAGGAATTTTAGATGTTGGGTCTCTTGGGACATTAGTAGTTGCAAATATCTTGTTTCTTGCTTAGAATCCTGGAATTCCAGCCAAATGAAAGGTCCCAAATGACTTTTGGAAACTCAAAAATTCCACCCTCTTTGCATTTTAGTCGAATTCATGGGTGCTCAAGTCTAAGGGCATGTTTGGCAAATAGAGAAGAATCCTCTATTTAGAGGATTCCCTCCATCTACTGGAATCAAGATATCCTCAAGGAGGATTACTGAGGAAAGTATCAGGTTTGGTAAAAAGAGAGGATTCTTACCATCCGTAAGATGTGTTATCCAATTGTTGCAATTTTTTGCAAATTTCTCAAAATCCATGGCAAATCAAGACCTTATATCTCACCCCTTAGCCATTGTTGTCCATCTAGATAATTTGAATGGTTCAGATCATTCAAAGGGGTCCCACATGAATAATAAATTAACATTTTATTATTTGGACTTTTTTACAAATATTTCAAAATTTAGAAAGGATCAACGGTTGAAATTTGAGCTCTTTGTGGCGTTTGGCCTTCCGGAAATGACTCATGGTTTGGATCATGATTTCGGAGATCACATGAACCAAAAAATTAGAAAAATCATTCCGCCCAAAAATCCCATTTTAACACTGTGAAATCAACGGTTGGAATTCTTTTTCCATTATGTCATGAGCTAAGATGAATTATGCAACCAAATTTGGGATCATAGCCGTTTTTTGTCTTCTAAGGACACCGAACGGTTTAGATTTTGCAAAAGGGGCCCACAAAACTTCAGATTTTGTGATCCAATGGTTTGGACATTTTTATCAATTATCTTAAAACCTAGAAGAAATAAATGGCCTATATTTGGACTTTTAAGCCGTTTTGGGGATTTTTTAGATGATGAACGGTTTGGATCTTGATTGTGAGACTCATAAAGATAAAAAAAATTAAAAAAAAAATGGGTGACCTTACTACACCCACCCAAAACACTATTGCAGCGCCTTTCCATCGTTCTATGCACTCGCAGAATTCAATAGGGAAGGGTTTGACTCATAAAATATTCGAATGAAGGGAACATGGAAAGCCTTGGCTCCACTTTCTGCAATCCACCAAATGTGGGCTTTCCAGTTTCCACATGAGCAAGGAAAAACGTACCCAAATCCGCGACGAACACTGTTGCCAAACGTGCCCTAAGGGAGCATCCATGAATTCCACTATGTTGTCTTAAGGGAGCATCTATGAATTCCACTATGTATGAGAATTTAGGAATTCCCCAGACAAGAATTCCAAGAATTCTAAGTAAAGAAACATGCTCGTTTAATTCCCAAACAGATTAGGCTTTCAATCTTAGGCCCCAAAAGGGCATTATGTTTTTATACTATCCTAAAATTACCAATAACAAATTATATAGATTAGCGTCAAGTCGATAATAATAAATAGGGGATTTAATGGGAAAAACCCTCCTACATAGGCATTCCTTTAATTTAGTCCCAATAAAAATGGGTAGACAGAATAGGCCCTAAATTTATATTTCTGTTTCTTTTTTTTGTCTTCTAGCGCTATAGTCGATATCGACCATCCCTGCATATCTACTAAAGACCGAAACCCCTTTATTCACCATTAATCTTCTTCATTTTTTCCCCATTTTTCCCTTTTCTATTTTCCATTGTCGTTGTCTACACCCCCTCATCCCCAATCAGTGTCGGTTGGAATTCAATGGGGACATTCTTTTCACAAATGAGTTAAAAGAAGCAAAATCTTGAAGTTTTCATATTCGAAGAAGAAGGTGATTGCTTTTAAAAACGGAAATTGGGTTCTATAAGAAGAGCTGCTATTTTGGAAGGGGTGTTGAGGAAGATGGGATTGGAATTGCGATATAGGGTTTTGGGGGGTGAATGGAAGTCGAAAAGAGGGGATTTTGTTCGGTTTGAATCGAAGAAAGGTAAAAGGTAAGGATTTTTACAGACATTACTTAGAAAGTTGGAATTTTGGGAGATGGGTTTTCATCTTTTGGGCTGTAGCTGAGTTTGGGCTATTAGTATTTTAAGCAGGCAGCGTTTTTCATGGATATAGTTATGGAGAATGAAAGGATCTTGTTTTCTTTCAGAGGCTCGTAGAGTTGCGTTTTTCACATTGCAAAGAGATGTAAGGAATCAAGTAGAAATAGGAATGGAATGCAAGTTTGGAGTCCTTAAACTGGATGATTTTTTAAAATAAAGCCCGAAAGAGAGAAAAGTAAGAAATTTGGAGAAGACCTAGAAGAAAAATATAGTGGAATCTTGTAAGAAATTTGGAGAAGTAATTAGCCACAAATATGTATTTGGGTAGTTTCCATGAAGGTGTTCGATGAAATGACAAAGAGAAAGGAGAATGAAGTTTCGCGCTTATTTCTCTTATTTTTCTCATGGGAAAGAAGTCTGTTGTTGTTGTGGGGTTTGTCCTTCCTTGATTTTGCTCACTAGGAGATATTGGAGGAGAGAAATTAGAGAAAATGGGTGGGGTTTTCATTTATTGATTTTTTTAATTTTCAAACATATTTCATGTGTATATATTTTGAAATGTAAGGTCAAGACACAATGAACTTGTAATGTTGTGAATGGTTTTCCCCTATCTGAGATGTTTGAAATGTGTTTGAGGTGTTTCAAATGTGTTTCAAATGTCCGAACTCTTAAGCTTTTGAAATGTCTGAGTGAAGGGTCGAAACCTTTCCCACCAAAACTCTCTACTATGACGTCCAATGATGAAATTGGTATTGGTTGAATCGGTGGAAGCATTTTTTGGAAAGGTGATGCAAGAGTCAATGTGAACTCCATTTTTGTTCGTGTTAATAGTTGATGTTAATGTAATTAAAGATGCAGCCATTCTGAACAGTGTACAGTCTACTGGAGCATTTTTTGGAAGGGGGAAGCAAGAGTCAATATGAACTCCTTTTTGGTTGGTGTTAATGTGATAAAAGATGCAACCGTTTTGGACAGTGTACAGTCTATTGAAGCATTTTTTTGGAAGGGGAATGCAAGAGTTAATGTGAACTCCTCTTTGGTTGGTGTTAGTATTTAGTGTTAATGTGATAGAAGATGTAGTCGTCTGGACATTGTAATCTCCACATGGAAGAGATTTTTTGGAATGGGGATGCACGTGTTAATGTCATCATGCCCATTTTTATTGGTGTTAATATTTGGTGTTAATGTGAATGATAGAAGATGTAGTCGTGATGGGCTTACACATATTGTTGAAGCATTTTTTGGAAGGGCACAAGTGTTAAACATACTTTTCCCTTTTGTAAGGATCACCCTTTTTTGGGATTATATGTTGTTGAGAACTTATCTATGATAATATAATGGTTGTTTGTACTGTTCCGTTAATGATTTTTTATTTTTTCCACTTTTATTATTGAAAATGATTAGCTAACCTCATCTAGAGCTACACTTAGTAAGTTATAGTATTATAACATAATCGATATCAACTATAACTGTGTTTTTTATGTTTCAGCTAAATAGCCGATATTGACTATGACTGTGTTTTTTATGTTTTAGCTAAATAGTCGATATCGACAATGACAATAGTTGACATCAACTATGACTGTGTTTTTTATGTTTCAGCTAAATAGTCGATATCGACAATGACAATAGTCGATATCAATTATGACTGTGTTTTTTATGTTTCAGTTAAATAGTCGATATCGACTATGACTGTGTTTTTTAGGCTTCAGCTAAATAGTCGATATCGACTATTAGTCATGTTAAACAAACTAGAGAATGATACATTCCATTGTACTAAACATTGTTCTGAATACATTGGTACATTCTATTCACACATTCAAGTAACAACCATACATTAACAAACCATTCAATTTCTAATAATGGTACATGAAGTTCCATAACATAAATCCAACTGCTCAAAACCATAGAAGTTCCACAACCACTGCCCACAAATTTCACAATTCCAATTACAAAGTAAAGAAAGTAAGTATCAATATTTGGCTTCTTCGTCTACTACCCAAAATACCTTCCCAAAACTTCTTCTAACTATCTAAGAAAATTACATCAAACTAGTAGGTTCAACAACTCAAGAAAATTCAAACTATTAGCATTCACTTGTCAACTTCTTTTGAATAACTCAATGACAATTCTGCTATGGAAGTAAGGGATGTCAGACTGTGTAAATGTGATAGAACGACAGTGAACACAATGCTCCGCGAATGCCACAGTGAAAACTCCGCAATCATTACAATTGTCTTGATGAAGAATGTCTTCCTTGAACAGGATAGTCCATAAAAATGGATTTGTCGATGAAAGATAGGACAATTTAGCGCAGACTTACACATATGCTTGGGTCGGCGATGAAAGCGATTGAACATCCTTCCCTCAAGATCTCAAAGTTATAATACATTAGATTGGTGTCCAGCCAAGTTCCCTCGTCCAATGCTTTATTTAAATCATTGCTGGATACCATGGTACAAATACTGGCTAGTTCATCATCTCTACATAAAAGAGATGTTTGTTAATAAAACACAATGCTACATATATTAATGAAGATGGGTACTACATGAAAGTAATGGGGAAAACATTAGTATAGAGTTTTGGTAGGGAAGGTTTCATCCGACTAATTTCGCAACGTCCACCAATTTAGCCACTACCAATTTCATCCTTGAACGTCATAGTTGAGAGTTTTGGTGAGGAAGGTTTCAGTCCTTCACTCAGACATTTTAAAAGCTCAAGAGTTCGGATATCTCAAACACATTTCAAATATCTCAAATAGGAGGAAACCAGTCACAACATTACAAGTTCATTGTCTCTTGACATAGCATTTAAAAATATATACTCATGCAATCTGTTTGAAAATTACAAAAATCAAGGAATGAAAACCCCACCCATGTTCTTTAATTCCTCTCCTCCAATATCTTATAGTGAGCAAAATCAAGGAATGACATTGACAGACCCCATACAGCAGCAGACTAATTTCCCATGAGAAAAATAAGAGAAAGGAGCGTGAAATTTCATTATCATTTCATCGAACACCTTCATGGAAACTACCCCAACATAGATTTGTGACTCATTGCTTCTCCAAATTTCTTACAAGTTTTTACTGTATTTCTCCTCTAGGTCTTTTCCAAATTTCTTGCTTCTCTCTCTCAAGGACTTTATTTTGAAAACCCTTCTAGCTTGATATGGATATAGTTAAATGATCGGTTTAAGGGCTCCGAACTTGCATTCCATTAATCTTTCCATTCGACTCCTTACATCTCTTTGCAATGGGAAAAACACATCTCCACGAGCCTCTGAAAGAAAACAAGAGCCTAAATATTAGTAGCCCAAACTCAGCGACAGCCTAAAAGATGAAAACCCATCTCCCAAAATCCCAACTTTCTAAATAATGTCTGTAAAAATCCTTACCTTTTACCCTTCTTCAATTCAAACCCAACAAAATCCCCTCCTTTTGACTTCCATTCACCCCCAATACCCCATGTTGCAATTCCAATCCCATCTTCCCCAACGTCCCTTCCAAAACAGCAGCTCTTATTCTGGAACTCAATCTCTATTTTCAAAAGCGATTATCTTCTTCTTCGAATCTGAAAACTTCAAGATTTGACTTCTTTTAACTCATTTGTGAAAAGAATGTCCCCATTGAATTCCAACCAACACTGATTAGGGATGAGGGGGTGTAGACAATGACAATGGAAAATAGAAAGGGAAAAGGGGGAGAAAAAGGAAGAAGACGAATGTTGAATAAATGGGTTTCAGTCTTTAGTAGATATACAGGGATGGTCGATATCGACTATAGCACTAAAAGACAAAAAAAGAAAGAGAAATGTACATTAGGGCCCATTCTGTCTGCCCATTTTTATTGGGGACAAATTAAAGAAATGCTCGTGTAGGAGGGTTTTTCCTGTTAAATCCCCTAATAAATTTTGATGATGCAAAAAGAATAAAAAAAAATGAATTTTCTTTTCGCCCCACTGTAGCCCTAGTAGGTAAGGGCCTAGACCGTGCAGGCCCAAGGGCTTTGGGCCTTTGGGCCATCCATAGCTCGGTCCCTCGACAGCTCTCCATCTCTGGTTTTTCCATTGGATGTTGACCCTCGTTGATTCCAAGTGGAAAAAAAACATCAGAACTGAAATTCCAGACGACACACACACACAGGACTCGCAAAGAAAGCCAAGGAGACATGGATTTGATTTATCTTCTCCAAACCCTAGTTCCTTCTTCTAGCTCTGTAAGCAGTGACTGATTCCATTCAAATCTCAAACAAATCACGTTCTTCTTCTTCAAAATCTGAATTCGTTTTACCCTCTCTTCTTCTTTGATGATTTACTCAGGTGGCTATTCTCTTCTCTTACTTCCTCTACTTAGCTATAGCTGTATCTTTGATTCCGGGAAAGATCGTACCAGGCGCACTCCTTTCCGACGGATCTCGACTCCACTACCGCTGCAATGGTCAGTTCTTCCAACCCATTTCTCTGTTCATGTTCTTGCATTGATTTTTTATTTTTTTTTATTCCCATTTGATTGATGCACTTTTCTTGTAAATGAAATGGGGCTGTTTTGGCCACTTTTGGGTATTTACAAGTACTGGGTGTTTTTGCCTAATACCTTTGTTTTTTTTTTTTGGGTAGAGAGGATTGGGGAATGATGTAGTGGAACAGTGCATGCCATTTTACATTCTGGGGTGATCTTGTTTTGGACGGTTGGATGTAGATTTGATGCAATGCAAAGGTTTAGTGTTGCTAAGAAAGCATCATGATTGGATATTCCCAGAACATCTGATCTGGAGTTTAGATTTTCTAAGAGGGAGACTCAGATTCCCAGAGCTCATCATTATAATCCCATCAGTCTCATCACTATAAACTATGACATTTTCCTTTCTTTAATCTCACATTTTACTATTTTTTTTTAAACTAGTTTAGAGATGATGTGGCGACCCAAACTGTAATTGGAGTGAATTTTCATTGATGATAGAACAAGGTAAGAGAGTCGTTTTTGAGCATTTTGGATTTCAAAGGTGAGCCTCACTGATGAATTTATAGGATGGTTTTAAAAATGGTGAAGTTTGAGTCCACTTGAACTTCATACCAACTAAGTCTAGTCAACCCCTCACTGATTCCTTTGAAGAAAGGGCAAAAAGTAATACACATATATACATATATACATTATATGGGGAATATTCATGTGCATCTCTCCCTCACCATAGGGTGAGGGGCACTTTCCCTTTTTGCACATAAAGACAAGGAAGTGTACCTCACCCTATGTACTTGAAAATTCACTTTTGTACTTGAAAATCCCCATTTATGGAAGTGTCCCTCACCCTATGGTAAGGGATAGATGCACATGAATGTTCCCCTACATATATATATATATATATTCAATTTCATTTTGTGACAAGATGTGGGAGGTTTACTGGTCCCTTTGCACCGATATTGGAAGGTCACAGCTACACTTTTTTAAAAAAAACTTTGGCATTAAAAGATTGGAGGTAAGCATTCATTCAATTCAGTAAAAAACAAATGTGGCCACTTATTTCTACTTAAATTTATTCTTAATATACACTTGTCTTACAATCTTAGAATTATAGGACAAGGACACCATTTTCTATTTTTTAAAGATTTAATTCATTTTTTCTTACAAATTAAAAAAAAAATTATTTCTTACAACTATATTAAGAGTTTTTTTGGCTTTCAAGGTGCATCAATCCCATACAACGCAGCTGACTTGACTTGATACAACTCAAGGTGGATCGAGTCCCCTCAAGTCTGAGTTTTTAAACCTTGTTTTATAGTGATGTGCTCAGAAAATCTGAGATTCTGAGTCCCGCCCTTAGAAAATCTGTCAATTCTGAACATATCCTCTAGTTTGAATGTTCTTGATTCGAAGGCTATGATCATCTCACCAATGTGCTTTTTGGCCATTCGTGATTGGAAGTGGACCTTTATTGTCAAACTATCCACCTTTCTTTCAATTTTATAGGCCCCTTATAAGATGGTTGTCATAATCAAATCAAGGTGATGTTGTAGCTGTACACTGGATATGGAATGATCATGACTATTCGAGTTGGGATCTTTGGTCAAAATGTTAGGATAAGTTGGTTGTTGGTCTCTCTAGTTTGCTGGCACTTGATTTGTTCTCTATTATCATACTGCGACTTCACTTTTCCATACCAGATACAATCCTAAGTGGACCTTTGCGATCCAACCATTGATGTTGGTGTCTATTTTATGGGCTCCTTGTAAGATGGTTTTGATCATCAAGCCAATGTGATATTTGAGCCATTTATAAACCACAGAATGGCACCAAAAAAAAAAAAAAAAAAATGATATGACCTTCCTATCCAATCATATGTGTAATAAAAAAAAAAGTGAAATGGGCCATAAAACATTTAATACAGTGATTAGACTTGAGTCTATGTCAAAAAAATAGAAATAAAAAAAATCTCACATAATTATTTTGTATGTGTTTGTACAGATACCTGTTTTACATACACTTTTATCTTATTGAATCCCAAGTTTGGTGATGACCGTTGGATCGTGTCATGATTAATTCATAAACTCGCACACACATAGATATATGTATATATAGTTATAGAGAGAGAGAGAGAGAGAGAGAGAGAGAGAGAGAGAGAGAGAGAGAGAGAGAGAGAGAGAGAGAGAGAGAGAGAGAGAGAGAGAGAGAGAGAGAGAGAGAGAGTCTCATTTTGGAAATAAATACCACTCCTGTTGAATGGTAATGACCCATAACTTAAGATGCTCAAAGTACAACAGTTCTATAAATGCAGATGTTTCGTGTACTTGTTCTATTTCCAAATCTGCAATTGAGAAAAGTGAAGAGAAATTTTAAGAGTTCTTGACTTCTTGTACCCATTCAAAAAACCATGCTCATAATTATCCATTGCCGTTTTGTCTCTAGCATGGCCACTTGATGAAACGTGGAGGGGAGTGGGTAAAAGGACAGCTAGGGGAAGCATTTGTCATTGGGCTTGTAGGTACTTTAGCTGATATTTCTATAATTGATTTAATAGGCATTTTCTTTTAAGGTTGCTGAAAGGTTCCCTTTTAAGGGTATGCTGGGGATAATATTCAGTGGAGACTGGGCGGAGCCCCTAGCTCAGGAGATTAGAGCATGTCCTACGAATTACAACTATGAATTACAACTATAGGGTTTTGAAGTTAAACCCCTCACACACAATTGACCACAAGGGAAGGACCTTCTGTTTACTTTTTGTGAGTTCTAGCTTTATCTTATGGACTAGAAAAAGCAATGTCTTACCCTGAAATGTAATGAATCATTTGGATCTTCTTACCTCTCTCCCTCTAGTTCAAGAGCCACTGATTCTTCACATGTTTACTATCCAGTCCTGCTCTGCCGATTATTGTAGGGATGTCCCCATTTGGACTATCAGTTGGATTGGGATCAAGTTGGGGATAGTGAAAATATTCCTCGAGCATTGAGTTTTGCGGGGTGTGCGTGCGTGCATGTTTTGAGTGGGTTTTAACTGATCTTGATCATATGCAAGCCACAAACTATCTGAAGGTGGACTCTTACAGAGCCCTAAGCCAAAATCTCATACTATCTGAAAACACTGATAAATTAAACTGCTGTTTCTACGGTCAAAAGAGCCCGTGCTGCAGGTTTAGTCATGTTTCCACAAAAAGAAAAAGAATCTGCTATCAGAGAATATCTATTGTTGGTATTTTATCATTTATTAAGAAAGAAATTATACTGAATTGATTTAAAAAGAAGAGAGAGCAATGGTATATTGCAAAGACTTCACACTATATCTTTTCTCCCTTGTTTCTAAGTTTATGCGTTGCTATTTACTAGTTCAGTGGTTTTTTTATTTCAACTCCTCTTTACTAATTTGGCGATTATTATTTAACTCCTCTCTTCTTTGCCAGGTCTGGTATCCCTTCTTCTCCTTATTGCACTTCTTGGATTTGGTGTCAGCACAAAGCTTATATCACCTACAGTAAGTCTCTGTACACATTATACTTTCTTCACACTTGATTTAGAATGATTTAACATTGATTTTTGCCTTAAATCTTTTTAGGGCACCCTTTGATCGCTTGCTAGTATTGGTTTGTGATTTAGGGCACCCTTTGATATCTTGCTAGCATTGGTATGTGGAAGGTGTGATGCAATGAATGCATCTGATGTCTCTATGTGGAGATGTTTTAGACTTTGATTTCATAGTACTGGAATTATGGCAAAAAAATGGAAGGTCATTCTATATGGTAAGGTTGCCTTCCATGCACAAGAAAACCACATAGGAAAATAGGTTCTGTTGAGGATGGCAGGGTCTGTTGGAATGTTATTTTAGGAACAATAGAGAACTAGAGGAAATATGTTAAACTTTTCTGTTTCACTGTAAATATTTCCGTTTCTCTCCAGAAGAAAAGGGGGAACTAGGGAGGTAGTTTATTGATCATGAAATAGATGGGCCCATAGGTAAAAAGATTGAGAGATCGGTGGATTCTTTATTGCATGTTGGAATGGGTCAACCATGCAATGGTGGTGAATGAGGTACGTGTGGAGTCCATTCAGAAGGAATTTATGGAAAACCTTTTTTACTATCCAGCTCCAGGAGAACCTTTGTAACATTAGCTTCCTAAGAACTTGAATATGTCACCCACCATTCATAATAAAAAAAAAAGGGAATTTGAATATGTCAGGCACCAAAGCCACTTGGAGCCTGAGGGGCTAGGTGCAATGTGAGTTGCATGCCTTATTCTTCTAGGCATATGTTTAAGAGAAAGGAGAATATAGCCTAAGCAATTCATATAGGAGTCCATTTAGAAGGAATTTATGGAAATCCTTTTCTACTATTCAGCTCCAAGACAACCTTTTTAACATTAGCTTCATAAGAACTTGAATATGTCACCGTTAAAAAAAGGAATTTGAAATTTGAATATGTCAGGCACCATGGCCACTTGGAGCCTCAGGTGCTAGGTGCAATGTTAGTTGCATTTGCATGCCTTATTCTTCTAGGCATATCTTGGCTTGGTCGAGCGGACTCAAATCAGAGGTGACTGACGTGGCGACCTAGACAGAGTTCTAAAACCATGGTCATTAGCTATTATATATGAAAGGGATAGACTTTGATTTCGAAATTGACCTCCAATTGCTCAATTCTGTCTCAATTATGATTTTAATTTACCCAATTTTGACTTGTGAAAGAGAGATTTTAAGGATTTTAGGTTGTTGGATATCTTTGTGGGCCCATTGATTTCAATTTTGACCAATATAAAGAGGCCAATCTAAATGAACTTTTCTTCAAAGAGGTCGATCTAACGGTCTCTTTCGAATAAACGAGATGGAGAAAGAAAATCTTTTTGGTATTGGATTTTCATGGATTTCTGGATTTTCATGGAATTCTTTTTAGTTTGCTCTCTCAGATTGTAACTGATTCTGTTAAACTCTTCTTCTCGCGTTCTCTCTCTGAAATTTGCATTTGATTATAAACAAATTGAAGTGCTCTCATTTTGAAATTAATCAATTATATATATATTTATTTTACAGGAATTGGTTGTGATTTCAATTCTTATCATCTCAATATAATTAAATCTTTTTTATTTTAATGTTTTATATTTAATAATGTGACTATATTTTGCCTAATGCTTTAAAATATTATGATTATATTGCTCTTGCTTATTTTTACAAATCTTTATATTATGATTATATTGGCCATTGCAAGCACGGTAATATTTTGCACACTTGTTTTTTTCTTAATATCATTTAATGGTTTCCAAAAAAACTTCCTTATAATTGATTAAGGCCATCAATGTACTTAAGTTTGGCTCAAATCTATTGAAGCTTGATGCTAAAAATTTTGGACCATTTTGCTATATAATTTATATAAATGATATATTTTAAAAAAAAAATTTTAAATGTTTAATATTATGAATTATATTGCCTGTGCTAACCTGGGCGCATTTTGCTAGTTTTCCATTTATACGAAACAAAAAATCTAGAATTTGTCTAAACAATTAGCGAATTTCCAGAGTCTGATCTCTTAGGTGATGTGATGGATTTTGGAAATCATACTTTTGAAAAACAGTGCTTGTAAAGAAATTACTATACTTTCATAGATCTTTAATGCACCTCCACTTCAATGTCACCTGTCCTTTGATTGCCAAAAATACTGCCTTAGATTTGAGCTAGTGATCCAGGACAGACCCATGACCCCATGGGTCGACCAGTTCTTTGGACCCAGTCCAGCCCAATCCATTGTTAAACAAGCTAGCTCGTGCAATACCACTGATTGTTCTATCATTTCTATTCCCCACAATCTCCCTGTGAGCCAAAACTCTTCCCTGATCTGTTTTTGTAAGTCCTCAATGCTATGACCACACCTCTAGAATAGAACCCAATTATGGGGACACAGACAGAAAAGGGTCAGAATTTAGGGACTCTTAATAGAACCCAACTTCTTCTATGATCAACAATGGAAGCCTTCTCAATTATTGTACTTTGAACTGTCTAATTGTCATGGTCTTTCAAAAAATGCCTTGATTTTTTTAGTTTAATAGCAATGGTATCAAAGGCAGTTTGAGGCCTTCTGGGTTCTGTAACCTTGGTACTTGAGGTTGGGAAATAAGCTGCCAGTTTTTGAAGTATTTCTTTGGCTTCTTAATAGATTTGAGTGACTTAAAGGCAAGTTATTAATATATTTAGTCTTACATTTCCATGAGCTTCGAAACCTTGGGTCTGAAGTTAAAAAAATCTTTGAAGATGCTTGCCTCTGAAGGACAGAGGAAGAGATGTCTTGCAGGAGCTGTATGTTGTTTAACCCACTTTTTATATCAGAATTTCAAGTTTTTGAAAGCTCATGTGAGAATTTGTGGCATATTTGTGTATGTTATTCTTTATCCCGGAGATGTTATAGGAAAATACATTGTGACAATGCTGGGAAACATTTTTGTTTTTCCCCACATAAAATTTTCAATATGGAAAAGAATGCAATGGATTTCTTGTGAAATTTCGAAAGAAATCAAGACTTGGAACAGACCCTTTGAGAAGTGTACCAATGCGTTGGGCCACCCAACTAGATATCAATTCTATTCGACTTTGGCTTTATATTGAAACTTTCCGGTCTGCCGGATAGGTTGTGATTGAAAAACTGAAAAATAAATAAATTACAGAATACCTAAATTGAAAATAAAAGTAGAAATTTGGCTGGGGCCACAGACTCCCTAAGTGAAATTTGGTTAGGGCCCTATTTCCCATTAGATTGAAATTTGCCTATGGCTTATATATGAGTGAGATATATATTTTAGATGGATTAGATGTTTAATAGATGATCCCACTGCTGATTTTCAGTGGGCCCTACTTGAGTGAAATATGGCTAGGGCCTGTACAAGTGTCGGTTGCACATTTTACATTTTTAAACAACTCGGATTTTCAATGCGGTGGGCCTTGCTGTGCGTTCCGATCCTTCAATGCTGGAATTCTTTAAGGCAGTTACTGAAAGGATCCAGACTCTATTTGTGAAAGCCCTTTCGTCCCTTTTATCCAGAGCTTCTGTTTGTGTGTGGGGTGGGTGGGTGGGGGGGTGGGTGGGTGTGTGTGTGTGTGTGTGTGTGTGTGTGTGAGAGAGAGAGAGAGAGAGAGAGAGAGAGAGAGAGAGAGAAAAGGTACCTGCTGCTGCTATTAGAATGCCGTGGACCCGTGCAGGCGCCAGCTGCTGCCGCTGGAGCCTGGAGGTGCGGTGGCTCCTTTTTTTCTTCTTCAGTCGATTGTGAGAAAAAGAAGCCCTAAAAAGGGTTTTCTCCTATACTTGAGACCAACTCAAATATGTGGAGAAAATCTCATTTACAGGGGTAATTGAGGAAGAAATTAAAAGAAAAAAAAATCAAGAACAAGATGCATCAAGTTTCCCCACATTTCGGTTCTCTTTCTGCATGATTTGCAGGAATATTTTGAATTTTAATTTTCTGGTGCATGTTCGCATCATTTGATGATTTTTTTTTTTGGGTGCCTCTAGTACTGTTTTGGCTGAGCAAGGCTTAGGTAGACCAAGGAATTGTGTTGTTTAAGTAAGCCAAAGCAAGAAAATGAATGATAATTTGGAAACCTTACCTGTGCAGAATGCACATACACCATCTAAATAACAATAGTTGATTCCTTTTCATCATTGTTCCTCTTTGTTTCTGTGCCAGGTATCTTCGGTACTATATATTGTTGGTCAAAAGTCTCGGGATCACGGTTCTTCTTTAAAGCCACATGTTACGGGAAATTTTATCCATGACTGGTACTTCTTTTGAAGTCCTCTATCTGTTTCAATTATGTCTATAATTTAAATTCTCAATTGTGTAAGTAAGAATATTTTGGCATATGAAGTTGGAGTTGGAATGAGGAAACTGCACTATTGTGAGTGACTGTGATTAGATCCCAATATTTTTTTCATAGCTATACTACAGTGCATTGATTTAAGATTGTAAGGTTTAATTGTCATTACAGTGATTCTATAAATTATTTTCTTTGTCTTTGCCTATATTATCTGTGAATTTAATGATCTTTGAAGTTTTCCTTATGACCTTAAGGTCAGTCTACATGTTTTTCAAAGCTATAGTACAGTGAATGATTTAAGCTTGTCTGTTTTAATTTCATTTGACTGATTAAAGAAAATAATATTTTCTTTTTGTCTGTGCAATCTGTGGTATTTAATGATCTGGTTTGATAGAAGGATATGGGTTCGAACAAGTTGTATACATATTGGTGATCTTTTTATAGTTTTTTTATCCAGATCTGAGTGCTCGAAAGAACCAGAGGGGTTGATTGGGTCATTTGGGGAGGTGACTCCAGATCCATAGGGCCCCACATGTGTCAAACTTCATAAAGGAATTTTTGCACATTCTTCAAGAAATCCTTTGGTTGAGTATCTTAAATTCACTGTTTAGGAAGTCCAGTTTTTTAGGCTTCTGGCATATTGCATGCAATCAATCAGTAAGGCAAGCAATCTTTCATAATGTTAGGTTTAAATGTGGTAATGTTCTTGTATCCATTTGTGGACGAACCTTTGGTGTGGTGAGATGAGAGAAGCAGGTGCTTTTCCAAATTTGTACTCTGTTTCTACTTATGGGAATTCTTGATTTCTGAGTTATAGAGGATGCGTGATACAACTGTTTGGAATCCCATCTTTCACCAAAACCCAGGATGAGGAGGTAGATGATTTGGTGGAGCTCATGGGCCATTTGCATTAGTTGTTTATCCCAAGTAATGAAGAAGAATCTTGTGTTGAGTGGCCTGATGCCAATGGAGGATTATCACTTAGAGCTTTCATAGTCAGTTGTGAGTTAGAAGAGAGGAGTATAAATGGGTTTCTTTTATTCATAAAAGGAACCTCTAACCATCTTAGCTTTTACATGGGCAACAGCTTAAGATAAGATTTTGATTATTAACTTGGAAATGCTGAGGATGTTCGTCATCTGTTTATTCATTGCTGGAGGATTTCTTTGGTGATTCTGTTTTGGATTTGTGGACCAGTTGGGTGGCTTCTTGTATATAGTCTTTTATACCGTGCATGGACCTTCAGAGAGGGAGGGAGTCCTAAGTCAGTCAAGAATTCTGAGTTAAATTCTATCTTCCAAGCAAAAGTCAGGCCAAGTATTTTAAGTAGGATATTTTATCCTAAAATTTGCAGCAAGTCCTTTTCATGGATGTTGATTAGTTTTATGAAGGACAATCCCATCTTCGATCCTTTGGTCCATTTGGAAAGAAAGCAACAAGAGATTTTCAACTCTACGGAAATGTTGGTGGTTGGCAAATGGGCTTTAGTGGGGAAGGAGTCTGAGAAATCAAGTTGGACGGCATTCTTTACAAATAGGAGGTCTGCATGGGATGTGGGCAAACAAAGAAGATGAAATGGAGCTTTGGTCCCCTCCTCTGAGTAGTGCTTTGAAGTTTAATGTCAATGGTACAACTAGAGGAAAGCCAGGGCTTGCAAGAATTCGAGGTGTTCTTCGTAATGTGAAGTGGGAGGTGTTGCCTATGTTTTCCTTGCCCATTGCTGTGAAGGAGCATAAGGAAGCCAAGGTTCTGGGCATTTTATAAGTGCTAGTAATCTTTTTGCAGTCTCTCTGGCAGGGTGGCAGTAGATAGCATTGTATGGACTCAATCCATCAGATGATGTAATAAATTGATTAATTTCTTTATTTATCAATGATATCATGCTTTCCTTTCATGAGATGAATGGTGTTTTTATTACTTAATGCACATGACCAATACATATGACATAATGGTTCATGAGATGAACTGGGTCCCATTAGTATATTAGATGTGATATATGTGTATGGATGAGATCTACACACGGGAGACGTGTCACAAATCTTATACTTAAATATCTTCACAACCGGTGATGAGACTGGGCATCTCATCTGATAAGGTTACAGCACTTTGATCACTATGAGATAGTGTGATTTGTCTCGATCATCAGAATGTAAGATTCTGGATCATGGTGCTGGTACATTGGATGTATTGAAGGACCATGAGAAGCACCTTATGGAATACTGTCTCAAGTTTAAACTTTGCTCTCATAATTCCCTAGCAATATGCTCTCAATCCTGAGACATTGATGAACTCAAGTTTCTATCTATTCATTTGCTTTGAGTCACCAATGAGTGAAGCCAACTGTAGGTCAACACCTCGATGTCTTGGGTTGGTGGTAGTAGGACTGTGGGAACATTCAATGGTCAAGATGGAATCTATCTATATTATCCCCTTGTGCCAATTAATGGATTTGTTATTAGTAAATGCGCACCCATCTCAATTAAGAGTTAATTGGATGGTACTGATGATCACTATGATTAATTGGGGCCCAAGGATAATAAGATGTGGATTTAAATTGGTGGGACAGTTTTAGTCCAATTAATTCATGGATATTGATAGAGGGGCCTACTTGTGGCAATCGGGAAGTTTAGGGTCTTCTTTGTAATTTATTCTTAAGACTGAAGTGCAATTGCATTTATATAGTGGTGTTATTTGTAATTAACTGTGGGGCCGGATTGCACATGAGATGTGGGGTCGCGATGTCCCAGTTGGAGCCAGCTTTCTATGGAATCCCTAGTGGTCCCCATGCTAGCCCAAGTTATTGGAAATATACTAATCCTACTTGAACTCTAACATGAAGGAATTAGAAAGCTACTATTTCTATTTGAAGTGAGACTTCTAATAGTGGTAATAGTAGGGTTACTAATTATTATGGAAGTGAGACTTCTATAGCAATTAGAAAGGAGAAAGTTGCTGATTATTATGGAAGTAGGACTTCTAGTTAATTAGTAATAAGAGGAGTTGCTTAAAAGCTATAAAAAGGAGAGCAAGGGGCTGGGACGTCCACTCTCTCTTGGAATTCACTCCTAGCCCCCTTTTGTGCAAGAGTTGCACATCTCTCATACTTTTCTAGTTCTCTTCTAGTTCCTTGAGTTTCTTGAAGGGTTTTCTCTTGAAGTTTCCACCAGTCTTCTTGAGAAAAGAGATCTGATACGGGTCATAGCGTGGAAGACTAAGAGGTCTAGGAGATCCGAAGTTGCTTACAAAAGAAAGAGTTTCTTCAACTAGCAAGTTGTCTTCTCCATTAGAATACTACCGGGCTCCAAAGGTATAATTTGCTTCTTTATTAGTTGTGGATTATTTTGTTGCATGGTGTTGCTTGTTTTTGTTGCTGTACAAGATTGATGAGACGGAGGGATTGCATCCTGGATGTGGTTTACGGCCTTATGGTTACTTGATCCCTGAGTCAAGTGGGTCAAAAGTTTTGAAAATCTGTCCACGAGGCCCACCTATTTCCAACAGATAACAAATCTTCTCATGCTAGTTCTTAGGTCCCATGTTCGTCCAACATGGGAATACCAGTTCATTTTTAATGAGATCAAAGTTTTATCTTCTCTTCAAGTAACTTTTTCCGCTTGAAGGGAAGCCAATAGAGTAACGAATTTTATAGCTAAACAAGGGGTTCAGAGCATAGATCATTTTCATGGTTTCTTTATTTTCTTGCTAATTCCCGTTGATGATTTGCAGTGTAGCTCTCGTCCACCACTATTTCTGTTTTTATCATCTGTTTTTTTTTTCCTATTGGTAACAATGAATTCATTGAAAAGAGATCATACAAGGCACCAATCAAAAGAAAGGGCCACAAAGGTAGAAGAGCCTTATACCGGAAAAACAAGAGAAACAAAAATCACACATGAAAAACAACAAAAGGCGAAGTTCTGTCCACCCCTTGTTTGGCCAATGAGTCTGCTAGACGGCTAGAGCACTGACCAATCTCCCAACATGCCTACACACAACTTAAAGAAACAAAACCAATGCCTTGATCTCATTAAAGAAGAAATGAAACCTTCAAGGGATCGAAGAAGAAGAAGAAACCCATGATATAGCATTCGTCGAATCACTCTCCACCACAAGATTTCCATGAAAGTTAGACCTAAAAAGGTTCTTCTAAAATGGCCAAGACTCCCACCTCACTATACTCCTTAATACCAATATTCTTAAAGAACATATCCAAAACAACCCCCATCGTTATTGCGAAGAAGCCCCCAATTCCGGCCAGGCCAGGTTTACCGCTAGCTGCATCATCCACATTAAACTTAAAGACACCAATAGATGGAGGCAACCATCTCGCTACCTTCTTAGACTTGCAAGACCCCCAAGACATAAAAGCTTCCCAATTGTACAAAATACCTTCCATGCTAGAACTAATAAAATAATAATAAATAATAAAAAACATGTTTGACCGAGGCCCTCACTTCCTGATCTGATCCCTCAATTTTTCCTTTTCGGCTTTCTGAATAAAATGTTGGTTGTTCTCCATCAAAGAAAAAAATGAACTGATTAGCCATTAGCATTTGGTGGTTACTGATTTTTTCAAACATATAGATGTTTACAATTTTTTGCTCAATTCATACATTTGGATGTTGGTTATCTTTACTGGATAGCGTATTGACAATTTTGTGATTTTTAAATTACTTATTCAATGGAATTATGTTGAAATTTATATCCTTATTTGTTGTTCAATAGGTGGTATGGGATACAGTTGAATCCTCAGTTTATGGGAGTCGACCTCAAGTATGCAAACTGCTCTTTAGATTTTTTATTTTTTATTTATTTTTGGTATCATCCTCATATGTTAGAATGGGCTAGACTCCAGTGCGTACAATGCACTTGTCGCATACATGGAGCCTTTCCAGATCATTTGAATTATGGGTCCCACCGTACATGGAATGATCTTGAATATCAGACGAACTCTAAACCTTGGGTTTTACACACACACATATATAGGTGACCATAGTTAGGAGAGGTTGATTGCAGAAATTTTAGGATTATGCTATCCATCCACGATGAGTTCCACCATTTGAGAAGTTTGGATTGGCATGTATGTATTCGACATGTAATGTTGAATTGCCATAAAGTTTGGATTGGTTCGAAATTGTGCTACCACACTAGGGCCACAGGGGATATACCCGTCTCCCCCGGGCCTGTAGGGATCAGTTCAGCCCAAATGGCTGGGACACCCTCCGTTATTAAAAAAAAAAAAGAAATGTTGAAATGCCATAAAGTTTTGTTTGTGCAGTATGAACTTTACATGTCTTACCACATTAGAATTTCTAACTTGCACTCATGACTAAATTATAATGAACCTTATTTATCATTTGTTTCAATTATTTCTGAAGCACAATGTCTTCCAATATCAATCAAGAAAATCTTCTGAAATAGAATATTTCTGAAACTTATAGCTCAACCTATAATTAATCTATCATTTCTCTTACGAACCATTTGATGTCAAACGTAGACCCTTTCTTGTCCTGCTATTTTTAGCATGATATACTCTACAAAAATAAAAAATAAAAAAAATCGCTTTGTTTTCAAATATCCTTTTCGCAGGTTTGGCCATGAAGAAACCGCATTCTCATTTGCTGTTTTTAGGCTCATTTTCTTACTGTTTTGCTATTCTTGTTCTCCTGTAGCATTTTAAGATGTTGATTGCTGGCTTGAACCACAACCTTATTTCTTGATCTGAACTGATGTTTTCAGATCCATATGCAGTAAACTGGCTTGATTGGGTTTTCCTTGCACTTAACTGTTTATAAAGTTTTTAACATTACCTTAACAATATACTGATAAGGTGTAAAGCTTAATGCAAAGCTCTCTTCTTTTTGTGTCTGGTGAGCATGCTTCTTCTTACAGTAAAATTGGTTGTTTATTTCTCCCTCTGCAGATTTTTCTTTGTGAGAGCTGGAATGATGGGCTGGCTACTTCTCAATCTTTCAATTTTAGCCAGAAGCTTCCAAAATGGCAACATGAGCCAGTCAATGGTCCTTTATCAGCTCTTTGCAGTGGTACTGTGAATGTTCCAGTGTTAACTGTTTTTTTTTTTTTTTTAAATTCTAAAGAAGAATGTTTTACCTAGGTTACTGAAGTTTCTTTATATTCATATTGTCTTCAGTTGTACATTCTGGATTACTTCTTTTATGAGGAATACATGACCTCCACGTAAGTTTTCGTCCATTTTTTTTGGTAATGGAACAGTTTTATTTGAAGTAAAGAAGCATATTAGATACAATAGCTTAACAATGGGGAGCTTAGAAACTTCCAAGCATCGTCTTATTCACGACTACTCTAGTTAATGATCAGTTACTCATCAACAACTTAAAACATGATAAAAAAAAAGGATTTGCAAGTTTTTTTTTTTTTTTTTAATTAAATACTCACACACTCACATACATATGATACCCAAGTCCCTAACCAACAGAGCTACAACCAATCCCCGATTGTTTTGTGGAAAGGGCGATGCCTCACCACTGAACTATTGGTGGATTGGCAAAAGTCATACGAGTTGGAGATCAAAATCCTGTGTTCTTTTATTACTGCTTTCTCCCTGATTAATATTTTTAAAAATTTTCAGTTCGTTGCATGATGATTAATGAAAGCTGGTTGTGCTCATGTTTATAGAACTCATGGAGCTCTCAAAAGTCAAAACTCAATCAAGTCATCTCAACTCAAAGACTTTGATTTTAGTTTGTCTTTGTCAACTCAAAACTTGTTGCACTGGCCATAAATTAACTCGGAAGACATTTCACCAGATGTGACCAGCTTTTTTTCTTCTTCTTGTTCTTAGATTCCTTATGAAGAGCAAAAGAAAGGGGAATTAAATTTTTTTTTTAAGGAGTAGAACTGTGTTTCTGATGATGTGCATCTTATGGTAATGTTTCTTTCATAATCATCCCATTGAAGCCTTATCCCATGTATCTAGGATTGGCATTGTAAGCTTTGCTTTCCCTCTGACTGACTTGAAAAACATTGTTACTGGGGTTCTGAAATATTTATAAAAAATTACAATTTACTTTTGACTAAATTTCTTTATGGACAATACTTTTTAATCAATTTTTTTACAACTAACTTGAGTATTTTATTTTAAAAAGGCAAAAATGTCTATGAGCTACTAGAGTTTTTTTTTTTTTTTTTTCCCTTCACAAACCAAGTTTTTATTTGCATGATTGATCGAGTTTTGATTTTTACTTTTTTTTTTGCTAGCAGTTTTGATTTTTACTTGGCTCATTATGTGGAAATATGGTTTGAGTCAAGTTTTAAACTATGTTGCTTCTGTTGGTTAATCCACCATGAAATTTGAACTGGAATTTAGTTGGGATTCTCCTTTTGAAAATGTCTTATCATTTATCCTGGATAGGTTTTTATTGCAATTTCATTATAACCAAGTACACTTTTAATCTTGGTGTTTTTTCGATGGGCAGTATGTATACTCAGCATGTGGCTTTCTTCAGTATTTTTGTTGATAATCTCTTCAGTGGGATGCATTTTCATTGAATATATTTAATTGAACCATCTATATTTTGTTGCTTTCAGTCACACTGACTGATCGTTTGTGGAAATCTTTGTAGGTGGGACATCATTGCGGAGAGGTTGGGATTCATGTTAGTCTTTGGAGATTTAGTCTGGATTCCTTTCACTTTTAGCATACAGGCATGTTGAATCACTTCAAGCAGATAGTCAAATAATATTGGGTTGTGTCTCTTTGGTCTTTCATTAAAGAAACATGGCTCCAGATATTTTCTTATGTCTTTCTTGAAATTTCTGATGAAGCACCCTCATAAGCCCATATTTGATGCATGAACAGAGAACTTCTTCGCCACCGCCGCCCCCACCACCCACCCCCACACCCACACCACCCCACACACCACCCCCCCCCCCCACCCCCCAACCCTTTTTTGTGATTTCTTCTTTAGTAAGGTGTTACTATAAATATGATGTTTTTCTTAACCCTCAACTCAGTACATTTGCAATGATAGGTTGCATAATGCTCGAATTCAAGTATCCAAGATAATATTCAGGTGGCACCAGCTGAATGTTAATCGTAACCTTAGATTTCCATCTGTTGATGATATATGTTGGAACCATTTTGCTTTACCATTTTGAATATCTTCTCACCTCCAGTCATTGATGCTTCTTGTTGATAGGGGTGCACCCCTCATCTTTGGTATTACTGATGATCTCCAATCTTGGTAAATAGCAAACAGTTTTAGACGGGGTTTGTGATTGGTATACTTACATGTTTCCATTGGCAAACTCTTTAACAAATTTCAAGGAGGTGCTGCGTCATGTGTGGAAGTTATCTGCTACTAAGAGAAGTAATTTTTGTCTTTATGTTCAGTCACATAACAACTTTGTTGAACACTTAAGATACTTCTACATACTGCATCTTTGGTTTTGAAATGCCCAAATTTTCACCTCCATAGTTTTTTTTAATATCTGATATCCTGAGAATCGCATCATTAATTCTAGAAATGGTCACTTTCTTCCATGTATTGTCTATAATTATTTATCAGTTCTCAGACGATTGAAAGTTTTAAATTGGTCCAGGGATGGTGGCTTTTGAGGAACGACGTGGAGCTAACAAAAGCAGGAATTATTGCAAATTGTTTAGTTTTCCTTATTGGGTATTTTTTTTTTTCCAATTTCTTGTTTACCAGTTGTGATTTGCATATATCTCGAGAGAACTTTCCTGAATGAATATAATTTACATTTACTTATAAGGTGATTGTCTAATCTAAATCTTTATGATAAACATAGTGATAGTTGTCAAAAGGCAAACCTATTATGTACCAAGTGAAACAGCTCAAGAAATCATAAAAGATTTGGAGAAGTTGTGTTTTATTAATGATCCCAACAACCCTGAAGGGTAGCTCAGTTGGCCTAGGACCACGGTTTGCTCCCAGAGGTTGAGGGTTCGAAACTGCACTACCACATTGGAGCCACAAGGGATTAGGGATTAGTCCGGCCCAAAGGGCTAGGACACTCTCTGTTATCAATTTTTTTTTATTAATGATCCCAACCACCATATTTATAATTAATGCATACATACAAAAGAGGAATACAAGGAGGTTTGACCAACTTTATGAAGCTAAGAAAGTGTATGATACATTGACTATAAAACAATGGTGCACCTCTAGAATTGTGGTCCAATGAGAACCGTGCAAAAGTAAGTGTCTCCACACCACGCAATTCAATGCTTGGAATGCATGTTTATAAGTTTTCTGGTCTGAATTCTGGCCTCTTCCGGCCTGAACGGCCAAAACAACCCTGTTGCGGCTGGAACCAAATGGGTTTGTTTGGGACGTTTTCTTTTCCACATTGTAACCCTCAAGAAGCAAGCCCTCATTTTCCAATCCCTTTCTCACTTTAAGCTTTTGAGCCTGTTTGTTTGCTTAGAATACACAGAAATTGAATACATACGGATTAATGGTCAAAAGAGCTCTACCAAAGAATTATTGAAAAGGTGAGAGGTGAGGATATGAAGTGGGGGTGAAGGTACAAGGTAGTGATGTAGATGGGACCTTGACTTTCCTAGGATATCAAATTTTGAATTACTAGGGTGATGATTGGGTATTCATTTCCCATCTTCCCTTGATACAATTTCTATTAAAAAGGAGATATTTAATGGTCATCTTTGGATATACACCTTTGTTTCTTCATTTTTAACCACTTACAGTAAAACAAAAAATTAGAATTCCTAGGAATTCAATTAAATAAAAAAAAAGGCCTTTATGTTTACTTTTGTTGGTCTTCCCAATTTGCATTCAAATATGCTTGTTTCCTTGACTGCTTATTGCTTAAGCCTTGATTGCTCTGTATTATGGATGTATGACTATTGCCTTGGCATAGTTGATGTAGAAAGGTAGATATGGCCATTTGTTTAGTGTAGTAATGTTAAATTTGTAAATATGAATTTTCATTGTCATTTTGGAGTTCAGCATTTTTTTCCATTTTTCTCTTTTCAGATATTTTTATAATATAATTTTTTGTCCCTGTTGTATCTTTGTGAGACGAAACTCTGAAACTGCGAGAACATTCCGTTTCAGCCATGAAACGGAATGGGATCCATATCAGAATTGACTACTATGACAATAAAGCTTTGCCAACCTTTTCATGTTCTGTGCAGGTATCGAGTTTTTAGAGGAGCTAACAAGCAAAAACATGTATTCAAGAAGAACCCCAAAGCTCATATATGGGGTAAGCCTCCTAAAGTTATAGGAGGAAAGTTGCTTGCTTCAGGTTACTGGTGAGTTACCTATACTTTTGTGCTTCATTTTGATATATGATAGATTTGAACAACTGTTCTTGTTCAATTTCTGAGAATAATTATCACTGTGGTGTATATCTTATTTCTTATGACACTTGATTGAAAGAAATTGTTTTTGTTGCTCAGCCAGCGGTGTTGCATTTGTCGTACCTTTTCTGGTGTTAATTTTATGCCGTTCATCTGATGGCCCATCATGTGATGAAACATTCTTAATATCCTCACTGACAAATGTTTTTGCCATCCAATTGGTGTCATGTGAATGGAGAAGACGACCTATATTTCTCTTGTAGTGTGAGCAAAATAGAAGTGGCCTTTCAATGGTAGGCCATCCAATGGGCTTTTTGTTGTATCACCAAAAGGTTGGACCCACATGTACAATTCCTAAGGTTGAAAATTTTGATTTAACCATTGATCTGTGAGCTTTGACCGTGAAATGGGTAGATGATCAGCAAAAGGAAGAAAATATCTGCTATGACTTCATAAATGTCGATTAGTGTCCAATGAAACAACTGCTACGATCCTATGACTTCTACATAACACTAATGGAATGTGTTTTTCCCAGAAATTGTATTCCAATTATTTATTCTTACAAGTACTATGTAAACTGAAAGTAATCTTGGTTCATGCAGCTTTATCCATTTCTTGTTCATTTTCTTTTTATTTTTCAAATATGTATTTTTATAATTTTCTATTTGAGAGTGTAACATTCTTATGACGCGCGTATTATGATGCAGGGGAGTTGCTAGGCACTGCAATTACCTTGGGGACTTGCTACTAGCGCTTTCATTTAGTTTACCTTGTGGCATTAGGTAATCTCTCAGCTAGTTACAGATGGTCTGAATCTGGATTACACAATTCCATCCTTTTCCATTTTTTTATACCCATATACTGCAATCCATCCACCACAACATGACATGCATTCTTATCAACCTTAATTGTCCTATATAGGGATAGCCATGAAACCACGCTAATTAGCAAATCTTTATCATCTGTTTCCAATGAATTTATCGTAGACTGAATGTCATTCATTTTAACCACGGATTTAACGGTTAGCTAATTAGTGCGGGTTTGAGGTGAGGTTCCATTAAATTGGGTGCCCATGACTTGGTTGCTTGAGAATTTAGATAGGTATGCTTGTATGCCCCAAATGTTTGGTGGGTGAGTTGGAGCAATCTCTTGAGGTGCAGATTTGTGGATTTACCTACTTTTTTCTCAAGCTTTTCATCGTGTAACAATAAAATCTTCAATGCAGCTCTGTAGTTCCATACTTCTACCCTTTGTATCTTCTGATTCTGCTAATATGGAGAGAGAGAAGAGATGAAGCTCGCTGTGCAGAGAAGTATAAAGAAGTCTGGGCAGAATACTGCAAGATTGTTCCATGGAGGATTCTACCATATGCGTATTAGAAACTGTAGATGGTGTATGTGCCTGCTCATTGAGGGGGTATCATGTGGCTCTTATTTGTATAAAAAAAATGTCATCACCTAGTGTGGTCCCTCCGAAGCAGGGTCCTGAGAGGGTCCAAACTGGAGACAGATGTAATATTTGGAAATTTTGCACAAAGTGGCTGCTCGTAGGTCTCTAACTTGCGTTATCACGCATGGTACCCGAGACTTTTACCATTGCACCAAAGCAATGACCCTGTGCCTTTTATTTGTATGCTACATGTTATTTATCATGGTTTTTTTCCATGTTCATCACTTTTTTTGGGCCAGACAATAATCAATTAGATATCATGCATGATAGGTAAGCCAAGAAATTTCACAGCTTTATAGCTGCATTTTGAACTGCTGCCGTTGTGTTTGTAATGCAGTGTAGAATGATTACAAGCAAGCAGAACACTTTTTTTTATTTATTTAAAAGCAGTGTTTAAATGAGAAGTATTTGGGTGTCTAAGCGGAAGTTAATCCTTGGAAATTTCAATTCCTCTTTAATGAAATTTTGGTCCGGGTGTTTTTGGTTAGTCTTGTTTAAAGTCAAGCGTTCTTTTTTAAAAGTAGCTTTGAAAAAACTACTTTTTTAGAGCAACTTTTTGAGAGGAAGGGTGGTTTGGTCAACTATACAGCGGATCCTCCATCATTATTGTAGCTTTTCATCATGAGATTCGTATGGCCAACTAAACGGCAGATGCTTTGGCCAAACAAGGGGTTGAGAGGCTCTCACCTTTGGGAGGCTTTTATTACGTAGTTGTTGTATGAGTGGGGTACTATGCTTTTGTACCTTGCTATTCCTTTGTTTTCCCTCTTTGTAATCTAATCTCTTTTTCGTTGTTTGTATTTCCCTCTTATCAATGAATTGTTCTCTGTTACGGATAAGAAGTATTTGGTAAATACTTCATTGAGCATAGATGTAGTGTCATTGTTGTTTGGACCTGAAATTCCGAACAGACACGAACAAAAAAAAAAAAACAAAAGAAACTTCGACACCGAGCAATTGACCAAGGAAGGAGCGATCGGTGATCTCCCTGGCTCCTTTAGACATTTTGGGGTCAACCCTCTTCTCCATCATGTATCGAAAGTCAAAATGAAAGGAGATAGAGATGTGGAATGGGAGATGGAGATGTGAAGGTGAGCTGAGTAAAAAGCTCTCGAGATGGAGATGTGAAGGTGAGTTGAGGAAGAAGTTCCTGTTGCAGAGATGGAAGGGATAGCGAGACGGGAAGGAAGATGTGTACGCAGAAATCAGAAGAGTCCTGAAAGTACCCCTCATGTCCATTTTCGTAAATTCACAGATGGATATACTTGACCTCAGAAAATTGGATGTGTGAGAAGCAATGAGGGATGCGGCAATAGCAGCAGCTTCCTTACTTATTTATTTATTTATTTCAATCCATGCTCAAGGAATGTTGCTAGAAATGTTCGTTTCAGCTCATAACGTCCAAGGGGGTGGGGTACTTTCTCTCAGATGTCGGATTGCCGCACCCATCATGAATGTGGTCGTCCAAAACTCAAGATTGGATGGTCCATCTCTCTCTCTCTCTCTCTCTCTCTCTCCCCTACTGGACTTGAAATGGATTGTCATGCCAGAGTGGAGGTAATTCTTACAATTTTGTGTCCTAAATTAATGCTGTGCCTGTATAACCATTTGGGACATAGAGGAAGAAAACAAGCCAACACACTCATGATTGAGTGGTTTTGGCACTTTAGTTTCTCACACATGCCAGCCCAGGGTCCTAAGTTAAAATCACTTCTAACCAGTGGCCTGGCCTAGCTAAAAGTAAAAAAAAGGAAAATATTTCAAAGCAGTACTTGCACTATTCCTTACACTTTCTCAGAAAACCATTTTTTACAGAATTATGATAAGAGAGCACTTGCAAATTTTCCTGTCCAGGCTCCATGCATCCAAATACTGGTACCAAGAAATAGTATTATGGATATCCCAGATGGACGGGCTAGGCAGTCCTCTCCCAAACTCCCGGTGCTCATTCTAAGTAGAGCCTATATATATTCCCACTCCTGCCCCATTTGTTTGTTCATGCAGCTAATCCCTCACATCTCCCATCAGCCAATGCATGAGGTGGGCTCTATGATGGAGACAGGATATCCCAGATTTCTTTCTAGATCAGCAAAACATACTCTTTTTTTTTTTCAAGTGATCAGCAAAACATACTATAGTTGTGTGGATTTTTGGTTTGATGGGTGGTCCTAAATGGATGGGCCTAATGGAGAACGTGTGTGTGTGTGTCTATATATATTTAAGGGACCATCTTCGCCACGCCATCGTTGCCTAGGCTGTGGGTGTCCAAGCATGCTTTCAGTCGCTTCACCTTGTCCCTCTATAAAAAGAGGAAGAGTCATTATCATGCCTGGCAGATGGAAGCATTGGACGCAGCCAAACGCCCAACTTTCTCATTGAGGATCCTTGATTTCTCAGGACTCTAGGCTAGAAGCATTGATTGTTCTTTGACTTGCCCACCAGCGACTCCCTTTTCCCTGATCCATCCTCTTGCTCCCATCGATTGTCATGTCTCCAGGTGAAGCACAGGAGGAGCACGTGCATTATGTAGTCTATCTCTACTAGGTGCCAAACACACACTCTCTCATAACCATCCCACATCACCCATTTGAAATCACATCCCCCTTATCATAACCATCCAACAGCTGGTCCTTGAACAAGGGATAGGGGAGTCAACCCCTTAAATTAAATTGTGAAAATGGCTGGTCTACTTTCTGTAATGAAAATAAGAAAAACCAAAAAAGTTGGATGAGGAGATAATATAATTCTAAGAAAAAAAAACCCTCAAAAGAAATTAAACTAAAATCCCAAAATTCAAAAGCCTCATCAGCAACATGTTCTCATGCCTAAGACCTTGACTTCTTCCTCGACTTGGATGAAGGCTTGGGTTGCTCGGAGCTACCAACTGCCACCTTGGAAGAACTAGCAGCTGCCTGGCTTGATTTTGTGGTGTTACTAGCATTTGCATCTTGTTTCTCTCTAACAACTGCTCCTTGAGAACCTCTTACCTGAGCTGCTCTCTTATCCTTTCTCTTGGGCCTGTAGCTAGACCTCTCCCTCTTGGGTAGCCACCTCTCTGGATCTGGTGGTGGGCCTGGGTTTGCCGGATCGAACCCCTTTGGGTACTTCGGCTTCCTTTTCCTCTTCTTCCTCGCTTTTGTCTTCTCCTTTCCTTCCTCAGGTGCTGTTTCTACTTGCACCGCATGACTGCTCTCCACATGCTTCGCACCAGATGTCCTTTCCAGAGACTCCACATTGACTTCTTTCAGCCCCGATAGCTTCCTCAGCCGTTTTGCATATACCTCAGCCTTGTCGACGTCAACATGTGCAGCCGTCATAACCAGCCCAACCAATGCCTCCACACTCCCATGACTCTTTACTAGCTCCTCGTAAAGACGAGCGGCCTCTTCCTCACGCCCATGTTTGAGCTTGAATGACGCAGCTTCGTGCATGATAATACTGAGCTTGTTGTCTTCAGACATCGCGTTTGTCCACCATTGTGTGGCACCATCAAGCACAGCAGATGCCCCACCAACATCCCCTGCTCGCTCTTTCAGAGAGACGAGGGTGGCAACAGTGGCTGGCATGTGTTGTATGTCTTCTATCCTGGCCAGAGAGTCAGCAGCTACCTGTGGGTGGCCACCAGCAGCAGCAACCTGTGCTCGTGCAAGCAGGATTGGCTTGGCTTTATCTGGGAATCTCTCGGCAAACTGCCCAAGGATCTCCTCAGCCTTTCCCGCCTTATTCTCTCGCACTAATACTGCAGCTTGAAGCAGAACCGGCATTGCACTATCTGGAAACATGTCTGGCAGTGCAGATACAAGCTCTCGAGCCTACAAAGCACGCAAGCAAGATTACCTATTGGAAAGATCAACAATAATTGGCATTAACACATTTAACACCAAGAAAAATCACATCATCCTCATCATCTTCTATAGCCTTATTCTATCTATTTGGGGTTGTCTATGTGAGTTCTTCACTTGTCCGTACTCTCCAGTCATTTTTTTTTTCATCTACTCCTCAATCCACCATATCTTTTCCCATTCTCCCTCTTTTCCTAATTCACTGAAAATATAAACTTCAATAAAAGAATTCGCATACAACACATGTAAATAACAGATAATGTATCATTGTCGTAGTTGCAATCAAAGTGTTAACACATTTACCTAGGATTGGCTTTGCCAACTACATTTACATGTATCAGTGTAAACAATGCTTCTTACCCGAAAAGAGGCTTGGTGTCCAGATTAGATTTCTCTAAAAAATCAAACTTCATTCAACTTTTCAGCCTTGTAAATTATTCATCATCTTTTGTGAGTGAGTGCAATGGAGAATTTTATTTCATCTTTTATTTTTAGCCCAAATAGCAGCCACTGTATAATGACAGTTGTTAGTTAAAGAAAAATGATCCAGTGCCGGTGACATCATGGGCAATCATTCTATGCTGTCACCTTGTGTCTTGACCCATGTGAAGCCCACCTTAGCTTGATCCAGTCCATTCATATAACATGCCTCACCATAAATAGGATGCAAAGTAGCATGAGTATGGATACATGTGTCAAAATCAGTTACTAGTATGAGGTGTCAATTTGGAAAATCATAAAAAATCAAACACATGAATTGCGCATAATATTTAAATAACAATAAATAAATGCTTATCGTAAAAAATAATAATATAAAAAACACAAAAAAGAATTATGTACAAATCTCACTCTACATAATTAAGTAACAAATATTTCTAGACATGTAAGAATTTATCTTTTATCAACTACTGAATAATCTTTAAATGAGTAATAAAAAAAATCTGCCAACACATTTATGGTTGAGTGGTGTTGGCACCTTAGCATCACACACATGCCCAGGGATCGATCCTTGGGTCTTCAAGTTTAAAAATATCACCCCTGACCAATAGTGCAACTTAGCATTAAAAACAATTAGATAAATAAATAAATAATCCATGAAAAATCCAATAACATATGTGGGATGGTCTTTGAAAGAATCCATCCAATATAAATAGGTGGTGGTCCAAATTTTACTTCAATTACAATGGCATACACCGTTGGATTGACCACTGTAAAAGGTAAGAACTGAACTTAGTATTTGATCTCGCTTTTTATGCATTGATCAATCCAATGATATATGTCAATCCAATTGGAGTAATTCAGGCAGCAGCTATTCAATGGGTGCATGCTTATGAATGCCTCGGATCAAATAGAGGTAGACCTCGCATGGGTCAACACAAGGTGATAGCATGGAAAGTCCATGCAGCCATCGCCATCATTGTTATGTTAATATAAATGAATAAATGGCAAGACGGAATCACATTTTCACAATAGCAATATACAGTTATTTATAAAAAAAACTAAAAGTAAATAGTACTTTCAAGTAAATATAGGAAATCCAACTTAATGTTTCTAAGAGTCATGGATTCCACTTCTTACCATTTTTTTCAGTTTATCATTTCCTACTTTGCCATAGCATAATGGTCAATAATATAGTAATATTATACAGTGGAGACAGCACAATGACTTATTTTAAACCTTGAAAAACTGCACACACACCACAATTATGCGACTTCTTACAGACCCCAACACCTGTACACCTGCATCTGGACGTGCACATGCACAAAAATAAGGCACAGGTGTGAAGTGTGAACACTGCATTTTGAAAAACCATCCTCTGTTGGAAAAGACTAGTAAATCTTATTGATTTTCCAAGAGAAAACAAAACGACGACAAAAACACAAATTGCCATGAGGAACACACCTGATCCATTCGATTTGCATGGAGAAGTAGAAGTAACCGGTTCGAGTAAATAGCTTCCTTTTGCCTTGAGGACAGCTTGAAGTCCAACCCATGAGCAAGGTGGAACGGCTGCGCTCCACCACGTTTTTCAATTAGCCGATCGAGCTTCCTCAGTCCATCGGAAACATCCTTTGTACCCTTCAATGCAATAAGGTTATTTGTCGCCACAGCAAGTGATGAAGCATCAGCCACGTTTCGGTTTAAAATGTCTGTATAAGCTTCAATTGCTTCTTGAGTGTTTCCTAATAGCTGCAAAAAGCCCAATACATGGTAAAGCCACTGGTAGATGTTCCCTAAAGGAAAATGTAAGATGAGACTGTCACCTGTCGAACATATGCAAGCTGGACAACTATAGGAGCAAGCTCAGTCTCTATCTCATCATCTGCATAATCTTCCTCCATTAGCATTTCTTGGCCAATTCTGCCAAAAGAATAATTGTTAAGCATGAGTTTCTCATTTTCTTCTCTTTATCATTTTCCCATGGACTCAAAAGTGATTATCCTTTAAACAAATTTGGCTCAAGCCTACATATTGCAAGGCTTCTGATGCAATATACAGTGGAAGTCTTTACCAAACTTCACAATACAGCCTTCACACTTGGACAACCACCAGTATAACAATTTGAAGATTTGCATGTTTTAGTATCATCATCATCAAAGAATTGTCCCAACTATGTTGGCGATTGCATGTTTTAGTATGAAAAATCTAAAAATACAGGGCTTGTGTAAATACATCCATGACTAAAATACAATATGAAATGCTTAGCCAGGCCAACGAAAGCAACAACACTAAATGCAATATTCAAATGGAATTATTAGCAGGCAAAATAAGAGAAAAAACCAATGGTTATAGTAACCTACTTTAGTCTTAATACTTCTACACATTGGCTTTCTTTAGTCATATTTTTAATGCTTATGGTCTATAGGCTACACAAAGTTGTATTAAAAGAGTTGAAAGATGTACAGAGTGGAAAAGCTGTACCAAAAAAAAAAAAAAAAAAAAATCATATATGAAAGGACAGGATACCACATCTCAAGTGGAAAGAAGTCTCATATGCTATAACTACGCCAGTTCAGTCAAACCCTATGAAGTCTACAACACCATTGGCCACTTTTCTTACATGCACAAATATAGTGCTGATCCCTCGTGAAGAACAGAGATCTCATTGTAGATGACACAAGATGCCATGGCACATTGAAATTTGACCAGCTCATGAAATATTAGTGTTAAATTCCCTTCAATCAGCAGCTTCCTATAGTAGCTATACATTATAAGAGATACATATATTGAGGAGCTAAGGGCCAGGAAGAAGCCCTGCAGAACCAGAAAATGTACAATGATAAAAGGAATAGACAAGCCTTTCAAAGGGAAATTATAGGATCAATGCCAAAAACCAAACCTTGGTGCACCGCTTCTTTAGCCAGCCTATCAACCTTTCGTTTCACCAACCATATTACATGAGAGAATGAGGCCTAAATCTGACGAGCAAGATTGACCTCCTCTTTTATTTTTTGAATGCTAAACTTTTATTAAACCAAATCAGTACAAAAGAATTATACTGACAAGGAAGAAAAGAAAAACACAACAAGCTACAGAGCTAAAGACCCCGAACAGAAAGCAAGAGCTGCAAACAGAGTACAGACAGTACAGAAAGCAAAACAGCTAAAAGTCTGACTGACACCCAGAATCCAAGAGCGTGAACAGAAAGCAAGAGCAGCAAACAGAGTACAGACAGTTAGTACAGAAAGCAAAACAGCTAAAAGTCTGACTGACACCCAGAATCCAAGAGCGCTATCCCCTTCCAATTATACATTATCTGGTCAGCAGGATAATCTTTGAATATCGGATTTATCTTCACCCATTGCGCTACCGAAAATTTTATCTTCTCACATGAGATTTCCTCCTTAGATTTTGTTCCTTCAAACCATCACATTTCTCTCCTTCCAAATGTGATATAGGACTGATAGAAATGAAAGACCCCATAGCTCCTTTTCTTTAGGGTTTCTAATTGGAGAGTTTCACGCCTCAAAAAGTTGTTGAATACCTTCCGGCATAACCCATGAACATCCAAACCAGCGTAAGACAGAATTCCATATTTTCGCCGCAAACCTACACTGTAAAAGAAGATGATCGACATTTTCCTCATCGTCCAAGCACATTGGGCAAGCACTGCAATTAATCTTCCCTCTCTTCCTGAGATTGTTTATAGTTAAAATTCGTCTTCATAGGGCTACCCATGCAAAAGCTACAACCCTGGGCGGAGCCTTGAGTCTCCAAATGCTTGCCAATTTACTTCTGCACCCCTCCCTTGCCACTAGAACCGAGTAGAAAGATGAGACAGAAAAAGACCCACATCTTGATGCTATCCAAATTATAGTATCTTCCCCATCTTCACAAGGTTGGCTATTCCTTAGAATATTTAGAAGCGACATAAACTCGCTTTCCTCTTGTTCCTTTAAATTCCTTCTAAATGACAGGCTTCAAGTCATCTGTCCACTGCTGCCAGACCGATCGGCGTAACTCCCCACCTTTGCTTGTCTCTCCCTAGCGCAATTATACAACTATGGAAATTTATAAGCTAAAGGATCCTCTCCTACCCACCTATCCCGCCAAAAAAGAATTTTACTCCCCGTCCTACTTGATATCTGATGTTCTGTATAAACTTTTCTTCGGTAGAAACTATTCCTTTCCAAATTGCCAAGTGTATGTAGATTGCGTCGCTAACCTCCCGACCAACCCTTTGATTTCCATATTTCTCCATCACCACCCGTCGCCATCGACCTTCCTTCTCATCTCCTAACCTCCAGAGCCATTTTCCTAGCAGGGCTTGGTTCATTTGCCTTGGAGATTTGATATCCAATCCTCCCTCTAGTTTTGATGTGCACACTGATGCCCAGTCTACTAGATGGAACTTCCTTTCAGCACTTCTTCCATGCCATAGAAACTCCCTTTGCAACTTCTCTATCATGTTGATTACAGAGATTGGACAATTGAGAATCGACATGAAGTAGATTGGAAGATTTCCCATGATTGCTTTGATGAGCGTTATTCTTCTTCCCAAAGACAAATAGTTTGCTTTCCAAGCAGACAGTTTTCTATCCACTCTTTTCACCACTGGGTTCCATTCCACTTTGTTAGCTTGTCCTCTGCATAAAGGAAGCCCTAAATAAGTCGCCGGGAAAGATCCCACTTTGCATCCAAGGATTTCTGCAAATCGTCCCATGAGTCTCCTCTACTCAAATTCCAATCAACTCACTTTTGAAGAAGTTAATCTTTAGCCCTGACACCAATTCGAAGCAAAACAGAATTGCTTTGACATTTTTTATTTGATCTTCGTTAGCTTGACAAGATTGACCTCCTCTGTCACTCAAACAATTGTGCTTTACATTGGCCATTCCCATCTGATGACACAGTCTCCTTCATTGATAATTTGGAAAGGGTTAAGGCGAGATCCTCCCAAAGGGAAAATCTTGAATACCATCATCTCTACTGCATTGACAGTTTTGACCCCCTTAGGACCCAAGAAGGAGATGATAACCCTCACAGCACTGTCCAAATAATCCTTACCACTGCCACTAAACCAGATTCCCCTTTGCAATGCCATCAAAAGTAAATATTAAGGCAACCTGGTGGAGGAAGCAGCAACCATGGCAACATAAGCAACAACACAGTAGATGAGAAGGCCAATTCGTACCATCTTTTCAGGATCGTAGCTATCAGAATGTCATGGAATTAAGGAAGATGGTAAACCCACAAGCCCACAAGCAACACAGAACTTAACACTCACTATCAGAGCCTCCAATTCTGATAATATACAAGGAAACATCAAGTTTCCCACTTTCTAGACAGACACATTACTGCCATCAAGGACACCTTCCATATGTGCTATGTTTTATGTTCTCAAGAAAAGTATGCTCATGAAGCTTACCATCCACATGTTACGGCTTACGACTCATAATTTGGGCAATTGAAAGACCTTGCCTCACGCTTTGTATAAAATTTTAGATGCAGCGTAGACCTCATGGCCACATGTGTTGGGCCCACTTAGATTTAGGTTATTTTATTAACTAATTATAGGTCATTAGTTTCTGATTTTATTTAAAGAATGTTATTTAGTATTAGGTTTCCTATTTATTTGGTTTCCTATTTTAATTAGGTTTCTTAGAGCTTAAGTTTTGTTTTCCTATTTATATGGCATTGTAGAGATTATTTCTCAGAGAGTTGATTAATGAAATTGGGTTTTCCCATTGAGGTGCGTCCTCGTTTATTAGGACTTCCACCGCAAGCCCTAACCCTAGGGCATGCATCAACTGGTATCAGAGCTGAACGATCCCTCGATCGTCGGTGTGATTAACCCTATCCCACTTTCCGTTCACTCAGCCCCCAGCCCAATCCCAAATCCCTACCCCAAATCCATACTTTTCCCCAAACCTCAAATCACTGAACCCAGCCCCAATCTTACGCATTCCCATTCCCAATTTGCATTGCCCATAGACCTATTATGCATTCTCATTCCCAATTTCTAGAAAACCAATCTAGACGACCCAATTCCCAGGTCCCCTAATCGAGACCACACCCCTATCTCTTTTACACAACCTCCAGCAGGACCCAGACCCCACTCGACCCCCATTCTCCTTCTTCCCCAGATCCCGAGCCCCAAAAAAAAAAAAAGTTGTGCTGACATCATCCTGCATCTGACTAATCTGATCAATGGCAGATTTCACCAGATCAACGGTTGAGATTTCTTCTGACGATATCGGGCTCATCCACTGTCAAATTTAAAATCCATTTTCGCCTGCATGCTCGTAGATAGCAGATCTACAGAAAAGGTCAGTCCATTCACACTTCCAATAAGAAATTCCATATCAATAAGTTCTACAATGCACTTCAAGGAGTCAGATATGCTCGTCAATATGGATTATGGTATGCTGTCAATAAAAATTATTTCTAGTAATTTCTTGAGTCGAAACAAGAAGAATTGTCCGTTTTTGAAAATTTTGACCAATTTTCAAGACTCCAAGATGCATGTGAAATGGAGGATGATGAAGAACATGATTTCATTAGTTTTGTAAGAGGCTTGAGACCGGACATAGTGGAGAGAATGTATGACTACAAGACCATCCACGAAGCATTTTGGGAAGCAATTTGTGTGGAGCGGATGCTTAAACGGTCCAGTTTATTGGAAGTTACTTTTCAAGAAGAAAAGTCACCACACATAACAGACTGTGTTAAGGAACAAGTACCAACTGATATGCAAACTGATCAACTAGAGTTAGACACAGAAGATTCCATATCTACAATTGGCCTCGAAATTTCTCTTATGAGTACAAATAATCCCTAAGTACAAACCCTAAGTGATGAAGAGCAAGTTGTTGATAATCCCCACATAAGCTCTCAAATTGATTTTGTCCTTAAGGGATCACCAATGGCAATTGGAAGATCAAGAACAACTTGTCAGATATTGTAATTTGATGGTGCAAATTCTACAAGTAAATCATCCAATGGTTCGATTGCATATCAACACAAATTTCACCCATCAAAAGCAGTTATACATAGAGCTTTACACGGAAGTTGTAGATCAACCGATTAAGCAAAAGTTCGTCATATTGATCTTTGATCCAGGTGGACATTTTCCGAACTCGATGTCGAGTTCTTTTTCAAGTGGGGGAGAATGATGCAGCGTAGACCTCATGGCCACATGTGTTGGGCCCACTTAGATTTAGGTTATTTTATTAACTAATTATAGGTCATTAGTTTCTGATTTTATTTAAAGAATGTTATTTAGGATTAGGTTTCCTATTTATATGGTTTCCTATTTTAATTAGGTTTCTTAGAGCTTAAGTTGTGTTTTCCTATTTATATGGTATTGTAGAGAATTATTTCTCAGAGAGTTGATTAATGAAATTGGGTTTTCCCATTGAGGTGCATCTTCGTTTATTATCTCTGTGGAGATTGATTGTGTCTTTGGACATGTGCTTTGGCACCCATTGTGCTTTTAGCACTTCCACCGCAGGCCCTAACCCTAGGGCCTGCATCAAGTACTTCATTAAGAAAGGACTCATACAACTCATCTCTAATCCCTAAGGCCATGAACAAGTCATAATCCTTCAAAAGAATGACCGACACAGGCCAGCACAAGTCATAATCTTTGAAAGGGTTTTGAAGTTTGTTATAAGTCTAGTTGTCAGAGATTTGAGTCTAGTGACCAGAGGTCTTAGCCATGCTTGAGTGATTAGTCATGCTTTTCAAGTGCTTAAGTTAATCGTAGCTTAAGTTACAGTCATAGTCCAATATGTTTGGAAAACAATAAAGGTCATGCTTAAGTAGACCAAAATGTTTGGAAGAATCGATTTAATCAACATTATAATTACGACAAGGAAAGGTAATTCCTTTCCAAGAGTCTAATTTCTTTTCAGATTGCTCCAATATCTGCGTATGTCTGAGATTGAACCCAATCCACGCTTTCTTAATTACTACATAAGAAACAACATTAATAATAAAGCAAAGAATCATGGTAGCAGAGATGACGGACCAATAGATTAATGATGGAGGATATGATATTATAGAGAGATATAGGAGCTGAGGTAAATGGAGAAAAGACAGAGAGAGATTGCCATGAGAGGAGAACTTGAAGGCAGGAAGTAAAAAAAAAACACTCAACAGTTCACTGAAAATTCACTCTGAACTTGTAACTTTTTTTTTTACTCCCACTCAAACACCAAAACACAACTTTCTATTATAAAAATGAGCCCCAGTTGTACTTAGTATGAAACCAAATCCGTCTAAAGATACAATAACTAGAATTAAGCTTCTACATGAGATTTGAATCAAACAAAATAAACTTTATATAAAAAAGAAAACCACTCTCCTATCTTACGTACTTCCTTCTTTTTTTTTATTGGTAATTTTTACTAAGGCAGCCCATCGGTACAAGAGGTAAATACAGATGGATAAAAGCAACGACAGCTGCCAAACAAAACCCAAAAAAGGAGAGCACTAAGAGTTAGAAAACATATTCTGCACAAGCATCAGGCTTTGACAACCAACTCCCTCCTTAGCCAAGGAATCTGCCGCCGAATTGGCCCTTCTCTTGATATGACTGAAAGATATCTTATCACATTAAAGAGATCATGAACCTCTTCCACTGCGTCTGCATACTCCCGAGGAGCCAAACACAGACCGAAGACCCATTTAACGGCACGATCTGAATCTCCCTCTACAAGCAGGTGACAAAATTCAACCTTTCCGCTTTTCTGTTTTAATATTACAACCTTCGCTCTTCCTTCAGCCCAATATGCAAAGCTTCTATCTCTACTCGATTAACAGAACAAAGGACCAAGGAAGAGTAATGCAAAATAGTGTTTTCACCACTATCCCATATAAGATCACCAATGCCGACAGGACCTGGATTACCAATGTCACTGCCATCAAAGTTCAATTCAAAAAAGTCTTCTGGCAAAGGACTCCAAGCAGGAAGCATAATGGTCTTAGAAACTGGTGAGAAAGCATAATCTTAGGTATGTTGTTGAAGCAACAACATCTCTGACCAAAAAAAAAAACCTACCATGAAGATGGTCCCCTGTGGGCTGCTATATGTGCGTCATGTGCCCCACATGTGGTGTCGAATCCACCGACACAACGGCATCACCAATCCCATTTAAAACTGAATGTGAGTTACCATTCACCAAAAAAAAAAGAAGAAGAAGAATTAAAGGAAGGCCAAGGAACCTATTGTTAGTGACATAGTCATATATGCACAACCTTTGGTTGTCAATTCCGTATCAAGTAGTCCAAGACCTTGCCTCTAAGTGTCACTCAAGGAAGATCAAGTTCAAAGGCAACGTTTCAAGTTTCGGAAGGCTGGATCTCATTAAGGAAGAACTCAGTGTTTGTGCCAACCTATTCAGGTATTGTGGACCAAAACCAATCAAGTAATGGCCCCCAGAGTCCTTAGTTTTATTGGTTAATTTAATAGGGTTTGAATGGCAATTTTGAGCAAATGTGCATGGCTCAATTCAGTGTAGGGGGTCAGCCAACCGTAGGAATTTTCGGTCAGCCCGCGGTTGCTTTTGCAGAAGCTGAACCTGAAATTTCCCTTGCTTTAGAGGTAGCTTATGGTTAGCTCACGGCTTGCCGTAAGTCCCCTACGGCTAGCCGTGAGCTAGCCATAGAATGAAAAAGCCAATTTTGACTACGGGTCAAACTAGCTGTTGTACTATCCGTTGGGGGTTGCGGTTAACTGAAAATTGAAGTAGGCTAACCGCTAGACGTTGGAGAGCTTTCTATATATACTGGAGCTCATTCCAATGGCCACAACTTTTTTTGGATTTTTGAGACCTCTTTCCTACATATTGTGCCCTCATAGTAAAACCATCTAAGAGCTCCCATAATCCGAATTCCACACACACTTAAGCTCTAATTAGGCATGCTTAAGAGCATTCAAAGCTCTATTAAAGTGTGTTCAGTGGAATCACTATTCTTGGTCTGAATACATGGAACTATTACAGATTATTTTGAACAGTTCCGGTTACTATTTAAAATTGCTGTAAGCTCTCTCATTTGATATGAAACAATTGTGAGATGATGAATTGAAAGGGAAGAGGAAGAGTTTCCTTTTATAGATGACAGTGACTTACCTTTCAAAGTCGACAAAACTGTGGGACCCACTGGTTTGCATGTTTGTACATCAGAACCAGCCATTAATTTTTTTCCTGTAGGGCGACCAGGATGGTCTAGACCCAGGTGGATTGGACCACTAGAAAACCACCATCTCTTTCCCTTTCAAAACATAGGGCATGAGACCCATCTTAGGTAATGTTAATTACTGTGCTTCTTTTTCTTTTTAAGAGGTTGTGTTGATTGTTTTCTATATGAACCCTGTTAATTCTCAGAACATTTCAAGGACTCATTATGAATGTTATGTACAGGAATTTTTACTGAACCCTATATTACCCCAGAAATTATAAAATGACAGTTGTCAACACCGACTCTTTATGGGTCTGTATTTTACTAGAGATCCAGGTGGAATTATATATAACATAGACATATACTTAGAGAACCTAAAATCTTAGTTTTGGGTTACGAAATGAATACCTAAGTAAATGGGAAAAATTCTAACTGACAGCAACTCTTATGTATGAATGAATCTGTGATGAGTATATGGAATTCAAGATGTAAGAGTAGTACCACAGAAGAGGGTACTAAATGTTGAATTTAAGTGGGGCCTAATTAATCCCGATTATGTGGAACTAATCCTATATCAAAAATAATTAATGCACATAATCCAATGATAGTTCTATTGAATGCACAATTGACATAAGGAATTAATGAACTTTCTAGTGAGAGTATTTTGATATGAACTTTATATGAAACAGTGGTACCATATTTGAAATATCAGTAAGGATCCCTACTTCTGGGTATCGAATAGAATATTGAACCCCTTGTGGGCCAGGAGGAATAAGGTTGGACCGGGACTGAAATATTGTTTATGGAATTAATCTCCTTACGGGGAGTTTTTGAATGAATTATAGAAAGGACTTCCTTTTGGGAAGGGACTGAAATACTGAAACCTCTGCTGGTAGAGTTCCATTATAAGAACCCAGAATTGGAATTACAAAACTTACCAAAGTTAAGGACTGATTATGTACCCTCATTAAATAATAAAAAGACTATATATGTAATCCACTATCATCTTGTGAACTCTTCTACACTTTTGTTAATGCATTATATTAATAATGAACTATGTATCTGGAAATATTATTCACCACTCTTCTAATAAGTGGTTTGCCCCACTTCAGGTGCGCAACGTCTGGGGGAGCTTGGCAATGATGGGAATCAGCCATTGGACTTCAATTTGCGTGGCTGATGAGAGAGCATTACAATTGATCTGGATAATGAAGTTTAGGATTTTAGTGACTATTTGTCCCTTCAATAATATTGAATTTGAATCTCTTATGATTTATGATTGGTTGTATCAGCAGACTAGATACTATTTATTTCTTATTAATGATTCCTCTAAGTAAATTGAAATTAAATGCATTGCTCAGTTCCTTGTCATAACTCGATTTATGTAGTGATGTGGATTTCCTAATAGTAAGGCCCTGGGTCCTGATGAGCTCCGAGATTTAGGCCATTACACATAATATCCTTAGAGATATAATAAACAATGAATTAAAGCACAGTATATTTTTAGAGCTGCATAAGAACATGCATAAAACTTCTATATTTGTACTATCATTTGCTAAATGCATATTACCTTCGAGCCGAAAGCAATAGCTGTTCAGCATCTGCATATTTTCTCTTTTCAATCAAAGAACAAGCAGTGTTATACGCCACCTCAAAGCTGCTAGTTGCCTTAACTTTAAAGGAATCCATCATTCTCTGAACTTCAGAAGCCCTTCCAGCCGTGATCAATGCAGCAATAAAGTTTGTCTTCAATTCTAAAGAAAATGAATCAGTCTTTGACATCTGAAGCTTCTCATAGCTTTCCATACAAGCTTCCATTTTCCCTAAGCGGTAAAGAATCTGAGACTCCAATTGCAGAACAGAAGCACTTCTCTCCTCACCCTTCAAAGTCTCCAGAGCTTCATGTAGCTTGTTTTGTCTGTACAGACAATATGCCTGAAGGTAGACAGGAAAAGAGAGATATAGGCAATTGGTAATGCAGACATTCATTAATACTTTTATTGAGTGCTAATTTAAAAATAAAAATAAAAACAGTAAAGATGAAAACTGATAGAAAAGAATTGGAAACCCATGAAACAATTAAATCTTGGAACAATCAACTTGAGCAGGAAGAAGCACATAGGAGAGTCTACTGAAAAGCAATACATCATACGAAGATATGAAAAAGATGGAATTCACTCCAAAGAATGATATGAAGATACTGCAGCAGATGAAAAGAACTGGAAATCAATGATATCTGACAACTTTCTCTACTCGACACATTATAATTTATAATTAAGGAAATCAAAATCAAAATCTACTATAAGCATAAGAACAAAAGTGATATCACAGATAGAAAAACTAAGTTGTGTCGATGTTCCGCACAAATACAAGTATCAAACACTTCCTTGTTAAATGGGACCAAGCATTCATTCATCATTGTTGTCGTCATCTGGAGTTTAGAAAATCTGCTGAGTCTGACTCAGACTCGGCTGGGTCCACTTTAGTTCTAGTGCAACTCGGCCAAGTCGCACTTGAAGCGAGATAATGCGTTAAAAATCATGTTTTTGCCCATTTCTTTCCCATTTTCATGTTATCAAAGGGTTCTGCCATCATTTTTTTGCCGAAAACACCAATTTCGGACATCTAGATACCATTTCAAAAAGATTGAAACTGAAGAAGCCACCTAAATTTTCGTCTTTTAAAGCTAAAGGAGCTTTCATGGTCTGCAATCTCATCCGTACTCTTACATTCGTCACTGCAGAAGAACAGATCTTGAGCAGAGGGTGATAGAAGAGGAAAAAGAAAGAGAGAAAAGAATGAGTAAGAGACTAAAACGAGCCGTTTCATGAGAAATTATCGTACAAGACTACTGGGCATTTCATTAGGAGACAAGGGTCACTACTGTCTTAGTGGTCTTGAGAGTACTCTAGACTGCTATAGAGTTTAGACTATTTAAGAAGCTAGATCCCTAGCATTCTTTATTACTGATAAGAAAGTAGACTATTGAATCTACCCATTACTACCATTCTTTTATCTTTTCCTATATTACTGATAAGAGAATTTCTCTTAAGACTGACTAGTGACAAGCATCCCTATTCCCTAGCATTCTTTCTAAGCAATTTTGGCAGTTTAACATGTGGTCCAGGGCACTGCACTGTGTGTAATTGGCACATTATAGAACTATGACTTGGCGAAAAAAAATTGAAAAGCAACGCTGCGCATGCAACTTGGCCTAGTCGAGACACTGCAACTCAGCTCAGCTCAAGCTGAGTCCCAAGTCCAATACTGTGTTTTTAAACCCTGTCGTTGCCATCATCTTATCCTCATCTCATCAACTTGGGGTCAAAATGAAAGGAGAATTCTACAGTATAAGTATAGAGAAGGTATGTCAATAATACACTATCTGGTCATGGAGTAGAAAGGTGAGCTCTCTTTCTATATGTTTCTGTGTTGAGAGAGATGTGAGAGCCAGCAGGAGAGAGAACTATTTTACAAGGAACCATTCCATTCTTTCAAAATAAGGAACTTTGTTTAGGAGACCCACATTGATGCATGCCAATCATGGGGGAGGAGTGGGGCGAATAGAGCTACATATTGTTAAGGGTAGACCAAAAATTTCCCCAATCAAATCAACCTAACCCTGGCCTGGAATTCTTTGCCAAAATCTCTGACTTGAATTTGTGCTGTTGGGAATTCAAACACAAAGATGTGATTGTTGTTCCCCAGGATTTCTGGATACTGTGTTCTTTTGCTGGAATTCTGAATTCCATCCAGCCACTTGAAACAAAAGTAGCCTTCGGAATTCTCAGCATCCCAAACTCTCTGGCATTTCTAGATGCTCACGTGGAGAGGAGGATTCAGGAATTCCACATATGGGACAGCCTTTAGAAAATTTATAAATTCTCGATACATGAATTCTTGGAATTCTTGTGAAGAAATAGGCCCCAAAATTTAGTGGTCCTAAAGTTTAAAATCTTAAGTAGCACAGTTTCTTTGTTTTCCACATGCAATGGTGTATAATAGTCAGATAAGTGTCATCATTTACGAGTAACCGCCAATCCATGGAGGTGTAGGTGTATGTATTAAAAGTTCCTCTCCTACGAAATTATAAGGAAAAAGTTCTTTTTAAAAACTCCCAAATGTATATACAAAAGATCCATGTTTTCACCAGCAACTAAACATTCCCCCTTTGCTTTTTCTATTCTGATTGAAAATAATACAGCCAATGGCACAGTTGAAACTGCTCGCGTTACCACGAAAAAGACAAATAGAAATAAATAATACAGCTCCAAACTTAGAGCTGCCTAAGCACACAAAGTTCCAGCTTCAAGATACTTACAGCACATAAACTTAAATTACAAAGCATGCAAAAGTGACAGTATGCACTCCAAACTAAAATTCAAAACAACACCAAATCTGCAACATCAATGCTACAAATCCACTCCTTTTTCTTCATCAAATCACAAACCCCTAAAACAGATTTTCATAAAAGGAAAAGCAGAAGAACAAGCTGACCAAATCCAAACAGCAGCACATGTGTACGAACGTATAAATGCATATATTACACCAGGGAATTAAAAAAATAAGGAGCCCTAGATCGATCTGTGGATATAATACCTTGTAGAATCTGAGATCGATCGGGATGTTTTGAGAAGCCTGAATTGTCGATAGGGCACGATCGATGCCGTCCGACTTGATCAAAGCTACAATCTTGCATCGCAGCGCATCCTCGTCACCAGGAGCGATTGCAAGAACTGCAAATGAAAGTTACAGACATCAGAGACGAAGAGAGATTGGCGGATTGAGAGAGAAAGGATGAGAACGAGATTGATTGATCATACCTTGATCTGCGACTTTGACGGCCTGATCGTATTCGAAGTTCTGGATGTGGCGATGGAGGGAGGAGAAGAGGTCTTCGAGGGAAATAGACGGCTGAGATTGGACGAGAGGAGAGGGTTTGGGTTTGTCTTTCGCCTTGGGAGCCATGGGAGAGCGACGGATGGAATGAAAAGCGTTTTTTGTAGATGTATTTATCTGTCGAAGAGAGACGAGTTGGTAATGGGTGCCCATTTAAGGAGCCCGACCCATCAGAATAAGGTCCCAGAAACTCTGGGTTTGGGTCCATAGATATGAGAATTCCTGACCTGCTTAGCCACTCGGTCACTCAGGATTTCTACAACCAAAGATTTCACATCAATGACTGCAAAGCAATGCATATACATTGAAAAAAAAAAAAAAAAATTGGGTTCAATGTACAAATCCAATGGAGTTGGGTCGAAGTTGAAACCCGCAAAAGTTAAAGATTATCATCGGTTCAAATCCTTATAAATTTGTAATTGCCCAATGTGAATTTGCCTTGAGTATGTGGAAAGTAGAAATCTTTTTTCAAGATTTGGTTACCAAACATGGCAAAAGATACTTCAGTTTGGATCTAGCTTTGATCAATGTACTTCGGTATTAATATTAATAAATATATTATATATATTAGAAAATGTTCATATAAGAGTAACTCTCACGTTACTAAGAGAATAAAAGAGGAATCTATTGGATCCATGTTCAATGCACGTATAGGATCTCACCGTACTATGAGGGTGGGTTCATTTATATATGAGTTTTTTACAACAAAGCCCCTATGTTTCTAAGAAACCTCCAAAAAAAACCCTCTATTTTAGCTTTTTACTATAACATCCCTTGACTAACAGTCAATATAAGAAAACATAAAAGGAGGTTTGGACTCTTTACCTTTTTTTTCTTTTTTTTTACCATTTTACCCTTCCTATTTAGTTGAAATGTCCTGTTTAAACTTATAAGAAAAACGAAAGGGTTGAGTTGGTTATGTGTGTTTGGATGTCTGGGCCAGGGCGGCTCGACCATTGGGCAAGAAAAGCCCTTGCTTTAGGCCTTTTAAAAAATAAGGCTTTATAAAAATTATCTTTTCAAATTCTAAAAAAGCATTCAAGCAACTGTCATAGTTTTTTATTTTCTCCCAGGGCCTCATAATAATAATTAGTATCCCTTCTCATTAAAGTCATGTTTTCACAGTTAAACAAAACATTAAAGTAAGTGGCATCCTTTTTTTTCTCCACCCGGTGTCTTTTTAAATCCCAACAAATCTCAAACCCAACCTCCTTGCTACCTCACCAATGAGGTTTTTCAAATTAATATTTCTCCATCAACGCTTTTTCATCTCGCGTACTCTTTACTCGCCCACCCTCTGTCTCTCTCATAGATTACATTTCTCTGTAATTACTTTTTTTTTTATTTCTAAAGCAATCTTCTTTAAAGATTTGTTGATCTGGTTTTGTCTTCTTTTTAATAATATATGTGGATATATTCTGATAATCTATGTGAGTCTTTTTTATAATATATGTTAATCATAACCCACTAACTCAAATATAATTCTTTTTTTTTTATAATAAAAAAATGGATCAAATTCGAAATTCATCTACGTCTACAATCTTTATGGCCAACAATGATAAATCACTAAATCTGATTCTATTATTTTATGATTTTAAGATTTTTTTAATTCCATGCTTGCATTGTATATTTATTATAGTTAGCGATCGTTTTATTTATAAATATTATTAGTTATAATTTATAAATGATAAATGTATCTGTTAGAAAATATGAATTCAGATGCTCGAAACTTAAAAAAAAAAAAAAAAAAAAACCAGATAATTTGAGGCCTCATTTAGGATTTTGTCGCTTTAGGTCTCAAATTGACTCAAGCCGGTCGTGGTCTGGGCTGTGTTTGGGTGTTGTTAATGGAGTGGACTAGAGTGTGTGGAGGCAGAAAGGTAGTAGGCGAGATGTGCAGCTGGAGGGAGTCGGTCCGAGCCAAGCAGATGGGTTGAGTGAGGCATCTAGGTTGAATAGGTGGGCCGAATGAGATGGGTTCAGGCTCGAGTTGAATGCCTTGGTGTTTGGTAATTTAAGATGCCTCTGTTTGTGGAAGGTGGTGGTCATGAAAACGTGCGGTTGAGTTGTAAATGTGAGGTGGGTTATGAGCCTGGGTTTAAGTGGACTATGAGATGGTTGGTTGGTAAAATAGAGAGATATGGAAAGGTACCGTGAGTTGGTCTTGACTGAGTGCGAAGAATGATGAGCTGGGTTTGGCAGGGTTGGCAAGTGGGTCAGTAATTGGTTGGTGAGCAGGTTACTTAGGTCGGCTGGGAGAAGTAATTCAGTTCTGGCTCGGGTTGAATGGTTAATGGGGTTGGAATGATGGTTTTGGGATCACAAGTGAGATGTCAGGTTTTGGGATTGGGTTTTGATGCCGGTGAAGATGGGTAAGGAAGGTGGGTCGTGGATGGTTTTTCGAAGATAGGTGAAGACGATGACTTTGGTAATGATGATTATGATGAAGGCTTGGGCTTGATGAAGTGAAGATGGGTCGTAAGTGGTGTGCATGCCATGGATCAGTGGCGGACCTATGTGCACTGGGCTGGGGGCTGAAGCCCCCTCCAAAGTGGAAAAAAGCCCATAAGGGCCCATAAGCCCAGCCCTCGGTTAAAAATCGCCCAAGTCCCCACTCTCCAGTCCCCACGATTTCCCTTTCCACTTTAACCTAAAAACAGTAAACCCCTTTCTCAGTTTCTCATCTGTTTCCCTCCCCATCTCAAAAACCACCATCTCAGGCTATTGGCTACCGGCATCGGCACGATGTCATCCCTCACTCCGACAGGCGATAGAGTCACATAGCATCTCACGCCCTTGAATAATTACACATACTGCTTTGGATCGGGGATTTTTCATTCAAGAATGGAAGGTGAGACCTGCATTAATCAGGAGAAAAGAAAATTTAGAACTCTTTTATTTCTTGGTTTCTGATTTTGGGTTGGATTAGTTTTGTTATTTGGTGTTGGTTTTGGTGGGTGTTTGTTTTTTTGCAATGGGGTTGTCTCGGTGTTGGGTGATATATATATATATATATATATATATATTTGAAATGAAAAGTTGAAGATTTGGGTTTGATTTCTGGTGTATTGGTAGCTAATAGCATTGATCTGTGGATGTTAGTTATTGTGAGATTGACGAATGGAGAATTGGAGTTTCTTTATGTGTGTTTATGAAGAAATATTCATAGTTCCTTTGTTTTTCTAAAATCTGGTTGAATTATTTATTGATTGAGGTGTTGAAAAATAGTTGGCTCTTTATGGATAATTGATGGTTGTTTTGGGTTTTTTCTTTTTAATTGATTTCTTTCATAATATGCTTATTGTAGCTCTCTTTCTCTCTATTGTTATTGTAACTCACACATAAAATAGTTGTTTGTTTGTTCTTGGTTCTTTTTTAGGATAGTAGCACCTATCTAACCTGATGAGTTAAGTGTGTTGTGTGTTTGATGGATAGAAATTTGAGTGAGATAGAATTCAATGAAGTGGTAATGATTATTTGAATTATAGCCGTGTGATGAGTTAGCATGACGAGAGGGGATGTGGATTTCTGATCTCCAGTTTCACCAAGGTTGTAGCATTTATGTTAGTATGGTGTTTGGGTGTTCTATGGCATGGCAGGTGCTCATCTCTATCATCTCTCTAACTTACTAATACAAGCAGTCAATCATGTTTCATTAGCTTCTTCTTCTTTTACTTTTATTTGTTGGGTTTCTTTCTTCTGACTGTAATTCTTTTTAATTACTGTTTCCAAAATTTTATCTTCTTGTTAAGTAAGTGCTTATTGCAAAAATCAATCTGCTTCCACCGTCAGAAATGGGATTTAAATTTTTGTGATTTTTTGGGTATACGTTTTTTTTTTATTTCCTTCTTTTCACTAGGTGGTGTTTTGAGAGACGAATGTTGTTGTGAAGTGAAGTATCAAGGAGTTTGGTTGATGGATGCTCTTTTCCAACTGTACCTAGCTAACTGTTCCATCTTTTTTTTTTAGTACTGTATATAAAATTGGAAGATATCGATAGAATATTTATTATATGTTTGTAGGAAATTAGGAATAGTTTGGTGAAATCTCACACTAGTTCAATTTATCTTAATGATTTATTGATTATGGCTGGTCTTTGTTTAAATGGCTTTCAATCACATGTTTCTCAGGTGGGTTGTTTTCTGCTGTTATTTTCCTTCTCTAATAGGCTTGGCAACTGACAAGATAATCTCGGAGACCTTTCTTTCATAGGTTCATATCTGGTTGAGGTGTGTGCTTATTTTCCTTTCAAATTCTTGTAATTGTATGTCATTAGTTTACATTGGAAGAAAATAAGTTAAATGTTTGGTTGAGGTGTGTGCTAATTGCTATATTAAGTTAGTGTGCTCTCTTAAATTTGTAAGCCTCTTTATTAGATTTGATACAAAATAATGATTTATTTATTTTAATTATGATTTGTTTAAGGTTTTTTTGAGTGAGAATATTGGTTTTGATTTATTGAAAGTAGGACATTTCCAAATCTAATGAAAAGCAATTGGATTAAAACTCTTAAAAGTTAGATAAAATAGTTTGTTTCGGCCCAATTGGTGAGATTGACAAATTTCATCATCTAGAAATAGGACACAATTGAGTTGTTTGCATATTGCTTTAACCAAGGTCTTGATTAGTTATACTCTTCATCAATTTGAACCAGATATGGAAAATTATTTCAAAAGAAAATCAGTTGATGATCTAGCGCCTTCAACTCTAGAGAGTGGTAAAAATGATCAAGCACCATCAACCTTGAAGAAAAGTCGTGTAGCAGTTGATTTTGAAAATCTTCCCGCGGACCCTGGATTACGCTGTCCAATCTCAAGTTATCATCCTATGGACCGGGATGAAATAAGAAGAATGTATCTACAAAAGGGCCCTTGTCAGCCTCATAACCATATATTCCCTTACACGCAGTTTGGATAACAGAAGAGGCAGTTTAATGCTACTTGGTTTAAGTATTATGGAAGTTGGATGGAGTACAGCATAGAAAAAGATACAGTGTTTTGCCTATATTGTTACCTTTTTGGAGGTCAAGCACGAAGCGATGCTTTGTAACTGAAGGATACAAGAATTGGAAGAAGAAAGAAAGATTTGCAGATCATGTGGGAGGACCTAATAGTGCTCATAATCAAGCATACGAGAAGTGTCAGAATTTGTTAAACCAGAAGCAATACATTGAGACAGTTATTGAAATGCAATCGGATCAAGCTCGAAGAGAGTATCGAATCCGTTTGAAGGCAACGCTTAGTTCCATTCGCTTTCTTTTACGCCAAGGGTTACCTTTTCGTGGTCATGATGAATATGAGGATTCAAATAACATGGGTAACTTTCTTGAGTGTTTGAGATTTCTTGTTGATAATAATAAGACTATTAAAGGAGTTGTATTGGAAAATGCCCCAGAAAACTTGAAATTGACCTCGCCTAAAATTCAAAAAGACATTGTGAATGCAGCTGCCATAGAAACTGCTCAGGCTATCATTTACGAGCTTGGAGATGCACCATTTGCACTTTTGGTGGATGAATCACGTGATATCTCTATGAAAGAGCAAATGGTTGTTGTTTTGCGCTATGTGGATACGCGCGGATGCTTGATTGAGCGTTTTTTAGCCATAGAACATGTTACAAACACTACTGCTCAATCACTTAAGGTGGCTATTGAAGCAATATTTTCCAAGCATGGGCTGAGCATAACAACTTTGCGAGGGCAAGGTTATGATGGGGCTAGTAATATGCAGGGAAAGCTTAAAGGCCTCAAAATGTTTATTCAAAATGAGAATCCCGCCGCATTCTACGTCCATTGCTTCGCACATCAACTTCAATTGACACTCGTTGCGGTTGCTAAGATACATGAACCAATCTGCATATTCTTTGAGTTGTTTTCTAATTTGTTGAATTGCATTGGGTCCTCTTGCAAATGCCATGATATGCTCCAAAATATACAGGCTGCAAAAGTTGTTGATGCACTTGATAGTGGTGAACTTGAAAGTGGATAAGGCTTGAATCAAGAGACTAGACTCAAACGGCCAGGAGATACACGTTGGGGTTCACATTATGGCTCATTGGTTAACTTAATTCATATGTTCTCCTCTGTGGTTGACGTACTTGGAATTCTTTTAAAAGATCATTCAAGTGAACAAAGGGGTTGTGCGGGTTACTTGCTAACTCAATTGGAGTCTTTTGATTTTGCATTTAAAATGCATATGATGAAAAATATATTGGCGATTACGAGTGAATTATCAAAGGCATTGCAGCGAAAAGATCAAGATATTGTCAATGCCATGGAATTGGTAAGAATAGCGAAGCAACTGTTTCAAATGATGAGAGATGATGGCTGAGATTCTCTCCTCTCTCAAGTTCATTCATTTTGTAACAAACATGAAATTAGCATTCTCAATATGGATGATTTGTTTCTTGAGCGACAGAGATCGCGGCGTAAAGGTGAATTGACAGATCTACATTATTACCATTTTGACATATTCTACACTGTTATTGACCTACAGCTTCGAGAGCTTAACTCTCGCTTCAATGAGGTGAACACCGAGTTAATTCTTTGTGTGGCATGCTTGGATCCAAATAATTCATTCTCTACTTTCAAGAAGGAGAAATTGACCCGCCTTTCTCAATTTTATCCAGATAATTTCTCAGATTCAGATCGGATGATACTTGATAATCAGCTGGATACTTACATTATTGATATGCGCACAAATAAAAAGTTCTTTGAAGTGAAAGGAATGAGCGGGCTTGCACAGAAGATGATTGAAACAAAAAAGGACATTGTATATCCTTTGGTTTATTTGCTTTTGAAATTGGCGTTAACCCTACCAATTGCCACCGCTACTGTTGAAAGGGTATTTTCTGCTATGAAAATTGTGAAGAATCGGCTGCGTAATCGAATGGAAGATGAGTGGATGAATGATTGTTTGCTTGTCTATATTGAAAAAGATATATTTAACAGCATTGACGATGAGACAATCATGCAAAGGTTTCAAAACATAAAGAATCGTCGAGGGCAATTGTGAAAGCTCTGTCTGTGGGTTTTTTTTTTTTTTTGTTTTTTTTGCTAAAGAAAATCTTTTGTAATTAGGTGATCATGACTTTTGATGATAGAATGTTAGTTGATCATGTAATTCGATATTTTGTAAATGCAAGACATTTTCTCTTTTGCAAAAGTTAATGTTAAGAAATACCAATAAAATAGCAATTGACTTTTTCAAGTGACCATCTTAAGCCGCCCGCCCCCCCCCCCCCCCAAAGTCAAAATCCTGGGTCCGCCACTGCATGGATACTGTTTACTCAAGAGACATTGTGCTTGTTTGGTTTGAGTGTTTGGCATAATTAATTGATGAATAGGTTGTGTCGGTTGCCGTGGTTTGTACAAATTTTAATAGATTGTTTGTGGGGAGGGTGTTAAGAGATGGTTGTGATAAAGAAGGTGAGAGTGGTGAAGTTGATTAGGTATGAGGAAGATGAAGTGATGGTGTTTGGTTGGAAGGATAAGAACTAGAGGGATGGATTGAGATGGTAGGCTTGGTTGGGTTTTTACAAGTGGAGATCGGTAGGTGTTCGATTGGCAGATTAGGACGGTTTAGTTTGAGAAGTGTTTGGTTAAGAAGATGGGATGGAGAGAGATGAGTAGAGATTTTTGTGTGTGATTAAAGGCTGTGCCATGGCAGTTGGCTGCATTGGTGGGATGGAGATGGAGTGCAATTGACTGGATTGGTTTAGACAGTGGGGTATGATTGTGGTGAGAGAGCATGTGATAGGATCTAGTGGAGGAGTGAATGGCTCAATAGGGAGGGTAAAATGGTCAAAGGACAAAAAAGTGAAAAGTGGGAGGTCTAGTTTACTTTTGCTGACATTGACACTTAGTCAAGGGATGTTATAGTAAAAATCCAAAATATATGCGCTTTTTCGAGGTTTCCTAAAAATATAGGGGCCTTTTTGTATAAAACTATTATATATAGGGGGATTCTCAAAAACTCCCCATTTCTAAAACTCTCATTTTTGCTCCCTTATGTTTTAAGGGTATAGAGCCCACCTTAAGCCAATCCAATCATTTCACACATACTACCCCTAGTGAATTAGTATAAAGCCCAAATTTGACATTCATCCAACTTTTACTCACAAATGGATTGAAATCACAAGAAAGCGATGCCTCTAAAACCATTAAGCTTTGTGGCCATGGATCAAAGGGTTAGGATAATATAATGAAGTTGAAAACTTTCGCATAGGTATATCTCATCTACATTATTCCATAAAGTGGCGTTCCATGGTTGTCATACACCATAATGGGCTCAACTAGGAAGGGCGTTTTTTAGAAAAAAAAAAAAACTCCCCAAGAGTTTTCTAGCGCTCCCCATATATACACACACACGGTTGGACCCACTTTGGTACTTATACTCAAGTAATCTATGTCCTTCAACAAATGATAAACCATGAGTGGCTATTAGCCCAGATGTGACACTCATCCTGGTTTTTTGATTGATCATGTAAATAAAAGGTACATAGTTTTTTTTACATTTATCTTGAAATTCATGAAGAATCAACTGCTCAAATTTGGTACAGTGGCCATGTTTGGGCCTATAAAAACCTCCAACGATTAAGATTAACATTTAGGACTCCACACTTCAAAAAGAAAAATGAAAATACAGTGTGGACGGTAAACTTTCCAAAAGCATTGTAACTCCTTGTTTATCTGGTTGAGACAAAAATATGTCCCTAAAAGCATGGGTTTTGGGCCTTTCTCAAACCGACAAAAGATGTCTAGTATCTAACTCAAATAAACATGTTCCTTATACCATCCAACCATTCTCTTAGGTATAAATGTCTATTTGAAAATGCATTAAGAGAAATAGACATGAAAAATAAACTTGCCAAACACCCCTAAGTAGATTTAAAAATCAAACTCAACAGTTCAATTAAGAACATTGCACTCTCAATAAACCTATAAGCAAATCGAAAGCAGACAACTTAGCATTCTATATGTAATTGACTTCCACCCTGTTTGGCAAATCTGATTTATTTGAAATAGATCTGTCTGAAATAGATCTGTTTAAAATTGAGCGGTTTGCTTTCATGTCTTATTCGATTAGATCTATTTGGAAAATCTTGTTTGGTAAACATAAGAATAAGAGCTTATTACAGGGGATCGGAATTTACTGTTATTTTGCTAAAAAAAACATGAAATACATTTCTTCAAAAATACCCCCATTGGTACATGTAAAAATAAGGATCAAATAAATCCTCTCAAGTTCGTTTAAGGCCCAATTACGTTTAACCCTATCCTTTATAGTTGTTTGAGATAACAATTCTAATTAATGGCATTTGAAAAATATAATTCATACCTTCTCTCTCTCTCTCTCTCTCTCTCTCTCTCTCTCTCTCCCTCTCTTATTCTCGACATGCTTAAAAATGTTAGAAAATTTAAACTAAAACCAAATTAAGAAAAAGAAAGTTATCTTCAATAATCATTTTAAAATAGTCATCCTACTAACCCAAACAAAAAAAGGAAAAACAAATTCAATAACAACATCATGAATGAGAAAAGGGCATCGCAATTGCATCTCTGATGGCTGACATCTCCATCGGTTGTTTAATATTGACAGTTGCATCTTTTTCAGGGGTACTACTATCCCCACTGTTACTCGCCTCTGGAGCTAATTCTTCAGACTCATATTGACGAAAAAGTTCGTTTGCAATAACTTCTTTCCAGATGAAGTTGTGCAGTGTCATTGCAGCAACTACTATACTTCTTTGCATGGGGAATGGATATGGAAGCATCTTCTTCAAAATTGGAAAACGAGCCTTTAATAGTCCAAAAGATCGCTCTATCACATTTCTTAGTGATGAATGAACATAATTAAAAATCTCTTTTCTATTATGAGAGCAAGCACCTGCTCTAAAGTCTGGTAACCAATACCGAACATTGCGATAAGGAGCAAGAAAGCCACGCATATTTATAAATCCGATATCAATAACATAATATTTTCTTGTAAGAAAAAAAAAGTTGTTATAATATGTTAATATGAAATGAGTTATATTAAATTGTTCATTGTTTACCTGGAGGGGCATCCAGAAACTTTAACTCTGGTCTAGAAATAGTATCAAGTAAAATGCACGAATTATGTGTAGTGCATTCCCAGCCAGCCAAAACAAATATAAATAACATATCGAATGAGCACGCTACCAAAACATTTTGCATGCACTCTCCTTTTCTTCCTCTATAAGCCTCCTGATTTTCTATAGGTACCACGGCGAATATGAGGGTACCATCTATTGCCCCAACACAACCCTTCAAAAAAGCCATAACTTTTTTAAGCATAATTGATATTTTTATGTATCTCTTGTTTCTAGAAAATTGCATGTGAAAAATTATTACCTTAAAATATGGATAAAATCAAGGGTTTTGCAATATCTCTTTTGGAATTTAATGCTATGAAGGCGGCTTTATAATCTTCATAGAGAAGTGAATCATTACTACTAAAACATCACGGGAGTGTCAATGGACAATTTCCCCTGCATGTTGAAATCTATCTTGCAAAATCATAAAATCCTATTTCTATGATTTTGCATATAGCAATTTTCTCCTCTACAGAGACATATCTACTATCTTAAAGCAACCTCTTCTCTCTAAACACAACACAAAATCTATAAAAAAAAAAAAAAAACATGTTTCTTCATACGAAGCAATTCCAAACATTGTATTGGGTTCCCACGCAAAATGTCTTAAACAAAAACATGGCCCAAGAGAATTGAAGTTCTACATGGTTGTCTAGAGATGCTCATACATCATTTCCTTTTAAGCAATAAAGCTATTAGAGCAAGCAATATTTTCTGCCACCTTGGGTGTCATAGCTATTAAACAAAAATGCAATAACTCACATTAACATAAAATACATAAATAACAAAAAAAGTAAAGCATACGATTCAATTCTATAATATTAAAGTTTTGAACATCCAACTTAAAATATCCAATCTAAAACATCCAACTTAAAACATTTATCTAAAACATCTAATCAATAAAATTCAATTTAAAACATAATAAAAAAGTGAATTTTATAATATTAAAAAAAGGTATCCATCCGAAATCTACTGCATAAATTCAGGACTCCTTTTCCATCAACGTCTTCAAAACTTCAATGTGAACATCATTATTGTCTATTGAAATCCATATTTAGCTATTCTCCTTCACTCGAAAAATGGTGAGAGCAAATATGAACAATCAAGAGGTTTGCCCAATATTCGGTATTTGCTTTAAACACGCAACACATTCAACAATTGTGGGACCTTTTTCCTTATGCTCTCTGTTTTTTTCCTCAAGTTCTCGATTCTTTTCCTCATGTTCTTGATTCTTCTCCTCAAGTTCTCGAATCTTCTCCTCATGTTCTCGAACATTCTCCTCACGTTCTTGATTTTTGTCTACTTCAAGTGCAACAACTAGACGTTCAAAACTATCATCAAATTTCTTACTCTTAAGTTCCTTCCTACTTTGTGAAGGGCAAGGACGCTTTCTCCTCACATTTGCCATGAGCTCCTCCTCTCCACGCTCTTCAGGTGTCTCAAGTGGTGCCAAAACCCGGGTATTTACCATATTAGGTGATGGCGAGCTTTGATCATTATTCAAGTCCTCTGGAAAAGTCTTACTAGATGGTGTCCAAATATCTTCTCCTCTAGCTTGGGTTCCACTAAATAGAATTTTCATTTCATCAGAAAATGATAAAGGTCTCATCCTGAATATTTTTGCTTGTGGGTGTCCCTCCATGAGATGGTTTAATTTAAATAATATAAAAAATGATGAATTACTAAATTAAAAATACAATTTACCTTCATGCGTGTATTCATCCCATCTCTCAGGTTCCATTGTAACTGTATGAGTTACTTCATAATATCCTATACCGATTTGCCCACACAACGTTACCTAAGCATTGTATTGTTTTCTCATAAGGTCCCATTGATTTTTTAATTGCTTTTAACCATATAAGATCCCGATCTTCTCCTTGAAACCATCTATAACTCTCTTCCATGACTGCGCTTTTAAATTTGTCCCGGGTTTTCCTCCTGATAACACCTCTTGAATGCATAAGTCTAAAAAGACCTTCTTTTGGTTGTTTGATCGTATGGCCCTACCTAATTCAACATCTCCTTACTTTTCTAAGATAAAACCCTTAATTTAGCCTTGTAATCTTCCCCTAATATTCATCAATTTCAATAGTCAATATATATTTACATTAAAATGCTCTCGTGTATTTTTTCTACATGTCATAAAAATATTCATATAAAATTTATACGCATACATGCATCTATACCCCTTATATAAAGGAGAGTAACTTGACATGCTTGTTTCACTACACCTCTTGTTCAGGGGCCCACTCTATTGCAAGGTGTCGTCATGACCCACTTAGATGTGCCAAATTGAGACACCTCTACTCTCATGTGTCATTTGCATATAGATTGCAGGTTTTCCTCTTCCATCTTTTTCTCCATTATTCTTTACTGCCGCCTTCACTTCTTTCCTCTGAAAAATGAGATCGGAATAATATCTTATGCCACTGCTACTCTGCCTCCCTCTTCACAACCAGTTCAACATTGCAGCCATGGTTCTTCATGTTGCTTCTGGTTTCTATCCATGTCCTTTAGTCTTCTCTCATGAAATTAGCTCCATTCCTCAATGATCTCATCAACCTATTTGCAATGAGATTTTAGGAAAAGGTAGGGTTGGGATTTTGTTATTATTATTCTTTTATTTAGAATGCATTTTAATTTTCAAGGATTAGTGTTTGGTTTTCACTTTAAATCAAAAGCCCCATCTCCATTGAGTTTCAATTTATAGAAAAAAAAAAGATTCCAACTACCAAATTCCTTTTCTGAATGAGATTCTCATAATTTCTTCTTTTTTTCTTTTATTGTAGTTCTCTCTAATTTGGTTGCGGAGAGTGCTAAATATGTGTTCCCGAAAAGATTTGAAAGCAGGAATCTCAAAGAAGCCTTGATGTTTGGCAAGTTATTAAATGATTTTTTCCCCTTTCCTATCCTATCTTTGTTTGGTTTGGTGTTTCTATTTGTTGTTGCATTTTAATTGTTTAATCAATTATTTACTTTAATTTCAATTCCTAATCTTGAAACTACGGAATTCAAGGTTTTGAAAAGGGAATAAGAGTATGAGATTTGATAAGTTGAGGTAAGAAATGAGGAATATGTTAAAGGCAACAGAATCATGAAATCCCTTTATTAGGGGACTGAAATCTACATACTGTGGTAGATTGTTGTATCAAATACTAATTCTTTACTTTTGTAATTGGCTCAATATCACCCCGGTCATCGGAGTGATATTTGCTTTTTAATTGTAATCATCTTCTCTATGGCTTGTATGGATATGTGAAGAAAACATCATTTAAATTTCTATGGTGAAATCACTAAGATGGAATCGGTTAGATTTTAGTGACATTCATAATGCCAATTTCAGTTTGGAGGATTATTTGGCTCGCCTGTACCCCCATCAATGGTGGATGATCATACATATCTATTATTATGCACAGTTGGTTGGACCAAATCTAGCAGAACATTATAGCTTTGTAAGTTGTTGATGAACAATTAGGACATCCAATTAGATTTCTAAATTTGTTTGAATCTAGGGTTTTATTCAAGTAATTCTAAAAAACCCTAGAAGAGAATAAGGGAGAAAATAAGGAGAAAGAGAGAATTAGGAGGAAAGAGAGGAATAGTCGTACCCCTACTAAGGTGACTATTTATTAATTCATTAAGTTTTTGAAGTTACAAAGAACCATAAAGTTTCCCATTATACTAAACCCCTTGGAAGATAAGTGTTTTACAAACAAGTCCATGCTTAAGTATTGACTCATCAAAGGTGCTTTAGACCAAAGTATCCGTGGTTATACTGTTGGGGCTCACATCATAAGTTCTGTAGGAAGGTTTCACCCCACATCATTCTTCAACTACAACTTTTGATCTTCTAATCCAACATAAAGCCCATCGTTAAATTTTACCATGAACATATATTAATTAATGGCAAAATGCAATTTTGTAACAACCGTACTTTGTAGCAAAGATGACAATGCCTGGGAAGAGTGGGTTTGATTTCAATGGTGCGTCTCAAGGTTTCAATGTCTTGACAGCATACTTATTTTGCAAGGTACACTAAGGCATTTGAAAAGAAGTAAAAATATTAAAGCCTATCGTTCATTTTTACCATTAACATATATTAATTAACGAAAAAATGCAATTTTGTTACAGCATTACTTAGTGGCCAAGATGACAATGCCTGGGAAGAGTGGGTTTGATTTCAATAGTGCATCTCAAGCTTTTAATGTCTTGGCAGCATACCTATTTTGTAAGGTACACTATGGCATTTGAAAGGAAGTAAAACTAAACAACCTTTTCATAATTTCTCCCTCACATCAATCTCTATTGTTACTTCTGTCTTAATGAGTTTTGTTTTAGAATACTGCAAATGAAAGCATGGAGATGACTACTCCTATTTATTCCCGAAAGACTCAATATGATGGTGAGAAGATGGAGATGACAACACCTGTTATAACGAAACAAGTATGCCTTTATCTTTACGATTTGAGATCTTTCTTTGTATGTGCCTTTTTAGTGCATCTAATTTCTTGTATAATAATCATACTAAATGGTGTTGCTTACCTGAAAATATTACCATTGACTTGGAGATGAGCTTAACATGCATAGTATCTTGGAATTTTATTCATTTTGGGTCCATATTCCTGTGACCCTTTATGATAGATCGGATGCTCCCATTGCCCCACACCATGAGTAGACCATCTCAAAACAAACCCTCATATGAAAGATCCCAGCCATCCAATAATTGGCCTTCTCTCTATAGAATGTGGACTATTTCTTTCTTCCAGAGTGAGTCCCAGAACTTTGAGCCACCTACTATTTTGAAGTCTAGTAATAAAATCATGGGTATTTTTCTTATATTTGGGTTGAGACTTTGTAGAATCCTTTTCAAGTCAAATCGTAGAGCGACCAAAGTAAAGAAGAAAGCAATAAAATATGAATCCCTATTTGACTAAGAATTTCAATAAGACATACTAAAAGATGTTTGGAGTTATACCGTTTAAGTGAATTGACATGTTATAGCTCATTCCAATCAGTAGTGCTTACCACAGCTGCTGTTGTTTTCATTCACAGGTAGTTTGCATTGTTGTTGATTTTTCTGATAAATTATGTTGGATAATATCAGATTATGTCTGTAAGCATACAAAAATAACTACTAAGATAAGTAGCATTTTTTTCCTTCCAAAAGGCTCATTTTCTGTCCGAACTATGTGGGTGCTGGACAATCAGGAAAGTAGAGGGGATTGATAGATTGAGATGTGGTTCAGTGATGGGGCTTAATATTAGTTTTATCAAATGATTTTAAAGTTACGAGGTAATTTTAATAAGGTAAAATAAATTTTAATTGAGGCCACAAGTTCCACATAGAACTTATGGCTGCGAAACGAGCAAAAAGTTGGAAAACGAGAAGACCTGCATTGATTTGTTATGAGTAATATATGTTTATACTCACTATTCAGAGAGACAATCTGACACGACCCGAGCCCAAGATTAAAATTAAATCCGAGATAATCTCGAGTCATGACACATACTTACTCCCGTGAATTTCAATCACATAAAATTCACAAGGGATGCCAATTACATATTATGCGGAATATTACAAATATACATTGCTTATGTATAAAACAAAATTTCATTTACATCATGTACAAAATCCATCACTTGCATATTTAAATACAATGCAAGGATCAAAAGTGTGAAACGCTCCCAATCCATTCCATCTCAAAGTTTTCCTCTCAAATTTCGATTCAATATCATACTCATATGATATTGCTTCATTTCCATTCAACTAGTCATCCTGGAGGAACCTGATCGGTCGTCTCCGCTGGCGCTGGGGTCTCAGAAGGACCAGCATGGGGAACTGTGCATGTATTGCCATCAATAACACTATGAATTTGACAATTCAACAATGTATAAACAGATACATGATTTTAACATGCTAATACATAATTTCATTTGTCTAATCCATAGTTAGACCAATACAATTAACATTTAATTCAAATCAATATGAATCTTTCATATTTTGCTAAAACTACAATAGCATTTCATTTCAATTCAATTTTTATCTTCCTAAAAATGAAGGATTACCATCTTCCATACGGAAGGATTCATATAAAGTGGGATTTATCAGTGCCCAGGCTGGGGACAACTGATATCACCACGGAGTTCCGGAACACTCCCATATAATTTGTTGCAGCAATAATAGCTCCAATGAGCTTATAGAAATCACTATGTAGTGTCAAACTCAAAAATAACATTTAATTTTGTTCAATAACAAATAAATGGATATAATTTAATAAACAATCCATTTCAATTCACATTATTATCCATTTTGGATATTGATCCACTCATTGTACAATTTCAACTAATTAATACCAACCATTCAACTGTAATCTTCAGTTGTTTAATGTAAGTGTTATTTTCGATGGACATCACAATATATGTGAACTTTGTACATTAAAGTCCCCTTAATTAACACCCATAGAGGTAAAACAATATTAATAGCCTTGATTAAATCAATAGGCTCTTTTCTTACAATTCAGAACTTAAATCTGAATTTTTTTTTTTTTACTAATTCCGATTAACACATGTTTCAAACAAGGAATAGCATCCCTAGAAAAATCCAAATACATTTTCAATATATTTGATTGACCATTTGATCAAACAAACTCCATCGTTGATTAACTAAACAAACTTTAGTTACTGTCTATAATCATTAAATCTCCTTAATCAAAAGAAGGAAATCAAGAAAATAACCTGACAAATTTATTTCAGGTTCGCTCGAGCGAATATATGTTTGCTCAAGCGAACGATTCACAGAAAGTTGGTCGCTCGAGCGACCAACATCATTCTCTCAAGCGACGACAAACTGTATCAGACAGAACCTTGTTCATTCGAGCGTATATCCATTCACTAGAGCGGACTCTCTTTTTGCTCGAGCGAACGCTTCAGAATTCCATTTCGAAATTCTAAACCGTTCTCCCTTTTCACTTCAAATCTAATCTCAACCTGCAAATGACAAACATGGACCTCATGTCCTCTCCTCAATCATCATTATACAGAAAACAACACTTCTATTCCATCATTTAAACACCATATAATCAATCCATTCATTCAAATAATTCCATATCTATAAATAACAAGATTCAAGAATCTAATTCTCACAAAATCAAATGAAAACTACATCAATTAGCACTTAATCATTAATAAACTGATTATACTTGCCTTATAGTTGAGGTAAACACAAAAACCCTCTTTTTTTTTAATCTCTACTTGATCCAAAATCACCAAATCCAAACCCTAACTCCATGAAAACAACCAAAACGAATTTTTTATAAACTATACATGATAAAAAGTATCTAAACAACCTTATTAAACTCGAAATCACTACAAGTACTTACTTGTAGCTCAATAAGAGAAATCCACAACGTTTTCCTTAACTCAATCTCCAAAGAAACTCGAAGAAGATGATGAAGAAGAGATGAAAATCACAAATTCCCCTTCAAAATCACTTGTACAGCTTCAAAAATTGACAATCGTGGAAAAAGAAAGCAAGGAAGCAACTTGAGTATAGGGTTCTTGAATTCTCTGGAATGAAGCATTCGAATGACATGGAGCTAAGTCCATTTGACACTTATAACATGTATTTTTGCACATAGACCCTTCTTCTTTGATTTATTCTTAATTTGAGTCAAATCAAGACTCAGTTGCTTTAACTTAAGTCAAATGAACATGCGTATGTTATGAAAGTTAATGTTCTCATTGAGATACACATGTTGGTATCAATTTTCACCACATTCGACGAAATACATATAAATCCGTATCTACGGAAAAGTCTTTAACTTCACTAATTTGGGTCTAGAATTACCTCAATTAAGTCAATCTCTCTCAAACTTATTCCATTATACTTAATTCATCTATTTAAGATTAATTTAATCCATTTTAATCGTTAATCACATTTAACTTGATTAATCACGCTTAATTCACATTAATCTTGATTAATTAGAGTTGATTTGATTAACTCGGGATAGGGTGTAACACAATCTTCACAGAAGATATGACTGGTGCATGCATCTTCTCTTGGCAAGTAGCACATATTTTCAGATTATGATAACTCTTTTAGATTTTCAGAATACGACATGACTAAGTGAACAAGCATCAAAGTTAAAACTTCTCTTTGTTGTGTTATGTGCATTCTAACCTAGGTTCTCAGCCACTAAGTGGTAATATAAATTGTCCTAGATTTGCTTATACTCATTCAAGTTGGTTTGTTTCTGTTACATAGGTAGCGATTGGAACTCTCTATGGTATCACCAAGTGAACAAGCATCAAAGTTAAAACTTCTCCTTCTTTTGTTCTTTGCGTTCTATCCTTAAAGGTTCTTAGCCACTAAGTGATAATGTAAATTGCCCTCAAATTGTTTATACTCATTCAAGCTGGATTGTTTATGTTATGGAGGTAATGATTGGACACTGAAAGTGCCTTGCATGTGCAGGGCTTCACTAGTATTATAATACATGTTATCATCGATCACGCTATAGAAACACAAAAAACCATTTACATATACATGCCAAAATCTAATCATAAAGGGCCTATTTGTTTGTATGGAATATACAATAAATGAACATATATGAATTCATGATTAATTGAGATCCATCAAAGGATTGTATAAAAGATGTGAGGGGTGGAAGGGGAGGTTATTTAATGGTCAATTTTGGACATGCACCTTTAATTTGGCTTTTTTAACTAATATAAAAGTATTAGTCTTGGAATTCATAGGAATCCAACTACATGAAACAAAAAGAATAAAAACTATGAATTTTTACATGAAGAATGACAACACATGCATACATTGAAACCATATTAAGATGACATGTTATAGTGCAGTGATGTCTCTAATTTTGGCCCTCATGCCCACCTTCAATGCAAACAAATCGCTAGATATATAACTGCCTCTCCACCTTTTGAGTCGAACAATGCAATCTCTCTAACCAACATGATTCAAAAGTTATATAATAATTGAGTGGTAAAGCTCATATCCAACAACTTCCACTATAAAAAAATGACCCACACAATCCAGAACAAGCTCACAATATTGTATAGCACCATGGAACACCATGCAAATCCCTCATTCATTCATTAGCCGAGAAGAATATTTGTTGGGAAATATATGGAAAACTTTCCTCAACTGAAAGATAAAGTAGTGAAGAAATTAGCAACCATGTTTGGTGGATTGCCATTTATGACCAGCCTCAAAACAAAATTCGACATATATATATTGTAACTGTTGTTGATTGGGAGGGACACCATATGGATGGGGTGTGTGATGTGGGTTTGGAAGGTGAGAGGTGGGACTAGGGTGAGAGGTGGGACTTGGCTAGGATATAGGTGGGCTTGGTTTAGGTATTGTAAGTCATGGGTGCAAGTGAAGTGATGATTGATCATAGATGTTGAAAAGGTGGGCCTGGGTCAAGTTGTTGGTGATTTATGGTGGGGGACTATGGGTTTTATTTTGATGGGAGGATAGAGATGCTGTTGGGCAGTATGAGAATGATGAGTTATTTTTTTGTAGGTTGTTGTGTATTGGAGGTGTAATGAATGCATGGTTTGGGTGGAGAAGGTTGTTGTGGACAGATGAAGATGAGTCTCTGCTATGCTTGCTTGGTATGGTTGGCAAGTGGGAGATGAGAGACGATGTTGTGGTGTGTTTGGCTATAGGATGAAGTGGGTCGATGTGAAACAAAGTCCACATAACCCAGGCTCTTGGCCAAAACTTCCAATCTCCTTTCTCTCTCTCACACACACACACATGGTGAACCCAAGCCATAGCCAAAACCTCCAATCTCTCTCTCTCTCTCTCTCTCTCTCTCTCTCATGTAACTTGCATGTAGAAAATCAACATGGAATGCTGCACAGCAGGGTTTAAACACAATTGGGGCAAGGCCTCTGGAACTTAAAAACACCCTGATCTTTATGCATTTACTCTAGATAGATCATCTACTGTGAAACATAATTCATTATTTCATCTACAACATCTCTCTCTCCCTATCCCATCATTAGTTCATTGAATGCAACTTATTTTCACAACCGCTGCTATTCCTAAAAACAGTAACATCTCTCACTCAATCCACCCACCGACCACTATATGTTCCCTACGCTTGTTTTCACCCATCTCCCCATCTGTTACACCACCCATCTAGACCATTGAACCCAACCCAAAAACTTCACTACAACACAGTCCCACACCTCTCATCATCTCCACCACACTCAACACCCACATAAACCTGCAAACTAAAACAAAAGACAAAAACACAACCCACTTGGTTGTAACCAGCCTAAAACAAAAAAAAAAGCTAGCAACGATTTTGTTAACACACAAGGAACGATATATATATATATATATACACCTCAACGGTGAAGGTTTAAAAAAGAGAAGACGATCTCCTCGCTTTCGTGGTTGCCGGGAAGATGAGAAGATGGCTAGGGATTTTCGTAGGGAGGGGAGGTTCTTGGGTTATATACTCTGTACGTGAAATAAATATGGGTAAACTTGTAACCAAATGACGAAACGATCTCTGCCAACAAAAGACTTCCAAACTCTATTTGAAATTTTATCCCATGCTCTCCTTTTTCAAACTGAAGAAATTTATCTTAATTCTAATTCAATTATGTGTGAACTCTTATGTTTCCCAAACAGTCTAATATCTATTTGAATCGTAATTAAGTGAAATGGACCCTCCAATTAGACTTGCCAAACAACACCTTCATGGTAGAGCCACATAATGTTAGGGTGAGATTTGTCTAAATCTTACATTAGAAAACACATTTATTTGCAATTGTAATCTTTTTGAAAGGTGGGGCAAGCGATGATTGATTTTGGTATTTTATGCACTACATTACTACTAATCATTAACAAATTAATATTTTTCTTATTTAAGTAATACTTTAAAAGAAGCAAAATCTAATAATACCCTAACATTTATGAAGATAACTTTTCATTATGAGAGTAGTTAAAGAATAGAAATGTTCAGGCATATCATAATGAGCTCAACGTAATCCTTTTCTCCTTGTTGTAGCACTAAAAGTTGTATTTATCTCCAATCAAAGTATGACTCATGTTTGATTAACCACTTGTAACTCAACCTATCCAAAACTGGTGAATGAAATTCCGCTATTGGTTACTTGTGATCACTTGATGGGACATGATCTTGCGGTAAGTATAGATAGTTAAAAGGGTAACATCGAAAGTCATTCATCAAAGTAATTATAAGATGAACTGTGAAGGGATAAGCGATACGATCATGCTAACAACTTATTTTGGCCGAAGGATATGTGATATATATATCAGTAATATTCAGATGAGAACTAATTCTCATATATTATATGATAACTTTTTTGTGGGGCCTAATTGTGGGCCCCATTTGGGGATGGGACCGAGGGGGATGAAAAGATGTATGTGAGACCACCCCAAGTATCAAGTTTGGCCCCTAACCCCTTCATCCGTGGCCCATAAGTTTAGTGGCTTCATATTCGAAAAAATATTCAACCCTCGATCCAATAGTTTAGTCCATTTGGATGTGTGCCAATCCTTGGGATTAATGACTATCAGGGGGTTCCCTATTGGTTGATAGGTTTGGATGGGTTGTTAGTTGGGCCCTGCAAAAAAATTCTCATATAATAGTTCTCACTTGAATATTTTCCTATATATACATGTATATGTAAACATATACATGTATATATATTGAAGGGAGGTGCTCCTATGAGAGACACTCTCACTAAGTTTATGAGAGATGGGTGGGGGCCATCACTTCCATATCCACTTTCACCAACTTAAATGCAAGGATCCCCAACTTAAATATGAGGGCCCCACCAATCTCTCACCAACTTGGTGAGAGTGTCTCTCACAAGAGCATCTCCCTATATTGAAGATCATGAGATGCCACAAAGAGATTCTTTCCTTCACCTTAACTCTATATTCGGTAAGGATGGGGAGATTGATGAAGATGTCGAGCATAGGATAAAAATAGGATGGTTGAAGTAGAAACTTGTTTTTAGAGTGTTTTTTGACCGACAAATGCCATCAAAATTGAAGAAAAAATATTACAGGACAATAATTTGATCAGCTATGACCTATGGAGCAAAATATTAGCCAATCAAGAAGCAAGATATGCACAAAATGAATGTAGCAGAGATGAAAATGTTAGGATGGATGTGTAGTAAAACTAGGAATGATAAGATTAGAAATGAGCGCTTTTGAGAATATTTAAGGGTAGCATCAATCGGAGAAAAAATTAGAGAAAATCCGTTTGGGATGGTTTAGGCATGTCCAATGTAGGCCGACAATAACTTCGATTAGGAAAAATTTGACTATGAAGGTTGATGGCCTATCAAGGGGAAGGGGTAAGCTATAGAGGACGTGGATAGAGGTAGTAAAAATAAATATTGTTGGTCTGAGAGGATTTTATGGATATGGGATGATGCCACAACTTTCAAAACAAATAGAGGATACCATAAGAAACGAAATTTCACACGAAAATAATCGAAAGTGCTCCTTTTTTTCATTATCGCTTTATTTTTACGTAGGTTGTACATTTCTCACATCCCGGGGTGAAAATTGTTTACATTTATTTTTTATACAACTCTCCCATTCGGTTTATTAGATCAAGTGCTAATAAAATTACCAGAAAATATATAAAAATGCAAGAAACAAAGACTGTGGGGGAATGCCGAGTGGTATCTAGCTTGTCCGACAGTCTCTTGTAGGCATAAAGTATGTCTGGTAGTGGCATGTAAGGCCTTCAGTTGCTTCTTCTTTTTTCGAAGTTATTGTGAGAAAGTTCAAGGAGCTTTTTAAGTACTGTCAAACTCAAGGTGAGGGGGTGGTTTGGTTTAAGTGTCCTTTAGGCAGTCTTTATAACCTATCACTTGTTTTTTCGGAGAAACGATGTGTGAATTCCGAAAGAGTTGTTGGTGATTGTACCAACGGATAGGATCTAAGGTTATGTCGTTTTGAAGCCGTTGTTTGGTAAGCTAGGGCGATGAACACGACAAAGTCAAGGACCTCATCCCTCATGAGTGAAAGGGATAAAGAAAGTCTTATAAGACTTGGAGTGTAAGGGGTGTCATGTGTTTGTCATGACCTAGAGTACTGTCTAGAGTCCTTTGGTTGTGTTCTCGAAGGTTAAAAGTACCTTGTGTTTAGGTTCTGAAGGTGCTAGAGTGAGTTTGACAGAGTTTCCTCCTTGCTGCTGAAGTTTTGACAGAGTTTGGGTGATGTATAGCTGGATGCTTGATCCCAAGTGTTGCCAAAAGACATCTTTTTATAGGATTCCAAGCAATGAAAAGCAGTTGCAAAACGTGGGAGAGTGGAGGAAGTGAATAAAATGGAGAATTGGGCGCCAAACCATGCACTGTTATATACAGCTGGATAGATTTGAACTTTGTCCGGTTGTTGGAATTAGTCAAAATAGGTAGTTGTGGCTGATCGGGGGTGAGAATTGCACAACATGTGAAAACTGCCTAGAACGGTCGCCCGATTGTGGACTTGGTCGACGTTGGTTGTCGTGGTCACACGCCCGATTGTTGTTGCACGTGGTCTGCTTAGTTGTGCAACCGATTTATCTAGTTGTGTGAGACAATCTTGCCCAATTGTGTAGAGCAGTGATGTTTTTGGCCTTGTTTCTCTTGATTTTGGTCTTCATTTGCTCTAAACCATTGAGGAAACCTTCTTGACCGTGAGCTAGGCTGATGAGTGTTAAATATTGCATATTTTACCCCTCATTAGTCCGATTTTATCAGCATCTCATATGCATATCATTTGCTCTATACGGAGATTTTATCCTTCTATCACATTAACGAATTATCGGATTAACATGCATAAATCCGATTATTTATAGCACATTTTTATGTAATTTATCTTGTGTAGGTGGACTCCGCGACTACCCCAACCTTCATGCTAGTGTCCCAAGGCATCAAGAAAAGATTTCAATAAAGAAGTTACATGAAGAAATCTTGGTGAAGAAATCTTATGAAAAGTTGAAGAATTCCAAAATAAGATGAGAGACTTTAGGGATAAAAGAAGTCATTTTCTAACATAAAGGATAGGTTGGTGTATTGGTTAGAGCTTGGATTGTAATTAGGAGCTTATTTGTAACTAATCTAGAGAGAGTGTGTAATTGAAGATCATTAATGAATATTTGGAGCTCTTTCTTGATGTTTAGTGGTTAAAGCTCTTGGATTAGGTTCTTCTTTTGAAGCTAAGTAATGTGATTAGTTCAATTACATGCATATTTTAGTTTAAATTCCCTACTTGTGCCTTGATTGATCAGTAAATTTTAAATCTAATTGTGCTAATCTCTCTCATTTATCATGCTCTCTCTCGACACTTGATGTTTGAATAATCTCAATTGATGCTTTGTAGTTTGATTAAGTTCTCTCACGTAACATGCTCTAGAGCCCTTATCTTTGATCTTTTGTAGCTTGATTTTCATAATTAATTATTAGAGTAGCTAGATGATGACCTATGATCTTGGCCTTTTATTTTCTTTACTTTGATCTGCATTGTTATATCATCCAATCCAATTAGGCAAGAGATTGCTAATTGGATTGTAGATTTGAGAGTTGAATTAGAACATGCATTGTTTGAATTAATTACATACTTAGTGGATTTTTGATTGCCTAATCCCTTATTTTTATCATTATTAATTTGAATCCTTATTTGATTTGTTATTTTCACTTATAGATTGTTATATCTACATTTCACATCATTTTTTTTAAAATCCTACACATTTCACACTATATCTTCACCTTAAATATTCCATTTCCACCACCATTCTTCCACTAGTTTAGTATAGCTTATTAGATTAGCTTCGATCTTATTAATTTCATATTTTAGATTGTTAATTAATTGTTTACATTGTATAACTTAATGGTTTTAATTGTTCACTTCAAGTGTCTATATTCGCTATATCTTAGCTCAATTCTACTTTAATTGGTTTCATTGCTTGTTCCACCTCTTTCTGTGGGATTGATAATTTGGACTCTTTAATCCTTTACTACTTGACGACACCGTAGTCTTTGGTTAAGCGTTGCACATCTAAGTGTTGATCATAGGTCTTCCTTAAGCTTTGACTCCAGGAGTTGACTAAACATTGAACTCTCATTGGGCCGGTTGTCCCTTTGCTATGCTTACCTTTGATTTGATCTTCTCTGAAAAACTTTCAAGTGCCGACAAATATGAAAGAAGAGCAACTTATCTGATGATTTGCTCAAGATATATCAAAATGGAGAAACATAGTTCGTGTCGCCGACCCTAACATAGTTAGGACAAGGTTGATGATGATGATGATTGTTTGGGGAATCTGAAAGATTTCCAAATGTTTTAACATAATATAATTTAGGAATGCCCAAGGCCCCATGAGCACTCTAAATTTTGGATATCTAGAAACTTGGCAAACTTTGCACATAGAAAAAATAGAAACTCCCTAATCCCCTATAAAATTTGGAGAATTCAATAGTTAAACAAGGATATATATATATATATATACCCGAAAGCCGAAAAGAATTTTCCTAGGTAATTCTTACAAACAACAGCCCTGAGTATGAGACCTTCTAAATGTCTCACTCACTCTTTTCTTTAAGGGTATGAAACTCCATAAGGGGGGCTAATGTATTGTACATTCGAACTGTTCAAAATAAACAAACTCCCTTTTAGTGTGAATTACCTAGATCTTACTTTAGTAGAAGTTGGTCCCACCCTAAGATTAAGCATACAATTTAGATTGTAATATGCCCAATCCAATGGTGGGATTAACTCTCATTGAAATAAAAATTAAGGGCAATCCATTGGAGTGGAGGGCACTTGTTTTAAGTGGTTTGGATTTTCAATAAGTGAGTCCTAGTATTATAAAGCTTTACTCTTACAAAGAAGGTTATTTTTGGAAATTTTCAAAAAGGTCAAAAAATTTTGGCTTATTTTCAGTGAAGTACATGAAGATTTACATATTTAAAAAATGTATAAGATTTTTTTCACAATTCCTTCAATCAAGTCCTCCTCCCCATTTTTTTGAGAAATGAAAAAAATGCTTATGTCATTATTACAATTTTTCCTTTAGAGTGCATTTGGTAAATGTTGAGAAAGAGAAAACCAGACGTTTCATCTTCCTTGGATCAATATTTCCCAGTGCCCCATATTCTGAAAGTCTGAGATTCGTACCCGAGAGGGGGGGAGGGAGGGGGGGGGGTGAGCTTAACTTTTGTGACCAATTATGCCAATTTCTAAAATTCTTTAAATTAATTAGTCACTAGTGATGATTATGAACTAAAGTGCGGAAGCTAACAAAAACAATCACCACAAAGCATTCACCATAACACAATGATTTATAGTGGTTCGGCCTCAATGCCTACATCTACTACCGGCTTGTGATCCTACATCTGACCAGATTTCCACTATATATGCTTTTTAATAGGTTAAGCAATAACCTTTCAATATGTTTTTCAAGGCTAAGCAATAACCTCTTAGGTTTTATAGTTCACCCCTAACCTTACACTTATGTTTTTCTAAGGCTAAGCAATAACCTATAATCCTAAGTTAGTTTTCTCTAGGAAGTGTCTACAAAGCACTAAAAGAGATTACAATTAAAGCTCAAATACAATGCCTCTTAATTAGGCGAATATGAAAGTGTAAATCTAACTCACACAACACACTATGTAATCCTAAGATGAATACTCAATTTGTTTGTGTGAGAACTTCAATCAAGTTTTAAAATGATAGTTCAATGAATGTAAGCTTAAAGCATTTGAAGGTTTAAAACCCAAATATTTTGACTGAAGTGAAAATGCTAATCACGTATTCTTTAAATAAACAACTTGTAAAGATATGACTTATCAAGTTATGCAAGTTGTATAGAAATTTCAAATCTAAAACATGTGATGCATGAGCATAGTTTTTTTCAAAACAAATTGGTTTGCATATGTGTTAATGAAATGAAAACAACTAGCTAGAGATTCGACCAAGTATAAGATTCATGCTATGAGAGAAATCAAAGTTTTAACAAAACACGAAACCATTATGATATGAAAGTTAAAACAAACTTGGTTTGAATCTAAATGAAGAATCCAAAATAACAAAGTAATTCAAAGTGAAATACATGTAATTGATTCATCAAATCATAGTTAGCATTCTAAAATAGATTTTTCAAATATTTAAACAAAGCATGAAAACATATGATAAGGAAAACTAAGCTTACTCAGATGATTTACTCATGATTCCAAGTTTTAGCTTCCCTTTATGACCCTCTGGCCTTCCTTAGCTCATTGCCCTTTGTTTGGCCTCAAAACACCTCAAGGAGGGCCTCTTGATTCCTCTAATTTGGCATATGAATGAGTTATTTATATAGAAAAAGTTATCCAACAACTAGTTGGTCGGTTAACCAATTTCAAGTTCGGTTAACCGAACTCCTTGTAAAGACAAGAGTAACCCACATGGGTCAACTCAACCTATTGGGTCAGTCCAAACCCAAAACAACAGGCCTAAATGACTTAGTCATTGGACAGCTTATGTACAGCTAGCTTCATTGTAATCTTTAGATTAGTTTCCTTATTATTTGAATATCACCCTAATCAAGGGATTTACTAACTAAAAATGTATACAGCAGAGTTAAGACAAATCGATGCTATCATTTTGATCATCGAATCCATTCATCAATATTGTCATCTTCTTGTAGCTTCCATAAGATGGTATTAGAGCATAGATAGCTCTTTTGGGCAGTTAGGCTCTAGAAGACTCATTTCTAGCCATCATCTGTCTTTGTAAGAGATCTATTCAAGAATTTGTGAGATTTTCTACATCAGCAGGTTCTAGACACAGGTTCAACAGTGTCAAAAATCCACTGTGATCTAACATGGCCTACCTGGGATCATTTCAGCCTTGACAGCCTACATACTTTGGGTCGTCTACTTACTTTGGGATTTCTAAACATTTTTTCAAGATTTTTACTACATTAGAGGTACGCCATTGGATTTGATTTGTAGTTTTCAATTTTTTGGTACTAGCTTTCATTAACTCCATTGAAATACCTGGATTTCCATTCTTGTTTAGCAAAACCTACTCTAGGAGGATTGAAATTAATCTGTTTACATTATTTCAAGGGTTGATTGCCTGTTGATCACTTTTTGGGGCCCACGCTACCTGATTTCTCCCCTCCAGAGAGGTCGCCCAGCCTATTTTTGGCCATTTTTTTTCAGATATAAACCTCTGTATTTAGATCTGCACCATCTGAAATCAGATCTACACATTCTGAGAGTTATTTAGGAACTTCTGCCTTGTTTCAAATGCCTTATTACTGTACTCATGGGATCACTGTCATTCTTGATGGGACCAATTATGCATATTGGTCTCACCTTATGCAAAATTCTCGGAAAGGACAAAAACTTTGAAAATACATTGTCAGTACCATCGCCTAACCAGATTTTAAAGACAGCAAGTATGAAGAATGGGAACTGTCGTTGAAAAAATCAATTCATGGATTGCTAATTCTGTCATTCCCTCTATTGGTAATCAATTAGCTAAATTTGATTATCCAAAAGAAGCTTTGGATTATTTAGCAAGACTCTACACTCAAACTAATACTGCTCGTTGTTATCAAATTGAATGGGAAATCAAAACTACTGAGCAAGGAAATGATTCTATTCGTGATTTCTATGTTAAAATGACTTCTTTATGGGATCAACTTGCTTTAATGGAGCCTCAGTTCAAATCCGCTAATGATACTGCAACCTTCCATACATATATGGAAGAAACTCGGCTAGTTCAGTTTCTCATGGCTTTGCAATCTGATTTTGAACATATCCGTGACTTATTGTTGCATCGATCTCCACTTCCAGCAGTTGATATGGCTTTATCTGAGTTATTAGCATAAGAACAAACATAGAAATCCCTTACTAGGAAGAAACATGTAGATCCTGAACATGTTTTATCAGCACATAAACTCCCGTAGAAGGCTGAGCGCTCAGTTCCTCCTGGTGTTTCAGACATCTGCAACTACTACAAAGGAAAGGGGCATTGGAAATATAACTGTCTTGTTTGCCTAAATCGGCAAAATAATAAGTACACTCGGACTTCTCAAAAGCAAAACTTTCGAGGATCAGCATATGCACCTCCTCAATACATGCGCTCATCAAACCAAAATCAGTCCATCAGTCCAAGCAATATGCTGCTAATACAACAGATGCTGAAGAGGTTCTTTCCACTTCTCAAATTCAATCCATAATTGATGAGCGTATGCAACAGCTATTTCTAGCATCCGGGTCTACTTCTCCTATGGCTTCATCTCCTTCTGTCGACAATGACTATGTCTAGTGCCTCAGGTAAAACTAATTCTGTATGGCTTTTTGATTATGGCGCCTCTTATCATATGACTTGTGATTCTTCCTTATTACATAGTTGTCATCCTATATTTCAAAATTTGAAAATACATATAGCAGATGACACACCACTTCCAGTCATTACAATTGGTTCAGTTTCCACTAAAAATTTGTCTCTTAATACTGTACTATATGTTCCAGACCTATCTGTAAATTTGATCTCTATTAGTCAATTGACCTCATCTAGTTATTTTATCTCATTTACATTGAATGGTTGTTCTGTACATGATACTTGTATCGGGAAGCAAATTTGGACAGGCCATAGATCCTGAGGTCTTTATCATCTTCACTCGTTACACCTGCCGTCACAAGCTTCTTCTTTTGTTGCTCTTACTTCTACAGTATCACCTTTCTCTTTATAAAACGAAAACTTTACATTCTACTGGTTGTCTTGGTAACATTCTGTAACAGACATTTCATATTGTTTTGATAGTCAACTTGGTAAGCAGCATGCCTTACCTTATAATAAAAGTTCTTCTTTTACCCATGCTCCATTTGACTTGATTCATTCTGACGTTTGGGGACCTACTTCATAACCAACAAAAGGCGGTTCGCTTTACTATATCTTGTTTATTGAGGATTTTACTCGTTTTACATGGCTCTATCTGATGAAACATAGGTCTGAATTCTATTCTATTTACACTACCTTTTCTAATATGATTTTAACACAATTTGGTAAACGAGTAAAAATCTTTACGTCAGATTCGGGGGGGGGGGATACATCAGTCATAGATTTCGAAATTTCTTTGACACTCAAGGAACCCAGGCTCAGTTGTCCTGTTCTACCACTGCACAACAGAATGGCGTTGCAGAAAGGAAACATATTCATATCCTTGATACGGCTCGCTCCTTGATCTACTCCTCTCATGTTCCGCTGATGTTTTGGGGGGAAGCAATTTTAACTTCTGTTTATTTAATAAATAGATTCCCCTCCATTGTTTTACGTGGTATTTCACCCTACGAGAAGTTATTTTCTGCAAAACCAGATTTGTCTCATTTGAAAATATTTGGTTCCACTTGCTTTGTCCTTCTCCATAACAATGAACGAACCAAACTTTCACCCAAGTCCGTTGTATATGTTTTCCTGAGCTATGGCATTAAACAAAAAGAATATCGTTGCTATGATCCTAAATCAAATTAATTGCGCATTTCTCGCAATGTCTCGTTTCTTGAACAGATTTCCTTTTATACCTTACCTGTTTCTACTCCTACCACAAATGCATTTCGTTCACTTGATCCCTTCCATAACCTGTTTCCGTTTGAGCAGTCATCTTCGCCACCTCCGCCGCCAATCTTCAAAGTCTATCATCGTCGCCCGAAAGGAGACTCTCATGTACCTATGCTTGGATCAATTGTTCCCAATGCAAGTGTTCCTCCTAATAGAAGGTATCCGGTTCGCACCAGAAAACCTGTCTCTCGTTTTAGCTTTGTTTGCACTGATCACCCATCTTCTTCCTATAAGTCTTTTCTTGCAGCCAACATTCAATCTCTGAACCACAGTCAAACAAAGAAGCCATTACCACCCTAGAATGGAGATCTCCCATAGAAGAAAAACTAGCTGCACTTCAAAAAACAAAAACATGGGAACCTGTTCCTTTACCTCCTGACAAAAATATTATTGGGTGTAAATGAGTCTTTAAGATTAAGACCAAGTCCGATGGCTCCATTGATTGGTATAAAGCTCGTCTAGTTGCAAAGGGATATAACAAGGAATATGACATCGATTATGAAGAGACATTTGCTCAAGTAGCCAAGATGACTACTGTTAGAACATTCATTTCAGTAGCAGTAGCAGCTATTATACAATAGCCTCTGTATCAACTTGATGTCAAAAATGCATTCTTAAATGGATTTCTTCATGAAGAAATTTATATGACTGCTCCGCTTGGTCTTACTCGTCCACCACATCATGTTTTCAGACTTAAACGAGCACTTTACGGCCTTAAACAAGCTCCCCGTGCTTGGTTTGATCGGTTCAGCACAACTATTATTAGTATTGGTTACCATCAAAGTGCTCATGATTTTGCCTTATTCACAAGCTATTCAGAAAAAGGTTGTGTTTTCCTTTTACTCGATGTGGATGATATGATCACTTCCGCTGATGATAGTATGGGTATTGTCTCTCTTAAAGAATTTTTACATCAGCAGTTTGAAATGAAGGATCTGGATCATCTCCATTATTTTTTAGGGATTGAAGTAGCCTATTCTCCAGTTGGATATCTTCTCTCTCAAATCAAGTACTGCAATGATGTTATTCAACGAGAGGGTCTAACTGATATTAAATATGTTTCCACTCTAATGGAGCACAATTGCAAACTTCAGACTACAGAAGGTATTCCTCTTGTGGATGCTACTCGCTATCGTGAGATAGTTGGCAGTTTGGTACATCTGACCACAACCAGGCCTGACATTGCTCACTTAGTTCATATTATTAGTCAGTTCATTGTTCATCCTACATTTGTTCATTGGGTTGTCGTTCTTCGGATTCTACGCTATTTACAAGGGACTACGAACAAAGCCCTCCTTATGTCCTCCTGTTCAAGTCTTCACTTGCATAGTTTTATTGCTTCTGATTGGTTGGAGATGTGAATGATAAGCACTCAACAACTGGCTTTGTTATCTTCCTTGGTTCTTTGTTGATTTCCTGGAAAAGCAAGAAACAAGAAGTGGTTTCTAGATCGTCATCAGAATCTGAATATCGAGCTATTGGACACACCACTACTGAGATCATCTGGCTTCAGTGGTTACTTGACGATTTAGGAGTTCCTATTACCAAATCCACACCTCTTTATACTGATAGTGAAAGTGCTAGGAAACTAGCCTTTAATGAGGTGTTTCATGAATGAACAAATCATGTTGAAGTTGATTGTCACTTCATTCGCCAACATGTTCGAGATGGCACAATCCAGCTCTCTTTTATCCCTTCCATTGATCAAATTGCAAATTTCTTCACCAAAACTCAGCCATCATCAAGGTTCCAAAATCTAGTTTGCAAGCTCTCGATGCTCACATTCTCTCATCCAGCACTTGAGGGGTGGGGGTGTAAAGATAGGAGTTACCTATATGGGTTAACTCAGCCTATTGGGTCAGTCCAAACCCAAAACAGCAGGCCCAAATGACTTAATCATTGGACAACTTATATACAACTAGCTTTATTGTAATATTTAGATTAGTTTCCTTAATATCTGAATATCATCCTAATCAAGGGATATACTAACTGAAAATGTACACAACAGAATTAAGACAAGTCGATGCTATCATTTTGATCATCGAATCCATTCATCAATATTGTAATCTTCTTGTAGCTTCTGTAAGACTTCCAACGGTCATATAATTTGAACTTGATTGACCGAATTCCTCATGTCGGTTAACCGAATTGATGTCGGTTAACCAACAGCTAACCGACGTATGACCAAAATTCCAGGTTTTAATATTTCTCATATTCTGGAATAGGAACCAAAGTGGGTTCGATTAAGGTTCGGTTAACCGACATCTTGAGTACAATTAACCGAAATTACTGTAGCAAAGTACTATAGCACCAAAAAAAGTTTTGCCTTCTAAAAACTTAAGAAAAAATCTACTCCAAAGTATTTTGCTAGTGGGAGTTATGGGCCATGGAAATCATGCTTAGATTCATGTTTAAATCAATCTAAAAGTGTTTTCCAAAACATGAACCTATCATGCCTAAAATGATTTACAAATCTAGGTCCAAAGGCTTGCATGATTCGAAAATCTTCTTTTCAAAAATTAATGCATCCAAGTTTAAAATCCAAAACATGCATGTAACATAAGTTCTAAAAGTTTTAAAACAATGCATTTGAAAAATCAAGATTTCAAGTTTTTTCAAAATCAATGCTCATGTGAAAATTCGAATGATGCTAAAATGATAATGCATACATCAAATTGCAAAATACAAAACTTGCTCCTGGAGGTTAAGGGTTTGAAACTTCGCGACCACACTGGTTCTACTGAGGATTTACCTGCCTTTCCTTGGGCTCCTAGGGATTAGTCCGGCCCAAAGGGTTGGAACACCCTCCATCATATAAATTAAAAAAATCATTTAAGAGAAATGATCAAGTCCAACCCAAATTACTTAGTGGGGCCCACTTCAACAACCTTATGCATGCACAGTTGAGAAAAAGAAATTTCCAAATGACTAAAAAACTAGCATAATTAAATAGTGATGATCATCAAAATCAAAATGGCTAACTTTAGAGAGGAAAATGAGTTAAGAAATGAAAAAAATTTATAATAAGATAACTTTATTTTTTCCGGTTCTTAAAAAATAGAGAGTACTTGATTGAAATAATTGAGAAAAACTTTTATATATTTCTATAACATATTCAAATCTTCTTTTCTTTTACTGTAATAAGAATCAGCCAAAAATCTTATACTTTCTTTTGAAATTTCCTAGAAGTTGCTTCCATGAGTTCCATCCCGAAGGACGTGGGCTCTTCCTTCCTGTATGCATTGTCATTGGGACCAAACTGGACTTCTTCCATTTCCCTTGCCCATTCCCATCCCGCAACTTAAATAAGGCAAATAATTAGGTAAGAACGATTCTCACCGCTCATATCATGAGAACTATAGGTGGGGCCCACCTATCACTCAATCCAAACCTTGCAATGACAAGGACCCTTTGATAGTTACACGCCTCAGAATTTGGCATCAATGCGAATAAACTGGACGGTTGGATCTACTATATACCCATATGAATGGATTGAGGTTGTCGGTCATAGATGAAGGGGGTTAGAAGCATGGGATTAGAGCCAAACTTGATATTCGGGGTGATCCCATATAGATCTTTCAATCCCACCGTCCTCATTCCAAAATAAGGTCCCCAGTGGGCCCCACAATGCAATGCAGGAGAATCCAAATTCCAAATGCCTTTCGTCGAGGAAAGAGAGAAGTTAAAAAACAAGAGAGAGGAAACTCAAGTCTGTTGAGAGAGATGACGATGGATCGAGAGAAGGAGCGAGAAGTGGAGCTGGAGTGCGCAATGTACACCAACTGCTTGCTTTTGGGACTCGATCCCTCCGTCCTCGGCATCGGAGGCACCAATGCCACCCCTCGCCTCGGTCTCTTCCGCCATTCAAACCCTAGAATGGGAGAACAACTCCTCTACTTCATCCTCTCCTCCCTTCGAGGCCCCGTCCAATCCGCCAAAGTATTTATATATATACAGACACACATCAGATCTTTCTCTTTCTATCCATTCTTTTTTTTTTTTTCCCTCTAATTCCAAACACTGTAATCTCTCGCAGGATTTCGACAAGGTATGGCCGATCTTTGATTCTGCACAATCTCGCGATTTCCGCAAGGTAATTGTTCCCCTCCTCTTCTTTGATTTTTCCTTTCAGCGTTCAATTTTGAGATTCTGATATTTTGATTTGGAGTGATTTGAATTTTGTTTGGTGCTTTTTTGTTGTTGTTGTTGTTGTTGGTTTCAGATTGTGCAGGGAATTATAACTGAGCTTGAGTCGCAGGGAGCGCTTCCAAGGAGCAATTCGAGGGTCTCTTCACTTGCTACTTGCTGCGGGCAGAGGTCAGTTGGTGCAATTTTTGTTGCAAAATTATGAATCTGGAACGAATAAATTCTGGCTACGATGGAATGCGATTTATTTAGGGCTGTTTGATCATATCCTTCATCCCTTACCTCTTTAATAATCATTGGTGAATGTTTTGGTTGCGAACATAGGCTGGTGGATGTTCAGTTGCCACTGTTTAGTTAGTGTTTTATGAGATTTGTATGTGTTCATGTTAGATATATATGTTTAGGTTGTGAAATCTTTTTTTGGCTGTGAGTTGTGAACAAACACTTGTGAATGTTGATGTTTCATCAGATTTTTATATGATTGAGAGCTTTTATGCTCGGCTCAAATGTGGATGGTTAAATTGGTATTAGAGAATGGATTTGTTTGAAATGCAGGTTTTAATGTGAGTGAATTAATGTTTTGGGTTCTGTCTACAACCGACTTTTCTTGTAGCCCCTCTGCCTGGGCGCCTAAAATTGAGATGTTCTTTAACAGGAAATTTGTGATATCGTATTTTTTGAAAATGTGACATTACATAAAAGTCTTTTTATTTTGAGGAAAAAGACACACTGTATGATGCCGCCTACTGAAGGATGCCCCAAAATGGCCTCCTAGTTCCAAATTTTAAATTTATCTTCTTTTTTAAGATAAATTCTTATACTGTAAAGCCTTAATAGTCACCTTTAAAAAAAAGAAAAAAAGAGAAAAAGAAGATAAATTCTATTTCCACTTTCCGATAAATGCATTTTTTGTGATCTATTAGAACTGTTTTGCGATATTGCATACAATTCTCATGATATTGCAAAAAATGCAATGGCGCATGAAATTTTCTGAATTTGAGAAATGAGCACGACCATATGATGCTGCCCATAACTCATGGTCCAAAGTGGCCTCATAGTTCCAAAAGCTTTTCTATTTCTTAAGATAAATTTGATTTTCATTTTCAGATAATAATCTAGGGATCTACTCCTTGTCAGCTTGAGTTTTTCTTCAAAAAATGGCATGAAAATAATATCTTATTTCTTTTAGGGCACGTTTGTGTAGAGTTGTTTGTGTGGAAATGGTACCACCTTTCCTCTTTCGTTCAAATACTTTTGTTCGGTGCAGCTTAAGTTGCCACAGAAAATCCCAAAAAAATAGGCATCTTTTACTCCTGTAAAAATAGGAGTTTGACCCTCCCCCATGAGAAACCTGTTTCAGCAGAAGAGAAGCACAGCTTTCCTGTTCCACGGGAGTACACAAAGTCACAAATATGCCCTTAATGAGGATGGAACGGCCCACATCTCTTCTATGAAATGAAAAGGAAGCAAAGCAACAATGTGGGGAGAAACTTTGAGAAGAAAGAAGCAGAAAACGGAGAGATAGATGGAGTTTGCAGAATGTACAATGGGTAAAATAATATGTGCATCGCATATGTTTTCAAAATGCGATATCACACACACACACACACACATATATATATATATATATATATGAGCATTTTGGTCATTTTCCAAGGGGTACTTGTTGCGCTTTGCCCTCTTAGGAAAATTTGAAATTTATATCCTCTGCTGTTTTTTTTTTTAGGTTAAACTTGGCTTGTACGGTTAAAATCCAAAAAACTGAATGGTTTCAATTCAGCACAGTAATGCAAACAAGTTAGTGCTCTAATGGAGTCTTGTACTTGATGCGTAGCTTGTGTTGGCTCTTCTTCCAAATGTAATAATATTGTGTCTTGAAAACTTGGGCGGTGTTGGTTATTGTGTCCTAGTTAGTTTAGTACGAAAGGACTTTGGGGTTTGTTTGTTTGCTTGCACTCATTTACATATGTAAATGATTCACATGCATAATGATTACGCATCATTATATTTGTATGTGCTCATTTATGTAGGTGACGCATAAATGAGGTGTTAAAATGGTGTGTAATTAAGTCCATTTTTATAACAAACTACACCAAAATATTCACACCTAAGTAGTTGGGTAACTCTTTCATCTCCCACTTGTAAAAAGGCTCCAGTACATGCTTCACATGGTGATTGCATTTGGTTATGATTGGTCACAGGATCAAACCCCATCAACCACTATTATGTTTTTCATTTTTGTATCCAAACAGTTCAATTTGTTTACCGAACTAAGAAACCCCTAGAACTTGAAGCTGATTATCTTAATCTTCATAGATTTGGAATAATTCGTGAAAACATCCAAAAAATCCTAACCTGTTCTACACTTTTTTTTGCCCGCCTGATGCAGCAGCACTATACAATGTGAGATACAATCGTGGGCCACATGTGGGACCCAATAAAGCTTAAGAGATTTTCATAATTTTTATTGGCAAAGAGTTGTAATTAGATTAGGTTTCTAATTTGGATAGGATTCTTATTTTATTTTACTTCCTAGTTTGATTAGGATTGTTTCTTAGGTCTTAAGTATCTTTTATTATAAATATGGCATTATAGAGATCCATGATTTCAGATTTGAGTAAAAAGAGTTTTCCCTTATGGGATTATCGTTGGAGAGTGATCTTCTACGTGTGATTGTTCCTGTGGGAACCTTAATTTTGCTCCTACACTTGCGATCCTAACCCTAGGATTGCATCAATTGGTATCCTAGCGAAGATCCATATTGCTCTGATCGCCGATCTCCTTTCCATTGCCGGCTGGAGCCTATCCATCACCATCGTCACCCTCTCAATCCATCCGCTACCAGACCCAAAACTACATTGAACCCATTACATTCCACCAAAACCACTTTTCCAAAAACCCCAAAACCCATTCTCATCCAAGCCAAACCGCCCGCTGCGAAACCTTTTCACTGGAATCCACAAACCATCCCTGACCCCCTTAAACCCTAAACTCAACCCTCTTAGTCGTCATACCACTTGTGCCCCCAAATCCCCAAAATCACCCAACAAATACCCTACCACCATCCACACACCAAATCGACTTCTCTAGTCCAACCCAATCCACTACATTTGAACCCATATCAAAATGTCCCTCACACCAGTAGATATCACCGACATTGCAGATCCATCCATCAACGCCTCACTGTAGCCCCAATCAAACCCTACTCCCATAGAAATACGTCCCTGAACCCAACAAAGAAAAAGGAATCAGAAAGACGAAGGAGGAGAAGTAATAGCTGAGAGACAGACGTTGTACCTTTTTTCGGTCTTCGTCGTCATTGCAAGCCGTTGCCGACCTAGCCATCACCGCTTTCAGGTCTTCTAGTGCCATCGTCGTTGACTTCGTTGCACGCTAGCATCATCAGCATTTGATCCATCACCTCTCTTCTCTCAATCGTCCATCTTCTGCATCCCCACCTTCCCCACTGCATTCGATCAGCAACACACCGCCTTTTTTCTCCCTCGACGAAGCACAACAGCGACAACAAAAGAGGGACTCGAACCCTTTGAGTTTCTCTTTTTGTGGAGCCCGAGATAGAAGTAAGCGAAAGCAACACTTGCTAATCCTAGCTTTTGGACCTCAGTTCGGGTTTAGCCCAAGTCTTGTGGGGCCTCTTATCAATTTGGATTGACTTGACCCATTGGATCAAGACGCCCAACATTTAGCAGATTTGACCAGGTCCAACACAAATTGAACAAATCAGCGGCTGAAACTTTTTTCGGCAATCTCGGAGTCATCCTTATTCCTATTTCCAATCCAGTTTCACTGACACACTTGTGGAGAGAAGATCTATCCATTAAGCCGGTCAGATTTTTCTTGATTGCATTAAAAAAAATGGTGGTTCATAAGAAGGCAGAAGTAGAGTCTTCCTCCACAAACGATGAGGATTTGAGGGGAACTGTTACGGAATTATTGGAAAAAGTTAATCAACTATCTGCAACGATGGTTCAAATCCAAAAAACTTTGGCATGAGTGGAAACCCGATTATCCAATTTGGAAACTAATCGGCGTGCGGATAATCACCATGATGATGGAGAAAATATTCGGAATCAACGAGATCCACATGCAGTCAATGTTGATCGTAAATTAGGAATTAAAATCGTGATTCTTGAATATGATGGAAAATTAAAGCCAGATGAATTCATGGATTGGTTAGTGTGTGGAAAATATTTTTGCACTCAAGTCAATGAGGAATGGTCATAAAGTCACACTCGATTTTGCAATTATGCTGGGATTTGGTGGGCCGAGTTGCAAAAGAAAAGAAGGAATCAAAACATCGACTCTGTTGAGACATGGATTGAGATGAAAAACCTGTTGAAGCAAAAGTTTCTTCCTGTCAATTACTCCAAAGATCTGCGTTCAAGTTTTAAAGACTTGAAACAAGGGCCCAAAACTGTTGTTGAGTATTCTATGGGAGTTCCTGACCATGCAAACTCGTTGTGGCTTGAATGAGGATGATAATGTTAGTGGATAGATGTTTTTATGGGTTGCGAGTAGACATCCAACATATCCTCACATTAAATTTTTTTGATAAAACGTTGATGAGATTATCCAACATGCTATTAAGGCCGAGGATATTGCAAATTATCAGGCCCGAAAATTTAATGCATCTAAGTGGTTCATCGGATAAAGATTTCACCAAATCCGAAAGCCAAAATAGAATCACATGCTTTCATTGTAAACAACAGGGGCACCGTGCAATGGAATGTCCTAAATGCATCCACCTCATTGAGAATGAAAGTGATGTGAAGGATACATTAGATGATCCTAAAGAGAAAGAGGCTGAAGCTGAGACAGAAGAATTAGAGATCTACCATGCAGTTGAAGGTGAATCTCTCATGGTCATCAAAGAGACTACATCAGCTACCGAGAATAAATGATGGCGAAAAAATAATTTTCGCTCAAAAGGCACAGTCAATGGACAAGCATGCACAATAGTAATTGATGGAGGCAGTTGTGAAAACATAATAGCTCGAGCTCTTGTGGATCGCTTGCAGTTGAATGTTCGAAAGCATCATCGTCCTTATTTTGCTAGATGGTTAATGATAGGTGATGAAGTGCAAGTGAGGTATGCATGTTCAATTACCTTTTCTATTGGTGGAGATTATACAGATACAGTTTGGTGTAACATGGTACCCTTAGATAGTGGTGATATCTTGTTGCATCGCCCATAGATGTATGACAAGAATGGAACTAATGGCATGCGCGACAACACATACACATTCATGAATGGTGAAAAGCAAGTCACACTCCATCCTATGAAGCCGGCACCACCAAAGAAAGGGTCAAGTTCTCGTATCACTAAGGAGGTGCTTTAAGAGCACAATGTCTACAAAAGCAACATCAAGAAGAACTGAGTTTGAAGTCGAACTCTTTTCCAATTTGGGTGAATGATGCAGCAGCACCATACAACATGAAATACAATCGTGGGCCACATGTGGGATCGAATAAAGCTTAAGAGATTTTCTTAATTGTTAATAGCAAAGAGTTGTAATTAGATTAGGTTTCTAATTTGGATAGGATTCTTATTTTATTTTACTTCCTAGTTCGATTAGGATTGTTTCTTAGGGCTTAAGAATCTTTTATTATAAATATGGCATTGTAGAGATCCATGATCTCTGATTTGAGTTGATAGAATTTTTCCTTGTGGGTTTATTGTTGGAGAGTGATCTTCTACGTGTGATTGTTCCTGTTGGAACCCTAATTGTGCTCTGGCACTTGCGATCCTAACCCTAGGATTGCATCACTGCCTTTCAATGTTCTCATTAATCAAGAAGTTTTTCTTCATATCTTAAATCTTCATGGATTTCTTAAAAGTTGTAAAAAATGTCCAAACAATCCCAACTCATCTAAAACCATTGGATGTACTCATTTACTCATGTGAAAATGGTTATTTGACAAACATGTAATGTATTTCACATGTGTAACATTTGCATATGCAGCATTTTCATATCTAACACTTGCATATATAAAACCCAATTTCCTATCCCATGAGTAAAAGGCAATTGAGCCCTTAGATAAATGCTTATACCATTATTATCATGCTTGATGGATATATTTTCTATGTAACACCTCTTCCTTCTTCTTTCGTATTTCATATGCTTGCGGCAATTATCTGGTGTACTTTGCAGCAAGTGGATTCATTATGTGACCCTGCAAAAATGATCTGCTAGATGTTTCATCAGTTTATTTATGCCATTTTATGGTTAATACACATGAAAACTTGATAATTTCTCGGGCATTCATTCCTCTACCTGAAATGTAAAACTGCGATAAGCTCCTTTGTACTGTTGTTGCAGATTTGTTGAGCTTTTGTGGCAACTTTCTTTGCACGCTCTTCGTGAGGTGCACAGACGAACATTTGTGGCTGATGTAGCTTCTAATCCACTTCCTGCTTCATTGACGGAAGTGTCATATTCACATGCAGCTACTTTACTTCCCGTGTCGAAGGTATTTCTAATAATTTGGTCTTCTTTCACCTGTTCTTGTTTAATCATTTTCCTCAGAATTCGGATCGTCTTTTTTTATTGTTTTTTAGTTTCACATCTGTTGGTAACTGAGCTTCTTTAAAGTCTCATGTTTGAATAAGAAAGTGATCCGCAAATGAATCTAGTTACTTCAACCATGAAGCAATCAATCCATTCAATCTATGTCTTGGAACCATTTGAATGTTGTGCAATATTGATTGTTCTAGTGATCGAGAATCCCACTGGAGTTTTTCCTCTAATGAGCACTGGATTTTTTTTGACATATATATTAACATTTGCATTTTTATACTGGAAATTGAATGCTTTTAACTTTTCAGCCAGTCTCTCATCTAGGATGATTTGTTATGGCATATACCATTTAAAAAAAGAAAAGAAAATCCTGGTGATCTGTCCGACCTCTCATTTGAGCCCTTTTGTGCTAACAGGCTAGGATAGCACTAGAAAGGAGGAGGTTTCTAAAAAATGCAAACTCTGCTGTCCATAGACAAGCTATCTGGTCAAGCTTGGCCCACGATATAACAGCTGAGTTTCGTGGGCTTTGTGCCGAAGAGGTAAATCGTAACTGCTCATTCCTCAGAATTACCTTTACTTCTATATCTGCCATAATTCTCCTTTTTTTTAATCATAATTTGCAATAGTTATAATTATTATCACTACGTGCCTTCTCTGGGCTTCTTCATTACAGGCCTATTTGCAGCAAGAACTGGAAAAACTGCAGGATTTGAGGAACAAAACAAAGTTGGAAGGAGAACCATGGGATGAACGTATCTCTGGCTCCTTAGGTCAGAACTCCCATTTGGTCGCTAAGGCAACTCGCTTATGGGAGTCTTTGTTAGCTCGTAAGAGTAAGTATAATTGGTTCTAGTTTCTTTCTAAAGGTTTGGTAATATATGGTTTGTGCTTGAAAAACAACCCTTATGACTTATTGCTGCCTTGCTTTGAATAATTGTTAACGAGGACTGGTTTCCTTCTTATTTTCAACATTTCAATCTGCATTCATCTTTTTTTTTATTGGTAGCATGACTTGAACCTACAACCTCAAAGTTACAATAGTGAATACCTTCCTCTGTGCCATGGGCTCTTGTCAATCTGCATTCATCTTTCATATGACGGAAAACCTTCCTTCTTTAATGTCCTATTTGGGGCTGATGCAACCCATTTGATACCCATCATGTTGAATCCAGATGCTATGATTTTAAGCATCAGTCAAATCTGCCTGCCAGTTATTTAAGAAGTGTTGTGGTGCTGAAAGGGGTGGGGGGATAGAGGGCCTCATTCGATTTGAAGTGCATTGGTTAAACTATGTGGACTTGATGAACCAAATTCTCCGGCCACAGAAGCTGAGAATGTCATTTGAGCTGGTGGTTCTAGGTGTATGATAATGGTATTTCTCCTAACTGATTAAAATGCTAGCGCACTCTACATTTGCCTTGAGTCTGTTATGTTTCAGACTTGACAAAGCACTGACAAGTTGACCAGAATCCATATCTGCACATTGTTCTCATTGAATAATAATAAACAACTAGTAGAAACATCAGGATTAGGCAAGGCTATAATAATAAACAAGTAGTAGAAACAGCAGGATTAGGCAAGGCTATCTCATATATAGTATGTAGATGAAGGCTATAGCTGTTTGATGGGACTTTACATGACATTAGGTGATGAGAGGGTGGGCCTATCAGTTAGGCTAGAATCTTTAGAAGTGAGTATCATTAAATGGAACATTTTTTAATCTAATGCGTGGTTTGCTGGGTGTAGCTAAAGGCTACTTGTCGTCCCACTCCACTCCACCCATGTAAAACAGGGCTCAATTCTCTGAAGTTTCTTCAAATCCAGTGGTTCTGATTTCATTTTCCAAAATTTTCTATTGGATGCTCACTGAAGTCTTAGAAGTTAGAACTTGTTCTCTTCTGTTTACAGGTCAACATGAACTTCTTGCTTCGGGTCCCATCGAGGACTTGATTGCTCACCGAGAGCATAGGTAATTCTCAAGTTTTCATCTTTAAATTTTGTTGTTGAAACTTTTCTGCTTACTTTTGTACATGATTCTTTTGTCAGGTATCGCATCTCTGGATCATCTTTGCTTGCTGCTATGGATCAAAGTTCTCATGTTCCTTATTCAGATGTATTATCTGTTCATCCTGGTGATCTAACTTCACTACGCACAGATGACGGGGAACAGATAAACGAGCCATTGATCAATATGAATAGGGAAAAGCAAAAAAGCTGTTTAGACTCGACCACTTTCCAAGTGAATGATGAAACTCTTAGCAGAGTCGATGACAGAAGTGGGAGAATCCAACCCACTGTCGACATAGCAGAAGTTCTGAGGCGTTGGACACATGCTCTCCAGCGGGTTCACAGGCAGTCACTTCATCTGGTATATAAATTTCTTTTGTGAACTAAATTGCACAAATGTAATGTCATTTACGAGCATCATCTGATTTGTGAATGGCATGTAATCTTTTGTCACATGATCTGAGATTGAAATAACTGGTTGTCTGGCACAAAATATCTGCATTTTATCCATTATTTATTGTTTGAACTGATGCTAATCTAGTATTGCTGATCCCTGCAATTTCCCAAGGTGTAGGACATGAAAACCATGAACAAAAGGTATCCGCTTTGTTGCTCAACATGTCACATGGACCAGTACATGGTCTTGGCTGGGCTAAAAATCGTGGAAGAAAATTAAGATGATGCACATGTTTGGGGTTTCAAGAGGGTATACACCATACACATGTTGCTTTCCAACATTTGGGCTATATGTACTTGTGGAAGGAGATTACTCTCACTTAGAAAATAAACCATGCATAAAATCAATGTTGGAAAATTTGCCAGTCTATTATATGATGCCCCCACTGGTGGCTGAGAAGATTAAGGAGATGCAAAGATACTTCCTTTGAGGGGGAAGATGCACTTTGAGGAAGCAGTATCTAGGTCGGAAGGAATTCCAAAAGTCAAAAAACATGAAGGTATTTTAGACATTGGCATGTTGGAGGAATTCAATTGGTTTCTTTGGCAAAGCAGCAGTGGCGATTTGGCGTGGAAACCATTCCCCTGTAGAGCATTATTATTGACAGAAAATATGGTTGAAGGGTGGGAAATTGGTTCTTATTGCTAAATATAATGACTGAATGAGAAAAGGCTCGCACATGTGAGATATAACTAGGTTGTGTATCTAGATAAACGATGGTAATATGGTAAAAATCTTTGGTTTGGCTCAAGGCTAAAAATCCTTATTGCAATAGGAATCACATTAGATTTTGGGGTGATAGCCTTCTCAAGTCTTTAAACTGCAAAATGACAAAGGATCTATGGTTGAAGATGATTAGGAGGTTATGGTAGACTCGTGTGGAATGCTTTTTTCTGTATAGGCCTTTTCTTTTTTGAAAGTCCTTTGTATTAGGAACTGCTGGATGTGTTTGAATTGGTGGAAATGCACAATCTTCGGGAAGCTGACATTCTATGGAAATAAATTACAGGCTGGCAATTTTCTGTTGCAAGATTGATATTCAAGTTTATAGCTTGGCTAAGGATGTGCCTGCCATGTGCTGAAGTATAGGGATGTGGAGCTCTTACATGGGTGGTTCAGGGAAAACTCATTAATAGATAATTTTCTCACCCTTTTGCTGTGTGTTGTTCGCTAGGATGTGGTAGTCGGTGACTCCATGGTGAGGGTGGGAGACAGTTTGACTTGGTGTCCTACATCACAACCTTCATGATGCTGAAGTGAATTTGTTTATGGATTGCATGAGCTTAGTTCATTTAGCCTACATCCTAAGGTAGGGGTGATTCTGAGCCCGTACAACTGGTTTTCTGTCTTTTTTTTTTTTGTCTCTCTTAGGCTGCAATGGGATGATGTCAATGAGTTGGTGGACTATGGTACATTCTTGCTCCTAGAGTAGTGGCCTTTGGGTGGGTGTCTTTACAAAGGAAAACCCTGACAATGGATGACTGGTGCAGAAGGAAAAGAACAACGGTGAATGCTTGTCGATGTTCTGGTTGATGTTGAATTGGTGAACCATCTCCTTGTGTCCCAGGGCATGCCAAATGTGGAATATGGTAATATACTAGGTCTGCGACTTGGTGCTTAAAAATTGGATGGAGGATCTCTTTGCAGCTTTGAGGTTTATCATAACATGGAGAGTGGGAAGACCCTTTGGCTCCTATTGTTTGTTGTTGTGACTTTGGGGATGGAGTGGAACGAATGCTTCTTTGAAGGCGAAGTTTTGATTGTGGAGGCCTGTGCTCTGATGAGTCAGATGGTTGTCTCTTAAGCTTGTCATCTTAAATTCTTCCAAGAAGTGAGTTGCGCTATCTGGATTCCATCTCGAGACCTATTGTAGCCCATGCCCCCAAAGAAAGGGACATAGAAGCTTAATTTTGACAATAGTGTTAAGGGCAAATCCGGATCTGATAATGTTGCCGGTTACTCGACATTCTTCACCATGGATGTATAATTGTATGTCATATTTTTGGCCCAAAATCAGTGAAGCGGAACTCGGTGGTGTCAAAGTAGGTCCAAGGGAAGCCATGAACCTTCACCTGCCAAACCTCTAAGGTTGAGGTAAACTCTTGTTCTATAAGGTTGGGCATAGGATTGCCAATGAGATTGGTGAAGATCCTGGTGTTGTTTGGGCATATGTCGAGAATTGCCGGCTGTGAAGCTGATATCCTGGCGAAGCAAGATGTTTCACATGGTTCCTCTTCTCCCTTCTAGATACTAGGGCAATAGGTAGGGCCAAATGATCTTGGGGAGTTGTGGGTTGGGTTGATGCTTGCCAGCTGGCTTGGTGATTTGATGATGTGTGTGGCTATGACTGTAACGACCCAGAATCTGGGGCTCTTTGAATTCCTCGTCGAGACCCAGAAGTAGCATAACCAAAACATAAATCAAATCATTCAAACATAACTAGCTAGGCTTTTGCCAAAAATCTGAATCTTTAATTGAGAAAAATTATATAAATCCAATAATGTTCAAATAGAGAAATAACTACGCAATTTCTAAAAATAGTCTTTGCAATTTAAAAGAATCAACTAAAGTATGTGTCTAGGTATTTTGTGAATCCCGAATACTCAGCTGCAAACAGCAAAACTAATTTCTTCGTCGTTAGGTACCTCCTGCCTTTCTATGTTTGTCATACCTGGGATCGGGGTGAAAACACAATCTGTCATACTGAGTGAATAGATTTCTACATATGCAAAATTGTGTGCAATAATATAATAAAAGAAACATGTAATTCAGATATGAACAATAAAGAACATATTTGTGTATTAATTCAATTAGGGTTTCTAATTCTACCCGTGGGATCACTGCCTAACCACCGAGCGCACTGGCTCCAAAACAAACATAATATACACCTCAAGGGTGCCTAAAAAACACAAGAGCGTGCCATAGTCAGTCGAACGGCTACCTACATATCTACCTAGTGCAACTGACCTATAGTCAGAACAATTACGCAGCTCTTGAAACAGAAGCGACAACATAGTGCAATTGACCTAAAAGTCAGAACAATTACACAACTCTTGAAACATAAGGGACAACTATAGTTAGTCGAAGGGATGACCTATAGCCCAAATTATTTTAATAAGATGAGCCCCTTCATCAAAGTTTTAGACAGTGCAGAAATAAATCCATCATACCATCGTCTTACAACAATAATAAGAAAAATATCCACATTACATAACTAATCATGCGTAACTGAATTAAAACAAGATCACCCCTCATAATGATTACCAGACATATAGATTTACAAATTGTAATTAAATTCAGCAATACACGGGGATTCCGATTCAATCCAAACATTAACAATATATTATTCAACAGCCCTAAAAGAAATAACTCAGTAAGCATGTATTAGTCCACAGTAAAGAAGACATGTAGCCAATTGACTTGGTGTGGGTGTCCAGAATAGATCCAAGGGCATGTTGTAAATAAGTGAAATATCAAGGTTGAAATCATATGTGCTAAACAGAACTCACTATTCCCATCACCCTTTCTACAAAACTACATCACTCCTCCACCTTTTGGAATACGTGAATGATGGGCCCCACTAACCAAACCCAATCAATGTTGGTGCCTGATCATCATGGTCGCCCATGGTATACCTTCAGAGCTTTGAATCTGATCGATCATCGGATGTCCCACTTGGTCCCACAGTCCATTATAAAACAAGAAAAATACAGTCGATGCATTCAATAGGTCTCACGCCCCACTATTTTGAAGAAGCTGGATGGGGGGCCAAACAGGGCCCACTGCTTATGGGTCCAGCACCTCTAACGTTGCCCATGGGTCCACTTCCGTATCCATGGTCCCGATCTGTCATCAGGTGGGCCATGTGGTCCCACTGCCTCTGTCAATAAACAAGGGTTTTTAACTTGCAGAATCTGGAATTTCATCCCCTGGGTTGATTTCCCTGCTGATTTCTCATTCTAAGGTATGCAAATCATTGTTTAAAGAGCATTGTAACTTTAAAGGATGGATTTATCAAATCACAGCATCTGAAATGGAATTTATATCTTCAAATTTATCAACTAGCGAGGGTTGTCAGTGTTATTCAGGTACTGTAGCAGTCCATTAATTTGAAAGAAACTCAATCCCTCCATATGTTTTGCTTAGATTAGAGTTGGGTATTCTATAGATCCTCCCCTATGATTTTCATTGGTTCCTTGACCCAAAGGTAGGATTTCCAGTCACTCGAAGGTTTCAGGGAATGTTGACATGTGTCAAAACATCACAGACAGTTGGTAAATTCAGATTTAGCAATCATCTAATACGTAGTTTGGAATTGAAACAACCATTACAAAAAATTTAGGGATTTGAAGCCAAGAATATTAATCATAATATCAATTCCAAGAAGATACAGAATTCTACTCACCTGGTGTAGGGCATTTGCGAGGCTCTAATCTCTGATCCTCTCTTCCTTCTACAACTTCCTCCCTAATTCTAACTTATCTCCAACCCAGACTTGTATTTCTTAGGGGATTGATTGGCAGTGTGTGAAGAAAAGGGAAGGGGAAGGCCTAATATATATAGTTTCTAAGGCTAGATGGTATAGAACTTTAACCGTGCAAGAACTCTCCCTGGATAGGAGTTCTATTCCTATGTAAACTTCCTCACTATACTGCATGGAATACAACCAAGGATTAAAAGGTTGGGTCCCATCCAACATATATACAATAAGAGAGCTTCATAAGTAGGGCCTACTCTAATGCAATTATAAATCAGTAATAACATAAACTTACATTGTTATTCTAGCCCCTAAGTCAGGGTCCAGGGTATTACAATGACCATCAACCATTGTATCTTTTCTTGTCCTGCTTGTTTGTGTGATCCTTGCAGTATATGCCTCTTGTACACCATGGAGTTTCTGTTGCTGTAGCTTTCTTTTTTTCTTAGGAAGTGGGAACACAGATATATTAGCCATTCAGTTAAGTAATAATAATGAAAAAAATAACTTATATAGCAGCTCCCTTATTGGATTTTCAGGCAGAAGCTTGTAGTTATTGTTAAAAGCTTTTTATTGAAGATTCGTGATTGCAATTTTCTGATTTAATTAAATCCTCTTTTCTAGCTACAGCAGGAATTACAAAGAAAAGACACTTCTCATAGATAGTTCACAATCTCCTTGCTTTTGGCGTGGAACTTCTATATCATACTTTATTTTTTTGTTATCAGTAAAATTTCCTATCATCCAGAGTATAAAACTAGACTGTAGCTTTCATCTTTTTGGTTCCAGCCAGATCAACTCATCTCATGTTAGAAGCCATTTTTAATTTGTTTCATGTTCTTCAGTTAACAGCTCATTTGATTTATCTTTGGTGCTGAAGTTCTTTATATTGTTAAGACATTGAATTGTGGGCACATCACCTGGCATATATTTGTTGTAGATGGATTAATGGCTCTCATTATTTTTTGAAAGGTTAACAAACTGTTGTTCTGTTGGATATTGTAGGCCAAGGTTAATGATGGAGAGGGTCCAGAGCTTCTACGCTCTTCATCTGATAGTGGTAGCAGTAGTCATTCTGAATCTTTGGCTGCAACCCTTTCAGAACATCGTCAACACTTGGCAAGCATACAGGTATTTGAATATAAGTAGAACATTGGTTCCTTCTGCATGTGGATACAATTTAGATTAGTTCCCTTCCATGAGATTTTACTGTGCTGAGATCTTTCACCAACGAGATTGATGGGTTGGGTTTCATTATTTTGGGGTTGGACATTCTTATTTGTTCTCTAGTTGTACCATGTTTTTACACTTTGTTATGATTCTCCAAAATGGATTGTTAACATGTGGTAAGACTAATGATTCTATTATCCTGTAAACATCACTAGAATTTGCTAATTCTAACTAACAGTTGTGCTGATACTGTTCCATTTCCTTTTGGATGTGACGGTGGAACAAATTGCGGTTATATAGTAGTAGTTGACACTAGACATTGCCTGGATATGGAATTGGGCAGATGTGGACACATGATGTGTGTCACATTTAGCTAGCCAAAAAAGGAATAAATGCATTTATTGACTGATCTATCATATATTGTAAAGAATGAGATAAATGAAGGAAATTTGAAGACCAAAACTATACATTTTTTTTATATCATAATCCCATTGTACTTTCCTCTGCAGTGGTTTGTTGGGTTCTAAGGCTGTTCAGATTTGAGAACTGTTGGCTCATATTTAGAAGTTACGCATGATTTGTGGTCTCAATATGATGTTCAAGTCTACTTAGGCATCAAGTTATTCAAGAAGCTTCACTTTTTGAAATTCAAGATTGAGGAGTGAAATAGTTTCGAGTTCAGCACTATTGATATGTCCAGGAGAAAGTTATCTTAAGAGCCGGATAGGTGGAATTGTTTGGAGGAGGAAAGAGAGTTAGACCAGAGGAGAAAAGCAGTGGAGTGGGAGGCAACTAAAACTAAGACAGATGAATCACATGGAAGTTGTCTTGGAGACAAAAATCTATAGTGTTGTGGCTTAAGGAGGGGGATCAAAACATGTAGTTTCCTTACCAGATGACCAATGCGTGGAAGGGAAAGGCTATAGTATTATTGCAGATCTACTGGAAGTAATGGAGGTGGATAATTGTATTGAAAATCTATGTAGAGGTGAGGAGATTGCTAGACCGGTTTTACATGGAGTTCTCTTTCCTTACATTTTTCAAAGTCTGCCTAAATGGTTGAGGCATGATTTTGAGGAGGTGGAATTGGTTTGGGCTTTAGAGGAGTGGACAAATGACAAGGCCCCTGGGTCATATGATTTCAACTTTTCCTTCGTCAAAGCTGATTGGGGTTTTTTAGGTCAGATTTAATTGCCTTGCTTTCAAAGTTCCATTGCAGGGATAAACTAAGTAGATAAGTTAATGACACATCCCAGAAGTACCTAATTTAGTGGAACTGAAAGATTCCAGAGCTTACTCCTGGTGGATGTGCGCATAAGATTTTGTTGAAGATTTTAGCTAATCGTTTGAAGGTAGTGCTCCTGGATGTTATCAGTCTTCTCCAAGGGGCTTTTATTGTTCTCAGGCAAGTTTTAGACTATGTGCTTATAGATAACGAGTTGATTGACTGGAGGAGACTGTCCGAAAATGAATATGCAATGCTTAAGAATGACCTAGAGAAAGCTTACAAGCATGTTGGCTGGTAGTTTGTCAATAACTTACTTAATAGATTGGGTTGTGATCCAAAATGGAGAGGTTGATTTTGGCATATCTCAGCTTCCTCATTCTCAATTTTGGTTAATGTTTCCCAAACTGAAATGTCCAAAGCATTTATGGGCATTAGGGTGGTTCGTTATCTCCTTTCCTCTTTACCATTGCGATAGGGGCAATGAGAGGCTTTTTCTTGAAGGCCAAGGATCAAGGGCTCATAGGTGGTTTTGAGGTCGGTAATAGATGCAATTACGCATTTGAAATTTGGAGATGACACCGTTTAATTCAGTTTGTCATGGGAGGAGGAGGTGAGGGTGGTGAAGCACATTCTCAAATCTAGAGGTTAGGTGAGGTTTGAGGATCAACTTCTCAAAAGCGTGTTGTGAATGGGTAGTTCAAATGAGTGTATATACTCTTTAGCAAGCCGAATGAGCATTGGTTGAAAGCTTCCCATCAGCATTTGGGCTTGCCTTTGGGGGCTAATTCAAGATCAAAAGCTTAGTGGGACTTGGGAGATCGTATGGTTGAAATGTTTAAAAATGAGCTATCTACATGGAAGAGGTAAGATCTTCCTTTGATGGCCATGTGACACCAACCAATGTGACTTTATCTAATTTTCATATGTACTGCATGTCTTTGTTCAAGACGCTAGTGGAGGTGGCGAAAAAGTTAGAGCACATCCAAGGGAGCTCTATTCGATGGAAATTCCGATTAGAGGAAGATGCACTTGTTGAAGTGAAGTGGTGAAGCCAAAGCAATGAGGTGGGTTGGCATGTGGGGTTTGGTTGAAAAGAACTCAGTTGTGGTGGAGATTTGGGGAAGAGAAGGTTGCTAAAGGTGAGAATTGTTTCTAAATACAGTGTGGATGAGTGGGATTGGGTTGCAGGTTATGTTTTTAGGCACAAAATGTCTAGTTGTTGGGTGATGTTGTCATGTCTTGGGATGATTTTTTCCCATCTCAGGAGGAGGTTATAGACTATACTCTATTCTACATATAACACTTGTGCATAAGGGATGGGGAGTCTGTAATCCTTTATTTTTGAATTATGATGAATGAATTTTTGAAGTTGCGTGGCATATCTTATGGTGTTTGGGTTCTAATAAGGACCCTGCTATTTCTTTGTGTTCCATTGGGATGGTCTATTAGGAAAGAGTATGAATGAATCTTTACCTCCTTAAAAAGATCGATTGACAAATTAGTATCTAAGTAAAAGTACAATTGGAACTGGGGAAGTGGGCTTTGGTGAGGAAGGACTTTGATAATCTTTGTTTTGATGATATCTACAATTGGGAAGCCTGTATGGGTTGTGGGTCAAGAATGGTAGAGAAGATAGAGTTTCGGTTTCCCCCCCACTTGTTGAGAAACATATGGGTTTAATTATAACCTTGGGTCATTGGGTTTGCTTGTAATTTCGAGAGCAAGTTTCCTGCATTAGGATTAGTTTAAGTTTGAGTATTTTAGGTTGGAGTTGTGATGGGATTAGGATTAAATTTTCTATTATTAGGCTTCTTTGTTTGGTTATGATTGGGTTTCCTAGTTTGAATTGACGTCTTTCGTTGTACTAGCTCAGTCAAGATGTAGCCCTAAAATTTGAACTTGGTATTAGGGCTTAGGCTGTAGGACTTGGTCTAGGGTTAGGTTTAGGTTTCTTCCTTTCTTTTTTGTTTCCCTTTTGAGGATGAATCTTCCTCTGATGATGAAAGAATTGGAGAAGATGATGACATTGATGTGGACATGGAAGAGGGCGATTTTAGAGATGGGGATTGAAGATGTTAACATTGATTTTTAACTTCATTTTACTAGAATTTGGTCACTTGATGGACTTTTAATCTTGCGTAGAATATGTTTTTTGCCTTTTAAACAGTTTGGCATTTTGTATCAACATGCTATGTGCTTGTTTTTTTACTGTTGATATCATAGATATGTTACTTCTTTTTGGTATCTAATATGTTTAGCGATTCAACTAGTAGTATATTGAGATGCTAATATTTTCAATGTATTGATGTTCATATGGATGGAAAATAGATAGATTATAGACATTTATAATTTTTCCCCTTTTTTCAATATTTTTTTAGGTCTTTTTCATCTAAATTTAAAAAGGTAGAAAATATCCTACGATTCACGATTTGATTCGATTCAACCCCTTGAACAATTCACGATTTGACTACCATGCATAATTGGTATAATCATTGTCTTGTTAAAATTTTTCCTTAAATCTTGTTGGCATTCGTCGGTTACAAAGTACTTCAGAAGCAAGTCTCCACTTCAACTATCCTATTTTTATCCTATGTTCGACATCTTCATCAATCTCTCCATTCTTACTATTTGTAGAGCCAAGGTAACAGAAAGAATCTCTTTGTGGTATCTCATGGTCTTCAATTTTCACAGTAGTTTCAGCTCTTGCTATATGCCCGCTGATGTTACAATCCATATATTCAATCTTTGTACGGCTTATTTTAAAGTCTTTGGATTCTTTCTAGAGGTTTGCATGACTGCTATTATAGCCTCTTTTTACTTTGGGTGTCCTAGGGCTTCGCTGACTCTGGATGTCAAATGAGCCGTGGAAATGGCATTTCTTGGGTTTGTGCTTAGAGTGCTCTGGTTTCTCTTAACTACTCTGCCGCATTTGTAGACTAGTTTGTTGCTATCAATTCAGCATTGTAGATATCTTTCCACATATATGACACCGATCCTATTGTTTTTGAGTGATGAGGTTTAGGCTCTGAGGATCCTTTTTCCTAGTAAATATAGAATCCACCAAGGGATTTTTTTTAGAACAGTAACAAAGAAATTTATTAAAATAAGAGAATCCACCAAGGGAATTCATGGTTTAAGTTTTGAAGGGTAATCTTCTTCCATCAGCTTGTGAGTTTTATAATTTAGTTGCCTCTGTCTCTCTCTCTCTCTCACTCTCATTTGATTTGTATTAAATAAAAATAAAATTCTGATCTTTTATTCAACTAGCACCTCATAATCCATACATCACCGCCATTCTGATACATAAGTTTTTTAGTTAATGTATTATCAGTACTATGCATTCTGTAGTGGAATGGGTCTGTTCTCTAAAACAGTTGGAACTTATCGCACCAAAACTTGTCTTTGATACAGGTATTTATCAACCAACTAAAGGAAGTTGTCCCAGCAATTCAAGAGTCTATATCTGATCTCACGGAAGAAGTGAACAGTATCTCTTCCGCTGTTCCTATGGCCAAATATGATGGCAGATTGATGTCTCCTATTCAAGCTCAAAGTAGTGGAAGGACTGCAGTAAGTATCTTCAACTAATTTAATTTAGTTTCAAACCCTATTTAGGGGTTCCTGCTATTCAAGTTGTCTTTAACGAATTATCTGTAGATATACTGCATTTTCACTAATGATACCATTTCTTGTATTAAGCAGGAGAATGGGACTGATGAAGTCACAGAGGTGGCTTCAAAATTGTCAGCCATTCAGCTTGAAAAGACTCCAAACAGCCCTGCTTTGAAACTCCCGCATTTATTTAGCTTGACTCCAACCTCTGGGAAAGGTGCACAAGCTCAGAAGCGGCAACCTGTAGCTCCCCAGACCATCCAGGTTGAAGAAGATTTGCCAGAAGGGAAATCTTTAGTCCAGCCTGTGTCTAATGTTCATGTGGATAACCCAATACCAGGTTTGTACGGTTATATCTTGCTACTGTCTGCATATTTATGCATATTTTTTCTGAGCATGTCATGAACTTCTAATGGCTAGCCTCTGTTTTATTTTCTTTTCTAGTTTCCATGCATTTGCAAGTTGTAACCCATACACTGCTACATTAATTGGACGATAGAATGAGGTCGAGATTTTCTTCTTCCGCCAATATTCCTCTATCTTGTGGAAATTACTTTAAGATACATTAAACTATTTATTTCTTATATTATTTTTTGGTTTCTTGAAATAAAAATTGCACAGCTTCTTGAGCAAATTATGAATATATTGTATATGTTTCGAGATATTGTATCACTGGAGAATGGAAGGTTATATGATACCCTAAAATGGCACTCAATACTTTGTTTGGATCACCAGACAGTAGTGGGAGATGCAACATGGTGAAGCCAAGATATCTCTAAATATCCTGATCCATTTTAGTTTTCTATCTGAAATATTTGCTTCCCGTTTCTGCAGATGGTGGCAGTTCTTATGTTCAAAACCTAAGGAGATCTGTTCGTGAAGCTGCCCTATCTGTGCAATCCAGCAACCTGGAATCATTGGAAGATAACAAAGATAATGTCTCTGAACATTTCTTTGTACCATTTTCAGTGAGCAGGATTCCTCATGTGAGAGAGGAGACTAAATTAGTTCCTGAGAAAAGCAAACGACTGTTTGGGCCAAAACCAGACGCCTTTGTGCATAAGAATGGTACTGCTGATCATAGTGCTGATGGATCTATTGATAGCAAGTTCGATGAATATCAGGACGTGTTGAAGCACTTGGATCTACTTGAAGAGTATGACAACCAAGAAAATGTTTTTTCCCATGCAGTTGCTGATACACGAAGTATGTTTTACGACATTGAGAATGCTCACGAGCAAGGCTTCTCACCTCCCTTGCTGATGGATACATCATTTTTCGCAGATTCATATGAGGATTTGCTTGGTATGCTTGTCTCATAATTTCCCCACTACCTCATACACTTCTACTTAAGTTTCATTTTTTATTTTTCTTAGTCATTGATCTTCCTGTTTCCTAGACTAGACTGAAACTGGTGTCATCATAAGCGGCTTATGACGGCCATAATATCTTGATCATTTTAAGGTGTATTCATGGATGAGACTGATGGGATTCATATCAGATATGGGTCAGCACACATCTGGAATTTTTGTATTTTCTTTTTGTTTGACGATCTTGATATTTTGTATGGATGATAGTTAAAAATGACAGAAACATATATTACAACAGATAAATTACATAAACATTGTCAAATCATTAAATTGATATCCAGCATGAGCACCTGTATCTGAGCATTAGTAGATGATGCCCAATACTTCTGTTTGGCTTCACTAACTGTGGAGCTTTTATAAGCCTCAGGAACGGGGTAAGGCCATACCACATCTGGATAGAATCAGCGTTCACAAATATAATAAACTATTCCTTTGCTGATTGTACAATTTCCTTATTCCTATGAAGAAGTTACTTTAGTTGGCTCCAATGATGGAGGCCAGACAATAGGTCGGCCAACCCATTGGGCCCAGCCCATAGACCCAGTGGGACATCCATTTATTTTTGGAGTATTATTAATTAGTTTGATTTGATTACGATTAATATTAGTAAGTTTCCTATTTTGTGTAGGCTTATTCAGATATTAGAAAGTATTGTTTCTTAGGGATCAAGCCAACTCCTCTATATAAGGATGTTAGGCTTCATTGTAGCGGCAATGCTTATTTCAATTATTGAAAGAATTTTGAGTTTTCTCTTCAATTATGGTGTTTTTCCTCATCGTGAGGGTGCCTCAGTGGCGGAATCCATATTTGGATTCAATCAATCCTTCAGGAGATTAATCTATTCGTGGATCATGGGTTGCGCCAATTGGTATCAGAGCCGAACAGCGATCGCCAGGAAGACAACTGTCCTTCCCGGATTCCTATTCCATCATCATCTAGCCAACCCACCCATCCGTTCCATCATCTTGACCTAACTTCAACTTCCGGAGTACCCTACCACCGAGCCTTTTTTTTCTACCTCGCACGACCCCATCCTTAAACAAACCCTAACCTCCAAAACAAAATGCCAAGATCTCATCCAACCATCTTTTAGCCATTTGAGACCCCAATTCCTAACCATTCAAAAGACCCTCAAACCCAAACCCTGCAAGGCCAGGATCCGAACCCCCCGGCGGCGGCGGGGGGGGGGGGGGGGGGGCGGGCGGCGCGCGGGGGCTCAAACCTAGACCAATTTCAAATTCCTATATCCTTTTTTTGTTTTGGTGAAGGTCAATTAATTTGAATACATGTGACTTCTCTAAGAAGTACACAAACATATGATCTAAACATCAAGCATATAATCAATGACCATACCCATAAACCACGAACATAGATTATAAGCATCAACCATAAACATAAACTAAGCACAAGTAATCATCCACCATAACACAAGAAATTTATAGTGGTTCGGGCCAATGTGCCTAGATCCACTCCCGGATTCCCTACCGGATTTTCCATTATCTCCATTTGAGGTTTTAGGTTTACCTCTAACCTAACAAACCACTCCTGCTTTTCAAGGATTAGCAATAACCTTTACAACCACTTTATGCTTTTCAAAGGCTTAGCAATAACCTATTCAACAATGAAAATTAACTCTCTAAATTGTGTCTATCAATACACTAAGAGAGATACATTTGAGTACAATTTTTGTGCCCCTAACATAGGCTGATGTAAAAATGTAAACTCATCTCAAGGCATATGCATTGTGAATACAAAGATTTATGAATGATGCATATACTTAAAACTCTCTATCTCATTTTGAAATTTAATACTCATTAATGATGCAAAGATGAAAACCATAAATGTGAGATAGAGGTATTAAATGATGCACACATGTTTAAAATGATGAACACACTAGTTTTTGAAAATGCAACCTAAGCTAGCAAGTTTGTTCAAAACATGAAATTAATAACATGTGCAAATCTAGTCAAATGTTGAAAACATATGACTAAGCATGTTTAAAATCCAAAGCATGTTATGCAAACAACATTTGAACAAACATTTAATCATGCCATTAAATGAAACAGAGATTTAAAAACACAGCATGAATTAATTTTGAGAAAAGGGAGCAAACCCATTTGAAGAATCAAAGATTGAAATCCATGGATTAGCCCTCCTAGCCTTCCTCTAGCCTAGCCTAGTTGACCTCCTTTCTTGGCCCTCAAAAGACTAAAAAATGTTGGCACAAATGCCAAGGAAGGGGCTCAAATTTATAGAAAAACACTTTCTAACGGCTATATGGCCGGTGAATTGTGAAAGCCCGCGGTTAACCGCACCTCCAACAGTCAAAACTCAAAACCCAACGGCTACTTTTTCAAAGTCGGTTAGCTGACCTCCAGTTGGCGGTTAACCGCGTGGTAACCGCTATGTGACCCCCAAGTGACCGACATGCACGACTTGAGTTTTTTTGTGCATCCAGTTGTTGTGACCGCATGAGGTGACCGAACTGCATGGCAGTTAACTGACTATGCCCTGATATTTTGATTTGAAAATGATTTTCAGAAAGGGCCATGGAAACTAGACTTGATTTGACTACCATGTTTGAAAATGAGATTCAAAATGTGGTTCAAAACATGTTTACGCAGGAATTTTCAAAATTCCAATTGATAAAACTTTTGAAGCTAACTTGTAAAGTTCAAAACATGCATAAAAGTCAAGTCTTAAAAAATTTGATGCCATTCATGAAAAGTTTAAGAAAAAATGCATGAAGATTTCCAAGACGCAAAGATTAAAATTTATGAGAAAATGAGAGATCAAGCTATCATGAAAATGTGAATGCATCCAATCAAATTGCAGCAAATGAAAACCCTAGCAAACCCCACATCCTGATAACTTTCATACCAAACCCATCTCGTCACTGTCGAGCCCTGATCCCCTTAAACCCACTCTCCTAAAACTTACCGAAAAGGCGAAAACACTAAGCCACAAACAAGATACCCAATTACCCAAAACCCCTAATCCTATCCTAACCTGCAAACCAACACTGTTGAACAACCCCACTCTTCACTAAGATAGAAACCTTTAAAAAAAAAAAAAAAAACCCACCAATCCTCATCACTGAAACATTCCCAGACCCCTGCTCTGTCGAACTGAAAAAAAAGTAGAAACAGAAAGAAGAAGAGAAATAAAGAAGAAGAGAAGGCTGAGTCAAGAAGAGTAGCTGGCACTCTTTGACGTTAGCTCTATCGCCACTGCACCTCCATCGCATCCTAGCACCATCTCCACCGCAGCGGTTATCACCGAGCTCGCCATCGTTAGAAGCTCGAAATCCCTTCACCTTTGCCTCTTCCAGTCGAGGCAGTAGCACAAAGTCCCTTCCTCCAGGTATTTGTCTAATTAATTCGTCGAAGGTAAGAGGTCAGACCCTCCCTCTCTTGTTTTCTTCACTGCATGAAAGTTGAGACTGAGAGAAGGAGATTGTGAAGTGTGGCACGTGCAAGCCACAGTTGGACTTCAGTTTGGGTTCGACCTGAACCTGAACCAACACAGAGAACCAAAAAAAAAAAAAAAAAAAAAGCGGTCAAGCAGAACCTCGCAAACCGGGCAAGCCCGACCCGCCTGCTTAGGAGCTTTCAAAGTCCAGCCCACTCTACACAAGTGTTGACTTTCAGCAATCAATCTTTGAACGGTGATATTGGGGCCATTTGCAATTTGATCAACAATCCATAATTGCCAGCATACTCCAATCGAGAAGCTCTGCATATCACGTAAAGTCCTTTTTCCGTCCAAATCATCATGGGAATTTTTGGAGACTCAATTGAAATTCAAAGAATTTTGTATAAACACAAATATGTGATTGGTATTTTGAGAATGAGTTCTATTTTGAGCAATTTTTCAAATTGAAGCAAGAAGACGTGATGGTTGATGAATATACCCGCCAATTTCTAGAGTTACTAGATATATGTGAACTAGAGGAAGATGAGATACATGATTTGGTTTGTTATGTCAGAGGCTTGAGACCAAATATCATGAAGAATATGATTTTTTGCAAATCCAGTCAAGAAGCATTCTGTATAGAGCACATGCTTAGACGGTCTCACATGCAACAATGGAGTTTTGAATAAAGAAAGTCTCAACAAAGACCTAGGGCCCATGTTGTGGACACTTTTTGCAAGAGAAGATAATCCCATGCTTGTCATTCGCCGACTCAATACATACGAGAAGGAAGTCGGCTGGAGTCAAATTAAGAAATTCCACATATGGGTAAGAGTCGAAACCAATCGAAAACAAGTCCTTTAATTTGATTATTGACAATGGTAGTGCAATAAATTTTGTCGCACAAAAGGTTATTGACAAGCTTAATTTGCCAGTTGAGAAGCTTCCTAAGCCCTACCAAGTCACATGATCTAATGGTTATGTCATCCCCGCGACTCATAGATGTTTGGTATCATTCAAGATTGGCCATTATGAGGACAAAACTTGGTGTGATGTGATCCATATGAATAATACTCATATTCTTTTTGGGCGTCCATGGCTTTTTGATTGGGAAGTGCACAATGATAAAGAGATGAACACATATACCTTTTTGTGGAATGGAAGAAGGATTAGATTCCTTAAAATGAAATCAACAACCCTGTCTTTGTGTACATCATCACCTTCAACTGAAGAACCACAAAAACAACAAAGAGTTGAACGAGAAGTCATGATTGCACCAAAAGCACAGAGTGGTTTGTTACAGAGCCAACAATTGAAATGTCTACTGGTCAGATCACGCATCCGAAATAAATTCATACATCAGAAGAAGAGACACCTCCAAAGTGCTTCTACATGGAGTAAAAGACCGCATCAAGCTTTCCAGCCATGTCGTGCGCATGCAAATCAAAAGAAAAGACAGAAGTTTGTGCGATTGATTTTTGAACTAGGAGGACATTTTCCAAACTTGCGGTCGAATTCTTTCCGGCATTATCAAGCTGTCAACTCACCGGAGTTAAGTTTTTCCAAGCCGGGGAGAATTGATGCAGGGCAGACAATAGGTCGGCCAACCCATTGGACCTAGTCTATAGCCCCAATGGAACATCCAATTCTTTAGGTGTATTATTAAGTAGTTTGATTTGATTAGGATAAATTTTAGTAAGTTTCCTATTTGGTTTAGCCTTATTCAGATATTAGAAACTATTATTTCTCAGGGATCAAACCAACTCCTCTATATAAGGATGTTAGGCCTCATTGTAATTGCAATGCTTATTTCATGCTAAAAGAGTTCTGAGTTTTCTCTTCAATTATGGTGTTTTCCTCATCGTGAGGGTGCCCTAGTAGCGGAATCCATGATGGATCTGGGCCTGGGCCATCAAACCATGTCATTGTTATAGTAAATATAATAACTTCCAACCATGGTTTAAAATCTCGGTCTCGGTCGCGGACCCGCGGTATCAGTCGGGCCGAAAAACCTTTATGATATCGGTATCGGTCGCGGATATCGGTTCGTCGCGGTGCAAATTTTTTTTTAATCCAAAAAAATTCGCAAAAATATCCAAAAAATCCAAAATATTAGAAAATGCTGGAAAACAATATTTTTTTCATTAGTAACAACAATAAATCAAAATCTCGGTCACCTTAAGTTATGAGTCCTGTCTATGTCGTAGTTCGCTATCTTCTCCAGTATTTCATATAATACAACCATTATTGATGCTCATGATAAATTTATTAGCGTAAAATATAAGAAAATAAAGATAACATATCAATCATCATTTAATACTAACTCAATCATCAAATAAGTTGTGAAATTCAAGACCCTGAAGATGACATATTAAAATCAGAAACATGATATGATAGTGAGATCGATAAATCATAAAGCACTTGGGCATCAAAAGGTTCATGGTTTACCTGAAATAAGAGGGGACTAGTAGAGTGTAGAGACTAGAGAGAGATTAGTGAGTATGAGTGTATTACACACTATAAATAATCCTTTGGTATCACAAATATTCTAACAAGTAACAACAATTTTTTTTAGAAAAAATAAAGATTAAAAAAAATCATTTTGAAAACTCTAAATATATAGATCTAGCATAAAAGTATGTAGATCAATCATTTACACACCATACAATGATCATGAATTATTAAAAGAACATATTTATGATGAAATCCCCAAAAAATGATATATTATAATTGAAATATAAAAAAATCCGAAAATAAAAGAAAATTGGAAAAAAAAAAGTTCAAAATCGCATGAAAGTATGTAGATCTAACTTCTAAAAATCATGTGTATGTAGATCTAGCATGATTTCTTGCTTCATCTAAAAAAAAAAAAAAAAACACTTAATAAAATGCTTTAAGTTGATTTTCTCTTACCTTATATAATATTTTCTTCAAAAAATAGATGTGGGATTTGAAAATATCCAAGAGGGATGTGTGATGGAGTATGGCTGCTGCTATGGGTAGAAAGGAGATGAGAAGAGAGGAGAAGATGATGAAGATGGGGAAAAAGATGAAAAAATTAGGGTTTTTATCATTTTTATCTCATCTTGGCCGATATTTTGAAAATATTGGCTGAGATATTGGTTCCGCCGATATGAAGATCATCTCGGCCGATGTAGGCCGAGATTTTGGCGATATTTACCGAGACCGATATCTCAATGAGATATCAGCTCGGTACCGGCCGATACCGGTTCATATCGGCCGATTTTTTAATCCATGCTCCCAACCATTCACAAATATAATAAACTCTTCCTTTGCTGATTGTAGAATTTCGTTGTTCCTGTGAAGAAGTTCCTTTAGTTGGCTCCAACCATGTCAAGATTCTATCCCATGAAGACCCAACATTTTGAAAATCTTCTAATACTTTCCCAATTTAGAAATTACTGAGAACGAGATTTGTGACAGTGGACAGGATTCCCAAGCACATATCCTCATTTCTCTATGGGCCATGTCTTCTGAAAATTTGAATTTTGTGGCAAGTCCAGTCCCATGAACATATGAACCATGGATCGCAATTTGGGTAAGAGGATATCCTAGAAACTATATTGACTGCAGTATCCTGTCCATCTATAATCCATGGTGAATTTGCACTCCTGGCCATTCTCTTTTTTAATCATTCATTTGATTCTCACCAGTTGGACAATCTGCAGTGTAAGTTTAATTATGTTCTCCAGCTGTAACGGGGTTTGCAAAATTTAAATCTGCATGCTATAATGCTCAGTGTCTTTTGGATTTGAGTTGCCACAGATTTGCTTTCTTGAAACTCATTACAATCTCGCATTCTGTATAATGTTGTTGTTGTTGCTTATTACATTACAATGGATCTCAAAAACAGTACCATGTCCATTTCTAATTCTTCCATCATCATCATGTTGTTATTGTCATCATCATCATTGAAGCTTTATCCAATCTTCTGATGTTGACTTTGTGAATTCTACTTCATCAAAAAGTGGGGGATCATATCCATCTAGATTCTTTCATATTAGCTATGTATTCATTCTAACCCGGCATCTGAGTTAGGGTGGCAACGGTTCAGGTCAAGTTGAGCCCTATGTATAGTGGGTTATGGGCTAATTGGTGCCCAACTCATTTGTTAAATGGTTGAGTACTCTAGCCCATGTCTGACCTGCAGATAAATGGCTCTATCGGACCTGTTCCTTACAATGAAAACCTTAAATAAATTAAGTAAATAAAAACTCTAATTAGATAGACCAAGTAAAGACCCTAATTCCTTATAAAAAATAAATAAGAACTGTAATTGAAATCCATTTTAGTTAAAACCAATGAAAAAAACCCAATCAATTTTATTTAAATCAATGACAAAAACCCAATTATCATTATCATCATAACCCTAATCAATTACCCAATTAAATCCCTGATCAAAACCCTAATCATCATTTCCAACCAAAGCCCTAATCAATTCCTGATTAGTTCCCTAATAAAACCCCAACCAAAATCAAGAATCAGAACCCAAATCAAACGCCTGATGAGTTGGGGGGATTAGTAGTTCTGGTTTGGTTCATGGTTGGGTTGGCTAGTTTGGATCCAGGTTCAGGTTGGTGGATCCTGGTTTTGCCACCCGTAATCTGAGTCATGTATGGGGAACTCTTGAATCACTTACATTTATCTTATCCAAAAGTAAAATTGTTTACTTAATATTTATTGTACATGTTCTTATCATTAACGCTATAAACTTGTGCATGCTTCTAAGGTCAAACTTGGGTTTATGGCCTGTGCTGTACTTTTGATGTCAACACTTTACTTGATTATTGTTGGATCATCATCATTATTTGATAATAAATTGTGTACCACATTCTTGCAGCACCGTTGTCTGAAATTGATGCTGCTTTGATGGAGCGATGATTCTAAATGATGGCAATGTTTGATCCTGCTATGTTTTGCTGGGCTCAAGAAACCCGACTTGGAGCTTGTGTTGGGAGCTCTGAAGCTGAATCATTAAACAAATACATTGATGTTATGTTGTAAAGTAGGCAGGTTGTTGCAATGTGCCATTTGTGTGAGAGCAATTCAAATCCAGAGAATGCTTAGAAGCAGATGTTTGTAATTTGTATTTTTTACTCAATTCATTGCAATGGGGCTTCTATTTGTTTTGCAGAAAGACACTGTTACTTTCTACCTTATTCTGTCACAGGCTATAAAGTTGAACTGGTAAGGTTTTGCTGGTCTAATGCAACTACGCCATTTCGCTGGACTGCCTCTAATGATCCATGATTCATGGCTTAGATCCAATCAAGGTAGATGATTTTCAATGGGTAGTAAAATTTTTTTTATTTTGTTTTTATTTTCGTTTTCCTTTTTATTTGGGTACTTTCTCACTCAGGTTGAGAGGATACAAGGGGAAAGCCATGTCCTGTGATGAAGTCATGCTGTTGTCGTTACACTACTGATAGCAGCTTATATCTAATTTATCCCTCATTGGCCTTGAACTGTTCGGTTGATCATGTGTGAAATATATTGGTATGTTTTCTATACATAATCATGTGACTGTTAGCCGGATTCCATTTGTAAGAGTGTTCCAAGTTGATAGCGGTGTCTTACCATGTCAGTTTTCACCTGGCTGCCCTGAGATCCACCCCTGGGCATCCACCTGAGGGCTCTTTTAACTCACCTAAGGTTTCCTTCCCTCACCCGAGATGGCTTCTTCTGCTGGAGTGGGTTCGATGGGTCTCAGCCAGTGTTGATCTTGTGGGATATGTGGTTGTTATTTTTTCTATTGATCTGGGACAGCTTTTGGGGGGTCATCACACAAAGGTGGACCCTGAAAGTTTGGATAGGATATTAGCAGCAGCCGGCGGGGTCATAAGTAATTGCATGAGAGGAACCCATCATCTTAATTATTTGGAAAATTTAAATATCCCTTGCACTTTCTTAATTTATTACCTTTCCCATATTCTATTCTTTAGATGGTCCTAATATTTGACTTTTTATCGCCCACAGTTTCTTTTGTTTGACAAGAGCGAAGAATCCATCAATCAGAGTGCCGCACCACTTGCGTGTTGAGACTTGAGACTTGAGACATGAGAGGGATAGAGAGATAAGAGCATGATCTCTTTCCATTTATTTGGATGTTAACTGGATCCCATTAGATTGGGTAGTGAAACAGGTGTAATAAATGGGTCTCATCCCAATATCCCAATATCCCATGCCTTGTTTAAAGCATACATAAGCCTATCATACAGATAGATAGGCCACCTATGAACAATGTGCGTCTATTTCATACTTGTGTAGCAAATGTTCAGAAGTCTAATGTGGAGCCCACGTAATGATAATTCGAATCGTCATTTTCTCCCGTGCAATAACCTGAAATTTCACTTTAGTAAGTGTAGGTTCCACCGTTAGATTGAGTATGTGACTGATAACTGAATTGATTCATATGATTAAAATATATAAGATCGCGCTAATTATGTTATCAGTCATGTGATCAATCTCATGGTAGAATTTAATTGTGAAATTCACTCCGATTGAAATGAAATTCGAGAAGGAGGGAGGGAGGGGTGGGGGCGGTGCTTTGGGGAATCTAAATTAGGTGACACAGTGGAGCTATCTACATCTGTTATATGGGAAGAGTGTAATAGACACCACAGGGGCATTTGACTGATCAATCGCCCCTTTAGACACGCCTACCCCACCTTGATGGGCATTGATCACATTTTGGCACTGATGGGGACGTTTATCATTATTGGATTTTATCAAAATTTATCCACAACACAAGCAACAATTGTACTTCTAACTCCATCTAATTAAAGGCTCTAGCATCATCTAACTGGTCTGATAATGGGCCACATCCAAATCAATCCATTCTCCTCCCTCCTTCATGAACATGCATTAAGTGGGCTCCACTTCACATTAGACTCCACTTCACGTTAGAGTAAACGTCGGTGCGACCCATCAATGGCTGTGGCTCCTGGAGGGCTGCAGCAACAGCAGCTGTGCCAGTACCCTCCGTGGACTTCCATGCCCTTTACAGCTTTTTCTTCCTCAACCGAAATTATCCTGTCGGAAGAACTCCATAAATAGGCTGAGTTGAATGACTAAACTACCCTTTTACATGCCCAAATTGCACTCTTTAACATCCCAACCCAAACCTCTGATCTCTTGCCCCGCACAAATCCACTCATACTCACCACCACCAACACACTCTAGCCACTGGCTTTGCTATAAAAAGTCGTTCAAAGTCACAATGGCCTCATCGCCCATGCACTGTTGTTGGCCAAACTTCACACGTTTTTGGCTCTTTCTACATTGGAGACTCAACACACTCAAACTATCACTTCTGGCAAATCATGTTGCAACCAACTCAGCTACAGCTTTGGACTAGGGGTGCACACGGGCGGTTCGGATCGATTTAGGAGGCAAACCGTCAATCAAATCGAACCCATTGATTTTTCTGTTTTCCCAAATTGAATCGAAACTCCCATGTGATCAAATCAAAGCGAACCAAAAGGAACCGTTTTAGTTCAGTTCAGTTATAGTTTTTTTTTTTTTTTTCTTTTTATTAATGGTGGTTCAATTGGTGAGAGACGCTGGACTTCAAGTAACGGAGTGAGGGTTGGAGTCTTTTTCAAGTAAATTTTCATATTTTTTTATACATTTTTATGAAAAAAATATAAATTTATATAATTGGTTCTGTTTGAGCGATATAACCTCACTTTCTAACCGAAAATAGAATCAAACCCAGCAGTTTGATGGAAATTTTAATAGTGACCGAACCAATCTACTACGATAGCGGGTTTTTTGTGCACCCCAAAGTTGCCCAAAATTGAAATTCTAGCAGATGTTAGTTACTATTGGCCACTGCTCCATCGACGATTAGGACCCACAAATTGGACAGCGAGAGACCATTTCTTCTTTCCTAATCTCTTCTTCAAGAGCCTCCTTTTTTGAATAAAAAAAAAAAAAAAAAATACAAAGAAAGTTGAAACAGACGTGAAGATGGGATTTAAGTAGATTTTGGAGGGTGGTTTTGGGCAGTAGCTGTCTTCCTCTGAGAAAGACCGAAAGAAAGCCCACCAGTCTTAGTTGGAATTTGGAAAGCAAACAAAAGCAGGAACATCTGCATTTCATCGAAGCATATCACCATATGCAGACAATAAACAGTACCCCATAGCACAGAGAGAGAGAGAGAGAGAGAGAGAGAGAGAGAATCGATGTCTGGGTTTTGATTTTTGGTGACTATTAAAGTGACCCAAATCCTGAAATTGCTGTTTCATACTCTTGAGAACATCAAAGAGCTCTTCTTGTTGTAAGTATATCAAAGCTCCCTTCTTTTTGTTTTGGGTTGAAAGGACTCTTCCTTTTTCTTTTTTCTCTGTCTCTGTCTGATTGGTTGGTTTCCTTTTTTTCCTCTTTCTTTTTCTACATCGGTTGAACGATTGCTTGGGCTGACCAGACCCAGATCGTCTTCATCCTTTGATCAATCTGATTTGTCATCAATTTGAGAAAAGGAGAAAAAGAAGAAAGGGAAAAAGATAGTTTATTTTCTGGCAAAGCAAGAGTAGATGGGAGTGAGAAGAAGCTTATGAGGTGAATTTATTATGATTATTCTTTTTCCTCCTTTCTTTTTTTTTGGGTTGATTTTGGGACTGAAATGGGATTTTGCATTCTGGGTTTTAACTTCTTGATGGAAGGTTGCCTTTTTCTAATTTGATTTTGGATTGGTGGGAGCAGAGAAAATACCTTTTTTTCTGCATTTGGAAGGAAAGATGGATTGGAAAGCTGGGATTTTATAGCCGATCTATGGTCTAAATGGGTTTTTGAAGTTCCAATGGAAGGTGGAATTCTTTTGACTTGATTTTGGAGAAGCAGTAAAGAGACCCAAATCCCCCAATTTCCCTTGTGAATGAACAGAGGACGGCTTATTTCTTCTGTTAAGCTCCGAATCTGAGGTGAGTTCCTGCATCTGGGGGTTTTGACTATCCAGGTTGGCTGATTTCTTTGCTTGGATTGGAAAAGTGAGAGAAGGTAAAATCCAAATGGAAGGAAGAGAACAGAAGAAAGAAGCTAATGAGGTGGATAGGGTCGTGTGTCCTTTCTTAATCCCTCAATTGAACTGGTACCTGCATTTGGTCTTTTTCCTCTAACTAGAAGGTGTGGATTTTTTCCCTTCATGAAGGATATTCTACTTTGAAAGAGATCTTAACTGCTGCACTGTGATCTCTATTTAGGACTTGGTGGTTGTTACTTCCTCTCTCAGTTATGATCAAACAGATTCTTGGAAAGCTCCCTCGCAAGCCGTCTAAATCGGCAGAGAATCGTGATTTAGGGGGAAGTGCTGCCCTATCTTCGAATGCTTCCAGCAACTCAAGAAGCAGTGGAATAAGTGACACAATAAGCAATCGATCTGGGTATCAAAGCAATTCAATCCTTCAGAACCATAATCCAGGTGTGGATTTGGGGATGATTCATGGGAACAAACAGCCCCAGGTCTCTAATTCAAAGCTTAATGGTAATTTGATCGCATCTTCCTCTGAAGCACTTCCAAGTTTGAGGGATGTCCCTAGCTCAGAGAAACAGAATCTGTTCATAAGAAAGCTGAACTTGTGTTGTGTTGTGTATGACTTCTCTGACCCGACAAAGAGCTTGAAGGAAAAGGACATCAAACGTCAGACGCTGTTAGAACTTGTGGATTATGTCAGCTCACCGAATGGGAAGTTCGCTGAAAATGCTATGCAAGAAATCATAAAGATGATATCTGCAAATTTGTTCAGGGCATTTACATCTCCACCTCGGGAGAACAAAGTTTCAGAGGCATTTGATTTGGAAGAAGAAGAGCCTTCCATGGACCCTACATGGCCGCACTTGCAACTTGTATATGAATTTCTTTTGAGGTTTGTTGCATCACCTGAGACAGATGCGAAGTTGGCTAAGAGGTATATTGATCATTCTTTTGTACTTAGGCTGCTTGACCTCTTTGACTCTGAAGACCCTAGAGAAAGAGAGTACTTGAAAACAATTCTCCACCGAGTCTATGGTAAATTTATGGTACACCGCCCATATATAAGAAAAGCTATCAATAACATCTTCTACCGATTTATATATGAAACAGAAAAGCACAATGGTATTGCTGAGCTGTTAGAGATTCTTGGAAGTATAATCAACGGTTTTGCATTGCCATTGAAGGAAGAACACAAATTGTTTCTTGTTAGGGCGTTGATTCCACTTCACAAGCCAAAGTGCATACCTATGTACCACCAACAGTTATCATACTGCATCACCCAATTTGTGGAGAAAGACTGCAAACTTGCTGATACTGTGATCAGGGGCTTGTTAAAATACTGGCCAATTACAAACAGTTCAAAAGAAGTCATGTTTTTAGGAGAGCTGGAAGAGGTGTTGGAGGCGACTCAACCTGCGGAATTCCAGCGTTGCATGGTGCCGTTGTTCTGCCAGATTGCTCGTTGCATGAACAGTTTGCATTTTCAGGTAGAAAGATTTTCATCTTTTTTAAATTTTAATTTTAATGGCTAGGATTTGATTTTAAAAAAAAATTAAATGGATATGATTGGAAGCTTTTAAAGTTTCAAGCGACAAATAATTCTTTTTCCAATTCCTTTCTAACATTTTACCACTTGCTGTTTTGCTTTTGTGTTGTACATGCTTCCTTTGTGCAAAAATAAATCTTAGATCCGGTAACCTTCTTTTAGCTGTCATTTTGTCACCCTGGAGCCCTGAATTTCTTGGATAATTATGTTTCTTTAAAATTCAAATCGTAATTGCTCCAGCAAGGGTGGACCCAGGAACTCTTCCTTGGGAGGGCCACTATGTAGAAACAACATCTTGGGAGGGCCATGTATAAAAAAGTGCATATAATATTTAAAACATGTAAGGGCTTTTTTGAAAACCTTTTTTTTTTTTTTTTGTTGGGGGGGGGTGGGCGCATAAGTAAAATACTATAAATTTTTTTAAAACCGCAAGGGTTTTCTGAAATTTTGTGGCCCCCCCGTGGTTCCGCTAGTGCTCCAGCTTTCAGCATCATGTTTATAACTCGCTACCTTTTACTTATTGTTCTTTTATGTTTTTGGTATATTTGAAGATTATCATGTAATCTGAGTATAAAACCTTGAATTAATTTCTCTTTATCATGTTGAAAAGAATGCTCATAATTGAAGTTCCTTGTGGATTCTCATGCGTTCTTTTGAATGCTATCAAAGAAATGCCTGTAAGATATTCTGATTCTTTCATCATGCTAAGATCATGTATTACAATATGCATTTCTATGACCATATGTATGCTCATTTGTTGAGTCCTTGTGGATGCTGAAAAGCTGTCTAATGACGTTTAAAAAGCTTGTTCCTATTGCTGCCTATCCGTTCTTCAGACTTATTTGCTAAAAACATTGTTATATTTACTTTTGTTGTTAGGGTCTTTATTATGGTTCAAAATTGCAGTCGCGGTCGCCATTGCAGTCGACACTGAAAACCTTTATGTCGCGGCATTGGATGAAAGGCTGAATTCTTCGCAAGATGAATAGAACTCTTAGCCCCTGTTTGGCATCTCTATTTCCAACCTCTACTTGTCTAAATGTCTGAAGCGGGCAAAAGTTTGGAAAATAAGAGCATTTGGCACACAATTCTATCCTCTACCCGCTTTAGAGCAGTAGAAGCAAATCCTCTTAAATTGAAATGCCCCAAATATGGGAAGATGACAATAAGAGCCATTGGCTCTGACAAAAGTAGAGGCGAAGGTCTCTTTTAAGGACAAAATTGCCCCTGGACGGTGATTTATTGACACCTCATCTGTTGAAAAAAAAAAAACCCAGACCACGGAAGAGAGGGAAGAGAGGCGAGAGCCTTCTTTGTGTTTGGGTTATGTTCATCATCCTCCAACAATCTCAACAACAGAACCACAACTAGAGATTCCTCATCCCTCCCAACTCATCTACATGAGGTGGATGCCCGTCTCTCAATCCTGCAACGGCACCCCTCAACATCCTCACCGCAAGTTCCGATACGTCTCGGCACCAACATCTCACTCATTCATTGTCAAATATAATTTGGTCAGATTTGGGCCCAAAATTGAATTTATCTTTTAGATATGATTTGGTCAAAATACATGTGTATAGTTTCCTAGTATAGGATATTCTTTTGTTATATCTAGATAGTGTATAATTGTGAATAGAAAAGAGACATGTGGAACCTTGATTAAGGAATTGTAATACTATTTAATCAAGGGGTCGATCTCCAGATGAGACACTAAATTCACTTGAAAGTTCAGAAGATGCTCCTGTTGACACACCAGTAGAGGTGAATGTCAAACTCCAGCAAGACGCTGATGATCCTCTTCTTGATCCTAATCTATATTGTCGTTTGGTTGGCAGCTTGGTTTATTTGACAATCACTGGTCCTGATATCTCATATTCAGTTAATTTTGTTAGTCAGTTCATGACTAATCCTCAACATCTTCATTTGGCTGCTGTCTAACGGATGATTCGATATCTTCTCCAGACATCGACTCGTGGATTATTCTTTTCGGTCAACAACCCCCTTACTCTTAAAGCATATGTAGATGCAAATTGGGCTGGTTGTCCTAACCCTCGTCTCTTTACTAGAAGATGGTATATTATCTAGGTGCTAGCTTGATTTCTTGGAAATGTAAGAAGCAGGATAAGGTTTCAAAATCCTCTACCAAAGCCGAGTATCTTGTGATGTCGGCAGCTTGTTTGAAATTCTTTGGCTTCGAGGTTTGCTTTCAGATGTTGGATTTCTTGCAGAAGGTGCCACACCCCTCTATGCTGATAATACTAGTGCCATTCGCATTACTGCCAATCCTGTTTTTCATGAGCGCACCAAGCATATCGAGATCGATTAATATATTATCCGCAATGAATACAAGCGAGCTGTTATAAGCCTTCCTCACATTTCTTTTGATCTTCAACTTGCCGATATTCTAACCCAAGGGCTTCCACAACCTCGCCATCAGTTCTTGGTTAGAAAATTGATGCTCATTGATTCTCCCGCATCAATTTGAAGGGGGTTGTCAAATATGATTTGGTCAGATCTTGCCCAAAACTGAACTTATCTTTTAGATATGATTTGGTCAAAATACATGTGTATAGTTTCCTAGTATAGGATAATCTTTTGTTATATTTAGACAATGTATAATTGTAAATAGAAAAGAGACGTATGTGGAGCCGTGATCAAGGCATTGTAATACCATTTAATGAAGGGGCCGATCTCCAGAGGAGACACCAAATTCTATTGAAAGTTCAGAAATCTTGTTTGAATGATATCCATCACTCCAGTTCTTCTTCTGCTTTCTACTTTTCTCTTATTCTTTGCATGACTGGTGTTGTCGCAGAGTTGTAGCGATTTTCAAATAAGGGGCTTAGGTTGTGGACGAATTGTCTCGGCAGGTGGCTCTGCCGGTGTTTTTTATTATTATTTTGGGTTTGGGTTTTTTTATTCTTTGTTGTATAATGAAGTTAAATGCAACCTGAACTCTTTTTTTTTTTTTTTTTGCTTTCCTTAAGAAAATCTCTCTCTTCATTGTGTTTGAATAGGATTTTGAAGCGTATGGGTTTTCCTTAGTCGGTGTGGAATATCAAATGTGCTAACCACCTTTTTTACATTATGATAGAAACTATCCCTGTAAATAAGAAGCATACCCCTCTGATAAGAGGCAAATAGAGGGTGTACCAAACAACCTTTTTAAAAAAGATCGGTGTAATAAATACCAAACATGTTTTATGCTTTTAACCTCTTTTTTCATGGCTCTTGATGGCTCTATCAAAATAAAAGTAGTGATACCAAACAAGGCCTTACTGTCAGTGTACAGCTTGCAGTTCTCTTGCTTCTTTCCCAATTCTTCCATTAACTCCTGCAACTAATTCATTTTCTTGCTAGCTTCTGTAGTAATAACATACTCTGCTTTTGTAGTAGAAAGTGTAATAATCTCCTGTAATTGTGATTTCCAACTGACTGCTACATTGCCTAAGGTGAAGACATTTCTTGTAGTGCAATACTTCTATCAAGATGTCCTGCAAAGTCTAAATCAACATACCCCTGTAGTCTAATCCTTGATTCTCCAAAACACAATGTTGGATCAATGGTGCCTCTTAGATATCTGAGAATCCACTTAATTGCCCAATGCGTTTTCCCGAGGTTACTCATAAATTTGCTGACAACTCCCACTGCATGAGAAATATCTGGTCTTGTATTAACCATAGCATACAATAAGTTGCCAACAGATGATATGAGATCTTGGACATGTTATCTTTCTCTTTTTTTGTCTTAGGAGATAACTCTTTTGAGAGTTTGAAATAGCTAGCCAATGCAGTGCTAACTGGCTTAGCACCTCGCATATTGAAACTGTTTAGAACTTTTTCAACATATTATGCCTGAGACAGCTTTACTGTACGATTTATTCTGTCTCTACTGATTCTCGTACCGAGAATCTGATTCGCAGTACCCAATCCATCATTTCAAGTTCCTTTGTCAACTCTTTCTTCAGATGATTTATTTCATGTATGTCTGATCTTGCAACAAGCATGTCATCTACATACAAAAGAAGAATAATATAACAATTATCAAAACTTTTATAATAATAACAATGGTCTGCATGACATCTTTTATAACCTGTGTTGCACATAAACCTGTCAAATTTATTATACCATTGTCTTGGGGCCTGCTTAAATCGTGTAAACTCTTTTTGAGTTCACACACCAATGCCTCCTTTCCTGGGATTGCATATCCTTGTGGCTGATATATTTAGATATCTTCTTCAATGTCACCATGGAGAAATGCAGTTTTAACATCTAATCGCTGAAGATGTAAAAATTCTACTACCACAATGCTCAAAACACTGCTAATTGTGTTTAATTTAACCATAAGAGAAAATAACTCAGAATAATCAATACCTTTCTTCTGTTGGAAACCTTTTGCAACTAGCTTGATATTGTATCGCTCGCTATCGTCATGTTCTTCCTTCAACCTATACACCCACTTGTTGTGCAATGCTTTCTTTCTCTCAGGCAAATGAACTAAGTCCCGTGTCTGATTTAACTATAAGGATTGCATCTCATCTTCCATAGCTTGTTTCCACTTAGCCTGAGTTACAACCTGCAATACTTCCTCTTAATATTATAGCTCACTACCATCAGTTAACAAGAAGTAACACATTGAAGGTGAATAACATTGTGTAGGCTTAGAAATCCTAGAGGACCTTATCAGGGTAGGTGTTTGAGGATCCATCTGTGGGTTTTCATTTCCCTGTACTTCTGGCACATCATTTTCAGAAATGTCCTATAGCTCTAAATATTCCAGATCCAATGAAAGTGCATTTTTTAGATTTAGAATCTAGCTTGTCTCTTATTTTCAGTGTCATCAACATAAACATAAGAGATACAACCAAATACTTTTAGATGTAAAAGATTTACCTCTTTTCCAGTTCAAGTTTCCTCTGTCAGTCCACCGTCCAAAGCTACTGAAGGCCATGATTAATAAGGTATGTAGCAGTATTCACTGCTTCTGGCCAAAACTGTATAAGCAATCTAGCATGTAGCCCCATGCTTCTAGCACACTCTACAATTGTCCTGTTCATGCGCTGCCACACCATGTTGTTGCGGTGTATTAGGAATGGTCTTCTCTTGCCTCATCTCATTTGTGGAGCGACACTCTTCAAATTCTTTGCTCCAGTACTCTCCACCATTGTCAGATCTTGGACATTTCAATTTTAGATCTGTTGAAAATGAAAGTGAAAGCCTCTATGACTTGGAAAGCCTTGGTTGAAAATAAAACATCAAGAGAAGGTACCTTTGTTTGTCCCCACACACCCGTGTGAACCAGTTGACTTTGGTGGCCTCCCTACTTTCAAGAAGCTACTTTCTTTTGCTTTCCTAAAACACAATATTGTCCAACGACTTGAGACCTTGTGGCTTACCTTTAGAGTGAAGGATTTTCATCTCTTTTTTCACTCGTGTGTCTAAATCTACAGTGCCATGTGTTTGAGTCTATTCCTGTATCTGCAACTCTAATGGAACTAGTAGTGTTATTGGTCAAATAAAGAGTTCCTTTTTACCACGAGCAACAACCATACTCCCTTTTGTAACCTTCCATGAATCATTTGCAAAGGTTGTTACATAACCAGAACTTGTAAGCTGACCAACAAATATAAGGTTTCTTTTCATGCTGAGTACATGTCTAACTTCTTTCAATTGCCATGTACCTCCATTTGGCAATTTGATTTGAACATCTCCACTGCTCATTATGTCGCAAGGTTCATCATCACCAAGACAGACTTTTCCAAAGTTACCTTGAACATAATTCTTAAGATATTCTCTATGTGCAGTGGCATGAAAGGAACAAAATCTATAACCCAAAATTTAGATTTATAATAAAATGCAAGAATTAAAGCATCTCGAACAGTATCACCTGTAACATTTGTGGAAGCATCGACTTAGATCTTGTCCTTGTCCTTATTACTGTTTCTTTGCTTGTATTTCTTTAGTGGAGCTGTACAAGCCCTTTTAAAATGTCCCTTCTTACCACAATTCCAACACTCACTTCTCCCTTTTGATGATCTTGACTCACTTGACTTAGATCCTCCACTATCTTGCCCTCTCTTAATTGTCCTTCCTCTATTCCCCACATTCAATGCACTTCCTAATGATTCATGAGAGGGTTTTCTGCGAACTTCCTCAACGAGGATAGCACTCACATGTCACAACATCATCCAATTTTAGTGTGTTTAATCCTGAGGAATTACATAGTGGCGTGACCATACCACCCCAGCTATATGGTAAAAAGAAACAACCAACATGGCCCAAATTTCATCATCAAATTCTATCCCTACCGATGATAACTGGCTCATGATTGTGTTGAACTCGTTTAAGTGTTCAACAACAATCCCACCTTCAACCATCTTCATGTTAAACAATCTCTTCATCAAGAACACTTTATTTGAAGCAGATGGTTTTTCATACGTTTGTGAAAGGGCAGCCATAACATCTTCAGTGGTTTTTTTCTTTTGATATATTGATTGCAACTGACTTCGATAGAGAGAGTCTAATCGTTCCGAAGGCTTTTCCGTTGAGTACCTCCCAATCAGCATCTGACATCGCCACATACTTTTTTTTTTTTTTTTTTTTCTATTTTTGGGTGGGGATGGGATTTACCAAAGAAATCACACTAAAGATTGGAATAACAACTGAGGACCCCAACTATCTTTAATATCAGAGGAGGACCTCCGGCCTAAATATTCATTTTTCTTTCCCATTTTGCCCCTAATTCATTGATGTCAACGAAACCCTAATTTCCCAAAACGATAGAAGAGAGAAACAAGAAGAAAAAGAAGAGAAGAAGAATAAGAAAATGTGTTGGAGCTCGTCATTCTTCATCCCACCCTCAAAACTAATGATCTTTTAGATGCATTTAGTGAACCCACACATCTAATCATCTCTAACCCTGACAATCTTCTCATCTATTCTCATCTCCTTCCTTCATCTCCATCTTTTCACAACTTGAACCCATGCATCTTCCACTTTTCTTATCTATGTTCATCATCTCCATTCATATTCTCTGTTTCATTAGTCGAACCCACACATGTTCTCATCTCTTTTCATCTTCTCCATTCATCTCTATCTTTTCATCTCATGAACCCACTGTATGTTCTTGTTCTCTTTCTTGTCTACTTTCATCTCCATCTTGTCATCTCTTTTCCTTAATTCACAATCTAAGACGATTTTCGTTAATGTCAATAAAAAATTCGTCGATACCAATATAAAATTTGTCAATATTGACTAATATGGACTGAGCCAATTTTTAGTTTGCAGTGTAAGGACAAAGTATCCTTAGTTTGCAGTGTAAGGACAAAGTATCCATCGACATCGACGAAAAACTCGTCGATATCAACATAAAATTTATGGAACTTAGCATCATCTACAAACTGTTGAAGTGTTATTAAGGACCTGTTTCACTTTCAAAACAACAGCCAACCACATCCATCATCCACATAAACAATTCACAACAACTACCATCAATAAGAATAACATATTCCACATTCAAAATAAACAACATGTTGCACATTAACAACATGATTCTCATTTATATCAACAATCCATCAACATTTAGGAACCTCTTCCTCATTGAAAATTTAGCATCATCTACATAACATCCTTTTCCTGATTCAAATCAACATCCATCCACATTAACAACCTCTTCCTTACTCAAATCAACATCCATCCACATCAACATTCGCCACATCAACATTCAATGAAAAACTTGTACCACAATCAAATTAACAACCATCCACAATATGAAAATAGACATTAACGAACAACAACCATCCACATCAAAACTTGTTTTCCATTAAAACCAACAACTAGCTACAACAACAACCATCAACAAGAATAACATATTCCACATTCCAAATAAACAACAACCACATTCTAATCATAGACATTAATAAAACTAAACCATCAAAGCATGTTCCACATTAACAACCTATCCAATATTCAAAACACAATTAAAATTTAAAGACGCCATTCAGAAAAATCACATATATAACCACAAATCATCCATTAACAAATAAATCACATGACTTTTACAAGTTTACAAATGATCCATTTTGATAGTACAAATTGACCTGTTTAAGTTTATAAATGACCATTAAAAGGTCACAAAATGAGCAATACAAAATGACAAAATACCCACTTGCTAGGCAAGTCATGTTCATGTGGCTCCCATTAGTTTTCTTTTTTATCATCTTTAGATCCTTCATTGCCTTATTTATAATCTACAAAGTTTGCACTCCCATTTTATCTATCATAAGGCCGAGGATCAACTTCAAAAGAAAACTCAATTCATCTTACTCCACTTCAACTTTAATAGTCAATGAAAGAAAGGGCACTCTCTATAGAAAAAAGTTAAAGAAAATATCACTTTAGCATTTCAACAAGCACATGGAAGGCAACACAACTTCCCTTTCGATCATCTCAAAGACATTACCCCCCTTCTCTCTTTTCTTTTTATTTTTTTTTAATTTTTTTAATTTTTATCATCTTTAGATCCTTCATTACCTTATTAATGACCTACAAATTCTGCACTTACATTTTATCTATCATAAGGCTGAGGATCAACCAAGGGCGGCTCGACCATTGGGCAAGAAAAGCCCTTGCTTTAGGCCCCCAAAAAATAAGGCCCCATAAAAATCATCTTTTCAAATTCTAAAAAAGCATTCAAGCAACTGTCATAGTTTATTTTCTCCCAAGGCCCCATGATAGTAATTAGTATCACATCTCATTAAAGCCATATTGTTCTTTTCACATTTAAACAAAGCATTAAAGAAAGTGTCATCCTTTTTTTCCTCTACCTAGTGTCTTTTTAAATCCCAACTAATTTCAACCTCCTTGCCACCTCACCCGTGAAGTTTTTCAAATGAACGTTTCTCCACCAACGCTTTTCCATCTCACGTACTCTTTACTCTCTCATCCTTTGTCTCTCTCATAGATTGCCTTTCTCTATAATTACTTTATTTCTTTCTAAAGCAATCTTCTTTAAAGATTTATTGATCTGGTTTTGTCTTCTTTTTAATAATATATGTTGATATATTTTGATAATATATGTGAGTCTTTTTTATAATATATGTTAATCATAACCCACTAACTCAAATATAATCCATTTTTTTTCATAATGAAAAAGCTGGATCAAATTCGAAATTCATCTACATCTATAATCTTTATGGCCAATAATGATAAATCACTAAATCAGGTTTTATTGTTTTATGATTTTAATAGTTTTTTAATTCCATGCTCGTATTGTATGTTTATTGTAGTTAGTGTTCATTTTATTTATAAATATTATTAGTTATAATTTATAAATGATAAATGTATCTATTTTTTTTTAGCTCAGTTGGCCTAGGACCATGGTTTGTACCCGGAGGTTGTAGGTTCGAAACTGCACCACTACACTGGGGCCGGCTTCCTTCTGGGCCTGGAGGGATTAGTCTAGCCCAAAGTGTTGGGAACCCTCCGATAGCAAAAAAAAAAAGGAGCATCTATTAGAAAATATGAATCCAGACGCTCAAAACTTAAAAAAAAGAAAAAAAGAAAATTTGAGGCCTCATTTAGGATTTTGTCGCTTTAGGCCTCAAATTATCTCGAGTCAGCCCTAGGATCAACTTCAAAAGAAAACTCAATTCATCTTACCACACTTTAGCGTTAAAAGTTAATGAAAAAAGGTACTCTTTGTAGAAAAATGTTTAAGAAAATATCACCAAAGAATTTCAACAAGCACATGGAAGGCAACACACCTTCACTTTCCATCAGCTCAGAGACATTGCCTCCCTCCTTTTCATATTTCTTTATTTAAAAAAAAAAAAAAAAGAAAAAGAAAACCCATATGAAAACAACTAACAGAGGGAGAGAAACTCATACATCAACGTTGCAACAAGATGAGTGATGAGGAACTTATATAAAAAAAATCTACTAGATGGAATCTATAAAAAAAGATGGAGAAAAAAATGAATGTTCTGTTGAGTTCCAGGTTGCAATGGGTGCACAAGTGGTGAAAATGAATAATGGAAGAAGTATTGAGACCTGAAAAAGATGGTGAAAATATAAGTGATGAAAACCAAGAGGATTGCAACAGAAGGCTATGATGGCTGCATAAGGGAAAAAAGTTGAAGGACAATGAAGAGAAAAGGACACTTGGGTGATAGATTTGGGCAGTGGCTGCAAATGAAGCGGAGGCATCGTCGTGGAGCCGGAGATGACGATGGAGTGGGGATGAGGAGGTGACGGATCGGACCGGCAACGAAGGGGAAGGTTCCTTGACCAATCGATTCTCCTCTTTCTTCCTTTTTTCTTCTCTTTTTTCAGTAGATTCGGGCAATAAAAAGAAATTCTGTAGATCCTCTATCTGCATCTTCTAGAATGCGAAGTTTGAGCCATTGAATTTTTCAATCATCAACTTTATATCGTCCATCATCACTCCCACTCAAACCAAACACTTTTGTTTTTTTAAATCAAAGGCCACAATACCTTTCTCTCTTCCATTTTGTGCAACCAAAACCTTGCCCTTGCAATGAGTCCGAATTGGAATACTCCACTCTTGTTTTAAGTCCAGAAACAAAGAAGCCACAACCTCCAAGAGAAAGGACAAGAACTATGATCTCTCCTTTAATAGCACCAAAGAAAGGATAAAAGACCTCTTTTTTTTTTTTTTTGGGTCTTTTTCTTCATAAAAGACAAAGCCCACCTCTTGTTGTTATTGTTACCAGAACAAACAAAGCCTTTGCTCCAAACTTAGAGAGACTTCTTTTCACAGGTGGAAATTGAGAAGTCCAATCTCTGTTATACAAGTGCAACTGTTGTAAGGGAATGAGTACAACCAGTTCAGATCACCTATCTAACCGATCCCCGTCTTCCTTGTCTACTGTGATCAATCGATCACTAAGAAGATTTAACGAACCTCGATTTTCTATCAAACAAAGAATTCTTGGCCATCACACAACTCAACTCAAGCTCTGATACTAGTTGTTAGGGGTTGAACAAATTTCAACCCGCGAGATCGACGAAGAACACAATCCAATCACGCAGTAAAGGCACGAGATTTACATGGTTCACCTGATGTGGGCTACATCCCCGGAGATTCAAGCCGGTTCAATATTTCGGAGATCACCACAAGAGGAACAAACTGCCTCTTTTTGCTTACAAGAGTACAAAACCCTTACCGTGATTCTCCCCTCAAGCATACAATACTCTCACCCACTCAAAAAAAGAAATGATGCCCTAAAATCACCTAGACCCATACAACCATCAGATCTGACCTTATAATAAAGGGCTCAGATTTAACCGCCGGATTACATATTTATCCCTTTAAATAATTAAAATGTCTGGATCAGGCTTCACCAACCCATTATCTGTTGCATCAACAGATTTGATAAAAACAGTTCCTATATGTGAGTACGCTAAAAAATTCAACAAGGACCTGCTAGTGATGGTAGTCCACCCATCACACATGAGTGTGCAGCCCGTCTCTCCAAGCCCTCCTAAAAGTATTCACCCAAGCCACCGTCGCTTCATATTCCCTTTCAACATAGTGGTGGCCAATCTCGTATGGTGTGGGTGCTTTTATTCCCAGACCAAGTTTTGTTCCTACGTCCAACATGGTTTTCAAATTGGATGAAGTTGCTTTATTGGGTGCAATGCCTCCATCGAAAAAGAATATTCTGACCGCCCTAACCAATCTTTCTCTTGCTATACCCATCTTCCCTTTCAAAGCTTTGGCTATAGAAGGTTGCTTTGCAGATGGAAACCTGTATGCAAAAGGGTCAATTGGACCCACAACTTCCGGTCCACGATGTGTCTTTGTGGGAGGTTCGTCTTCACTCAAAATATCTGGTTGTTAGTGGGACTGTTTTTAACTAAACGTCCAACGCAACAACATACCAGCACTACCTGATCCAGATGAGCCTCCCTCCTGTACATATTGGCCACCTCTAGAAGCAGAGTTATACACTATTCTTTTCTATTCTTCAGTTTAGGATCTTAGACTCTCTCTGCTTGCTCTTTCTTTATCTGAGTCCCCATCATCATTAGAGGAAAGTTCCTTTCTAGGTCCAAATACCTCTTCTCTACATGCTTCATATTCAGCCTCCCTCATTTTTTCAATGATTACTTTTTTTGCTTCCCCGCATCCAATAATGCCTGCATTTCCTTCTTTAACTCCGGGCAGGGGTGGACCGAGGTGTTAGCAAGTGGGTGCCGTCGCACCCGTGAAATTTGAAAAACCCTTTATATAAAATCTAAAAAATATCAATTTTATTATTTAACTTCTTCACTTGATCATTGTCTGCACCACCCAAATAAAAATCTTGGGTCCGCCATTGACTCCGGGGACACCTTGGGACATTTTGACAATTGGCCTTTTCTATGAGCCAATTGTTGCTTCACTCTTGTGATTCCACCAATTATCACCTTATCACAATAATTGCATCTAATTCTACCCCTCTTTCCATCAAAATCGACACCATAACACCTAGCTGGATCTACTTCACGTATCATTCTTTTTTTCTACAATTGAGAAACATAAAGCTTAAACACAGAATTGAACAAAACTTATAATATTGCAAAAAAATTTAGATTTTGAACATAGAACCATAAAAATAAAACACATTTTTGATGTAGGATAAACATTGAATGGAACGACAATGAAGAATTTGTGAGTAATGATTTATGAATCTTGGAGAAAACAAAATTCTATATTAAAAATCTGAAAATAAAATTAAGAATATCATAAATATTGTTATGATATAACAATGTAAATTGGAAACAAATGAAACATACAAATGTGAATTAGAACTTATACATAAACCTAAAACAATAAACAAACAAAGTTATTATGATATCATCAAAAAATATTATTTTAATATTAATTTATTTAACGTTGGAAAATAAATATTTAATAAAATAATTTTTTTCACAGAAATATTTTATACCAACCCTTTTCCATGTAGATCTACTAAGATTTGAACATTATTCTCAAGTATTTACAAAAAAATTGAACAAAACTTATAATATTTAAAAAAGCTCCAAATTTTGAAATAAAAAAGGAACCCACAAGAAAATCTAGATCTACTCTAAAAAACCACTAGATATATGACAAGTACGAAATAAGGAACCCACAAGCAAATCTAAAACATTTTAAACTAATTTGAGAAAATCAAAATGATTTCAAGAAAAAGCCCCAAATATTGAAAATAAAACGCTAGATCTACACTCAAGAACACTAGATATAAGAAAAACTAAGAGCGTAACACCAAATCTAACTCAATATGAAGCTTTACACACTTTTAAAAAAAGGATTTAAATAATGAAAAATAAAAATAAAAACCGAAAGTGGTAAAATCTGCTCGAAAACTCTAGACCTAACATGCCTCAAACTTTTCTAAGCTATTTTGAGGTTGAATCTTGAGAGAGAAAAAAAAAAAAAAAAAAAGAAAAAGAAAAAAAAAGCTTACCAAAAGACGCTCCCTTGAGTTCCTTAGTCTTCTGCGGAGAAGACCACCCAAATCTTTGAAAACACTTATGTTTTGGTGCTTGGGAAGTTTTGGCAAAGAGTTAGGGAAGGCTCTGGGACGTTTTGCAGAAGGAAAGGAATTGAGGAAATGAAGAACAAGAGGATTAAAAAAAAAAAAAAAAAACCCTGTCTACTGTTATAACAGCCATTATTTTTCCTTTTTTTCACAATGTTCATAACGTGGCCGTTATGATCAATAAAGCGTAACGATATGCGTCGTTACCATTTCATAAAGGCTGTTATTTTGAACTTTGGCCTTGTTGCAGGCCCTAGGGATAGTGCTTGTGTGGAAGTGCCGAAGCATGTGTCCGTAAACACTCTACAAGGTCTCCATTGATAACACGAGGACACACCTCCTAGGGATAAAACAACTCAAATTCTGTTAATCAAAGTCTTACCGTTCCATCTCTACAATGACGTATAAATAGGAAAAGGAAACTTAGGGCCTAAGAAAATCTAATTAAACTAGAAAAACAAACGAAATAAGCAAAAATTAGAAACTAATAACAATTAATGAAATAAGAAAATCTCCAAATTTCCTTGGGTTCCACATATGGACCACGAGACTCCTTCCAACGGGATATTGGTGTTGCTGCATCATTCCCCCCAGGTTGAAAAAGAGTTTGGCCTCAAACTTGATTTTTCTTGACATTGCCTCTGTAGACATGATCTACTTGAAGCGCTTCTTTCATGACACTGCCTTTCGATCCCTTCTTTGGTGGCTCTGGCTTCTTAGGATGGAATGTGACTTGTTTTCCACCATGAACGAACGTGTTTGTATAATAACACATGCCTTGATTTCCATGTTTTGTCGTACATCCATGGTTGACCCAATATGATATCATAATTATCCATCAGTAACACATCGCACCAAATTGTATCTTTGTAGCCTTCACCAATGGCAAAAGTAACTTGACATGTTTCTCGGACTTACTTCATCACATGCAAGCCATCGGGCAAAATAGGGATAATAATGTTTAAAAACCTTTAGCTTCAAGCGATCCACAAAAGCTTGAGATTCACAACTTCCTCCATCAATCACAACTGTGCACGCTTGTCCATTTATAGTACCTATTGAGTGAAAAATATTATTCCACAAAAGCTTGAGGTATATGCTAGAAGTACTGACAAACATCGCTGAGTTGATGATGCGGATCCATTAGATGAATACTAGGAATTTATAGATAATAGAGAAGAGGATAGGGAACTTAGGAAAATTTCAGGTTATCCCCTTGGATACCTATACTTTCCTTTATATATTTGAAAGGGATGAGAAGCTACATGTTTACATGCCTCATTTACAGGACTTCGAACTTATCTACGAAACTAGCTCAACAAAATTATCTATTTGTTGCAACAACTGACCCATTAGCCATTTGGGCCTAAGGCCTTCTTTCCTCTGCAAACTGGGATCGTTTGCCCAACCATTGACCTTTGTGATGGTGTTTGATTACACACGTGACACGAGTTTTCATGTTTAGAGGGTTTGGATCTATGATGCCCAGATACAACAGGGATACGGCTGGGACATGCCATAGACATGGCAAGGATACGGATTTTACATGTAAAAAGTGAAGTATCGGATACAATACGACACGATACGTTGCCCATTTTGAAGTATCTGTGCATCATAGGGTTCAGTCAGCCAGGTCTTTATATCGATAAAATATGATTTAATTGTAGGCCTCGGGTTCATTCAGCCTGGCCCATTTGGAGCCTTGTAGCCCACTGTAGGCCTTAGTTCCTACGTTTGGGTTCTAAAGATCTTTAATGTATATTGTATGGTACAATATTTGAAATATAATATTCATATTTAGTGCTACATTTTAAATATAATGGTGAAATGTTTGAACTCAATATAAAATATGATTTAACTTACTATGTTTGGACAACCTTGTCCTTTTCATTTTCTTTATAGTTGAGTTTACCTCAATTGTGGTGCAATATACTAGAACTCCCTTATGATGGATGGAGCATGAATCTACTTCCATACTTATCACGTGTCTGATACTGGTGAGAGAACTCTAAATGTGATATTCTTATCATGTTGGAAACAATAAAATATTGATATGTTGGCAAACCTCTCAATACGAAAGTAATGACTACAGAAACATCTGTGCTCTCATTGTGAGAGACGGCTGAATTGCAGTTTCTCTAATTAAGGGCTAAATTGCAGTTTCAATTATCTCATTACAGTAAACTCACAATCCTTTAGGGCTTGTTTGGTCACTTCTCTAGTAAGGTGGAGTGAAGTAAAGCCTCCTTTCACCAGACAAGAAAAGACTAAGGGTCATATTAAAAGTACAAATATTCAAAATTTCCTCCATTTAAAAAAAAGGAGAGTAAAAAAGCAACATTCTCAAGCCACTAAAAGATAAAAATCCATCTACTTTTTATCCAAAAAGTAAAAAAGATTCATAATCAAACCACTAAAAATAAGATTTCATCATACTATGATTAGACCACCTAATATTTGATTCTCTTCAATCTTCACTTCACTTCACCTCACCCTACAAGTATTTATACCAAACAAACCCTAAGGATATGGTACAAAGTATGGCAGCCTTTGTGTTTAGACAAGTAGTCCCTTCTTTCATATTGTAGTCTGTGGGACTATGTTTTCTTCAAGAACTGATACTGGATACTCAATGATACTGTATCCTTTAATTAAATATTGTTGTCTTAGTTTTGTTAAATATGAATCTGTATTGAATTTCTTTTACCTATATTGTAGCTTATAAGTTATAAGCAGTATATAAAGGGAATGCTATCTCGTGGTAGAAGACTGTAAAATTAAGGGCCATGCTGCACATAGCATGCTTGATAATCTACTTCATTAAACAGAATTAAAGGAATAATAGTTTAGTTACAGAGTTTCAAGTAAAAGCTATTTACAACTAAATGTAAATAGTGCATTGTTGATGGGATGGCATATTTATATCCAGTTTCAGAAATGGTGTCATATCTTTGTCTCCCATATCTATGTCCATACCGGTATCTATATATGCAAGGTGCCAATGTGGGTGCAGATTCATTGGCTAAATCAGGCATCTGCCTCCACCGCCATTTTAGGACTTGCTCCTTTTCCTTGTAACATTTTTCTTCTTTTTAATAAAATTTACAGTTAACGTTTTCATAAGAAAAGTAATTGCATGTCATGGTGTGCACGAATTTTTGGCATGAAATATGGCAGTGTGTAATGCGGATATTTATTGATTCTGAAAGGATTGCCCCTTCCCATATGGGCTTTGCAAACCATAATCTTCAAAGAGTGCAATTGATGAATCAGTAATTTTCCTTATAAATCTATCAATTTTCTTTAGAGACCAATGAAAAGCAACTTGTTTTGAATAGTATAATGAAAAATATAAACAAGATTGGAATTGGCCTTTTTTAGTCTATATATGAGGGCTGAGGAGCAGTTCTCAAGTTGCTAACCAATACACGCAAATGCCTAGGCGTTAAAGGTGCTGCAAACTAACTACTTAACAGCAGTCTGAGGTGATCCATTGAGAATGGGTAACAATGTGGAATTCTAGCCTATTGCCTCCATTAGATTAGAAAGTAGGGGCTAGGTTCTACTACCTAAGTAGCTAATAAAAAAATGTTTACAAAAAAATGCTCCAACTTATCAGGAGGATTACTCTGAGGTGATACATTTCTGGATTCCCTTCTCCACTTTAGATTAAAATCCATCATATAAAAAAGCCCACACCAACATTCACCATTTAATTGGAGTCTTTTTTCTTTTCTTTTCCTTTCTTTTTCTTTGAAACTCAGTTTTGACATACATACCACCAAACCAGATTTATGCATTAATGCCATCAAATTCTGCCAGGTTGCAAGAATCCATTGTTGAGGATTATAAATGAATATTTACTTTTAATCTGTCACCCCCTTCATTGCTGCTCTATTATTGCAAGAAGATGATTTGGGTCATATACAAAAGTCTCTCATGTGTGGATCATTTTAAGAGACAATCAGTTGATTTAGTAGAAATTCTCATCACATATCCTTTGCTACCTGAGTCCCAGACACTTCATTCTAAGAAACTCTTTCTAGGAAATTGTTTATGGTGGGAAATTTGTATGTATATATGTATTTCTAATTTTAGGGTTTTCTTGATACATATTTGGAAAAATCTCATGGAAAATATTATTAAATTAGTAATAAACTGAAAAGTGTACAAGATGACAAGGAATGAGCATATAAAAATAAGTGGTTAAAGAAGATAAATTATTTGAGAAGATTTTGTAAAATATCATAAAAAATGTAGTATGAAATTATTGTCAGAATCTCTTTAATTTCAAAGTAGCGGTGTATTTGCTCCAAGGCATGTACTACTGTGCCTCGATAACGTAGCCTGCGTCCTATAGAAGTTTCAAACTCATGGAAGATGATCACTGGGGGCCTTTTAGGGCTTGCAAGGAATCATTCTTAGATTAGAGCGCTTTTTTCCCAGGTTAGGTTGACATAAACAAATCTTAGTTGATTATTGGCAAAGGAAATCTTCTCCTCCTGGATAATGTGTCCACTTCCACCTCCTTATTAGACGTATTCTCCAGATTATCAGTCAGAAGGGTTTTCTATTTTATGAAATTCAGGACATAACTAGAACTTTAGACATCTTTTTCGTTCATGTACGTAGAGGTAGGGCCCTTTTCCAAGGTTAGGTTGACATAAACAAATCTTAGTTGATTATTGGCAAATGAAATCTTCTCCTCCTGGATAATGTGTCCACTTCCACCTCCTTATTAGACGTATTCTCCAGATTATCAGTCAGAAGGGTTTTATATTTTATGAAATTCAGGGCATAACTAGAACTTTAGACATCTTTTCCGTTCATGTAGGTAGAGGAACTAATGGAGCATTGCATGGATGAGCTTAGCAGGTTATTGATAGATCGAGCCATAGTTTAAATAGCAGATCTCATGACCTTTTGATTATATTGTGGGTACTTGTGTAGTCTATTGGACTTTTTTTTCCTGGTGTCTTGTATCGAACCCACGACCTAATGAGGTAAACCAATGGTTTAAACCATCAAGACAAGGAAGAGATTTGCTTTTATTTCTACACTTTTTCACATGAATACTATTCCTTGTTGGCTGTTGCCAATTAAAAAAGATGATAAGGTTATTAAATTAATAGGAACCTTTTTTGGTGGAGGAAGGAACTTGGATAGAAATGGAGTTTGTTTAAAACTTTTGGGTAGCTTTTGCAGTAACTAGTCCCTAATGATTATCATCTATATGATTGTTGTTTTGATTTTGGTTTGGAAATCTGTGCCCCATGGGATGCAGGTAGCAGAGAGGGCTTTGTTCCTATGGAATAACGATCATATTGAGAATTTGATTAAACAAAACCGGAAGGTGATATTGCCCATCATCTTCCCTGCTCTGGAGAAAAATACAAGGAACCATTGGAACCAGGCTGTCCAGAGCCTGACCCTCAATATCCGCAAGATTTTCTCTGATCTCGATCCTGATCTATTTGAAGAGTGCTTGCTCAAGTTCCAAGAAGATGAAGCAAAGGAGAGGGAGACAGTAACAAAACGTGAGGCCACATGGAAGCGCTTAGAGGAGATTGCCACATCAAAAGCTGCAACTAATGAAGCTGTGCTTCTTCCCCACATTATATCCCATCACAGATCATCAGGCTAAGCAAGATCTGTTCCTAGTTCAGCCCTTCCAATCCCTTAATGGGTCTGAAATCATGGATTGCAGAGCATGTGATTGGGGGGTCAATGCTTTTGGATTACTATTTAGTTCTCATCCTGTTAGCTGCAAGGTTGTCAGCTTATCAAGAGCACCATCTATGAAATGTCCTACTTTCTGGTTTATACAATGATTGTATATATGTTTATATGGAGGCATTCAATTCAAGGTAATGTTGGGCAAATGGGGTTTACAATCAACTGAGCTTCTACAATTCATAGAACAGTGTTAGATTTGTCTTTTTAGTTAATGTTTTAACGGTGACATAAAGAACCTGAGTGCACAGGTATCTTACCCGTTCATCCCATCTGAATTGGTTTGAATCAGTTCCTGAAGATTATTAGTAGAGCACTCTTCATTTATTGATTACATATGTTTTTTTTTTTTGGTTTCTATTAAAAGTGGAACCTTCACTTGAATATGAGTCATGGATCTCTGCTTGATGAAATCTATTATTTATATGCAAAGAATAGTACACATGCTGGCTCCACGATTAATATTCAGCTAACAAGATTTCAATTCTATCTCATGCTTTCTCTACCATGATTCATAGGACTGTCCTGACTTCCTTCCAAGGGATTGGTGGATGAGGAGATCATTTGTTTTACGAGAGGGGTTGGGGGTTGACTTGAGAGGATAAGATGCCATCATGTTTATTCCACATAGCCCCTCTGCTTCTCTTCTCTGGATTCTGATGTACCCATTTTCTCCCCAATCTGATCCCCATGAGTTCTTCACAATCCAATACTTGATTCCTTCACTTGTCTCTTCATAGCCAACAACAGCAACTCCATGATCGAGATATGTTCCGCAAGTGCCAGTAAACACTCCCTGCATGGGGAATGACATATTGTCAGATTTGCATGTAGAACTTATATATACCTTTTCTCTTGCTCTTGCTCCTCTTTTTTGTTGTTGGGTTGGTTAATTTGATCCAACCCCACTAAAGCATATGGTTCGAATTTTTTGGTGGAATGGAAATTATCCATTCCTTGATTGGGGTTGCACTTAAATTTGAAACTGTTTTTCAACCCTGTACCCTAGATTCATTGTTATCGATGGCCCTTACTGATAGGTATGGAATTTGGAATAGAAGAGTTGGTTAACCATCCATTCTATTGGCATGTTTGGGCTCCAATCAATCCACATGCATAATCATAATTTTATATGTTTATAGAGTAGAATCCCTACATTCAAATAGAACTGAAATTCTAGGCCCCCGGCTTCTATTGCAACCGAAACAGGTTGATGGGCAACAGCTTTCATCAAGGCACTGTCATTGTTGGCAGGAACATCTTCGTAACCATCAATCGATACGACATGGGAGATCTGAAAATGCAACATTGTACTTTGATGTCACAAGACAGTAACAAACAGGACAACATTTACTGGTTCTATTTATCAACTACTGACTTGTTCCGTTACCTTTTTGAGATCGCACTGGTTGTCGCTTGCAGTGTAAGTATAATTTTCTTCCCTGGTGATGCCGCCGTTTTCAACAATAAACTGAAAAGCATAGTCCATGAGGCCGCCGTTACACCCTTCATTGATGTTCCTATCACAGTCAACAAGTTCCTGCTCTGACAAGGAAACCAGCTCTCTTGTTCTTATCTGGTTGATTCCCTCTACAGAGGCAATGGTTGAGAAAGCCCAGCAACTTCCTACAGAAATCCAGTAAAATTTCATGAATTACCATCATTCTAACCTTTTAATAGAAATGTGAAGGTGGTGTGGGTCATTTTTCTCTTACATACCACAAGGACCTTGGTCTTTTACTGCAGTGACAGCTCCCTTCTTCCTCCAGTCAACCACTGCTGGTAGAGTCTCACTCCCCTTCTCATAAACAAAACTCGCACGTCCTCCTTCCCCTTGCTGCCTGATTGCTGTACGCGGCCACTGTGTGTACATTGCTCGAAACTCTTCGTTGCTCAAGTCAGCAAACTTGTTGAGCCCAAGTGTGTATGTAACATTACTCCTTTTGTTGCTCGCATGGATGTATTGGGCATTCCTCTTAAAAGCATCAAACCGCTTTGATGTCAAATAATCGCCGCCCCGATCCAAACCCCCACTTCCAGAATCATTCACATGGGGGTGATGGATTGCGAGCCATCTCTTATATAGCGCAAAGAGACTCTCTTCGGAGCTAACATCGTCGTCGGTCACCCTGATTACTACATTGTGGGAGGCATAAAAGGCAGGAAGAAGGCATAGGATAGCAAAGGAGGTGAAGACCAACACTCCCATGTCTGCAAATGGGTGCCTGAATAATATGTATGACTGTGTTGTGTGAGATGTCTGCTTTACTACTTGTGTTTATATAGGGAGAAGAGGAATATGGGTTTTGCTTGTGTGAGGGATATTGCAACAGAGAGCATTGCGTACACGAGAAAGAAAAGGTTGGAAGAGTGGGGGAAATGTGAGCTTTGTGCTTCTTTTTTTTTTTTCTTCTGTTGTTTTCTGGACTTAAGCTATTGTTCTTGAATCATGAATCTTGAAGATAAAGCTTACAGTTACAAGGGTTGGTTAATGGTCTTCTTGATTTCGTGAAGCAAATGCTGTGTTAGATGGTTGCCGCTTGAATTAGTTGACAGTTTAGAGTAACCTTTACTAATTGTAAGTGATTGAATGAGGTTAAGGATGTTGTGGTTAAATAAATACACATATGGGGCCCACCTTTTAAAGATTTGGAATGTTCAAGTTGTGGCCCCCACCATGTTTGCTTATAGTAGGTTTGAGCTATTCTAAAAAAAGAAAAGAAAAAGAAAAGTGAGGTCTACTATTGGATTAAAGAAAATGTGATTATGATAATGATTCATCAATGAATTTATTTTCATGCACTTAATTTCATTTCAATTGGAGTGACATTTATAATCTGATCAGACAAACTCGATTTTAGCCAAATTTTTTACGTGTGTACAATCCAACAGTAAATCCTATACATCGATTGACTTGAAATTTGGAGATTGGATAATTAAATTGACGGTTTGGGTTTGTGTTATGTTATGTGGTAACCATTGTACAAAAAGTTTTAATCTTGTTATAGAAATATGATAAATACCTGATTTAACTGGATGTTTTGAATAAACCTTGAAATCAAACATTGACAATTGCATTGAATCATAGACCTAAACAGGTAGAGAAGGGTGGATACATCTTTTGAACAAATTAGATCATCACAAAGTAGACCCAAAATTGATGGGATAAGGTTCATATAATTTTGATGGTGATAAAACTTTTATCTATGTATTTAGCTATTTATGTTTGTAATCTTGATGTCACAGCAAAACTCAATTGTGACTGCGATCGAGTCAACATGGATCTGACCATCCAGTCAAGCGGTTGAGATACCAGTTGGGTTTTTGAAACATTAATATTGGATATGGTTAATTGTAACGACCATCTGATTAATTTGTATGGCCCACTTGATTTAAACGGTTGATGGAATGGCCCATCTCAACACATTAAAACGCTCTAAAATTCTTTCTCTTTAAAGCTGAATGTTGGTTGTAAAAAAAAAACCTCAAAAAAAAAAACCCTCAATTCTGGCTTTAGGAGAAGCCACACCAGCTTATTGGGGCCCATTTGTGGATGTGTCATTTCAAAAATACATAATATATGCCTTTTTAATAGAAGGTATCTCTTGGGGTAAATATGCGCCTTTTCAATAAAATGTTTCTTGGGCCCATTTGTGTGGATGTAATCCAATTCAAATGGATGCCTTCCAACTCTATAAATTAAGATTATTTTTAAAGTTTTTATATATGTGAGGTGCTCTTGTGAGAGACACTCTCACTTTATTATGAGAGATAAAGGTGGGAGCCCTCACATCCATATCAAATGTCAACAACTTAAATGTGGGGGCCCCTACCTTTATCTCTCATTGTAAGGTGAGAATGATGGATGTGAGGGTCCAAACTTTTATATCTCATAATAAGGTGAGAGTGCTTCTCACAAGAGTACCTCCCTTTATATAGTATTGAAAATGAGCATAAATGCAAATGAATCCTTTATTTTATGTATGCTGACGTGGATTAAGCGATGAAAGGTTCGGTTTTCATAATGTTTTGGTTGATTTGAATTTTTTAATAAGTTTGTTATAAATAGATTTATATGAATAGGATATTAATTTTAATAAATTATTCAAGACTTAACATGTGATATACACAGAGGGCTTCATGCTAGTGATAATGATACAATGATCTCAAACCATCCCTGAATTTATGGTCATTGTTTTGGACAAACACTAAAATCTCCATGATGGAACCCATGAACTAGGATTTGCAGGACACCCATTCTTTCTACTGATTTGGTTCATCTGAAACTAACAGTACTAATCATTCGGATTTCGGATCAATTTTAATCCTAATTGGTGGTTAAGAAATTGGGTCGGGTATCCAAGGAGATAGCGGTTTGGATGGTTTAGATCGAACCTGATCCATCTACAAACTGAAAAAATAAAAATAAAAAATCTAATTTGCAACAGCTATTACCTGGTTCATACTGTTTCGTCCGTTTTGCATGATCATATCTGCTCGTATCACATGCAATTTCAAAAATATAAAGTTTTCACTTCAAACATTTTATGATAGGATTCATCATGTGTAGAAAATATAAGTATACATTTCTTGTACAGCCAATTCTGGCAAAGTGCCCAAAACTAATAGCTATGTAATATATTCTACTTGAATCAAACAAAGTTGGAGCCCACAAGTTGATTCGAATGTTAACTGCCTCAAATATGAGCAACCCTGTGGGAATCATGGTAGAAATTTGGTTGTTTTACTACTTTTGACTAAAACCTAACTGGAGGTTGAACCACTTGGCTTGACAGTTTACTCAAAACCTGTTCAACCCAACTTGACATGAGATTTCAATGAAAAACAAAATTTGAAACAGTTAAAACCTCTGGTTGAAATTGTTTTGATTAATTTTTAACCATTTGAAAGGATAGATAAGTCTTAAATGAGATGAGCCCGTGGTACAGTGAAAGTTGCTCGTTATTACAATATTGAGGTTGTACTCACTATTATTACAAGTGATAGGAAAACATGTTTTACATATGCAAATATTAAACCTGAATCACTGTTTATTAGAATTACCATTTTTAAACAAGTAAATGAGTGTATCCAAAGTTTTTGTATGGATATGAATTTTTTTAGACTTTTTAACAAATTTCTTAAAAAGTACGAAGAATTAAGATATAAAAATAAACGTCTTGATGTTACCATTACTACAAGAAAATAGAATGACATAGGTCTTAACTTAGGAGCATGTAAAAGTATAGAAAATTAGATCTATAGGATAAAACTTTTTTTTTTATAGATTACTTAAAAACTTTAAAAAAACTTAAGATAATCAGCTTCGAGATCTTTGAGTTTGTTAGTTCAATAACAAAATAAATAGCTTTGATTGCAATTATAAGGCCTATCGAAAGATGAAAAAATAGAAACAGTTGATGGAGTCCACAAGAATAAAACCAGTATGTAAGAGACTGTACTCTCATCTTTCTAGTGAAGGTATTTATGCGTCTTGGAATCCAAGTTTTCTTCTCACATGGATTTTACCAAATGAAATATAGGGATCAATTGTTCCTTGCCTATTTATTTTTTCTCAAAAAAAAAAAAAAAAAGAAAAAAAGAAAAGAAAAGAAAAGAAGAATCATGGGCCGAGCAAATGCAGATCCTCTCGGGCCGTGCATTGTTCGATAAAGCCCTCATTTTCCCAGCAATTCCCGCGCTTTTGAACCAGTCCCTCCCTTACAATAACGGAAAACTGCTCTCTCTCTCTCTCTCTCTCTCTTCCAAATCAATTCCTTCCTCTTCTCTTTCTCTCTCTGTCCAAATCAACACCTACTTCTCTCTTTTCCAATTCCATCTCTCTTCCAATCAATACCACACCTTTTTTTTCAAATCCATGCATTCCAAATCAATGCCATGAAATCATTAACAACCAATAGAGAAAACCCATAAACCAGAACAGAACAAAAAATCAATAACTTTCTCTTCTTCATCTCTCTTCCAATCAATACTTCCCTCTCTCCCTCTCTACAAATAAAAACCTCTCTTTCTCAATTCCATCTCTCTTCCAATCAATACCCTCTCTTTCTCTCACTCAGAATTCAGTCTTTCAAATCAATACCATGAAATCATCACCACCCATTAGAGAAAACCCATAGCTCAGAATAGAACAAACAGAGGTAGAGAAATAACCCAAGGAAAGAAAAAAGACATAGAAAAGAGAGACAATGCCTAGTGTGGGTGTCAAGCTCTACAGTGTCTTCTTCAAATTCCTCCTCAAACACCGCCTCCAGACCCGAAACCAATCCCTCTCGGTCCCATTCGGCGTCACCTCCCGACCGCAGGAGGAATCTGTCGCCGCCCCCAATCCTGCCTTCACAGACGGCGTCGCCACCAAAGACATCCACATTGACTCCTTCACCTCCCTCTCCATCCGCATCTTCCTCCCCAATTCTGCTCTCGTCGTCGACGATCACCACCCCAAGCCCCGATCGAGTCTCCTTCCCAGAATCTCCCGCTGCAACAGCTATGGCCCCTCTGCGACCGCCAAACCCACCAGCCCAACTCTCACCCAGTACCGCTGCAGCAGCTGTGATGGTTTCTTTGGTGATGATACCACGCCCCAGGAACCCAGAAGCTATCGCGGGTATTCTCCGTGCCTCGGAGACTGCAGAGTGCTCTGCCGGAAATTGCCTGTGGTCCTGCAATTTCATGGTGGGGGATTTGTTGCAGGCAGCAGCGATTCGGCTTCCAATGATTTCTTCTGCAGGAGGATCGCAAAGCTCTGTGATGTGGTTGTGATCGCAGTTGGGTATCGATTGGCGCCAGAGAATCGATATCCAGCTGCATTTGAGGATGGTTTGAAGGTGTTGTATTGGTTGGGGAAGCAGGCAAATCTTGCAGAGTGTAGTAAATCAATTGGGAGATCAGATAGTCATTGGCAGATTTCGGATGCTTTTGGATCATCCATGGTGGAGCCTTGGCTGGCTGCTCATGGAGATCCATCAAGGTACAATTTTTCTTCTTCTAAGAATTTTATTTTCCAACGTTCTGTGATATTTTGTCTTTTTTCATTGGTTGTCTTTGGATGTACCCCAAAATCATAGGCATTTTGAATATGTACTCACTCAAGATTAGTGGTGTAATGTTTTTCATCTTTTGTGCCCCCAAATTACTATTTGCAGTTCATGCCAATGTTGATTTGTGATAGAAATAACTCATAGCTAATGTATCTTCTAATTGGGTTCCTATTCCTGAACCACTTATGATTTGATACACATCCAAAACACCCTTTATGTTTAGATTAATAATGTGGACAAAAGAAAAGTTTGAACTTTTAATTAGGGAAGAAAGAATAATTTTTTTTCTTTTGGTTTGAAGGTAAAAACTGTGGGTAACTGGTGAAATTTCTTACTTTTTTCTGAATGGAACATAGAGAAATTATTATTTTTTAATAAAACCATGCTTCAGAAGCATGTTGATATGTATTGTCTTCAATAATGTTATTAGAACTTAGTAAGGGGCTCTATGATGTGATGATGGGGACGACACTTTGTAAGCATGTGAGAAGATTGGAAATAAATTCACATAAAGAGATTTACCAAAAAAAATCACATCAAGAGATTACTGACAAAAAATTACTAACATGGATATGCTAATAGCTTCTTGCGAACGAAGAATTCAAACTTGACATTTCTAAGCTTCATGAGTTGAGAAAAATAATTTAGTTTTAAATGAAAACTTATAGAAGGGGAGTTGTTTGCTATGTTGGGTGACTAGTCAGTAGTGATGCTTACAACTTGAAGACCAGACATCTTACAACTTGAAGACTAGGCATCGATTCCTCGGTTTGTGTGTGAAACCATGTGCCAACACCACTCAACCATGTGTGTTGGCAGAAGAGGAGTTGAATTAGCTTATGGTCTTAGCAGAAAAATAAAGATGATATTTCATACATGTCCTGAATTATAGTATGGCATCTTTTTTTTTTTTTTTTTTCATGAAGGATAGTGTGGCATCATTTTTATTGAAGATGAAATTGAGTGATCTTGGTGCAGATTCAATTCTTAGTATGTCTCATTTAGGATGTGTTTTGGTAGTAGGATAAGGATGTGTAATATGCTATTAACTGTTTTTATTGGTGTTAAGCATTTTTTTTTTTTTTTTGGGTAGAATATTGGTGCTATACTTGATTAAGGGTTAATCTGATGTTTGTTGCAGAAATTTTCAGTGGTTTTTTTTTTTTTTTTTTTTGTTTAAAGTAAAAATCTGCTATTCTGAGGCTTTGAATCCTAGAGGGAGGATCCAGAATTGTGCCTTTTTTATGAAAATTGTGTGCTCTCTTCCTCCTCTTTTCATCATTACATTCCAAATTCAGTGGGGATTCCACGTGTATGGAATCCACACCTTTAGATGCCCCAAGAAAAGTACATTGGACAAAAATAATATCATTGTCATTGTTGTCATTGTTGTCATCATCATTGTGATTATCGTCTTGGCCTTATCCCATCTATCGAAGGTTGGCTAAAAATTAGGGATGTAAATGAGTACCCGATTCTCCGATTACCCGGAGGTTCCGACCCGTTAAAAACCGGGTCTGGGTCCTTATTTAGGCCCCGATAAGTAAATGGGTCCGGGACCGGTTCCACCTTGGTTTGAATCCGTGGACCCGAGACCCGACATATTATCTCAATTTTCGAAAATCTCCCCTAAAAACCATGTTCTTTTCTTAAATATCATTCTCTACCTAAACCTAAACCCGGATCCAGACCCATCCCATATATGGTTCTGGTTCCGGTTCCGGGTCCGGATCCGATTCCACCTTCTCCTTAACAGTTCCGGGTCCACCGTGGACCCGGACCGGAACCGACCCATTTACAACCCTACTAAAAATACAATAATATAATTATTTAGAAAAAAACTAATATTTTATCAACTTTGGAATAATGTTTGACTTAGTAACATGTCTTGTTTGATACTGTTTGACACAAGTATGTTCATTTCAAAGAATCTTTGTGGTAATTAGGATCTTGCAGGTGGTGCCATGGTTGATTTCAGTTGGTGATCTCATTATACATTGCTGATTTGTTCTGTGCTCATACACCAAATTTAAAGCTTGCAACATTGAATTTCTATGTCTTTTACTGATGTTTTCTTTGAACCTTTTGTTTTGTCACATTGATAATATAAGAAAATATTTTGGAATGTATTGTATTGGTCACTCCAGTGTAAATATCATATATTTGGCAGTGTTCAATATCCAGATACTTGTTTCTGCTTTGTTGTTAGTAACATTCTATGTCAATATTGATAAATCATAAAAGTACTTGTGTAGTGTAGATTGCAAGGATACCACTTGGAGGATACACTTTATCTATTTACTATCCATGGAGTTTCAGAATTTTATACAGTTTTGAGCACACCTTCAGATTTACCTGGTGCATGTGTTGCAGGGTTGTATGTGCGCATGGGGGGATTAGTCCTGTTGGGTCAAATACTAGAGGGGTACCCTCATCAGAAATAAAAAAAAAAAAAAAAAAGAGGATAAGTAGCAAATGTGATTTGGATCTCCTGATATTCTGAAAGAGGAGAATTGTATCCCCACTACCTAAATCTGCATCCATGTCAAAGCATCAAGTGAAGCAAATATAAGATTAGGAATTAGAGTTAAATTTTGCCTTTCATAGTATTCATACAGTAGATTACACGAGTAGGATCTATTTGTGGCAATTTTCTTACAAGAGTCAATGGTACTACCACCTTTATGAACAGGTGAATGCTCAAAATTGTTTTCATCAGGTGTCTTTACAATTCTATCTTAACACTTAATTCTTTCTTGATCCTCCTTTGGGATCAAACAATAAACTCCATTACAAGTCTAAAAAAGTGGAAAAGGATTGAATGGCCACGGACTTAAGTAGTACAATTTTTGGGTCTGGGTGGGAGATACCCTGGGTCATAAAAAAGTACAATGTTTGGGGCTGGGTGGGAGATACCCTGGGTCATAAAAAAGTACAATTTTTGGGCTAGTGGCTCATCAGTAAGTAACCCATCGTTTAGGAAGCGTGATCCGTTGTTATGTTCAAATCAATGATTTGCAAGTTTGCTAGCATTTACTAAGGGCCTGTTTGTTTGCATAGAATACATTGGAATTTATGATCAAATGAGATCCACAGAAAGATAATTAAAGTGGTGAGAGGTGAAGGAGATATGATAATGATATAGATGGATCTTGAGTCTTGAGTTTCGTAGGATTGAATTACTAGGATAATGACTTGGTATTCATTATCGATAAGGTTATCTGATGTTCATTTTTTGATATTCGCCTTTGATTCTTCAATTTTAACCAGTTAAAGAAATATAAAGTCTTAGAATTCTTAGGAGTCCAATTACATCAAAACAAGCCATAAATGTTATCTAACATCTGCTGATTCTTAAACCAGGACTACACTACTTAAATGACATAGATAACCTTCAATGTCTAATCATCTTCATGTTTACTGAATTCACATCTCTAAATGATGTTGCAACAGGTGTGTTCTCCTCGGTGTGAGTTGTGGTGCAAACATTGCCGACTATGTTGCCCGGAAGGCGGTAGAGGCCGGTAAGCTTTTAGAACCTGTTAATGTTGTTGCCCAGGTTCTTATGTACCCCTTCTTCATTGGAAGCATTCCCACTCATTCCGAGATCAAGTTGGCAAACTCTTACTTCTATGACAAGGCCATGTGCATACTTGCGTGGAAGCTTTTCTTGCCCGAGGAAGAATTCAGTCTAGATCACCCAGCTGCGAACCCCCTTACCACTGGAAGGGAACCTCCGTTGAAGTACATGCCTCCCACTCTGACTGTTGTTGCAGAGCATGACTGGATGAGAGACCGTGCCATCGCCTATTCGGAGGAGCTTCGAAAAGTGAATGTCGATGCACCAGTCCTCGAGTATAAAGATGCGGTGCATGAATTTGCAACACTTGAAATGCTTCTCAAAACTCCACAAGCTCAGGCCTGTGCAGAGGACATAGCAATCTGGGTCAAGAAGTATATCTCTCTTCGTGGTCATGAGTTTTCTTACTAGATAGAACCACAGGAGCATCGACCTTTGTTTGTGTGTTCTGTACTTCAAAGATGAGCATCACTCTTGTCTGGTTGTATAAGGTTTTTTGGGTGATTTTCATTTTTCCATTTTTCTTATATATGTATGATATAGTTGTGAGGAATAGAATGAATTCAGGGAGTTTAGCATTTGTCATGTGTCTTTTCTGTGAGATATATTTCTCAAGAATGGAAATTTTCCATGGGATCAAATGAATTTTTCTGTCAGATCATTCCAAAGCCACTCAGAGCAATCTTCAATGGATTCCTCTTTCTTTATTTCTTTTTTCTTCTCAGAAGCAAATAGGATTAAATTAATAAACTAAATACTCTAAATCTCAAAAGGCAATTCAATAAACCAAGCTGACAATCTGTTTTGGGGCATCCAAATAAGCGTTAAGGGCAACAATCAAGAAGAAAGAAATTAAATTTGAACGGCTCTGAATTTCCAACTGCTGTTATGACCACAGCTCACAGGTAGCTTCATAGCCATCGTAGTACATTTATATGAGTTTTTTGGTAGCACATTTTATACGAGTTAGTGTAACAGATTTGGCTACCTGTATTTTCATGGAAGTGTGCTTTTTTACATTGCATAAAAATTGGGAACATTTTCAATGAAAAAGTACATGCTCTATTGAAAGTACATTTTACTCTTTTCACCCTCCTATTTCTCTCCTTGGAGCAAAGTAGAAACATGAAAATTGGAACCAAACAAGGAGAGATGCGGGGAGGGGAGGACGGGAGATGTACTTTATGGAAATAAAAGCGTCTAAAATCTAAATACCTTTTACATCTTGGAGTACTTAACTGAAAATAAAGCACATTTCCATGGAAGTAAAAGAACCAATTGCAGCCAGGTGATGCGGGTGTCATGCTGACAGATAATGTAGAAACATAGGCTTAGGATATATACAAACACAAGCATAGCCTGCATAGTAGAGGAGAAGAAACATATAATCCAATGTGTTTCATGTGCTAAATGCAGTGACTCACTAGATGGGAAGAGATGAAAGAAGTCATACAAATAAGGAGACCCCAAAATCCTTGGTGTTAAATAAGCTAACCCTTGCATGAAGGGCAAGCAATCCAGTTAGCATCATTTCTTATCTCCCTTCCACGCATGGGACACAGTCTCATAGAGCACCAGTGCCATCCATTTAGAAGAAAACAAGGTAGTCATTGCATAAGATTGCTCCCAGTCTTTGCATTCAACCAAAAAGCTACAGAGAGGGGATAATAAACTTGACTGGTTAGATGGGGTATGGTCTTGATCTTTCTGTCAGCAATGGCTTTCTATGCATCCCCCTATCTACTCTTTTGGAAGAACAGTTCCCCACCTGGTTTCTTACCTCTCCAGATGGCCCTGGGCAGAATAAGAAGCTGAAGTCTCTTTAGTGGAGGTGGCATCAGTAATATTCTCTATAGTGTGGCAGCAGCAGGAGCATTGAATAGCTCAATTGCCCTCACCTCCCGCATTCAAATATCAGGCATTGGCCCCCTGTGCTGACTGCATCCAATCAATAGACCACAAGCTTGAACTCCATTGTCAAATCCTTGGAACAAACCTCGAGTTCTCAGTTGTGGAGAGAAATTTAGAGAACTTGGGACCTGTCAACTTCAAGGTCCTCCACGGCACCATGGCAGCTTCTTGTTGTCGATAGCATCCTTGAACTGCACTCTGTGAGAAAGAGAACTGGGGCACTCTGAATGCTGTCCTAAAGAAAAATTCACGAGCTTTTCGCAGAAGGTTTTTGTATTCACTGAGCAGGTCTCCAACCACATGGAGTCATGGGCCATTCTTTCGTTGTAGGTTCACAGTGGCCTTCTGTTACTACACTGCTATCTTTCACTAACTAGACGCACTGCCAATTAAGTATGACACAAGACAGGCTAAGATAGAGGTGTATCTAGACTCGATTATCAATCGAACAAAAAACTAAAAAAAAAATAAAAAATGAAGATGGTCCATACATAGATTTTCTAGGTTGGATCATTTTCGTCATAGGAAAATCAAGGTCCCGTTTGCACCCAGAATTATTTGTCTTGCAGTAACCTCAAAGATAAGTAACTTGATTTTCTTATTTTTAATCTTGCAAATGCACAACCTTCAAGGTTCAATGAACAGTTAACTAGAGGTTCCAATGATCTAAGAATTAGAATCAGCCTGTCTATTATGATTTAGAAGCACTAGATCACCCAAATAGTGTTGATTGATTGGACTATACTTACTGGGACTGTAAGTCTGTAAAGATGGTATTCTATGGCATTTTCAATACGACTCCACAAAATGCTCTTCAACTGCTAAGTATACAGATTCCTTATTCTATCCTTCTGTTCTTTTCCTTCCATACTGCAACCATCCCCTATTATAATTATCACCTCCTGATGTAGTTGTTTATAATTCATGATCGTTTTCCACTACCAACCATGCATTTATTTTCAATATGTACTTGTAATTAACAATAAAAAAAGTTCAAAGTTTTCTTTTCACATGAAACACAAAGCCTCATTGAAAACTAAAGTCTACAATAATTTGTTCGCAAAGATCGAAGGAAAAAAACGAAGAACGAGAAAGTTATTTTTTTATAAAAAATATTTAATTTGTGGTGTAGGTTGTGGATTATTATTATTATTATTATTATTATTATTATTATATTTTTTTATGCTCCTCAATATCCAATAATTTTCCAGCAATTGGATGGTTGTAAAAATATGAATAAGATGGGTTAAAAGTTCACTGATCAAGTGATTAGGATTAACTCATTGGAACAATTATGGGCTCTGGCCCATTTTTCATCAGTTGTGCGGTATTTTTAGTAATTGTTTGGACAAATTATCACTAAATTACAAGCACTCCTTAGTCGGGCGAGGCGAGTCTGCGATTTGGGCTTCCTATCATGCATCGATGCCTGGCATCTCAGCCCAAATGATATATCAAAGCCCAACCCAAAACAGGCTGTCCCAGCCCATGAGCAACCCAAGTCCTTACCTCTCCACTCCAACAGTGATTACTTTGTCACACGGGATAACTTTCTCAGGGCATGTGTTTTTTTGGTAGAAGACTTTCACAGAGCATTCAAAAGAAAGGTTGGTAAACAAAGTTCTCTGTAAAGTTTTTCTTTGTTCTTTTCAGCAGAGAGAGAGAGAGAGAGAGAGAGAGAGATATTCAATGGAAGGATTAGCTGTGTCTGTTTCATCATGTCTTCTTCACTGTAATCCTGCAACATCATCATCTGTTGCTGAGAGGAACAGGAATGGCAGCTTATCCTGTGCGCGGAAGCTTCTCCTACGCACCCAACACCTCGCTGCGTTCCAACCTTCTCCTCTCCTCTCCTCTTCCCCCTTCTTCTCCCATGCTAAAATACACAGCAAGAAGAACAAACCCCACATCTTCCTTCCCCATCTCGTCGCTTCAATGGTTTGTACTACTACCTCTCTAATACATTGGTTGAAACAAGAGAACCCTTTAAATTCCCCACTTTTTTTCCTCTGATTTTGCTTTGTATCTCATAGATTGCTGATAATAAGAAAACCCATATGAGTTTTTCATGTTCTTCTTCTTCTTTCTTCTCTGATTTCTTGGGGGGGTTTTGGGTTCAGGAGGAAGTGGAAGAGACTTATATTATGGTCAAGCCTGATGGAGTTCAACGAGGCCTTGTAATTTCTATAGCTCTCTTTCTATGATTGGTGTTTCTTGGTAAAACCCATGAAAGTTTTCTCCTTTTAGTGTATGTATGTATGTATGTTTAGATTTGGTTGTTTTAGGTTGGAGAGATAATTTCTCGTTTTGAGAAGAAGGGATTTTTACTGAAAGGCTTGAAGCTCTTCCAATGCCCCAAGGATTTAGCAGAGGTTTGTGCCCGGAACTGTGTTGTCTGCTTATAGTTCCTCTGTTCTTTTTTTTTTTTTTTTTTAATTCCATTCATGGAACTCATTTCATATCTCTATATATAGATAATTATATTTTCAGTTGGACTGCAATGTGTCAAAATGAATTTTGATGATAATGAGAGTATAACAATAAAGTCAACTTAATTTTTCCTCTTTTTTTGCCCTTTACTTTTAGCTGCATGTAGTATGTTTCATTGTGTGCTTGAAGAAATAAAGCCCATTTTATATCCTATATGAGAACTATGAAACTTTTGCATGAACAGGATAATAATGGGAGCATAGGTAAAACACACTTTAGTTCCTCTTTACCACTGATTTTTTCCTTTCCAAGTGATTTTAGTGTTTTTTATCATGTGCTTGTCCAAAATTAAATTAGATTTCTTAACTGCGATGTGATGATAGTGGAACATTAATAAGATAGATACTGTTTTTGTTTTCCTTTTTATTGATGCTCAGATTATCATTCAATCATTTTTTTTTTTTTTAATTATAGGAGCATTACAAGGACCTTAAAGGAAAATCTTTCTTCCCTAAGCTTATAGATTATATCACTTCAGGCCCAGTTGTGTGCATGGTAAAGCTCTAGCCACCTTTTTCTTCATTTCATTTTTTCTATAATGATAATTTATCATTATAAACAATGATTGATTTATTTGTTTGAAACTCAATAAATGATTTGTTTTAAGTCAAGGCTTGGGAGGGAGTTGGTGTTGTTGCATCAGCACGCAAACTTATAGGGGTAACAAATCCTCTTCAAGCTGAACCAGGAACCATCAGAGGAGATCTTGCTGTTCAAACAGGAAGGTCAGTACTCTTAGTGAATCCATGAAATTGGGTCTAAAAGGATAATTTATTAATATTTTGTATTGCGGATATTTCATAAAAGACAAGGTCTTATGATGATGAGTTTTTGCACAGAAATGTTGTTCATGGAAGTGACAGCCCTGAAAATGGAAAACGTGAAATAGGTGAGTTCTACAATAATATTGTCACTACCCTTTGTCATTTTTAATAGAATATTGTTGGTATTTGGTATTCCCCCTTTCCTTTAGGACTAGTGCTTATCTTATGTTGTATTCTCTAATACTCAAATGCAAGGTATGATTTTTTTTTTCTTTCTTCTTTTTGAGAACTGACAACTTTAGTGGTATAAAGCTGAAACTCGGCTTCCTGTTCATGATCTATTGTTGCATCATGGCAGGTTTTCCTCAACCTATTCATTTTCTGTCAAGAACTTCTTTGGTTGTTTTATTGGACAATTAAATAAAAAGGGGAAAGAGTGGGTATCTTGTTAAGTGGAGTGGTTTAAAGTCATTTCCTTCTTTTATTTTCTCCAGAGAAGCATGCTGAATACCAACATAGTAGTAAATTAATAAGCAGTTATTTATTCATATTTTGGGTTCTAATGGTTGTCATTGTTTTCCTTTTTCATATTGGTTTATAACAATCATCATGATTTTAAATTAAAACTGTTTTTAATTGTAAAAAAGGACATGCATTAAGTCAAAGTGAAGGGTTCTCTAGAAAAGGGGTTTCATCTGTGTTAAACCTTCTTAGCATCATTCGGTATTAATCTTCCTTGAGAAAGTACCACATTACCAAGCAGGAAAATGGGTGGGAATTAGTCAAGTCCGTCTTTATCAACCCATGTACACATTAAGTTTCAGCCGACAATCTAAAAGTCAAAAATGGAAATTTCTTTAAATTAGTTGTCACTTGTTAGAAGAAGTTGCAAGGTATTCTCCACTAGAGAACCCATTGTAAATCTTGTCTGTAAGATTCTGCAACTGGCATGCATGCAATCTCTTCTCTTTAGGGACCTCAAATGTAATCATAATTTATCTTACTAATCTCTTAATCTAGGTAGAATATTTCGCTTTTTTGTTTTTTTTTTTTTTTTTCTCATTTGTTCTAATCTTCAAGACACAGTTTAATGATCATTATTCATGTCTTCTCTATTTCCTTCCACCGAGGGTTTATGCCATTTATACCTTACGTTATCATCATGCTTACCCTCCTCATAGGTCTATCTTGCATTACACTTCACTGATTTTATGCATTGGTCCATTATTGTTTTGAGTGCTTCATATGAAATCATCTTGGAGAACTTGAGCCTTTTATCCAACCTTGGTTTTTTTTTTTTTTTTTTTTTTTTTTGATCATGGTGTTCATGCTATCAAGTTTCACAAGTTGGTAATGACTAATGAGGCCTCGGCTCAATATGGCTAAACACTGTTGTAGTACCAATGCTCAACCAATAGTTATAATGCTCAAAACCATTTGTTGGTCATCCTATAATCTTTATCGTGGTAGCCTATCGCCTATGGTTGTTCTCATCCAGGGTCCCACTGGGCTGCTTGCTGTAATTATTATAACGGATAGTTACTCATAGCCATAGCTATATTGACATGATACACAATTTCAGGGAGATAGAAAGTGAATTTTCCCTAGCTTCTGTCTTCCATCTTAGCAATGGAGCTGCATGAGAAATAATTATATATTTGCTTGAACCTTTCTTATGTGTTTAACTTTATCTTGCATTTTCTAGATGGTGGCCTTGAGATCCCACTGATCATGCAAGCAGATATCACTATATAATCAGAGGTATATACTGCAAGGATAGGGCAACCGGCCAAGATGGCTGTCATGCCCGATCCCAAACAAAAAAGACCAAGTCAAACCCAAAAGCCAAGAGGAACAAACTCCAATAGGCCAAACTACAATGAACCCCACCATTTATATATATTAGTAGGTCCCTAAGTGGGCCCCTTTAAGTTTGTCCCTCACCATATGGTGAGGGAAGGATGCATAGGAATATCCCCCATATATATATATATATATATATATATATTGAAAAAGTGACAGTACCAAAAGAAAGAGCTATATAGTATAGGAGAAGTATATTGTAACAAAAAGAAGGACCCAAGCCCCAGCCCAAAAGAGAAGAATACACAGAAAATCACACTACCAAGGGAACACGTTAACCATTAACATAGGATTAGAAACTCCGTCTTTGGCAAGACGATCTGCTTCTGAATTAGCACTTCGGTCGTAAAAGGAAAATTGAAGACTCCTAGTGAGATCCAAAATCTCATCAACAACACCAGCCACCTTCCAAGGGGGTTTGGTAGCAGCCCCTTCGACAATAAGGTTATGGAGCTTACAACGATAAGCTTGTCTAAGGCCACTCCTAATAGCCAATAATTCCACCTCATTAGCGGAGCAGACCCCCGCCGGTCCTGAGAAAGAGAGAATAGGGGTGTCGATATTGTTTCTTATGATGCCTCCTACCCCAGCCAAACTGGGGTTATTACAATGAGCACTACCATCAAAATTTAGCTTTAGGCTATTAGTGGTAGGAGGAACCCATCTGTGAATGATATCAAACGAAGCTGGGGAAGAGAATGCCACTTCCATCCAATTTCTTAAAATCATATCAATGGGGATGCCTTTAAAACAAGGAAGGGGAGAGACCCACAATGCTGCAAGGAGTTTGACCTTGTCTTTGAGAATTACCTTAGTTGAAGGTGTCTTCAAAACGTCTACCATTTCTTTTTTTCCAAATCACCCATATAGTAGCCACGGAAGAGGTCCTCCACATGATACAGTCTTTACCAGCACCGACCCCTAACTTCCACGCTAGAGAGAACTGGGTCAAGTGGGAGGGAAGGACTCCACTCACATCAAACCAGCTGAAAACTGATTTAAAGAGGCCCTGTGCAACTCTACAATTACGGAAGAGGTGATCCACATATTATTCTTCCGCCAAACTCATGGGACAGGCATTCACGATAAGCACTTTCCGGCGCCAAAGAGCATCAATGGTTAATGTACCCCCATGGCCCATGCAATGCTATCCAAGTAAAGGCAAGCAGTCGAGGAGGAGCTTTAACCTTCCACAAGAAAGAAATAGGGGAGGTGCTGGAATCATCCCTGTTTAAAGCATCATAACAAGAAGCAACAGAGAAGGTCCCATCTTTAGAACAGGACCAAATCCTGCAATCCCTACCATCGACTGGAATGTAAACCTCATTGATTAGGTTAAGTAGAGAGCAAAACTGACCTTCAAACAAAGAAAGATTTCTTCTGAAAGTAGGACCTCACATAGGCTTTCCTCCTACTCGCTCCACATAATCACTCACTAGAGCATTACCATTTTGGGCACAACGAAACAATTCCAGGAATTGAGTTGCCAAGGGTGATTCCCCAATCCATGTATCAAGCCAGAACAGAACTCTATTGCCCTTCCCTACATGGTAGCGAATGGATTGAAAAAAAAATAAAAAAAAATTAATAATAATAATAATAAAAAAAAAAAAAACTTTAACAGACAGGACGCCTTTTCCATATTCCAGAAAGATGATGAGTACCACCACAAACCGCCCAGCCGCCTCTTGAAGTACCATTTTTAGAAATTGTAATCTCCTTCCAAATACCAGCAGAGTCGTCCCCAAGGCGTCATAAAAGCAATCAAGTCTGCCTTAAAATCTTCCCAAAACCTCTTAAAATATTTATTCTTTAATGGTGATGATGATGATGATGATAGCCAGGGCTCCCTTTATTAGGGTAATTCTAACCCCAAAAGACATTTGAATTTCTACGTGGATAGCTTCCTTTCCATCCTCCCTGTAACAATATCCCACAAACCCTTGGATGTGGAGCCAACACAAAGTAAAAGCTCCAGATTAGTTGTTGTAAGAGATCCCATCTTGCAGCCCACAACTTCACATACACCTCCAAGCTATGACCCCGGCATCCAACGTGTCTCTAAAGAGCTTACACTACGTAAAGTTTATTTTTATCCCTGAAACTGCCTCTAAGCATTTGAGAATAGCTTTGATATATATATATATATATTTTATCTTCTACTGTGTCACTAGATATAAGAGCATCATCTGCAGACTGCAAGTGGCTGGCAGATAGATCTGACTTGCCACATTTAGAACCTGCAACTTTACATGTAACCCCTAGCAACCAGCAGCATTTTCCTCAAAGCTTCACCCAAAAAAGGCGTGAGTGGGCTCTATCATCTTAGGCACGTGGTTACACTAAAGAAACCATTCGGAGATCCATTCATTATCATCAAGAATTTAGCTAAGAACAGCTTTTGTTTATCCTCCCTCTCCATGTCATACCAAACCCCATCCTTCGTAGCCGCTAATGGAGGAAATGCTAATTACTCTACCTCAGGCTTTTTCCATATCCAACTCAGAAATGTGCCCCTGCCAGCTTTACTTAAATTACTTAGATACGAGATGGATACAATAGTATGGTTTGGTGAAACTCTATTTGAAGCATGAGGATACATACAACTAGTTATAGAGAACATACAGAAGGTAGCTATTCTCCAGCATGTGCATCACACTTTTGTGCATATTTTCATGAAATATTTCTTTGACGTTGTCCATCAATGATTTAGTTGGTGTTGCAAGAGAAAGACTGGGGCCAGCGTGTGTGGAGGTGTTTTTTTTGTGTTTCTAAAGTAGTAGCTATGATAGCGTATTCAGGACCAGCAGGAATGTGCAGTGCTAATGAAAGCTGAAATAATTTCATTATTGTCGAGTGAATACGCATCTTGGCATATGTTGCTGCGTTTGATTGTTGCAGGAAATTTGAGTAGTGCTTATCTTGATTTGATATCAATTGATGATGAGCTCCCTTGGAGGTTGTCAGATTGCAATGACATCTTAGTCAGCCATTAAATATCCTTTCATTGCCGTATTGGCATACCCTGAACTCTAAATGCACATATGGTCAATTACTCCCTTTACCGACAAGGCTCGAACCCAGGCTCTATCCCCCAAACGGAAGGATTTTGACATCCTTAGGCTGTGTGTCATGTGCAGGTGGGAGAGGCTAATATTTAGGCAGTCCAGCAGCAAAAAAACTGGGTATCTGGTTCCTAAGTGATTTTTGGTGCTTTTGCTGTCTTATACATTGATGAAATGATCTTATCACACAACACCAGTGCTCTAAATCTTGCTTTTGATGATGTATTTCTTCTCCTTTTAATTTGTCCATAAACCGCCAAAACATTAAGATTAAATTATCAGCAGAGATGATGTGTGTGGGGAGGTGTTGTCTGATATCTGTATTAGTATTTAATGTTGTATCTAATGCATCTTATATAGATGTTCTTATCAACTCTTATCAGCTCTAGCTCTCTAATTCTTATATCCTATTGTTCTACAGGTCTCTGGTTCAAAGAAGGTGAAGTTGTTCAATGGACACAAGCTCAAGCGCCTTGGCTGAGGGAGTGATCTTCACCAAACACCTGAAGATATCATCTGTGCCCATCCAGTTTTGATGAGTTCTCAAAGAACTTATCACATCAAGGCCAGATTGTTCTTTTTCATTATTATTTAAAAAATAAAGCAATATTATGAGGTAGTAGAAGTCTTTTCGAGGCCTTAAGTTATGAGCATTTGTAACATTTTTACTCCACTTTGAAGGGTGAATTGCATTATTGTGGAGCATACATTTCTTATCTTGGATGAATAGGTTACGCGCAATGTATTAAACTGGGTAATTCAGTTGGAAACACCCCAGAGCTTCTTGCTTTTCTCTTGTTTTTCCTCTCGGCACCTTTGTTCCTTTGCTATATTGGCAGTTTATCCCCCCCTGAAGTGTACCCTCCTACAAAGAAGCATTTCCTGACCCTCACTACACTGCCCAAAAATGAAGAAAAAGATGGGTCAACCTGTCTTGAGTGGGTGCTATTTAACAGAAGAAATTGTTCCAGCAATCAAGAGGAATGATGTCATTGGTCAGTCCAAATAGTGATCTAGTGCATCCCAACCACCCAGGGTGATGGTGATTTTAAATTCCGGACTCACTGTATTTGAATGATATATGAATCTAGTTAAAAATGATAGAATTCCTACCAATTAAGAAGGATACACGATAAAGTTCCTCATGTCAATGTGTATGTATTTTGGTCAAGTAATTAATGGGTTCTGTTCCTCCTATGGTTCTGATAAAAGGACTGGATCTGGGGTTCCAATATAAGAGGACTTGATGTAGTTTCAAAACCGGTTTTGAATTTTGTTATTTTTTTTTGTTTAAAATAAGGATATCTTTCAACCCAAAAATCTAAGAAGTGATATCATTCAACCCAATAATAATACATAAGTCTATCTTCAACAACCGATAAATTTCAACATCCTCAAAACTATGTTGTTACATGAAGTATTTGATGTTAGCCTATATAAAATCAGAACCATGTCTTAAAAAATGCACATCCATGAGTCAAGTCCTCGATCCACAGGTCGAAACCGTGTGGATCCATAACCAAACCCTAAATTAGATTATGAATCCAAATCTGTTTATTTGTCGGAATCTAAAACAAGTTTTAAATCCGATTTTTTACGGGACAAAACCTCTGTATAATCGGAGAATCACATATCCATTTGCTTCTCTAGCAGTGCATGTGAGTGAATGATATTAACCAGAGCTATAAAAATTTGTATCAACGACGCATTCTGAATCTGATGTCAAAAGCAAGAGATATTGGCCCATAAGCATAACACTTTGTATGCGTGCTTGCTTTTAGGGTAAGCCAAGCAATTGCCCTGATGAGCCCACCATGGATGAGTAATGCTCCTAAACTCCTAAACTGAATGCAAATCATACATTTGTTTTTGGTTAAGAACGTATAAATCTTGTGTTACAAAAATAATTGAGTTGGGAATTTGAGCAGATGAGGAATGGGAAGCTCCAATAAAAATGCCACTTGAAATGGATTCAATATTCAAGAACAAAAGCTGGCCATGGCCAAATGACATGTAAAAAAAGGTTACAAGTTCAAAGACCCAGAGAAAAAAGACCACCAACAAAAACCTTGAATTCAGCAGCATGCAAAGACGTGATAGATTGTGCAGTAGTAGAAAATAAAATAAATAGGATTGAGCAGAAAGACTGAAATCTTAAAGCCATATCACCAAAGAAATGGGATCAAGCAATAATGATGATGAAACTATGCCATTCGGGGAAAAGAAAAATAATGAAGAAGGTTTAGCATGCATATTTATGGCTCAAATACTCGTTAAACTCTGACTATCTTTACGGTGCTCTTGTTCAAGTACACTGTTTGCTAACATTTGCAAATGGATTTGCTGAAAGGTTTGGTAAGCGGTTTCTTATAAGTTGTTGAGGTTGTGCAAGGGTAGCCTGCAAGATGAGCAAGGAGCCAAGGACATTGTTCAAAAACTTGACTTGCCCTGACTCAGTCAAGTGAACTCAAACCTAAGGGCACCAAGTCAAACAAGTCTGACCGAGCACCTCAAGTTCCATCCAAGTCAATTGGTAAAGTCAGGTTTTTGAACTAAACAATACCGAAGTGCAATGGATTGGCTTTCCATAACCCAGGAGAAGCTTCTAGCCCTCTTTTTGCATTTAGCTTGAGTACATATATGTTCTAAATGTGTAGCATTCAATGTCAAAACACCTGCTTCATGGGGAACCTCATACCAACTTAGTTCCTCCAATGGAGGAAATTCTCTTTCCTCTTTCCTCTTCCTATGGAAAAAAAGATTATTCTGTCTAGCCCCAAATGGAGATTTCTTCTTGTACACTGTAGCTGAATGAAGCTGTGAACCACATTGCATGAAATATCACAAATAATCATCTAAGACTCAAATCAGGATCATCTTCATCATCAATTTCCTGTTCACTTGGCCTGACTCGCTTAACATCTCTTGGAGCTGTTCTTCCCTTCTTTGGTTTTCCCCTGGAAAGAATCAACATGATTTCATTTGATGCATATGTGAATGAAGTGAATAACAAATGCAATCTCGACACTATGAGACATTGAATCCACAGCCGCACAAACAATTTCTCATCTATACCATAATAAATCAATATACTAGTATGAATGCTCACTAAATAATTAAGGATCAAGGGGCCTGAAGTGCATTAGTGTTCTAATCAATTGCTTGTCACCAATGATCAAAATAACGGTTACAAAGGGTATAGCAGCCAGTGGCCAAAACGCTACGTAGCGGGAGATACGTAGTAGCATAGCGGTGTGAATTTTTCAAATGTTAAAAAAAAAAAAAAAAAAACTCAAATCGTTTCTAGTAGTCAATCTGATAGTTTTTTTATTGATTTTGAAAGATATAAGGGTAGAGACAACTATTGAGAGGAAGAAATAGGAAAAATAATGTTTTAAATTGAAGTTGCTTGGCTCTACTAGGTTTTAGATAATAGCGCCACTATTTTCAAAATAACATAGCAGCCTCAGATGCTACGACCAATAATGTGGCCGCTACTATTTTTAACCATGCTTGTCACAAAAAGGATGTTCAAAGCCTTCTTCAAGGGAAACTTTAATTCCTTTGATCAACGACTTCCATATGTGGTATTTGGGCTACAAACAATGGATATTTTTTTCTTCTTCTTCTTTTTTTTTTTTGGTGTAGAAACTCATCTATCTACTGGTTGAAGTGGCCAAGGGTAGCCCAATTGGGCACAATGTTATCACCTACGGCATGTTGCCCATGGTACCCGTGCTGTCACGGTCCAATATGGATACGGGTACGGGATACGGCAAGATACGGGCAAGTACCATTATGATACGGCCCAAAAAATTTTGGATACAAATTTCTTGCATTTTATGGTAAAAAAAAAAAAGGAATTGGGTAAAAAAACAAATTTAGTTCGAAATATCTAATTTCCTTCATCTGATTTTGTTGTAACTAAAAAAGGAAAAAAAAAAAAAAAAAAAAACTAACCTTATTCCCCTTTCATGCAGACCAAGAGAAAGAAAAGAAAGACTCAGAAGAAAGGGGGAGAAGAAGAAGCTGAGGAGGATTGGAGGAGGAGGCAGCTTACCAAGGAGGATGAGGAAGAAGAAAGATTCATGTAGTTGAGTGTTGCTGCTCAACCAAGGGTGACAATCCAGTCCAGCTGTTTGGAGAGAAGAAAGGCAGCGGTGGGCGCGGGCGCAAGGGGTGATGTGGTCTCGTCGTTAGGGACTCATGGCCGGTGGCTCTGATGATGGCACCTCCATCTCACGACTTCCTCCTCTTTTTCTTTTTTTTATTTCCTTACCCTTTCTTTATTTTATTTTTTTGTGTCGAGGATGAGATGAAATGAAAGGAGCAAACGTATCTTTTTGCATTTTCATCAATTTTTTTTTTCATTCAGACCCCTCTAGTTTTCTTTTAAGGCCGCATAAGTCAAAATCCACTCTACTTTAAATGTCCATGTTACATTCAGCCCCCTTTTCTTTTCTTTTCTTTTTAAAGATTGCAAAGCTCAAAATCCACTAACCCACTTTAAGGAAAGTGGCAAAAGGAGGCCAACCAAATTCATAGAAAATACAAAATATCTTTATATATTCTTTTATTATGGATACATAATGAGTTCACCTATTAAAAATTTAATCTATATAAAATAAATGTCCTGGTAATTAATGGTCCCTGATATATCTCAAGTACTGCCGTACCCGTATCCATGTCCTAACTTTTCGAAGATAGCGTATCGGACACCCGTTCCCCGTATCCGTGTCAGTGTCTGGGCATCATAGCTTATCACTGGATATTCACTATAAATGTATGTACTTCATATTTAAACATAGGTTAGTGTGTTTACATATTAATACACATGCAAGTCACAAAAGCAATAACCTGAGTCGGTTCAGATGAAGTTACGTTCCAAATTCTCCAGCTATTCAATTGCATTATTTTCCTTTTCCCTAGTGCCTGTCTGGATCTTTGTAAACCCAAGTGCAGATAACTTGTTTTGCACATAAATGAGGTTCATGTGATCAGTTTACCTGATAAATAAAAGTTTTTTAATCTGTCATATTAAAGGCAAGTTGAGTACAAGGCAACTGAGTTCTGAGTTCCAAAGATCTAGATGGGGCCCTAATTATTATCTTTGACGTTCAATGTTAATCTACAATGAATAATTGAGGAGTGCTGGTATTCTCACTGTCCATTAGCAGGAGTTCCTCCACCCTTTGACCGACCTGGTCCAAAATCAGACCTTCCATCTACCATAAACATAAACAAGTAAACAAAAATAGGAAAACATTATTTCCAAAGAAATACTTAACATCAATCTGCTAGAGTGGATTACTCACCATCACGGCCAACTACATGTTCTTCAACCTGAAAGCAAGCAAAATAACATATTATACACAACTACGTCACATATCAAGGAAAGCTTTGTCGGAGAATATGCCCTGAAAACCAAACACAACAGAATTTTTGTCTAAATATCACTCTGCTAAATTAGTTAGTCTCTCTCTTCAAATATCAGTGCAAAGCTCTAACTGTTCGGCCTTCTCTTCAATGGGTCATTTCCTATGAAATCTATCATGGCTGAAAGTTCATACACTACTATTAAATTTTTTTTATATATTGTATGATTGCATGGTACCCGGGTACTTCAAAAGGCAATGCATCCATATCATACCATACCAATACTTCATTCTATGCATGTTACCCTCTGTATCCATGGCAATTCCTTGTCTTATCCATCCTGTATCTGACAGCATAGACATGATCTCAGCCAAACCAAAGTGAAAATGTGCTAGTCACTCCAACTTAAATACATAGCCCAAACCTTACTTTTTCTGGATGATGTGGGCCATATATCAATGAAGAATGTTACAAGTGCACTATTTTTAAAGGTGAGTTTGTTGCATGGTATGCTTTATGCTAAAGCCTGATGCATAAGGTAGAAATAAAAAAGAGTAAGCAACGTCAATTACGTGATTCATGCAATTTTTTCTTCACATTTCGAGTTCATCTTTCATGAATAGCTAAATAAGTTTGCTGAGCCTAAACCTCCCTATTTTCACACTTGCAGGTGCAAGACCCAACTACCGAAGCCATATGTGTAGATCCCTAATCTAAAAATCAGGCTAGTTCTCTCATCTAGTGGACAGTGTACATCATATACAGACTACTCACACATTCCTAAATCATTATTTTTTAGATGTGGCCCAGATGATATATAGACTGGCCCATTTTTGGGCCATAGAGTCTACATGGCCGCACAACTAATTAGCGCCTTGGATCATCCACGTGTTGGCACATGTTTGCAAGATGTTGCAGAAAGGTGCAAGTACTCTAGCAAACTCACCAAATAGATAGCAGATTCATTGAAAAAGATTCAGATAAATTGAGAAGCCAGTATCACTTTGATTTTAAAAGTAATTTCTAGGACATACTGCTGGTGAGGTAACTGAGGACAATGAGAAGAGTCTGTCTTCTGGTTGAAACTTTCTGGAACGCTTTAAGCTGAAAGCAGATTATAAACAAGACATTGACACAATTATGTCATATCCAAGACTTATTAATACCAGAAAACCACACAATAGAAGTCTTAAGAGGCACCAGTCATAATCCTTTCTCTTATTTGTAGTTAAGCACATACGCAAATGACGAAACACAAAAAATGTGGATGTACCATAAGGAGTAAAAAATATAACTACTGTAACCCTGTCATAATACATGAAAGATAAGGAAAGAGCAGCATTTTATAGCAGTATCATTTTCTAAAATAGGCCCATGTAGCTAATTTCTGGGAAGATTACTTTTATCTTTTACTGTTCATTTTCCTTGGCATTTTGCACACATCAAGGATTGAAAAATACATCAGATCAACTTCCACACTTCATATAAGCTGTTGTGCAACAATTAGGTGGATTGTGAGATACACTTCTTGGAATGTTGTTGGTCAATTTGCTTGAGAAAGATCATGCCCTTGTGCCTTCTGGGAAAAGGCTTTATGCAAGATATATAACCAAACTTGGGACTGCAAATCCTATTATAAATTGAATTAAATGTAAAAGTCTACTTGACCTGCTCGGATAAAATTGATATATTTTACTTACTTAGTTAGTTGTTTAGAGAGAGAAGATACTGCAGGACAATTCTTTCTAGGTCATTTTAAGGCCTATTAGCCTTTCAAAGAACGCCTCACCAAGAAACATTTACCATGACAATGGCTACCAATGAATCCAGCCTCAATCATTGTTTAACCACATCAGCAATGTAGCATTGGAAACTCTTCCGAAATGAAGACTCATAACATTATAATAAGCAGGAGATTCAACGAAAAGCAAGAGGCAGATAAGGGGAAGGTGCTATCTTAATGTGAGGTTTGCATGATTTATTCTCTTTACTCTTATGCATATTGAATGTACAAGCAATCCCTCGTATAAAAGGGTTCTGCAATTAGTACATAGTATTCACAGAAACAATATATCTTCAGCAGATATCAATTAGAATGACAGTATCGCTCCAATACTTCATTCATATACACTCAAAAACTACTGATGCTGGTCCATGTACATATATTGTTTACAGAATCCAAATTGTTCCGAAAAGTGAAATCAAATCGCAAATCGCTCAAAGGGTTGACTCAAATAGCATCATAAATATATTGTGAATGGTAGGGTTTTTTTTATCTCGTGTAATAAAAAAGAAAAGAAAAGGTAGTTATTTGTAATTAATCTATAGCTACATCAATACAATGAAAAATAAGACCATGATCCAATCATACAAAGAACAACATGGACATTTAAGATATCATAAATAATATATCTATGAATAGTTAAATTTGTTTGAGATATCAATGTTACTAGGAAAAATAAACAAGTTGCAGCAGTTTTCTTTGCTCTCTTTAAATTAAAAACTACAATTAAAATTAAAATTAACAACATTACATGGTTAGAATGTTTCCTGAAGTTAAAGAAAACGTAGTTATTTGTAATTCATCTATAGCTACATCAATACAATGAAAAATAAGACCATGATGCAATCATACAAAGAACAACATGGGCATTTAAGATATCATAAATAATATATCTATGAATAGTTAAATTTGTTTGAGATATCAATGTTACTAGGAAAAATAAACAAGTTGCAGCATTTTTCTTTGCTCTCTTTAAATTAAAAACTAAAATTAAAATTAACATTAACATTACATGGTTAGAATGTTTCCAGAAGTTAAAGAAGAGTCCATGAAAAAAGAACCCAAAAAGGGATAAGAAATGGACGACGAAACACGTGTATAGTTAAATACTCTAGTCACACGTATATTCATCTTTAAAACCTCCCCCAAATCCCAAAAATTGTTAGGAGGTTTTGTTAATCACTAGATTACCTCTTAAATATATTAATATAAATGATAAAGTAAAATGATTACTAATATTAGTCATTCTATTCCTTCGTAGACAAGGCTCCTGAATAGTAAGATTCCACAAAATGAGTATCTAATCATAAGATTCACCTATAAAAATAGAATTCATTGGATGGATAGAAATATTTTTCCTTATGATTAGATACGAATTGTATAATTTTTTGGGTTTTGGGTTTTTGGCGTTGGGGTGGGTGGGTGTGGTTGTGTGTGTGTGTGTGTGTGTGTGTGTGGGGGGGGGGGGGGGGGGGGTGGTGATATGAATCCCAGCATATCCCAGCATTTTAAGAACAACAATGATCTCCAAAACTATCCACCTATCCACCACGCATTTTAACAACAATGATCACCAAAACTATCCACCGAGCAAATACCGTTGATTGTCTCAAGTCCTCAAAAAGCATGGTTGATTAAGTCCCTTTTTGGCTCAAATTTTGTTGGAGGTAAATATATATATATATATATGATGTTCTCTTCCCACTCCAGAAAAAAGAGATTTAAGGAAATACCTAATTGCAGCAATACCTATAAAACTAGAAGTAGAAAGTTAGGTGCTCCATGCATAACTCACAATGATTTTATAAGGAATTTATCCTAAGGATGGAATGCAGGAGTACCAATGTTTATTTGCACATGCACTCACGCACACATGCACACACCATCTGGATAAGGGAAATATCAGGAAACAGGGGAGACCCTCTCAAACAACACAGACCTATATGAATCTGACAGAAGTATCAGGCAACAATGTTATCAAGGCACAAGTCAAAGCGCCAATGCCGGTTGAAACCCAAGGTGCTTGCCGCAGGCACAAGGAGAAGCGTGCACCTAATTCAGCTAGGAGCATGTTTTAAGGGAAAATTGAATATAGCCTGAACAATTCATTATAAAAACATAGCTACGCAACTTGTTTGTACAACTTAAAACATAGAAACATCAAACATCACCACTAATGCTATGTTGTTTAAAATTATATAATATTTCCTTGTGCAAAAGCAAAACAAGGGGATTTGCTATTCTTTCTTCATCAAAGTAAAATGCTAACACCACCTAGAGGTACTATACAATATGAAATACAACGCAAAACGAGGGAGTTTTTGTTCTTTTCTGCATTCAAGTAAATGAGGATGGTGTTTAACTCCATGGACTTCAGATGATATGTACATTATTAAAAGGAGGCAAAAAAGAAAAATATGAAAAATTAAGGATGTTTGGATAGGTTTATTTCCATAAAGTACATTTCTTGTCCTGTTTTATCCATGTCTGGTGTCTATTTCCTTCTATCTACTAGCACTAAAGCAAGTGAAATAAATAAAACAAGAAAAAGAAAAAAAGGAAACCAATGTAGCCATCACTCATCACAAACTCCAAAATCCAAGTCAACTAGAGGGGAAAAAAAGGCAAAGAAAACCCTCAGTCAGCTGTGGTAACAACAAAAGCCAGCAGCAGCAGCCGTTGAAAAAAGAGAATTCTCCATTGTCTTTGTTGCTCCCTCAGTCAGCTGTAGCAGCAACAACAGCCAGCCACAGCAGCTGTTGCAAAGAAACCCTCAGTCCGCTGTAGCAGCAACAACAGAAGAAAACCCTCGGTCCACTGTAGCAGCCAGCAACAATACCCAATGGTAAGCTGGCAGCACCATTGCATCTAGGATATCTGGATGAATAACTTACTCAAAGTACAACAGCCAGTGGCAGAACCCATTGCATCAAGGATAGACGGATGGGGAGCTTACTAGTAAAGAAGAAGAAAAGTAGACGAACATAAATCTGAGGGTCAGGGCTTCTTTCTCTCTTAATTTTGAGATAGAAATCCCAAACAATTTCTTTCGAGGGACTAAACGACATATTTTTTAGTGTTTTTCTAACAAAATTACTTAATCGCCCTTAGAAGATAAATGTAACTAGCCACACCAAGGCACTTGGGTCGCCTAGGCCTTTAAACACCTTACAGTGTGCACCCACCTAAGGTCATATCAAGGTGCTACAGGCCCATGTGACTAAGCATGCATCTAGGCTCGCCGATGAAAACACTATCAGGCAGATGCCCAATCCAGACTACTTGAGTTATGATATAAACATGTCCCAATTCATGACTCTAAGAGTAGTCATAAGTCACTGAGAAGATTACATAGAACCCTAAAAATGAGAACCACATATTACTGCAAGTATACAAGTGATCGTGGAAGAAACAAAATAGATAAAAAGCAGAATAATATTATAATAATGCTAGCACTTATTAGTAATCAAAATGCATCTGCTTAAAAATATTCAAAACAATGTCCTCATAACTTCATAGTTCAGTTATAGATGAGAAGGCACAAGAACCATTTTTCCATAAAAGAAAACATAGAACTTACTTTGTGGTGCTCTTGGACGATGATAGAAATCCTTCAAAACCTTTTAGAACATTCCCACATTGACTTGAATCATGTAAATAGCTTGTCTCTAATTCATAAACCTAAGAGACAAACAACATTACTTATGGTACTTGTGGTTCTAGCAGTTAATCACGATTAACTAAAAATGTCATGTATCATTAAAGTCATGTGACTATAAGTGTATGAATGTGAGCACGCATGTGTTCATATGTGTGTGCATGCATGTCCATGTAAATCATTTGTGCGTATGCATGTAAATGTGTGTGCATTATAAGTGTAAGAATGTGAGCACGCATGTGTTAATCTTTGTGTGTGCATGTCCACGTAAATCATATGCATGTATGCATGTCCATGTAAATCATATGCGTGTATCCATGTAAGTGTGTGTGCATGTATGCGTGTGCATTTGATGCAAAATGAATCAAGAATTAGGGGTAGAACAATAAAAACAATATCACCACAATCATTCCAAAATATGCGACAGGCAAGCAACTTGTACTTTGTAGAGACAATATTAAACATCACCCATTAGAATTAAACAAATTATGATGATAAAGGAGAAAAGAAATGAGACAATAGATTTAATCCTGCACTCAAAAAACAATAAACTATATATTTCAGCTGAACAAGTCGAAATTCCATATTTTGGCTGAAATTTGACAAAGGTGAAGATTTTTCCTTTGTTTTTTTTCTTCCCCCTTCCTTTTAGGAGTTCAAGTGAATGCACTTACAAAATGAGGAATTCCTGAAAGGAACTCCAAGTAGCCAAAATTCTAGTCACGAATTCCTCGTTTCTTAAGTGGGTTTTTGAAAACCCAGGAATTCCAACATCCCCAAATGCCCAAAATTCTAGTAAGGAGTTTCTTGTTTTTTGTTTTCTGATTTTAATTTTTTTTTTCCATTTTTATAAGGAAAATAAATATCCTATGATTTGATTCACTCCCTTAAATGACTTGCAATACAATTTCGATATTCAATCGATGGCATGGACTCTCCTCTCCATCAAATTCAGTCCCATTTCATTCAGTGGGTACAACTAGACTATTTTGGTGAAGAACTTCAACAACCATCAAACAGTCTCAACTTGATAGAAAATTGCCACCCAGATGGAATCCTAGTAAACTAAATCCTAGGAAATTAATGTTCCCATCTACATTTCCACCTTGAAGTTCTACCCCCACCCACCTCTTTCCTACGCAGATTAAAAAAAAAAAACCCATTTACCATGAATTCCTATAGTTCAATACCATGTGAGCAAACAGACCCTAAAAAAATTGTAATGATTTACACATTGCACTATCAATTTCCCAAACAGGAAAATGGCAATAGGAAACACCCCAGACCCTTTCCCCTTCCTACACAAACAAACAAAAAAAACCATGGAAAAAAAAAAAAAAAGGATCTTTCATCAGAGAAAGGTAGGAGAAAAAAAAACCTGCTTTTCAATGGCACGCAGTTCTTCTTGGAGCTTCTTTCTCTTACCAACAAGAGATGCAAGCATGGCCGAGGGATTCGTCGAAGTGGGTTGAACTGAAAAACCCTCACGGTGAATTCTCAAAACGAAAATGAGGAAAAAGGGACCGTTTTTTAGCGGGAAAAGGATCGGAGTCGGAGAAATCGTTACCTTCGGGCTCCATTTCCCGCGAAATTTGAAATCTTCCGTCGCGAAAACGAGATGAAATCGAAGAACTCTTTCAATTGAGATTGGTTTTCCCTCTCGTTCTCTTTCTATTTGTCTCTGTCTTGGCTAGGGCACGGGAGTTTTGGTTTCATGAACGAACCGGTCCGACGCAAAGAAACGGTACGCCATATGCGCACGTTAGCGGCGATGGTTCAAATGAGGAGGATCCGCTTATAGTAATTGAAAAATACCAGTTGATATTTGTGTCCTGACTTTGGGACCGGTCCACGGATCGGTCCCAAAAGTCAGGACAAGTAGCAGGGCTCATAGTAATTTCATTTCATTTACCATGTTCTCGGGTACAGTAGCAGGGGTCGTTTGTTTACACTCATATATCTAACTTTTAAGTTTTTTTTTTTTTTTCTTGAAAGTTGGATGTTGGTTAAAAAAATAAAATTTAAAATCCTTAATTCTAGTCTTAAAAGAAGCCACATCAGTTTATTGGAGCCCATTTGTAGATGTGTCCTTTCAATAAAATTTGTGTCCTTTCAAATTAAAATACATAATTTGTGCATTTTCAATAAAAGGTGTCTCTTTGGCTAAATATGTATCTCACGGGCCCATTTGTGTGAATGTAACCGAATTCGAATGGATGCCTTCCAACTCTAGAAATTAAAGTTATTTTTAATGTTTTTTTATAATATTCAAAATGAGCATAAATGTATGCTGATGTGGATTAAGCGATGAAAGGTTTGGTTTTCATAATTTTTTGGTTGATTTGAATCTTTTAATTAGTTTGTTATAAATAGATTATAATGTTGGTTGCCAATAAAAAAAAGAAAAAAAATCAAATCCTCAATTCTGGCCTTAGAATAAGCCACATCAGCTTATTGGGGCCCATTTGTGGATGTGTCCTTTCAAAAGCACATAATATGTGCCTTTTCAATAAAAGGTGTCTCTTGGGCCTATTTGTGTGAATGTAACCCAATTCAAATAAATGCCTTCCAACTCTATAAATTAAGGTTATTTTTAATGTTTTTATATAGTATTCAAAATGAGCATAAATGTATGCTGATGTGGATTAAGCGATGAAATGTTTGGTTTTCATAATTTTTTGGTTGATTTGAATCTTTTAATTAGTTTGTTATAAATAGATTTATATAAATGGGATATTACTTTTAATATCCATTTGTGTGGACTCAATTCAAAGGGATGCCTTCCAACTCTATAAATTAACGTTATTTTTAAAGTTTTTATATAGTATTCAACATAAATGCATAAGAATCCTTTATTTAATGTATTCTGACGTGGATTAAGCGATGAAAGGTTTGGTTTTCATATTTTTTTGGTTGATTTGAATCTTTTAATAAGTTTGTTATAAATAGATTTATATGACTGGGATATTAGTTTTAATATATTATTCAGGACTTAACCTGTGCGATGCACAAGAGCTTCTTAGAAAATAAAAGTGTCTCCAATGATTTTAAGGAACAAACTATGTAAGACATATTAGAAAATGAAAGTGGCTCCAATGATTTGAAGAGACAAAATCTGTAAGACAAAAAACATATTAATAGTAAGAATTTTAAGGAACAATCTATAAGATAAATATATCAATGATTTTTCTATATCAACTTTTAACTAGTTAATTACCTTATTATTTTAGTTTTCTTCCAATACCTCAATGATTTTTCTAAAGTTATTTATTATTGCAATACTTTAAAATCTTTAAACATGTATATATGAATGTAAGAGAGAAGGAAGAATGTATTTTATATAGCATTATGGGATCATACAAAAATCATGTATAAATGCAATTTTACCTAACCATAACAAATTTGTGACACTTTTAATATGATTGAAGCATAAAGCCTGTGAAATGCATTAGTTAAGTTTTATGTAAATTGAATAATGAATTAAGATCAATATTGAACTAAATATTAACTAATAAAAATATTAATAATAATGTTATTTGCTTAACCATTAGAATATAAATTCATATTTGCTAAACCAAACATGTTGGAATGCATGTTTGTGAAGGTAATCATTGATAGAAATGTATATTTTTTAAAAGTGTATTTTATATTGAAAGATACGTTCCTTTTGAAGGATCTAAAATGCAAATGAAAGCTTTGATATAAAACGGACGTTTTTGTCTCCTTTTTAAATTATTATAGTAAATTTTAATTTGATGAATCATAAGTATGATTTACAAAATCATCTAATACATTTACACATATCATTGAAACAAACATGTTAAAGTGAATCATATGTGTAAATGATGTGAAAATAGTGTTATTAAACAAACGTTGTAAAAGAAAATGCATGTGTAAACGTTACATACTTAAAATTTGAATATTTATCATTTACACGTGTAAATTGTATTTATATATCCTATGCGTGAAAGACAAACGGCCCCTAAAAGATTCTCCACTATGGTTGGGCTCCAAGAGTTATCAAGATTTTGTGGGCCCCTCAATTGATCATGTCAAATTTAACATATATTTGATTTTAACAACAAAGAGGCCTAATGGGGCTCACCAGGGCCCCACTGACGATGGGAAGATCCATATGGGTAAAGCCCATATTTGAGGCAAATTCCATGCATCTTAATTCTAACCCCTTAATTCGTGCTTCACAAGTTAAACGGTAATTGTGCAATTTAGTACTTGTTAGGTTTTTTTTTTTGGTAAAGAACAATGGTTTTTTTTTTTTTAATTTAGTATTTTTTTTTATTTGATTCCCTTATATCTATATGACTTTTTTGGTAAAAAAAATGAGGGTTTTTTGTAATTTAGTATTTTTTATTTGATCATATATATATATATATATATTGAGTTGACCGTTCCCTTCGCTTTACTAATTAAATAATTTTACCCAATAGGCCTAAGTGCATATGAGTGAGCCTACCCCATATGGATGCGGGGTGTGCAAGTCGGGACTTGTCTGTGTTGCGAAGATTGTGCATTCTACAAATTTATGTGTTCACTGTAAAGAGGAATTCATTATCACCCTCTAATTAGAAATCAAAATCCTCTTTATTGAAAAGAATATCTTTTGTTTATTTTTTAAAAGAAAAATTTGTCACACCAAATGACAAAATGGTGGCCTAAATAGAAAATCAAAATAATTTTACTCTTTGTTGTGGAATCTCTCATCAGAAATGTGTTTTTGGTATCCGGCAGACATGAACTTTAATTCTAAGCATGAGTAAAAGGGAAATTTGGGCCGTCCATTTTTGGGCTCGACCCAAGTTTATTTAGCCAAGTGTATTGTTACTAGGAATTATTCTCAATAAAATGTTGAGATACTTCTAGATTAAGTTTTTTTTTAATAAAAAACTAATAGCAAAAATTCAGTAAAATTAATTAAATCCTAATATTTTAAATAAGTTATAACACAAAGATCTTTTATAAAGATCTTTTATCTACTATTAAAAATCTAAACAAAATGTTTTAGATAAAAATAATATTAAAAAACTTTAATTATGAAATAGTATTTCTAAACTTATCTTACAAAGATCTATTATATGTTATAAAGATAAATTATAATTTTTGTACATAAAAAATAATATTTCAAAAAAGTTTCTCTGTAAAATTGTATCCATAAGCATAAAGTGTGAATTTAAGATGGTAATTGCGAGCAATTACTCTTTGCAAGAAATAACTATTTTGAAAAATAAAAAAATTCAACTTAAACTATTAAATTGGAAATTAAATTTTGTGTTTAAAAGAAAAGAAAAGATCACTTTCTAAAATTTAATTAACTGTTCTTGGTAATGCAAAATTTATGTGTTATAGAGATTTAGTTTTCATGAATGGAGCTCTTTTTCATGAATGGAGCTCTTTACTTTATCATTCAAATTAATTTTCTCTCTCGTTTTGATGTCAAGGAACTGCATGCCTGAACTGTCAAAGAAAAATTCAAATACTGCCAAACGTATCAGAAAATCTGAAGGTCATCTTTTTTTATAGTGCATACAGCTTCCAGAGTTTTGAAACTGGTGAATGGATCTTGAAGCACACCATATACACGCAGGTTGGGCGTCGCGGACGAACGCCCGGACCCGGAGCCCTAGGTTAAGCCGGACTCGCGTGCGCGCATACGGCTTATGGTAAAAGGTTCCAATTGTTCAAATATGTATAGGAAATGGAAAAATATATAAAGCCACCTTAAGAAGTGAACTTTAGCAACGTGGGATGTCAAGTTCTCAAGTAACCTTCACTTTTCACGTAAAGCAAAAGAGCAAATGACTAAACACTTTTTTCAAGTCAAACCTTTGAATTTTTAAAACAACATAAAAAACGAACAGATTTATCCTCATTGCTTACCCTAAGTTCGCCTTTATTTTTGTTCTAAGTTATTATTCAATTTTGAAGGACTTTTGTTGGTTTCCATTAGAGAGAGAACATGACAGATGAGTTTCCATTAGAGAGAGAACATGACAGATAAATCTTTGAAGATTGAAGTCTGCTTTATCCCCTTGAGTGCTTGTTTGTTATTGATCTGCTCTGGGATATTTTTTTTTCCTTATAAACAAGTTAACAAGTGAAAGTTTAGATCCTTCAGTTTTTTTTTTTTTTTTTTTCCAAACCCATCAGTTACTTATAACTTATAAGCTTGGGTTGTTACATCTTTATGGGTGAAAATATTCCATTTTTAAAGGGTTGTATGTATGCCCTTTTTTCTTACTAGAATGCATGTATAGCCCCCACTTCATCAGTTGAGTAGATTTTCATTTTATGTTGCTAAGAGTTTCTACATGTTTGATCTAGACTGCAGTATTATAAAATTCGGACCCAACAGGCTGACCAGTCTGACCCAGTTGAATGAGAACCGCTACATGTTGTGATTTAATTCATCCAAAACTGCTTGCCTCTAGTTAAAGTATGTGAATTGTGTGATTCAGCCGTTGAGTGGACCAGGCAGGTTTTATGAATGGTCAATATTTAAAATGGTGGCTAACCCCTCTTGCGCAAGTGCCTTGAAAGTCCTCAAGCCCTTCAAGCTCAAATCCAATTATCACCCTTTCAGGCCAAGAACTAGTTCTGCGGCTCCAATGGCCTCTTCTTCGTTGACAAGCTAGAAGGTTCCAATAATATTGCCCCTTGTAAAGAAGCACACCAACAGTATTACTATTGCCCATATCCTCACTCCTATCTGATCAAATTGCTTATGTATTCAATTTTGTTGACTGATTGGTTACTTGAAACAGTCACAGGTTCCCTTGCACACCTCATATTTTGGGTACCCATTTGTAGTTGTTCTGCATGACACTGCTTTGTTGAAACTCATCCACAGTCCAGATGGAACTTCCGCAGATTAATCAGACCAGTCAGGGTGTTGGCCTTCTTATAGATAAATTTATGGAAGAGTTGCCAGTCAGATTATGATAATCATCCCAACTTTTGGCCTCTAAGTTGAAAGGAAACATGCAGTTGATTGATATACATGATTATTATTACATGAGATTGGATTTCCAGATTTATCATCTATTTGCTTCAGAGAAATAATTGTTATAGTTGACTATGGTAGTACGGATTATTTGTATGTATTTGAAAAAAGTGTACAAACTCCATCTAAAAGTATTGAAAGTAGAAGTATAAAGAGTTTCACTTAAAGCATTTGATTATGATTAATAAAAAGGAGGTAACCTCAAAAGCAAACTATTGTAAGCCACATCAGTTACTAAGGAACTTGGTTCATTTAAAATGGCCAGTCTTTGATTTTCTCTTTTGCTACTATCCAATTCCAATTTGATAGCTTCAACATTTGATGGACATTAAGATGTTGTTTTGACAGTCATTAGTTATTTAAGATTAGTAGCTCAACTTGATAGCTCAACTTGATGACTTATTCGCCATTTGTTTAGGGGTTTATTTCACTGATAAGACTAAGTTCATCTTCATTTGCTGAAATCAAATTCCAATACGATAGCTCCACAGCATTGGATTGACATTAGATGTTACGTTTCCTATCTATGGAGATTTTATAGAATATATTCTGAATCCCTTAATGCCTTTTGATGGCTCTTAGTTATTTAAGATCAATGGCTTGTGTGCCTTTGTTCCTCTGTTTTTGTGAGAGCTTATACATTTTTGCAAGATTTTTCATTGAAAAGTATCAATCTCATGAAGTTTCTATGGTCCGCTGTCAACCTAACGCAACCTTGAACTCTGAACAAGGGGCATATATGGCTCTAGGAGGACTAGGATACTTGGTAAAACCTCAGGCCAGGGTCTGTTTGGATCCTGGTAACTCAGTTCAAGTGTATATCGACTGCGCGCTTCTTTCTTTCTTTCTTTCTTTCTTTTTCTTTTTTTCTCTTCGTATGGGTGGGTAGGGGCCATTGGGAAGAATCCTTCTATATTGAATTGCATGAATTTGACTGAGTCCCAGTTGTTTTGTTCTTTGCTATAACCATTTCCGATTAGCTTGAGGTTTGAGGTTCTGCTCACTAGAGTTGCATTGTGATTGATTGCAGAACAATCATAATTTCTCTCAGCACCAAGTATGGAACATGTCATTGGATATGTCAGCAACTAAAGAATGTACATTCAAGGAGAAGAAAGAAAAATGAAAACCCCAAAGAAAAAGCCATGATACTGATTAACATATAAAGCTGAAACCTCTAATTTTCTTGTAAAGAAAGATCATGTTATTTCTCACTTCTAATAAATTATCTCTCCTTGTCAACGAGAGAGAGAGAAAGGGGTGGTGGGGTGTCTGCATGTCTATTTACAACATGCTTGCAAGCTTGTTGATATCTTGGGGGGTTGGAGATTTCAGAAAACCCCTTAGAGGAAATTCTATATGTTTTTTATATATGGCCCCTCCAATAAAAATTTTTTTATAGTAGCCCCTGCATAGAAAATTTTCTTGTTCCACCAGTGGCTCCTAGCAAAATTCCCCAGGTCTAAGCCAGCCCAATAGGAAATATAGGAGACCTTTGCCTTCTCATTTAGCGCCCTGGTTCGTTTGAGGATTGAGTCTAGCGATGTAAATAGATACTCAATTCTCCGATTATCTGGAGGTTTCGACCTGTTAACAACTGGGTCTAGGTCCTTATTTAGGCCCCGAAAAGTAAATGGGTCCAGGTCCGGGTCCAGTTCCACCTTGATTCGGATCCGTGGACCCAAGACCCGACATGTTACCTCAATTTTTAAAAATCTATCCTAAAAACCATATTCTTTTAACATGATTCTCTGCCTAGACCTGGATCCGGATCTAGACCCGTCTCTTATATGGTTTTGGTTTCTGTTCCGGAGCGAAGAAATAGGTTCTGAAACGGTTTTGGGTCCGGATCCGGTTCCACCTTCTCCTTAACGGTTCCAGTTTCGGGAACACCATGGACCCGGACCGGAACCGACCCGTTTACAACCCTAATTGAGTCCAATAAAGGTTCATTCAAGTCAAAGAGCCCTCTCTCTTCGTACCATTCAAATAATTTTATCACTTTAAAAGTATATCATACACATCCCTATAAATACCCAATTAAAGAGGAGGTCCTTCATTTTGAGTGTCCCAAATTTTCATTAGGTTGGCCCACCATGGAGTTCCACTCTCTTCATTAAATCTCAACTGGGCCCTCTCTTCCCAATCCAGTGGGCCACCCAGTTAGGAAGTTGGCTCCACTGTTTAGCTCAGCAAGAGAACTAACCTCAATCAATGAAGTCACATGCCAGTTTGACAAAGTTAACAGAAGCACATTCAAACTCAGCCACTTATTCAACTCTATGTTTCTAAGAGGACTTTTAACCAAAACTATAATACAAGAATCACCATCCAAAATAGGAAAGTTGTAATAATTCAAGAGGCAATCCAAATTCCATGCACAGCAATGCAAACAAACACTACCCTTTATCACCCTTAATTACCACTCTCATGCACTACTAGCCATCACAGTAACAACAATACAGACCATAGTCCTTTTATTTCATGAAGAACATTACTGATGATCCCCCTAGTAGAAGTAAGAAAGGAGGAACGCAAGAGAGATGAAGATGGCCGGTGTGACTGGTGTCGACGATGCCGCAGAAGGAGCCGGAGCTTGTGGCCAGGGTGAAGGACCCATATTCATATTAGGATCCATTGCAGAAGTACCCATCAGACCCAACATCACCAGGATTGCAATATAGACAACCAAAGAAGCAAATCTCATTGCCATTTGATGATGATGATGATGAGAAAAAGGAGGAGGAGGAGGGGAAGAAGAAGACTCTGAAGGAAACCTATACTTTGTTGCATTGAGACTGCAATAGAAGTCCTTATATAGAGGGAGGATGTTATGGAGAGTTGTGACCAGCCAAGTCTGACCATATATTGTTTTATTGTGGCTTGAGCAGGCTATAGAACAAAGTTGGAAATATTGCCAACAACATGAATTTATCGCGATAACATCACACTAATATATCTTACCTCTTAGTCTTACCGATATATTATCGTGGTAAATTCAACTTATCATCACTAACAAATTTATTGGGAGATAATCACAACAGAAATTCGATACCACCTCAAGATGATATTAGTTTTAAGAAAATCTCATGTACATTTGTTTGCATGGAATTAAATTTCTAGGGAGTTATAGGAAGATGAGAGCCAATGGACAAATAGTGAAGTGTAATGGCACGTTTGTGCACACATCCTTTCCGCGGAAAGGGAAAATTGTCACATCAGCAAATTCCATAGAAATGGAAACCTCAGAAAAGGATTTTCGTATAATTTAGAAATTCATGTTTGGTGCAAAAAAAAAAAAAAATCCTCATTGAATTGGTGCTACTAATGTTTGGTGTGGCTGTGGATTCCTTATAGAAAACTAAATTTTCTTATTTGATGAAATAATGTTTTGAAGAAAAATATAATAACATGTCTATTATTTATTAATTCAACATCAAATAATAATTTATTTAAAGAAATAAAAAATAAAAAAGAGTTGTAGGGTTTTAAGTTGAAATGTACAAGAGCGAGGAAAAGATTGAGAAGTTTTCTGAGGAAATCCATTTCCCATAGTCCCCCCATAGGAAACTCATTTCCACGATTATCAAGAAAAATGCTGGCAATGAAAGACAGCGTTTCCGTGGAATTGTTCGACACCAAATGCCCGAAAAATGAATTTTCACTTTTCCGCGGAAAAGTGTTATACAAACATGCCTAAAGGATACAAGATAGAGATGTAGATGCAAGCCTAACTTTCTTATAATTGATTTACTAGGGTGATACTTGAGTAATCATTTTTTTCACGAAAGAAAAGATTATTTGACTGTCATTTGTGGATTCCATCTTCGTTTCTTCAATTTTAATCACGGTGATAGGTATACATGTCTTAAAATTCCTAAAAACTCAATTCTTTGCAAACAAATGGACCATTAGGTTTCTACCATCCTGACTTTTAATCTCAGCTTTTAATATTATAAACTATCTTAATTTTTAATGATTGTTATTTTAATATTATTTCATAGACCTTAACACATTTGGATTTATCCCCCTGTTAGTCTCTCACCGATCATAATAATACTTGCAGCATTGTTGCCAAGAATTCTTTCATCTGACATGTGGCACAATTAGACTGGCTGCTTGTGGTGGGATATTGAAATTTAAAGAGAGTTTCTACTATTCCATCAGGTTTAACAATTAGTTTGTCATTGCTTGTTTGGGGTTGTTTTATGGCCTAGCTGGGTGGGGATTAGTAAATGACATTACCTAAAACAAGAAGGTAATAATCAATTCTTCCAAAGAGAGCATTTGGGCGTTTAAGCTATCTGGATGGAGACTTCTATGTTGACATTGATTTAGACCAGGAAGTATTGGGTTCTTACCAATAAATTAATATTTGGACATAGTGCCTCCAATTTCAAACTAGAAAAGAATGCCCATATATAGAAGGCCCCTAGTTAGAAACTCTCTAATTGGGTTTGAAATTTGTTATATGGAGATGAAAGCATGGTTTGGAATTTGATATATGGAGATGAAAGCAAGGTTAACCATGCTCAATTTTTAATGTTATGAACCTTGATGGGGGAGTCCACCTCAATGCATTTTAATCAAACGAGAGTAAAGTTAGATTGAATGGTCTTCACATCACATGATTTGATGATCAAGGCCATAGATTCGAGGGGCCCTGAATTCAACTAGTGCAGATGGACTTACAAAACCGTTAGAATTTGAGAGCAGCTAACGCCACATCCCATATTTTGAAGACCAGTATATCCATTTGTAAAATGACCAAATTAGACATCACTAATACTGTCAGGGATCATCCAATTTTTCTGTACACTCCCACAAACCTTTGATTTTCCCTCTCATTTAGAGAATCCTGCAACTCTCCTTCTTCCTCAACTTAACACTCATCCCCTGCTTCTCTTTGTCTTTCTCCATTCTCTCAACATTCATCACACTCTTTTTGTCGGTAATTTGTCACTCTCCTCACTCATATCTCACTCTTCATCTCATTATTTGTTCATCTTCATTCATTCACCTCTCAGGTGGTTCTCATTTACCATTCTTGAGCAATGGACAAGCACATCATGGCTTATGATCTTTTTGGGGGCCAAAGGGACGCAATCCAGATTTTTTCCATTTTTTTTTTCTTTAGTGTGCATCGCGAACTGTTCGGCCCTGAGTGGCCGATCAAAATTAATTTGTTCGGCTACTTAGGGCCAAACAGTTCATTCTCAACTATTTTTAAAATTGCTCGCTTATTTTTCATGCTCTCAGACAGGTTTAAAATTTTTCATGTGATGCATATATATCCAACCAAATTCAATAGAATCCAACACATATTTATCCAATCAATACGAATCCATCCAACACATTTATATGGAATTCAATAGAACAAAAAATTTAACAAGTTTTACAAGAATGGTGTCCAACCAAAAATATCCGTCCAACACATATATTAAACAACAACATATCAGGATTCCAAAAAAACAAAAAAAAAAAAAAAAATAAATAAATAAATAAATAAATAAATAAAAACAACAACAACATCATGATGGTTAAATCTTTATTTGTTATTTTCATTCATTTGAACCTTAGTTAAATTAATTTGGTTTTGAAAACAACATTGCACATGCATCACATGTTTAGAGCTAATTTGTTTCATACAACTTGTGAGCCTTTGATTTTCACTTTATCAACAAGTTAGTATTCATACATGTGATTTGCATTTCACTTCAATTAAAACTTTTTATGTGCCTTAAACTTTTAAATGTTTTGAGCATATATTGATTGAGCTTACTTTTTAACTTAATTGAAGTTCTCACACACACACACATCATGAGCATATACCTTTGCATTCATATAGTGTTTGTGTGAGTTAGTTTTTCAATTTCATATCCTCCTATTTTAAAGGCATTGTAATTGAGCTTAAATTGTATCTCTTTTAGTGTTTGTGTAAACACTACTTTGAGAGAAAATATTTTTCTTGTAAAGGTTATTGCTTAGCCTAAGAAAAGCATAGTTTAGAGGTTATTGCTTAGCCTTTGAAAAGTATCTTGTTAAGATTATTGCTTAGCTTAGAAAAGCACATGGATAGGTTGTTGTTTAGCCTAGAAAAACATCATTGTAAAGATTATTGCTTAGCCAATTGATCGAGTATATGAAGTCCAAGGAAACGAGTATCCGTATGGGAGTATGGTAGCTCACATCACACCCACCAAGCTAACAAATCCATTGGGCATAATTTGGGGTTCAAGGGGTCCAATGCTATGGTCCAAATCTAAGTCCAAAACCTCCTAACAAAACTAGGCATTTTGGTTACCTCACGATTACCCCATGGTTAGCCATGAGTGTTCTTTACGGTTAGCCGTGGATGGATATTATGGTTAGCCGTAAGCTAACCGTGGACAGACTGTGAAAACTAAACATCCAATTATTGTAACCGCGAAACTTGGTGGTTAACTGCCAGGTCACCGAGCTCACACGAATTGAACTTGAAATGACTCTATTCAAGGTAATTTCCGTGCTCCACTTCAATTAAGCCTCCCATAGGGCCTTATCCTGCATAACATGAGCCTCTAATGCTCACTCCAAACTATCAAACATCTCCAACCAAACCATTAAACCAATTACATAATCCAACATACCCATTAACAAAATGAGAAACAAAGTAAAGCAAATTAACAATATGAGTTGAAACTTGGGTAATCTAGAAAACATGTACACTTTATAAATATTTACTTGTCCTACACACAAGAGATGAAATGATGATTGAAATGGCTTGTCTCACTAGATCTAGGCTTTTAAGAATGATTCCAACCAAGTGAAAAAGAAGTTTGAGAGTAATAACTTACCAAAATAGATGAAATAGTGAAAAGGAAGCTTGGAGAAGATCAGTGCTTGAAAGAAATGGGTTCTTCCCTGAAGAAGATGAAGGAAAACACTCTAATATCTCCTTTAGAGTTTGGAAGTAACAAAATGGAAGGAAAATATGGGAAAGAGAAGCCCTAGGTACCTCTTGCTAATGGAGATGATAATGAAATAAAATGAGATGAGTTCTAGAGTTTTAGCTAGGATTTTAGAACACAAATTTCTATTATTTGCAGGAAAGTCCAAAATCTAGTAGAATTTCATAATTTAGAGCTTTTAGACCATAAATGGATCTAAATGGGCTAAAATGAGTTTGGGTCAAAACACGGAAATTGAAGAATGCTCATGATCTATGCAATGCACCCAATATCCTCAAAAAAAATAGAAAATTCACACGCGGGACCTAGTAAACCCAAAATACCCAAAAGTTATAATGCTACCTAGTCAATTGTCAAACCTCTTTCTAAGAGCATCTCCAAGAGACTTCAAATTTGGATATGTCTTTTTCAAAATAAAGGCTTATATGTTAAAAAAGGGCATATGTAAATTTGCATCTCACTTGAGCAACTCCAAGAGAGATGTCAAATTATTATTTTATTATTTTCTCATTATTTTATTATTTTCTCATTTCAAATTTAACATCTACTTGTACCAACTTCAAATGCACTTACCCTCATCGCCATTATTTTATTTAAAAGAAAGAAAAGCATCTCACTTTATGGTTGTGCGATTTGACCATTCTCTTGGAGACAAAGCTATATGTCAATTATAGCCCTTGGGAGCTGAGTTGGACAAATAAAGCTTCTGTTGGAGATGCTCTAATCTACCAAATCAAGCCCAATTTACATTCAAAACTTCCGTTAGGCATTTAATTAAGGTTAATTAGACACTAAATACAATTAGGATAAGGTCGGGATATTATATTTTACACACACTGAACCATCACTTACAGTTGATTTGAATCTCAAGAAAATCTATGGTTAAGATGTCATTAAACCTTGAGGCTGTTAAATCAAGGGCTAAGATAATCTTGTGGAGTTGAATGTTATATCCCCCTTGTGAAAACCTGTCCATCTCCCCTTCTCACATTGATGTGCATCTAAGTGGCCCGATATGTACTGCATGTAAGCTACATGCAGGCTGCTAAGTAGAACATTGTCCTGTGTTATATTACCCATTAGAAACTCATATATCAACCCAATGATTAGAACCAAAAGCACCCCAACCAAATGATGTACAGTGGTCCTAGTCCCTCCGATTGACTCGACCGAGTTGACTCATATTCACAGGCTGATAAATCTCAAGTCAAGCAAGTTTATAGAGGGAGTCTAGATCCCTTACAGTGATGACCGTAGGAATTTTCCAACATTCTCAAGGTAAGCCAAAACCATAGACTTTAAACCGGTCATGAATCATTGTCTATGGATTGAGCTGGCCCAGATTATTGTTGGGTGTATCTTGTCATGACCATCCCAGGAAGCGAATATGCAGAGGTTGGACTTGCTTTAACCCGCCCCAGAACCCATTCCTTTCCCTTATCATGGTTTAAATAACACAGGCTGACTTGGTCAAGTCAACCCAGCAACTAAGTGACCAGAAATCAGACTGAGTGAGTGAGTCAAACAAGTCTGACTGAGTAATCAGAGGAGTGACCAGCCAAGTTTCCAAGTGTTTAAACCATGCATACAGTCCCTGGAAGTTTCTGGGCTATCACTTCATGCTTACATTAATTCTGCAACAAAATTTTGACAAATAAGGATATTTTCGCATTTGATTCACGTTCGGGTTCTTGCATCCATTTCATTCAAAATAAAATCACAATACAGGTTTTTACCAAATATTCCCAAACAGCCAGTTGAAGACTCAGAACTCGATTTCATAAATTTAGATGAAAAAAAAAAAAAAAAACCAATCCGTTTACCAACTATTTATTGTATTCTCCCTCCCTTGATCAGTAACTGTTTAGCATCTCTCATTCTACATAAGATGATTTCCTCGTTGAAATGGAGCTTGCTATATGCGAAGAGAGTAAATGATGAATCCTTAAGCATCATGCATACAGAATTTTCAAAATCAATTGTCAAAGAATGCAACCATCTCTGAGTTGATTACTGAAGCAGATCACTGCACTAGTCACTTTCTTTGAAATATTTTCTTCAAGAAACCACGATTATGAACCTTTGGACCGTTATCTGTAACATTATGAGAAAGAAAACATCATGTCATATTTAGGACATGGATAGGCTATATTCGATGAAATAGATGTACCTTCTAGTCTCCCTGCATCGTATAGAGCTTCTTCTGCTATGGGTTTCCATAGCTCTGCACAAGAGTAGTTGATGCCCAGCCCTACGCTCAGTCCTCTCAACAGATGCACCGTACGGAGTACAGAGAAGAGCTCCCCAGGGAATGTCTACAACAGGAGTTGGAAACTATGAATGCCAGCAAATATTGTAGGCATATATGGAACATTGCATACAGAGCCAGAAAACCAAGAATAAATTCAACAAGTACTTAAACAATATATCCTCCATTTCACAAAAAGTATATACTCACATCTGCAGCTATTTATGACGGAAGAATATATGATAAAAAGCTAATCAAGTACAGTATTTATTTCAAAGAAATCAAGACACATCTTTGACACAGCTTTGTCAGTATCTAAACTCATCATATATAGTATAATATGCAAATACAGTTCAAAGACTGCAGTATGCCTTATTGAACGGGTGGACAGAGACATTAAGCTCAATCATGTTCTGTGGAAGAGATTTGAGGCAATATTTATAATATTTATTTCAAAAGTTCAATTTATAGAAACATGACCGATACATGAGCTGAGATGGGAAATTCGATTCTTGAAGGAAAGCAACAATGCTTATGCATGTGTGCAAGTTTCAATATTAGCTCCAATGACTTGACTGATATAGATGTATTTCCTTCAATATGCATATTGGAGCAGATTTTGCCTTGTTAAATGATAAGTCCACAAAATTGTATTTTTAATTCATTATTTCATATAATTTTGTGGACTTAATTAAACCAAAATGCATTGAATTAATAGATTTTCACAAAATCATGCAATTGGACTCTCATGGTTGAATTTAAGTGAAAATCAGTAAAAATTTCATAAAAATGCACGTCTTGGTGAAATTATCAATTTCTGCATTATTGGACCCCATGCATAGCATCATTCCTTCTTATAAAAATTACCTAGACTGAATTAGATTTAATTGATGTGTAGGAAAACTCAGAAATCGAGGCCCGCAGAAGAAGGCAATTGAAAAAGAGATAAAAGAGGAGCAAAATTGAAGAAGAATCACCATGGGGACCCACCCACATTGGGTGCAAATCCTAAGGTAGGGAGGCAGCCATGGTAGGGCCCACTCTCACGTGTAAAATTCAGATTTAGTCTCTTAAAGATAATTTTCAGATTTGTGAGCCACGTGATGAGGTTTGATTTTCATAATAGTGGGACCACTATGGATAAAATCCAATGGAAATTAATGAGCGTCCTATCTATTCTCTATCACATGTTGCTTAAATGTCATGATGGAGGGCCAAGATTAAAAGATAAGAAAGAAAAGGAAAGAAGAGAAGCCAAGGGAGAGATACACATCCAAGCCATGCCCATTCAAAGAGTTACACGCCCAACAAGGGGGCCCACCCCATTCCAAGTTGCAACAATTCCAATTTACAGATTTGGATATTTTTCTCTTAGGATCAAATGGGGCCCAGGTTAAGAAAGTTTCAAGCCATGAAGAATTTAGAATTCTAAAAGTAGAAGAGTCTTGCCAACCAATCTTGGAATTATCCAAGGAGTGGATGTCCACAGCATATGGTTCCAACATTACCCACGTCCAATACCACCCATCTCTCACGTGGATCTCTCTTTCTTTCCCTCTCTCATTCTCTCTCTTACCCATATCTCACGTGGATCTCTCTCTTTCCCTCTCTCATTCTCCCTCTCTTAACCATCTCTCACGTGGATATCTCTTTCTCTTTCCCTCTCTCATTCTCCCTCTCATACCCATCTCTCACGTGGATCTCTCTGTGTCTTTCCCTCTCTCATTCTCTCTCTTCCTCCTCTTTTCTTTTACTTTTTCAAAGCAAATGATTGGGGAATTTTTGTGAAGAAGAAGATGGAGGGGTGAAAATTCTTTGTAATCCAAGGAGGAAGAAGAAGTTGTAAGTCTTTGACTAATTCTATGCGTGGAAATGATCAATAAAAGGTGAGATTTCATTATTTGTTAATTTTATTTTCATTAAGTTCTTTTGATTCATTATTTTCCCCGGCATAGTTTTCAAAATCGGAATCGTATCACAAATCGTTCATACCCATGAATCAAATTGAATTGCGAATCGTATCGTGAATCATAGGATTTTTTATTTTTCTAATAAAAATAAAAAATAATTAAAAATTAAAATAGAAAGAAAAAAGTAATTATTCATAACAATCCATTTTTCCATTTATAGTAGTATAAATATAAAAACAAGTCAGTCTATCATACATTCATATCAAGAACATCATGACATATTATTACATATATATATATATATGAAATAAATGATGTGTAAATAGTTAAATAAGTTTAAAGTATCAATATATATTTTTTATTATCTTTAAATCAGAAAATGAAGATAATATAAAAATCCAAACCATCAATCTTACACGGTAGGATATCTCTTAGAGTTAAGAAAGTGTTCATGAAGAAAAAAACCCAAAATAGATTAAAAAAAGAAGATATAAACAGGCACCATACGGATAGTCGAATGGTTTAGTTAAATGCATGTTCTTTATTCATCTTTAAAACCTTATTAAAGCCGTAAAAAATTCTTACGAGGTTTCGTTAACTACTAAATAACCTTTTAAAAATACAAGCGATGATAGAAAGAGAGAATAAAGAAAGGAAAAAGGTAAAAGATTATTAATATTAGCTTATTGGCTATAGTCATTCTCATTTAGTCGAATCGCTTAAATCGTAAGATTCAATGAAATGAGTATCGAATCGTAGGATTCATACATGAATCCTAAGATTCATTTGTAAATGGTATTCATAACATAGATACGAATCATTTTCCTTAAGATTCGGGATACGAATCGTAGGATTCTGATAACTATGTTCCCCAGATATATTGAATGCTTAAGAACCTCTAAGTGGTGAAGATATGAATTTTGGAGCCTGGATGAGTGTGAAACCTCTCACAAACATCAACAACTTCGAATTTCCATCTTGGCTCATCCTTATGGGAGGCATTGATCTAAGCCATTTGTATTTTTAGTGCTTAGAAAAGCAACTAATTCTAATCCTTGGGTTGCAAATTTTTCATTATTATTTCTAAAATTTTACTTTAATTAATTCTGATTTTTAATTCCACAAATTGGTTGGTTTGATTTGATCTTTTGTTTTTGCAGATTCTAGTTAGTCTAGGGTTGCTTTAGTCTATTATTTTTTTTAATTGTTGGAAAAGTTGTAATTAATTTTCAGTTTCAGTTATTTGGAGATTCTTTTTGTAATTTAATTAGATTTTAATTAGGTTAGAACTAGGATTTATTTTCGGACAAGTTAAGTGGCTTTCTACTAGCTCCCTGTGGATTCGACCCCGCACTCACTGGGTATAACTGCATCGTGACGACCCTAGGGGAAGCGATCATTAAATCACAATCAGTATAGATTAGTTGGCACAATGCAATGGTAGCCCTTCTGCTGTATTTTTCGAGCAGTCCATGAGGGTAGACAACTTGCATCTGTTATATGCTTTTACATTTCTTTTATATTTATCTCTTCAATGGTCTAACATCCCACAAAAGAATTCTTCGGTGGTCTACAATTTCTTCCAAAAAATTTGACAGAATATTAAATGATACTTACAGTACATACACTCTGTAGACTTTAATATCAAATAATAATAATACAAACACAACTTCCATTGTCCTTCCAATATCCATATTAGAACTTCAAATCAAACTTTAATTTACCAAGGACAACAGAAAGTAGTAGGTGAGCTGTGGTTTATGTTCCATCCAAACATTTTATAAGGACCATGCATGTAACGATACAGTGCAGGCAGTGGTTAATAATCATGGATGAGGACACAAGATCATCACCAGTGATTGGACAGCTCATATTCCACCTGAAGGAAACTAATCTGTTTGGATGAAAAGAAAACTAGCTTAAAAATGCTCCATTTGGAGGGAAGGCCACAGATTTTGAGGCTCCAACCTCATGATAAATATTGCAATGTTTAAATATTCAGATCAACTGAATATCTTAATATCCAATAAAGGTTCTTGCAATATTTGTGCCAGAGCTATCAGGACACTGATATCATAATAATGATTTGTTGACACAGAAACATTGCGAGATATTGCATTACTAGTCTTGTGAGAAATTAATCTGGGAAGACATATAAGTTAATGAAAGTATGAAAGTCTACCAGATACCTGAACAGCAATTTTTTTAATTGATGCTTCTTCTGAAAATGGTGACATCATTGTTAACCCAGGAGGAAGCTTTGTGTCAAACATTGTTTGAGCCAATTTCAGCAATTCTCTCTGTTCATCCGCACATGTGCTCAATGTTTGTATACCAAGCTCCCTACATAACAAGGTTAAATATCAGATCCAGCTGTGGAAGTGGGTCATCCTCAAGTCCACATAACCCAAGCCCAGATCCACCTGACCCAGACTCACATAGTCGAAAGTCAACAGAACAATTCACCCACATGGGCCAACATATTTAGTTGCTAATATTAGGAGATTAGGTGTACCAGGCTTAGATGGCTGATTCGATGCCAATTCATTTATTTCATTGTATTGATTCTGTAAATCCTTCATTGTAGCCTTGATTAGCAATTTACTAGGTTATACATACATGATCGATCCCAAAGGGATACACACACTATCTTCACTGCAACCTTTATTTTCTTATTATTCCTATTGTGATACCAGCAAGGCTCACATCGTTGAATTGAACCACAATCACAGGTTAAAAAATATTCAGAAGTAATTAACTGGATATAAAGTCTTGTACAAATTCTAAAACAGCACTTGCAAATTACTTCCTCTTGTTTGCCGAAAAAAAATCGAAAAAAAGAGGAAAAAAGGAAAGAAAAATCAAAGTTGTCAATCACCAAAGATACTAGAAAGCAAATCAAACAAAAAAACGAGACAATGTCATACTTGTAGCTATCTGATGCCTTTACAGGGTTGTTTTCTGCAATCGCAATAATAAGACTAGCATATCCAAGCCTTAAGCTGTCCGGGAGATTCTTGACTTGTCCGTAGTCGAGCAGCGCAACCTGGAAGACAGAAACGTTTATTAGAAAAGAGAATGATAAATTAATGCAAAGATTTCTGCAAAAATGATCTATTGGTTGGATATCAGTTCTGGTTCTGAGAAAAATCACTTCTTCCTCGAGTCTAAAGTGGTTAAAAAAACAAAAGAAATGCTGAGTATATCAGTGAAAATGGATGGGAGCATCGTTATATACATGCTATGAACATTAAAATGGAGAGATTTATCTTACCTTCTATACTAGGGAAAGAAAAACAAATTAAATTCAAAGAGGGCTAGGTCCATTCCATTTCCATCTACACTAAAAACAACTCAAAACAGCTAATTCTACAAGAAATGCAATTATTATGACAGAAGATAAACTTTTGAATGGCGACTGAAAAAATTTGAGTATACATATAAAACAAAATAAAATATCAGAAGGTGGCGATATTTCTGTCTGGGGACATTGAAATTGCACTTGCCTCTGAATCCTCACAAATCAATATATTTCCAGGATGAGGGTCTGCATGGAAAAATCCACTCTTCAAGATCATTTGGCCATATGCAAGTGTCAAACTCTTCAAAATATTCCTACAATGACAGACAATTTCCAAAGATCTGTTGTTATCCTGAAGTAAGATGTAAACTTTTTTTAAAAAATTGCTCTTAAAAAAAAAAAATTTGCTACCAAATAGTCATCGAATACTAGAAGCTTGTGTGATCAATCGAAAACTTGGATCAACGTATTGTGTAATCAAAAGATGGGTAAAAGAAATTGGATTAACTTAATGCTTTTTGAGATCTTTAAGACACCTACTTCTCTAACATCATAAGCACAAGGGAACTACAATTTTTAGTGTCCTACATGGCTTTAGTGACAAGCATGTAACAAAAAGATTGTGTTCATCCTATTGTAAGTTGTAATCCGCATTTATCAATTTTGGAGGAGCTTAATGATGTGGATCAATCTGCAGGAGCATTGATTAAGTTAAATCGAAGAATGGGACCAAAACAGTCCACAATTCTCAATGGAGAATAGTACTAGGAGCTGTTTTGACAAAACAGTTAAAACAGGGACATTATATTTTATTGACAGAAATTCTGCAGAATCAGAAACAGCAACTATGCAATCTGTTTCACCTAAATAAATGGGCCTAATTGAACCCAATCCCAGACCCATGGTTTACAGAAATTCTGCAGAATCAGAAGCAGCAACTATGCAGTCTGTTTGGCCTAAATAAACAGGCCTTATACCCAGACCCATGGAAACCCAGTTCTTGGTTTTGCCCAAGGGTTCAGTAAAAGTGATAAATAAGTGGGACACGTGGGACCCACAACCTAGATCATCCAGACTGTTCTGAACTTCCATGACAGGTTGCAACTTTCCATATAGCTGTTTTCGTTTCATCCAAGTCAATTAGTGTCCATGTAATCAGCCATTGTAATCTAGAAAAGTCTGTCATGTAAGTTGTACAATGTTCTAGGGATTTCCACGATTTCTTTAAGTCTATTTAAGCAATTTACATAAGTATATTTTTATGAAAGTTGAGTAAAGTTGCACACTTTGCAACTTCCTTATTTCTTCTCTCTTGGTTGAGCATCACCCACTGGATCGAAGATATCTACATTGGAACCAAAATCCAACTGTGTCAATATCAGATCCATTCAATTTGACAGTTTGATTCCAATCTCCCAAATCATACCTCCACGAAGAGCATGAGGTCGTAGAAGAGACATAGCTGATGAACTTGACTCAAGGGATTTTGAAATTCAAGAATTAGGAAGACAAGTTGAGCTATTAATTTGGCAGTTGAAGAGCATGGAAGTACCGAATCGTCATGACAATTTTAACGATGAATCAGAGAAAGATATGTATGATAATGATGACACTACATACAATGGGAAAGATGATGAGATGTTCTACAATGATGGTGACCAATTTTTGGTGATTCCAAAGACTCAAGCACCGAAGGAAGATGATTGGAGTAATCCTCAATCATTTGATGAGCACTTGGATGATGAGTGTGACTACCCTACTTGTAACAAAGATGCAGGGGTCATGATATAAGTAAAAATCAGTGTCAGATACATTTGTTGAGGGCCAAGTTAAATTTGTTGACTGCCCTTTTTTCGGTGACATGTCAAGATATTGATCTTGAGGATATGCCGACCTTCGATGTGTATTCCAGTACCATGTTTTGTTTTAGTGGTCATGAACCAAACACGAAAGGCATTATCAAGTACTTTGATCTTTCATTCATTCAAGATGGATGCAATGAGATGCATAATTTTGAAGATCCTCTTGATGAAGTCTATTCAAGCAGATCTCACCCTACGCTCCTACATCATTTTATCATGCATTATTGGATCAAAACACATTGGGCGAATTCGATGGGTGTGGGACATGGATTGTGCAAGCAGACCAACTTCAACAGCGAAGATCTATAACAAGACTGGTGGAACAACAATTGTTTCTTGTACATGGTCAATGTGGCATCCCCACTTGAGGACACCTTTAACTTTTCAAGCAGGGAGGATGATGCAGTTCAATCTGCATCCGTGGACATTGATTGAGAAATACGATTCATGGATGAAGCATTGATCGAGTTAGATTGAAGAATCGGACCAAAACAGTCCAAAATATTCGACAGAGGGATGTTTGGACAGAACAGTTAAAACATGGTCTTTCTTGTAATTTGCAAAAATTCTGCAGAATCAGAAACAGGTGAGCAGTCTATTGCCAACACACTCATGGTTGAGTGGTGTTGGCACCTTAGAGTACACACATGCCCATGGATCAATCCCTGGGTCTTCAAGTTTTCACTCCTCAAATAGTCCAACTTAGCAAAAAAGAAATACCATGCAGTCACTTTGTGCCTAAATAAATGGGCCTTTGTTGGATCCAGATCATGAAGACCTAGTTCTTGGGTTCAACCAAGGGTTTCCTCAAGGGTTTCCCAAAAGGGATCAGGGATCCTTTCTTCAAATAAGTAGGCCACGTGGGATCCATAGCCCAGATCATCCAGACAGTTCTGGACTTCCATGACAGGTTGCAACTTTCTATATATTTGTTCTCTTCTCTTGCAAGTCAATCAATTTCTATGTAACTAGCCATAATAATCTAGCAAAGTCTGTCAAGTAAGTTGGATAAGGTTCTGGGGACTAATAGGATTTCTTTTCAAATCTATAAATTTACATATATATACTGCCGTCTGGAACCATGAACAAAATATTTCAGTTTTTCAGCATTTTAGCAATAAAGGTGCTTCAGTTTCTTCTCTCCATTGGATTGACTGGTGTCTCCTTGGATTGAGATCTGATGCTCAAGAGTTAAGGTTAGTTGTATAATTTTTATTTGGGTTCCTCATTTTCTGGAATTTCTGGTTTTCAGTGAGTTTTGGGCATACGCCAGTCCGATATTTTAGTCGACCTACTACATCACTTAATAACAAAGATTTTGGAACTTGAAAGAAAGTCACTGGAGGTTGTCCTTGGGAGTGTTATTTCATAAGAGGGGAGGAGCAATGGCCTCCTGAGGTAATAATGGTTGGAGGTGATTGATCATACTACTCTAGCATCTCCAAGGCATGCTTCTTACACTTAGGGCCTGTTCATTTACATGTGTGAAGGAGTAAGGGGAGATGGATGTCAAATCATGGAAATAGTAAAGGTAAGGTACATTAAAGTAAAAAAGTAAAGTTGTGTTAAAATCCTTGTGTGGATAGTTTAAGTATAGGTGAGAGAGGGAGTGTAGATCAAAAGCACCTTTTTGCATAAAGTATACTACCCCACAACTTATCACACTTTTTTGTGGTAAAAAATGAGGCATGTGGAGTGAAATGTTGGTGGTGTACTGGTGTCACAAAGTTTACCTCTCCACACCACTCTTTTCATCCAAACATGGTGAAGTAAAAAATATCACATCACGTGTCTACTTTTACGACTCCTTGTGATAAACAAACAGGTCTGGAGTCCTTCAGGCACAATTTTGATGGAAGTTCATGAGAGAATTCAAGACTGGCAGGCATCACAAAAATCATCGGTTATCATGTCTGTGATGCACTCCCATTACATTAGTAACTTCCATGAAGTCAAGATCACTCTGATGGGAGTTACGGAGAGTCGGAGATGCTCCAGTGCTACCAGCATCACCCTGTAATTGAAGAAAAGTAGCATTTCTCTCTCTTAGGCAGTGTCCTTGCAGAGTTATCCTTGGCTATTAGCCACTTGGGTGGAGGAAATTAAGGATTTATGCTAGCTTGTCGCCACTTCCTACTTCCATTTGCATGCCTTTCAACACATGCCTACATGCATGTTGCTTGAAACAACTTGTCACTAGATAAAAAGGTATAGAAATATCATCCATTTATATTTGATGGATACAATGTAATTCCAATATTTACCCAGATTAAGACATTAATAACTAGCATTAGAGATATCAACCGTTCATATCAATGAGTACAACGTAATTCTAAGATTTATCCAACTTAAAAAATAAAAATAAAAAATAAAACTAGTATGCGAAATTTCATCAGCAATCAAGAACATGAAAAGTAGGAGCATTATCCCCTGTATACAGTACGCCGAAAAAAGGGCGAAGAGATTTTCATACTCTAGGATGATCTGGGATCTTACTGCTTTGCCACCTTTGCCATCTTACCACCAGGATTTATGCCTCTTTTAGCCATCTCACTGCCAAGATTCATAATTGGGGTTCCATCTATGAACTCCATCACTAAGACCTTCCTAATCAAGCAGAGAAACAAGGGTTGTCATAACAAGCTTAAAGCTTGAAAACAGTGAACATTACTGCACTGACTCAGCTGCTAACTGGCAAACAAGTAAAGATACAACAGTGTAAGTTCAAAAAAATGGCACATATGTCGCATAACAAGAGATTATGGAAACCAGCAATATCCAATACACCGACATAACATTTATAAATCTATGTAGCCCAAATACAGAAATAGGTTGAAATGGATATACAGAATGCAGATCGATTCCACATTTTCCTAAATCTAGGGCATAGATATGGATGATGATATCCGAACCAACAAAAAGTCTCCATGTCCCGGGTTTTGTCCCGGGACATGGACCGAATGGTCCTAGGTGTGTGCCTGGGGATCCAACGGTCCCCAGGACCATTCGGTCCATGTCCCGGGACAAAAGCCCGGGACATGTAGCATTGCTCCCGAACCAATACTACAGAATCAGGTTAAAAGTAGTTTAACATCACAAAAATGGGTAAGGTACAATGGATAGTTTAATTGTATCTTAATATACCACCAGTATCTAGTATCTTATCCATTTCTGATAGCTGGTCGCTAACAGCACTGTTCTCCTCTGGGTTTGATATCCTTCTCGGTTATCGGTCTGTTGTTACCTTTCCTTCTTTTTTTTGTGTCTTGAATACAACTCATTTTTGCTCTTAAAAAGGGGATTAAATAACCAATAAAATATGTTGCAATAAACTTATAACTGCATAGACTATGGACCCAGTTTATCATACCTGGTCACCATGTTACTGATCACCTTTGGTACCGAAACAGGAACCTTCTTGTTATTAGCATGCAGGAAAAGCCGAATCCTTTCTGTAGCCTCTGCTTCTCTCAAGAAGTCAAATTCATATCCAACCTATGAAGTTATACATTAACAAAAATGTGTTCAAGTTATGAATTCAAATTGTTGAACAAAATCAAACACCTAAAAACTGATGGTGGCAATCGTATCAACCAGTAAAAGAAATTAATAATATCTACCTGTGTCTCCATCTCTTTAGTGATAGAAAAAAGATCAAATTTTATATCTGTGTTCTGCAAATACATAGCAAAGGCTTGCAAGTTGCGGAGATCTGTCATCATCAATTCTTCAACTCCAGGATGTTGTACCTAGAAAAGCATATAGCTGTGAAATAGTCACAACAACATTTTTTTTTAAATGATGATGAATATGCCAAAAAACGAAATGCATTTCTGTTTTCCTAACCTTCACAGCGACATCACTCCTTGTACCTTTTACTCTTGCTCGATGTACCTGGTTTCAAGCATGAGAACGAGCATAATGTGTTATTTCTTACGACATCATAAAAGTGACACTTCCTTAAATATCAAAATCTACTTTAACAATTTGAAGAAGAGAAGGTTGGATTCTGACATGTAGACATGTGAAAGAATTCACCCATGATATTCGCAAACCGTTATCAAATCAAGTCGAAGTCGCCATGTTTTGAAGTATGAGCCATTTTTTCTAGTCTGAAAGAGGGGAAATAGGCAGGCTGATTTAGGAATCAAACAAGGTGATGAGGGTGATCCTATTGTGTTCAACAATGATGTTGATATAGCGAACTAGACATTTCTGGGTTAAGTTAGTTACCATTTGAAAAGAAAATAGTTACCATTGGAAAAGAAAAACATGTCAGAGAGAGAGAGAGAGAGAGAGAGAGAGAGAGAGAGCAATGAACAGACCAAAAGAAGATGAGGAAGAACCACAATACAATTTTACCATCGCCAATAGCAATAATTTGACATTAATGAAGAGATAAGAATAGACCAAATAAGATTAAAAAAAAAAGACCACGATACAATGTTAACCTCACCAAAAATAGCGTTTTGACATTAAAAAGTGGACAATACATACAAAATTAAAACTAAAAAATAACAGCAAGGCATAATCTAACAAGAAAGCGGAATCATTGCTTTTAGTTATCTTTTATTCTACCATAACAGAACTTTCATTAAAATAAAGAAATATATAGAGGTGTCTATTCAGTGCCAGAGATGTACTGTTTAAACTCAAAGTGCACACATCATTCCATGGAAAGAAATGAAGTTACAGTGGCAGTAAGAATCTCCAATTGGTCCACACTTATTTGCTTCCCCCTAATATGACCAAAGGCTACTGCTAGGTAAACACTTGACACCTTCATTTCGTTCGCTATTGTTGACAATAGCTACAGTTCTGATCCCTACTTTTTTCCCACCTTACTGTGTTCCATGAATCCACTCCTACAATGAGATTTCCCATGAAATATTTTTAAAATATTCTCAAAGATTCCAATTTGAAAAAAATAAACCCTATATGCCATTGGATTACTTTGTTCCCATTGGGCCAGAGAGCACTTCCAAAATTGTACAATTATAATCCCATAGAACTCAAATACCTGATAATCCTGGTTTGCCCCTGGCTTCCCGTCGATGTTAAAATTTGAAGCATCTGAGCGGTGGAGGCTACCAACTCAGAACCTATTTTCACATCACTTTGTTATCCACTATTACCGTTGGAAATTTATACTAAAAACATACTCTATGTATTTATCATTGACTGATTCATTTTTTAGTATATTTTGTCTTCTCATCTAACTGAGATTTTGTATGGGCAAATGGTTGCATTATTATGCATGTGAATGTCTTTTTATTCTATAAAGTAGACAAGTTGGTGTATAGAGTTTTACTTATACACGGAAGACTTATTTGTCGGTTCTTATAAAACATAAGTAGTTGATCACAATCTAGATGAATTTGGACACACCATCGGTACGATTATAGCATAATGTTTCAGCAAGCTTGTCTTGGTTGCGGGAAACGGTATAGTTTCGACTCATTATGCTAGTACACTATGTGTGTATTGAACATGACCGTGTTTTTGGGTTTATTGTCTTTATACTGACTATATAAGATGATGAACACCCAAATGGTTATTATAAGTGCTTGTACTTTTAATCCCGACATAAATAATAGACACATACATTTAGTGTTTGGCATTTTGATTTACGAAGGAGTGAGATCTTTAATGGGTCAATAATCTCAGTAAATTGGATGACTATACTATGTGTATGGTGGATATTAGTTCATTGACGGAATTCACGTCCCGTAATAGGGATTGATGATATCCCCTTGATGAAGCTTTTAAGTTTTGATTATGTCAAACCCTGTAGGTGAACTTTGTGTCCGACATATCAAATAAGTTAAGTGTAAGGTCTCAAGGAATTATAAAGATATCAATTAAATATAGATGTCAGTAATTATTTAATCGATGGATATCTGAAATCTTAATGTGGGGAGATTGATAAGCATTTAATAATAAGAAGCTCGAAATATTATTTTGAGAATAAGGACAGGAGTGCAATTACAATTCTTTAGTGGACTGAATTGTAACTTATGGAACTAGGATTCTAATTTGGGTCGAATTAGGGTTTCCTATTTCCATAAGGAGCCTATCTTTAGTTTCTTCTTAAGGTCCCTATTATAGCCTATAAATATGCATTATTGCTCTTTAGGTTAATATACAAGAATAACAAGAGAGAAATCTCGGTTTTAGAGAGTAGTAGAGAATTCGCAGAAGAGACCCACTCTCTGGTGCAAATTTGAGCATATAGGAATACAGTAGAAGATCTTGAGGATTTCGGACTGCTGTAAGTTCGAGATCAAATCAGAGAAATCTCGCAGGTATGATTTAATCATATTCGTTCAAAGTTATTTCTGCAGTCATCTATACGCAATATCCAGAGATCCTGGTTTCTAATCGTTTCCAACAATTACTCCCTTCCAAATGCATAGCGTAGGGAATCTGACAACTATACACCCATGAATTCCTTATTAATAACCATCTAGCCAATCTCACCTTTGCCAGTTCAAAAACTCTCTACACAATTTTCTTGCATGAAGATTCGATTGTTCCTTTCCTTCAACAGTGTCAGAGAATCTACAGCTATCCTTGCTTTCAAGGACGGGCATCTTCTCGCTCCCTCCTGTCAGTAATTGGGTTGACCCAAAAAGTGTTAACTCCCTCACTTCTCTCAGGTTAACAATAGGAACGATCTTGCTGATATTTGCTTGACTGTTCCGCTAAGTTTTCAATATTATTATGCACTATTATTACGCCTGCATCTGTAGCCATAACTGTTCAATATATTGAAGCTGATTATTATTATGATATTTTCAGGCACTGCTAAAGAGTTTCTTGGACCTGGTTAAGCAATGCTTATCTTACCTATGTATAGATATTAATTTTGATGGGTCACTGTCATTCTCTCTCAAAAGAGAATATAACAAAAAGAGCTGAAAAACGCAACTTCTAACAATTATATCAATTTATGTGTTCTTCATGGTAAAGTCAAATTGCTAAAGATAATATCTCAGTCAGCTCTGTATGAATAGGAGTTTACAGGTGTGACTGATGCATAACTATTCCAATACATAAACACTGATATGCCTATGAGGTATGTAGGACATGGAAATATCAAGTAAAACATTTAAGTTGTAATGTAGCGAAAAAAAAAAAAAAAACTGTCCCTCAAAAAAAAAAAAAGAAAGAAAAAAAAAAAGAAAGAAAGAAGTTGTGGTTCGCCATGCTCATGCTTTGCATGGCTGATAAGAAGAAAACATGACGAGATTCTGTCCTGACAAAAGAATTTCAAATAAAACCTACGACAGTTCACCAACATACTTTGGAATACAACATACAGGTTTGCATGTCCAATAGTCCAAGTATTCCTAAACTTGCATTAAGAAAAAATATGAGAGACTAGGACTGAGGCCAAGTAACCAAATGAAAAGCTGCACCCGAACAGCTATAGGACATGAAATCATGAACTATTGTCAGACACAGGACATGAATGTACAAAGCTAACAAAATAAATTACACCTTCTGGACACATATGAATTGAGTTCTGTTTTGTCTTCATGCATGGTACAATAAGGGCACGTTTCTGCAGAGTCACTTTTGCGGAAATGGAACCACCATTTCCCTTTGGTTCGAATATTTATGTGAGGTGGAGCATAATTTGCTGCAGAAAACCCAAGAAAATAGCCATTTTTAACTCACTTCCACAGAAATTAGAGTCTGACCCTCCCCTATAAGAAACGCGTTTCCACGGAAGAGGAGCATGGCTTTCCTCTTCCGTAGATGTACACAAATATGCCCTAAGGCGCATTTGTGTAGTGTCTTTTGCACAGAAAATTTAAAATTCAGTGGAAATACCAAGGAAAAAAGGGTGGCTTTCCTCATCAAAAGTTTGAAGAAGGGTGGGAGGTGTTTTGGCTGTTTGAAATTTTCTGCAAAAGGACCCGTGCTCTCTCTCTCTCTCTCTCTCTCTCTCTCTCTCTCTCTCTCTCTCTCTCTCTCTCTCTCTCTCTCTCTCTCATTTCCTCTTTCCATCACTCTTCCTCTCCTCTTCATCACTCTCTTCAGGAGTCTCTCTCCATCCTTCCATCACTTCAGTCACTATCTCCCTCTTCCCCTTTTCTTCTCTCTCCTTCCCTCTCTTCATCACTCTCTCCCTCTTTCTCCTCTTTCTCTCATTTATCTACCTTCCCCTGAACCAAGCATACAAAAGAAAGTTAGCAAGAGAGGAACCCTTCTCCTTCAAAGTCCACAGAAAAAGTACACCATAGATTTGCAGGCCGCACAATTAATAGCTGTTTCCAAACATGCCCTAAAGATTTTCAGTTTTATGCCTTTTTTTTTTTTTTTTGAATGGTTCAGTTTTATGCAATCATTTCCAGCACCTTCCGCATAACAACAAAAAACAGAGAAGTAAACAATTCAATGACAGAAAAAAGGTCGGGGTTTATAAATACTTCATGATACTCACATATCCCTTCTGATAATTGGGTATAAAAAACAACGTGAATGACACTAATTTCCCCTTTTAGAGAAGTTGTTGAACACAGTTTCTTTTCAATTGGTAAAAATGACTTGAACCCACAACCCAAAGGTTGTAATAGTGAACACCTTCCACTGTGCCACAGGAAGTAAACAATGAAAAATAACCAACCTAACATTCACTGAATCGAGTTTCAATTGGGAAGCTGGGACAGCAGCCTATCATCATTGTGACCCTAATGCACCATGAAACTAAGGTACATACAGGCTCAACTACTAAATCTCAATAAATTGGGATCATATCCCTATGATGATGTTCCAGAATCTCAAACTTTAGCTAGGAAGAATGATGTAAAGTTGAAAACAAGTAAGTTTTGCGAAAGGAACCTGTGCAATTGATGCAGAACCAACAGGATCTACATCAAATCTTTCAAAAACTTCAGCAACATTTCGACCCAACTCCTTCTCCAGTACTAGCTGAACCACTTCAAAAGGGGTGGCAGGAGCTTTATCACATAACGTAACAAGCCTTCTCACCCACGCAGCTGGAGCCAAATCAGGCTTCCCCAGAATTTGAGCAGCCTGGTTCAAATTCAATAAGTGAGAACTACTGAAATCTGAAGAAAATGAAAATAGAAGAACAATAAATTGCACATGCTCATATGACATTCCATGTCCTTGTTCCTTTAAACTGGAGAGCTATGATGCACACATTCAGATTGGATATGGCAAGGACACACAACAGACACGTCAGGGACATGGATGTCACAAATAAAAAAGTGAAGTATCGGATACGATACGACACAATACGATGCCTATTTTACAGTATCCGTGCATCATCCCTGGAGAGCACACAAGCAAAACTTCTCCTAATAAATCACAATATTCTACAAAGAGAAGAATTAATGATCCTGCATTACATTTTGATTAAAAAAATCAGACCAGAAAGAGTATAGGCAAAACTCTTTTCTAAACCGTCAGTGTCTATCGAGAAAATAAGAACCCATGATCTGGGGTTAGTTCTGTGAGAAATCCAATCCCCAGAACAAACATAAAACGTGAAAATTGCCTAGAATAAAAGAACCCCCAGGCTCTGCAAAACGCCTCCATGATTGAACAAGGCTGTCCTGTTTATAACTATACATACCACTAAGAAATTTGTTGGATTCAATATTCTACATTTCTTCATTACAATTCCAAAACAGAATACATCCAACTCTATCAGAAAACAACAATTAAATAAAGGAAATTGAAAATATAGAGTTACATATTTCTCATCACAAGCTATGATGAGTAAAAGAAGTAAGACCTTAATACATATATCAAGAAAAACAAAACATGGCATGGTGTTAATCTGTTTATGGACAATTTAGTAGGCACCACCCTGGGGATTAGTCCTATTGGGTCAAAGGCCTCAGCCATACCCACGTCATAAAAAAAAAAAAAGTTTATGGACAAGCCCAAAATTTCAATTTCATTCAACATTTTATAGTCAAAACATTTTAATATCATTGACTGGTCAGTGTCCAAATACAAGCAGAAACTCCACAACTTTCAACATTGAATCCCACAATAGATTTTCATTTCAAAAACTAAAGGTTGGGCCTTCTTCCAAAAGCAACCCAAAGCATTCAAGTTTTAATTTTTCCTCCATCAATCCAAGCCAGAATGGACACAAACAGAAACCCATTTAAAAAATTGCAATTCCCTTCTATGGTTCTACCCCACTTCAATCATAGACCAAAAAAAAAAAACCCAACTTCAAAATGGAAAACCCAATACCTTGAGGAAGAACCCACCAAGTTCATAACACATAGAGTATAGCTTATCAGCGGCTACCTCATGCTGTTTCTCCCAAATCTCCTCCTGCTTTTCTATTCCTTTCACGAATTTAACTCGAACCTGACAAATCTACAGACCCCAAATAACATTATTAGTAGACAGATAGTTAGAAGAAGATAAAAAGGCAATATGGAGAGAGAGAGAGAGAGAGAAGAAGAAGAAGCAACCTTGTATCCAGTATAGATATCTGCAGCTCGTACCCAGAACTGGAAAGAGCGTTGCCAAGGCCTAAATGTAGTGGAAAGCTTCTCATTCAAGTCCTGCAGATGAGGGAGATGCATTTTGATGCTACCCAAATGCACTGATTATGATACAATCTAATCTTTTCTAATCTCTTATGATGCATGTATGAAAAGAAGAGGAAGAATCATCATAATCATCCCAGATTTATACAAAAGGAAAAGCTCTCTCTCTCTCTCTCTCTCTCTCTGTGAGCAATCTTGTCTGTGTTGGATCGATCCAGAGGTCACGATGTTGTCTATGTTTTCGTAACGCAATCTGACAAGACCGAGAAAATGTCATTTCAGGGGAAGTACGGTCATGACTTTACCCCACCGAGTGGTCCCAATCGTTCGTGGAAGTGGGACCCACTCCATCATGAGACCCACGTAGAGTTATTCCAGACCATTCGAAATGAATGTGATTCCTCAAGTAGTGACAGATTATTGAGTTTGGGCTTCAAAGAGGTGGGTCCCGCCCTATAATTGATCACGCGACGGAAACGGTGTTAGCTACGTGTCCACAGCAATGCCACATTAGAGTCCAATCACTGTTCCAACATGTGCTCAGTGACAATGGGACAATCCATCTTCTTCTGAACTGAAACTAGATGTTATAACCGTTTACTGTAAAATAAAAATAAAGTAAAGTATAAAATCTAAAAGAGAATAAAATATAAGTGAGTTACGGTGGTATTTTATTTTAAGTTGTTTGATATAGAAGTTTTTTGACTTCTTTTTATAGAAAAGTGTAGTTTTTTTTTTATTTTTTAATAAAGAAAGGAGGTTGTTTTTTTTACTTTTTTTTTTTTTAAGAGTGAGGAAATTTTGAAAAAGTGTACTTTTGATATGACTCATTGTCTAAAAAATGGAGGCTTTACTTGAGTTTTACTAAACTAGTATAGTGCCAAACGGACATAGATGAGATTCTTCAAACGATTGAGATAATCTCTATGTGGGCCTCGTAATGGAGTTTTTAAGAATTTATTATATGATTTTTGTGTAATAGTTGCAATAAAGGATTGGGACTCGAATAAATTGGTCAATTGATCACATCTCTTGATCATTGGCAAGAGATATATGGGACCACTGTAGTTTTTCATTATCAAGATATAGGCCATGCAAAATCAATGGTTAGAAACCTCTTGATCTAGAATCCGATGCAAAGTCTAATTAGGACTGGCTTAAATTGGGATACAAAGGGACATACAAAAGTGGGCCTGCGTGAAATAGATCCTCCCATTTTTAACCTAGAGAAATCTTGAGTTAAAGGGTAGAACTCTACAGTTGGGCTCACTTAGTGAAATCCAAACTCTTCAAAATAAACTCCCCCATGTAGCTAAAACGTGTTTATTATGAATGGAATCTGGGATTTCTATATGTTAAAACCTCAAAACATCCCCACTCAGTAAGAGAGTGCCAAAAGGCTTCTCTCTCTTTCTACCAACTATATTTAGGGGTTTTTTCTATACAGTAACTTAAACTCAATAATAACTCTCCCTTGTTACCAAAGTGGGCAATTTTACCTACACGTTCTCTATACTATCCGTACCCCTGCGCAGGCCAAAAGGTGTCTTTTTATTTCCATATCACAACAATTGTTGCGATATCGCAATTTATATTGCGATACTGCAAGTTAATAAGTTGCGATATCGCAATTTATATTGTTTGGAATTACTAAGATTTGAAGGGTGTTAAATATAAAAGAAAAAGCTACTCTATACGTACATGAAAAATTAAAGGGGATTTGACCGTACAGGTTAGAAAATACCATGTATTCCTTAAAACGGTGTTGACTAAAAAGTTATACTAAATATGGGTATTGTACAGCGGGGCCCCATCTTTTTTTCCAGTTTTGTCCCTAGGTAAAAGATTGAACCTACCCTTGTAAAAACTTATTCGAAGCCTCTTCCACCCTTTCACCCTTACACTGTTACAAACGAAAAACCCATCTTCCTTAGTCCATCTACTGTGAGACCAAGCTTCTTGATTGATTTCATCTCATATCGCAAAGGGGGCGATCGTTTTCAACCTTCCAGCAACGTTTCTTATCTCTATTTTGTGAGTCCCTTCTTTCCTGTTCTATTGGTGTCCCTGTTTATAGCAGGAAATGCAACATGCATTTGTCTTTCTTCTCTCCCATTTTGCTTCACATGAGGTGCAACAATGGTGTCTGCACGTTTTAACAAACTTGCTTTGGTTTTTGAGTTATTATTTTTCATATGCATTTCACGTCGGTTTGGAAGAGGGCGGGTAGGGATGGTCTTTGCCTGAGTTTCAGATTTTGTTTAGTTTTGTTTGGGTATCCTCTCTCATAGAGGAATGACTAGAAAAAAAATCTCTGGAAAAAAAAATGTTTAAATGGGCTACTATGGTACCAGTCAAAGAGGGAAGGGAGGAAATTGTCAAATGAGGTTCAGTTATCAATAATTGGTGATGTCTTCATTAGTTGAATACTCTAGTGTCGTGTTTAGTAGAAGGTTGAAAAATTCAATTTTACTTTTACCTATATTTGTAGGTTTTATAGAGTTTAGTTCTCTGTTGAATGGATGGTTATCTGCTTTGATTCATGATAGTTTGGATGGGGCCGCTGGAAGTAACCTCTTTGAAAGAAACCTTTCAATCACCTTAGAAAAATAATCATTTCAAGAGAATATGAGTATTTTCAAAATTCCCAAAGTTTAGTGGTTTGAGGTAGATAACTATTAAATTTTGGGGCCCTTAAAAAGAGGGTTACAAAATTGCCTACCTTTAATCTTCGTTTAAGACCATCGAATTCCATCGTTCCAAGCGACTGCAATACAGACATACATTACATCTTTGTTTGATGACAACAATTTGGGGTTGCCGTGTAGTGGAAATTTAGAATTAATTAAGAAAAATGTATAAAACAAATTAATGCGTACCATGTAGTGGGCTTCTTAGTTCTTTCTAAAATTTCTGAACTTCTATAGAGATACAACAATATGGGGCCAGTTCGTTCACAATTTAATCTGAGCATACTCCGCATATCTCCATCGCCTTTTAGATCGACTAATGTGAATATCCGATTGATATGACACATGTATCGTATCAGTGGATACTCATCTTCTTCATCTCAATTCGTCTCTATAATTATTTGTTCAACTACTGCATTATAACTTATGTTGTTATCCACGAATATGATTCTCTGCTCACCATCCATGTATACCGGATTTAGATGATCAATATCCAAATCCCCATTAAAGTGCAATATCAAACATATTTCATTTCGGACATCCTGTAATAACAAAGAAGTTCAAAATTGGATCAAATGTTAGAAAATTGATGAATAGCATTCTAAGACATTTATGATAGAATTGGAGTTCACCACATATATGTTATAACTCACATGCGCACACACTGATATATATATATATATATATATATATATATATATATATATAGAAGACACACATAAAGGAAGAAACTTGATGATAAGAAGAAAAGTGTATTTTGCTAGGGATTAGTGAGAATTCAAATGCCTACAAATTATATAATTCCATCACCAAGAAGCTCATCATCAATCGAGATGTCATTTTTAATGAAGAAAAGACATGGACTGTTAATAGTTCAAGGCATCAGACTGTTAATAGTTCAGGGCAGCAAATTCCTGTGAATTTTGATATTGAGGATAAAGAAAGTAGTGAGTCACGACCACCACATTCCATTTCCACAAGCTTACCTCATCCACCAGATGTTATATCTAGTGAATTACAGTCAACAGGATCAGGAGTGGTCTCTTAGTCATCCAAGAAGCAACAAATTGTTACTCTGTCCACTACTGAAGCTAAACTTATTGCTGCCACATCCTGTGCTTGTCAAGCTATCTGGTTGAGGAGACTCCTTGAAGAACTACACTGTCCCCAACAAGGTTCCACTCTAGTTTACTGTGATAATAGTTCAACAATCAAACTCTCAAAAAATCATATTCTACATGGAAGAAGTAAACACATTGATGTACATTATCATTTTTTATGTGATCTTTCAAAAGATTGAACCATTGATCTAATCTACCGCAGAAGTGAGAATGCAGATATTCTGACCAAGCCCCTCAAACTGTCCATTTTCATGACACTGCGGCAGCTACTTGGAGTGTGTTCGATGGATACTACAGTTTGAAGGAGGGTGATTGATGTTTATCTCTAAACTGATTGTCAGAAGTACATTCAGTTTAAGGGAGGGTGTTAGGAGTTTAGAATAAGTCTTGTTAGACCAAGTATTTAGGAGCATTTGTTTGAGTTTGTTTTTAGTTTATCAAAATAAAATATGACGAAAACAAAAGAACAAACAATAAGACAATTTAAAAAAACCATTTTTTTTCTTTCTTATTTTTGGCACAGAGGTGAATGGAATGCAACTCTTGATTTCCTCATCCCATCACATGATGATGGTTTCATGAGAAGTAGTTCCCAAGAAGGGCACATAAACAGCAAAATCCCAGAAATTATTGACATCATGGATCTATCCCTTGTTCAAGCTAAATTCATTACATCAAAGAAGTAAATAAATGGAAGAGAAAAAGGAAGAGGAGTAGTAGAGAAACCTTCATATGCGTTTAAAGAAATGAAAGAGCGATCGCTTAATCCTCTTGAGAACCTCCCTCTAACGATGGAGACAGCCACAGAAAAATAATGAGGAAAAACGACATGCTTTCTGCTAGGAATGGAGGAAAAATGGGAGGGAAAACAAGCAACGATTATGAGCAACGATTATAATGACTGTTCAGTTTCTGCGATATTGCAAATATTTGCGATATCGCACAAAAATGGTAAAATTAGAAAAAAAAAAAAAAAACAAAAAACAAAGAGGCTCTTTGTACGATCCCCATATTTGGGATAACTTTTTAGTCAACACCATTTTAAGGAATACAGGGTATTTTTTAACCTGTACGGTCAAATCCCCAAAATTAAAAGGTTTAAAATTTAAGCATTGACATTTAGGATAGCATGAAGCTATATATTTTTATAACATTAACAACCAAATAACAATGTATTATCCATTCCAAAAAAATTAAATAAATGCATTATCTTAATCAATTCTATACCTAGATATTCTAGCAAATTTATTTTACATCTCATTGGTACTAATTCTCTATATTTAGCAAAAATATATATACCATAAAACACCCATTTAAATAAAATAATAGTGACAAAAAAAAAAGGAGCATTCCAATTTTGTGGAACAATAGAGCATGGTACAGTTGTAAGATCTTAGCCATTCATTTAATAAATATCACCTTTCATTGATAACTATTAAAGAATCTAAACTATTGAATCGTTTGCTTACTTATATATAATATTAAAAAAAATCATTAGTAGTTTAAAATAATGATCAAAACAATGTCTGTAATGCCACAATAACAGGAAAAGGTTAAAAAAATCTATGGACATTCTGATTTTGTACTGGAACCCACCATAGGATGGGATCAACAAGACATCCACATTATTTTTTGCACCTGGACTTCCAAGCCAAATCCAGTTGTTGGTAATTCATAATATGAGAACAACGAGATTTTTTTAATATATCAACAACTGGATGTTCATAAAAAAGTAGGCCTCCACAAGTCCCACCCAAAGTTACTATTAATATTTATACAAAATGTTTCAAATGTTTCTACTAGTAGGATTTCTTGTATCCTAATTACCTTCAAAAAATACAAAAGAAGAAAAAAATAATACAATAAATAGGAGGGGATCCATACCAGGTGGGAAACATAGAATGAATACCATAGACAAAGATATGACAGGAGATTCACTTGCTATATATGACATGCATTGGGGGTTCACTTACAGAGAATGGAAGCAGAGAACCCAAGCAAAAAACGAAAGCAATGGAACGGAATGAAAATATAAACAGAAATGTATTCGTTGACTTTCAACGTAACGCTTTTTACGATATCACAACATAAATTGGGATATCGCAACTTGTTAACTTGCCATATCGCAAATAAAAAAAACACATTTTGGCCTGCACAGGGGTACGGACGATAGGGAGAACGTATTGGTAAAATTACCCACTTTAATGACAAAAGGGGGTTATCGATTAATTTAAATTACCGCAAAGAAAAGATCCCCTGTATAATATTGACTTGAAAAACAAAAGTACACAAACAACACGCGCTGGGGGATCCCAAATCTCTATACAAGCAGTCCTTCACAAAATTATTGTACCACTCTTACTTGAAATAAAAAAAAAAAGAAATTTTTTTTTTTTTTTTTTGCTGTACCGCTCACCCATCTAGCTGAATGACATAAAAAATTTACAATTGGGTACAAGCCATTGTAAAAAAAAAAAAAAAAAAAAAAACCCTAACTCACTGAATGACTCACACTAGAATGGGCACCTTGTGTAACCAGAGTGAGTTTGCCTTGTTTTTAACAAGCTAAGTTAACTATTTCAACTTGGCTCCTCTTGAGTCAAGTTGGTTGGGCCAAGTTAAAGCAAGTCTAGTTTTTAAATTATGGTACAGCCAATCATGAGAGAAGCAGATGAACACCTACACAAGGGTTTTGCCCTTAGGCTAACATTTAGCCATTGATAATCCTATTAGATGACAATAGTTGAGACATTTTCCTACACGTTCTCCACATCAAGGGACTTGACAAAATCACACATATTTATTTGATTTTACAAAAAAAAAAAAAATTTAATTTATGCAATACGGCACAAAAGTTCCTCCTTGTTGACTGGGTTAAAAAAAAAAGAATATATCTATGTGATATGCATTCGAAAATTATCTCAACTTTCATAAGCACGGGGGGTTATTCATGGCTAATGGTTACCCTACCAAAACCCCTGTATTTTACCCAATTGCCTTTTTTTGCATCATGGATGAACTGAGGATGCAATCACATGTTATGTTCTGAACTGAGGATGCAATCACATGTTATGTTCCTTGAGTACTTTTCCATGTTTTGCATCTGAAGCCAAAATAATAATAAACACTGACTGGTTTGCAATCACAACTTTTTTTTTATTATCAAAATGGCTACAACAGTTAATGGTGCTTATTCCTCATCTCTTTAGAGATATCTGATAAAATTGGAATGGTGCTCATTCCTCCCTCAGTCCTGTTATTCTACAGGATTCTACGACCCACATGTTAAGCAGCCATTAAACTTGTCATTTTCATTGTTGACATGGGCAGCGCGGTATTAATCACAGTGGGGTCAATTGACCCCATTGAGATCTGAAATTTTTTTATTTTGACCCACTGAGATCTGAAAAAATATTTTAAAATAAAAATTTTTATATCATGAATTGAAATTTTGAGTTTGATCCCACATAAACTTTTGAGTTTGAGCCCACTCAATTTAAGAATTTCACCCCCCACGTTAGCTAACTTTACACATTTTCTTTGTTGCTGTGGTAGTGAACAAAAGTCACTATAAAATACCCACCGCCTAAGTTAATGGGGTAACTGTCTACCAAAATATAAAAAATTTAAGGGGCTCATATTGCTGATATGCGCTCTTGCAATGAGTTTTTAGAACTTAAAGGAATTGGGGATATTGCTAGAAAATTAATGGAGACAAAGAAGGATATCGTATATCAATTGGTTTATTTTTTTCTAAAATTGGCATTGATTGTACCAATAGCGACTACAATGGTAAAAAAATCTTTTCAGTAATGAAGTACGTAAATAATCAATGGATAAATGACTGTTTGGTCACATATATTGAAAAGGATATGGTTGCTAGTGTTGATAATGAAGTTATTATGCAACGATTTCAACACATGAAAACTTGTTGAGAATAGCTGTAGAAGTTTATGTATTTGAATTTTCTTTTTGGATTAAAAACTATTAGTAACAATGTATTAAATATATGGTTTTTTTTTTTTTAGAATCCAATTTTATATGTCGGATTATCGGAAATAGATTATTTGAGAATTTTATATTATATTTCTTGAATTATCGAAAGTAGATGACAGACGTTGATAAAGGAAAAAAAGAATTTATTCGATTTGCGGAAGATAAGTCTTTTGTTGACTCCATTGACTTGAATTCCTGGAGCTGCCACTGATTGTTGATCCCTGCATGCTAAGGTTTGATTTTTCCGAGGCATATTTGTGTTAAGGCAGAAGATGCTCTTTTTAAAATATATATATATATTAAAATAAATGAATATATATATATGTATATATTACATGAGGAGAGAGAGAGAGAGAGAGAGAGAGAGAGAGAGAATTAAAGTGATTTTTCTTAATTCAATTTAAAAAAAAAAACCCTGAAAATCTTTTCCTATAGTAGGGTCACAAGCTCTAATGAAGTATGATAATGAGGGGTGAGTAGGTTGGTACAAGATCAAATCATGATTTATTTATTTCTTTATTTTTTGCTCTAGCTAGCAGACACTCATAGCCACACACACCCCATCCCCAGTTTGACCCCTCTTTATTTCTATGAAGAAGGTGTGCCTTGCTCCACCTACCAGTGGATTGGAATCAAATCATATCCATCATGCACCTTCCAATGATGCATTACAGTTTGAATTGAGTTTTGGTTAATGATTAGTATCTAAAGGGTAGAAAATCCTAATTAACTCCGGCCCATTTGTTTGCATAAAATACATAGGAATTCATGATGAAATAAGCTCAAAAAAGAATTATTAGAAAAAAAAAAGGGATGAAGGATATAAAGGTAGCAATATGAATAGGACCTTGACTTTCCTGGTATTCGAATTACTGGGGTGATAGATTAATATTTATTTTAATTTCTATCTCCCCTTATTCGATTTCCATTGAAAGAGAGGTTATCGAATGGTCATTTTTAACCACTTAACAGAAATAAAGTCCTTTGAATGTCTGGGAATTCAATTACGTGAAACAAACAGGCCCAAAAAGATCATTTAGTCGAGAAACTTGAGAGTTCAAAATCAAAATGGCTAAAGATTCAAAACTAATGAATCTAGATTTAAAAACCATTTTGATGATCAACTCAAACCAGTCTGAGCCAGGCAAACCAAATAAAACCCACCAAATTCACTACAAAATTGGCAGTTCAACCCACCATTCATCATTTTTAAAGTTTATTTTGTTCCTTTCTGTTTTTATGGTTGAACCTCATGGTTGAACTAGCTCAGACAGTACCACCACACTGCAATTAGATTTAAGATGTGAGACCCACATGAGGTTGAGGGCTCGCCTCGGATCCAGATTCAAGAAACAAACACGTCTGAATTCTAAGTCATGAATGATAGACATACCTATCAGCCAGTTACTGTTGATACAAAAATCAGTAGAAACATTGGGTACAGGTTAATGACAATCTACAGGGACTCAATTCATATCCATATTGACTCCAAACATCTTATCTCGTCAAATTCCTTCGTCTCTAAATCAGTCAAAGATTGTCTTATTTCCAACCCAGATTTTGTTCCTGTACCAAACAAGCCTTCAAAAGAGAAAAGAGAAAAAAGAAAACAGATGAAAAGGAAGAAAAGATCAACAACTCCATCAGATGCACTGAAAACTATTGTTGCAGCTCTAATACCACTTGTTGGAACTCTGATCCCACTTGTTGAGGCACTGATACCACTTGTTGTGCGTGTCTGCAGAAGTGTGAATCACCATGATTGAACGATCAATCAACCACACAAGAAAAAGAAAAACACACAGAATTTACGTGGTTCGGCAAACTCGCCTACGTCCACGGGAAATAAACAAAACTTTTCTTTAGCCCCATGTGGTTCGGAATACTCCGGCAACCAGGGGAGAGAGCTCTCACATCTCTTAGTCTCTCACCAAGTGTAGGGTTTCAAATTACATCAATATATAATCTTCGCTTTCTTAACCCCCAAGAAAGCCCTAGTACAAAGATCACAATTCTATTGACTCTAAACCTGGTCATTCGCCAACCCAATGAACCAATCCGATCAACGCGGAATACAAGACATAAACCCAACAACTATAAACATGAACTTGGGGGACATTGGAATTACTGTGATGTTTGTATATACAACCTCATTTAGAAAGCAGCCCTTTGATATGTAAAGATTCAACTTAAGCATGACAGCTTTCCAAGCACCGGCAAAACCACCCTTCCCTGTAAACCCTTCACCCTGCAACAGTGCAAAGCCGAGATTAGCTCATATCCAACAGCCAGCTTCTCTTCAAGTACATATCACATACCCAGGCCCATTTTATCTTGGTGGACCTGGCCTAGGCCCATTTAATCTTATATAGCAAGACCTATACCTAACTCAAAATATAAAATTATTATAATACATGACGTTATACATTATTATATATAATACGATGAATATGATATAATATTAACATATATTTATATAAGGGAGGTGCTCCTGTGAGAGTATCTCTCACCTTACTATGAGAGATGATATAAGGGCCCCCACCTTATTTCTCATAGTAAGGTGAGAGCATCTCTTATAGGAGCATCTCCCTTTATATAATATGATCATCATTTTATCCCAATAAGCCGTTTTTTGTATAATATATTATTTACGTATCACTTGGATAGAGGATATTTGGGTACTCGACCTGGACCCATTGATCAATCAGGTTCAAAAAGAGAAACCATATCCAGAATTTTCAGGTTGGATCGTCCGGCTAACCAGGAAATCAGGTGTCCATTAATAGGGGAGTATCCAACACTAATTCAGGATGGATTTGGAAGCATTTCCAAATTCACATTTGGGCAGAGGAGAAGGTTGGAAACCACTCCCCCAACCCCCCACCCCCCCCCCCCCCCCCCCCCCACCCTAAGGCAATGAGTAGAAAGGGAATCAAGTAATTGACCCATCAAGATGGTTTCTGACTACAGCATTTTCTTCCATAAACCACTAGTTTACTGGTTCTACCAGATATCTAAGACACGCACACTCAGTTTGAAGCAGGAATAGAACTTGCTTATGAATGCTTTTAGAGGCATTCAAATAAACCTTACAAGGTGATGAAATAATGCTGCTAGAAAGCAGATATAAACCAACAAATAGAATGAGGATAGTGTGTCAATGAAACTTACTTGGACTTTTCTCCAGACTCTCCGTTCGAGGTTGAAGTTAGAGCTGTCAGTTTCCCAAATGATTCTTTGGCATCACCAAAGAAGTCTTTCACTTTATCGAGCACATTATTCAATTCCTCTTGTTTTTGAAGCTGAAATAAAACTCCACAAAAATTAAAAAGTAGAAAATATCTGACCTGATTTGAGAGAAAAAGTGAAGGGAAAATGCAGAAGAATATCTCAGCCAAATAAGAAAGACTGAATGATGAAAGCACTTTTATAAACAGGCCTTCTATCTTGAAATTGCAATATGATCAACCGATTCGACAAACTCATGTTCTCAATGAAGATGGCCCGTCAATGTTCAATTTGGATCAGTCAGTTGTTTGGTTGCAGAAAGGCATAGGCTTAGTTGGTTTGTCCTAGATGTGCATGGTTGGGGGCATTTGCCATATGTCAGTCACCCCAGACATTGTTTCCATTTTGATGGGCATGTTTTTGTAACAGTGTGATGAAGATCTACACCTCCGACGGTGAGATAGAGCCCTAAGACTCAAGCCCTTAAGGCCAACTATATGAGAACTCCCAAAGAACTCTTTGAAATCTTATTAAAAATATAGCATATCTTACAATCAAGCATCCCTCTCTATTTATAATAGAGGAATGGTCTAAATAAAGAAAATACCATTATTTCGTGATTCCTAAAATCACTCCCTAAAATCTCTTAGTAAATCAAATCACTAAAATCTCTCAGATTAAGTCAAATCAGAGATTACATCAAATTACTAAAATTACTAAACTATTTAAAGAAGTAAATCATCCTTGGTGGGGTCCACTAGGGGGCCTTCTTCTTGGATCTCACTGCATCACAGTGCTTCCCCATAAAAGTTGTGGAAAAGGTTTCCATGCCTATCGCTTTTTCACAGTTTGGTCCACCACTGTTCCCATAAAGAAAAATGACAAAAAAGCAACCTTTGGCGATGCCACATAAACCATTTATTTTTGCGTTTTTTCCCGGTAGGTGGTTGGGAGGGTTTTTTTTTTTTTGGTGGTGGTGGGGGTGGGGGGTGGGGTTGTAAAGTCTGCACAACCAATTTTCGACGGATATTAGACAAGTGTGCACTACAGGTAGTCCAGTCTTGAGATATTTGCAACGTTTCAAAGTTTAACTTCATAAGTTGTAATATTGATGACTACAAATGGCAGATGCGTCATGTAAGGCCTGAAGTTTCATAATCGATAACTATTGTCATCCTAAGTCACTTATTGTGATATTCATCAGGTGTTGACAACCATGCAATAATCGACCTTCTTCCATGACATTAGCAAGTGCAGGTTGTTATTTTCCTGCATATTATTTGGTTAAAAGAAGTTTTAGGCAGAATAAGTTTTCTCTGGTATGGATAGGGATTAACAGGGTGCAATAGCTTCATCAAGCAAAGGGCCAACATTATGACAAGTTTGTAGCCATGTCTAAATGCAGTAGCAGATTGCAACACGTGATATCGCTTAAATGCTGTTGTTTGTATCTCCTCCTCATCCTGTTAGATTGGATGACCTGATTAGGTCATTGATGCATGAGAATTAGAACGACATTGATTCAAGAGACTAAATGCTATACAATGGCAATCTTGGTAATATGAATGCTCTTGATATGATAAATGAGAGCCTGGAAATTCATGTAAAAAACAAAAAGGAAAAAAAAAAAAAAGATAATCATATGCATGTTGATAGCAAGCAACTGCAGGAACTCAGTTCGATGGGAGTAGAAACAATATCATGTGAAGCTTTTGTGGGTGACATTGGCAGGCCTTGGAAGCTTCTTTTCTTTTGAATGAGTTCAAGTGCCTTTGCATCAAGATGTTGGTGGAACTTCAATATATTGATGAGTGCTCACAAGGTTGCAGATGTGCTAGCATAATACGGGTTGATAGAAATTAAATGTGCCTATACATATGCAATCCCTGCAGCAGCCATTATTGTGCTTTTGTAGTTGGTATAGTTTTCCTAATCCATTCTTTTTCCTTTTCTTTTGGCCTTTGCTTTCTCTTTTGCTAACCTGCGGCTGTTGTTCTAGCTTCTGTTCTGTGATTGTCCTTAATGAGATTATTGCTACCGATCATAATAATAATAATAATTCTGAAACTCCGAATGCATCAACCTCTTTAATACCATATGAGAATAAAGAATCGTCAATGAATTTATCATTGGCCTAAACCAGCAGGAAAAATGTCCATGTATAGCTCCGCTACAAGATACTCTTGAGATCCACTTGGAATAATTCCCACACAATTCATAGTAGCCAGGGAGAGTATTGCTCTGACAAAATTAAGAGAAAAGCCCAGCTCATAAATCCAGACTCTTTCATATTAACCTTTGCAATGAGCTTTGCCTTGAATCGTCCCATCATCTCATCCAGCATTTTGCAAATTATATCCGCAATTGAAAATGATGGAGTTATCAACAGGAATATACGTGGAAACTACAAATAATTTTCCCAATAACAAAAATGCGTACATACTTAAATATATGAGTGTTAAAGTATAGTTTTTCTATCATGTATAGGAACAGTTGTAGATAGGAATGGAGAGACAAAATTCATGTAGTCAACCCCAACAGGCTTTGGAAGGTTAAGAACAATAGTAGTGCCATTTTTGGAAGGTTAGAATAGTGCTCATCATGAAAATAACATAATTCTCACATTAATAGCATGGTAATCTTTTTTTTTTTTTTTTTTTTTCAGAAATAGTAGTATTCTGAATTGAATAGGTTATTTTTGAACCATGAGTAGGATTTGTAACAATGCCATCTACCGCCACTTATTTTAAAGAGTGAAAATTTCAAAAAGGTATAAAACTTATGGCTAATTTTCAAAAAAGTATATGAAGATTTGAATACTTCAAAAAAGTATAAAAGTTTTCCACAATTCTTTTAATCAAGTCCTCTCCATTTAATTTTTTTTAAGAAATGACATAAGGGGATTTTTGTCATTTTTCAAAATTTTCATTTAATAGATCATTTAAGAATTAAGAGAAATGATCAAGCCCAACCCATATGACCTAATGGGGCCCACTTCAACTACCTTTATTTATAGATGGTTAAAAAAAAGGGGATTCGAAATGACAAAAAAACTAACTTCATTAAATGGTTATAATCATCAAAATCAGAATGGCCAATTTTAGGCAGGAAAGAGGTTAAGAAAAGACATAATCCTGAAGGGAAGGGTATTTTTGTCATTTTTCAAAAAAAAAGTCTTTTAGAGAGGACTTGATTGAAAGAATTGTGGAAAACTTTTATACTTTTTTTGAAATATTCAGATCTTCATGTACTTTTTTAAAAATGAGCCAAAAGTTTTATGCTCTTTTGAAATTCTCTCTTTTAAAGATAAACCACTTCCAGGTTGATGGCTGCTACTAACTTGAATGTGTCGAAGTTCAACATTATCTACTCAAGCATTGATGGTTTGAAGGCTTAAGAGCCAAGATGGGAGTTATGTACATACACCCTTTGGGTTAGTGCCAAGAATGGAGATCCAACCACTCATGCTACGGTGAAACTGCATTGAATATGTTCATGTGGCTCTTTGTTCTATCCATAGTTCTGCTGAATAGATTTGGACAGTGAATTTCAAAACATTGTTTCTCTATGGAAACAGTCCAAGAAGTGATACAAAACCGACGTGTAGACAGGATATCAGATCATCTTCATCTTTTGTTTTTTCCAAGTGTGAGCAAAAATGGAGCAATATGCTTCAAAGAACCCATGTCTAGATGCATCATGGACTTCTTCAACAAGAAAAAAAATTAAGAGAGATGAAAACAGCAGTTGTTTTTTACTTAAACAAGTGTAAATTTTCAATTAACACAAGCTCCTAGGCTTTTATAAGTTTAAATGGATTGATACTGTGAGAATAATCCTCCAAAAGTGAGATCATTTACGAGAGTGATATGCGAATAAGATATAGTTTTCTTTTGCAGTTACAATATTTAGAATTAAGTTTTTTAAATGGTTTTCCAAGAAATGCATCATCTAACACGAAGCTGGAGTGCTAGACCCAGCAGGCCATTAGCCCAAAAAAAAAAAAAAACCCTCCATCAATAGGCAACTAATATGATATGATTAAGGAATCTCATCAACACCCAAATTTACCAAAGCACTGGATTCTTCTTATCCTTCTCTATGAAAGTGCAACAGGAGGTCACAGATCCTTTACAAGGGTCATGATTTCATTCAAGGCATAAAATGATCTTCAAGTAGGACCTAGCTTTCTGTTAGCCAATAGCAATCACATTTTCTAGTCCAATGATTTCAGACCCAAAATATTAGATCTAAAGATCCTCAAACTTTCTTTTATTGCCAACATCTCTGCTTGACACAAATAAATAAGGATAATTCTCGATAGTTCCTCCAAAAGCTAAGTGCCCCGAGTTGCCCCGACACCATCCCCATTAAACTTAACATATCCATGTAGCAAGGACAACCACATTACAAGTATTTTTGGGGTACTTCTGCTACCCACAATGGAGGCTATCCAGTCCATTTACCAATCCAAAATGGAACTTTATATTTAGACTGCAAATTCTAAAGCAGCTTCTAACCTGGAGTATGTGAGAGGTGATATGAGTACACAGTTATAATGCATCTATGGATCTAAAGAAGATTTGCATAGATTGAGGTTCATTGCGGCAAGGACCAAGAAAACACTTTACTAAATTTCTGCTTTCAAATTGAGCACCCAGTGAACACAACACAGAGAATACCCAACATGACTTGGGCCCAATTGATCGATATCCCTGCAATTTTTTTTTTCTGATGGATAACAACAATGCATTAAGAGCCTGCTTCATCTCAGAAATGATAAAAGTTGCTTGGGCAACTGACGGGTTGGCCACAAGTCCCTCTACCTTGGGTTTCTTCATTTTTAAATCCTGGGAAATCTGTAGATGGTTTTCAGCATTTTATTCCTCAGAAGTCCATAGGAGGAAAAGTACAGCTATTTTACTCACAGGCAGCTTTCAACACCTATGTTCTCATAATCAACAATACTGGGGCGTCTTTCTAGCAGTTCAATTAGTTCCAATATAAAATCTCAAATTCTTTCATAGCTAGATATATACCATAGAAAATAGCAATCTAGATCTTCAGCATTATGATATGAGATCGGCTTGTAGAACAAACAAGTCCGGTTCTGTTGCTTCTTGCCTACAAAAGGCGTCTGTCTTAAACAATATATGATCCAGAAAGAGAACCTTTAAGCCAATAAATCATATTATCCACAAAATCAAGGAAGGTTTCTTCCAACAACTACAATCAAATTCAAAACCTAGTTTTCACAAAACAATATTAACAATATTGGAAATTTTGTATGCAGCAAAGGCCCAAAAAAATATCATACCCTGTAGATTACAGCAGTGAGATTTCTAGCAATTGTATCTTTGTAGATATATTTTCCAAGAAAGTTATCTTTAGCAGCAACCATAATCTTTGCAGTTGTGCCCCCAGTTATCAGACTAAGTGGGTAACAAAGATAAACCTACACAATTACCAAAAAAAAGTATAAAATTCAACACCACAACCAATCATTGGCATAATTGCTACTTCTGTTCAGATCAAAGGCCAGAGTGACCTGATATAAAAAAATACAAATTTCTTGAAAATCTAAAAAAATAAAAAATCCCATCATATGGAAATCCAATAAATATAGAAAAAGCATAACATTTATGACTGGTGCATAAATAGAGAAACTAGGATCAGATTCTATATCATCGAAAATTTGCAAACCTGTAGACACAAAATGACAAAAATCCAACAATAGAAAAAGAAAGAAATATTTAGCTCATAAAATTGGGGAAAAAACCATCACATAAAAGTAGACATTTCTACAAAATACATACTAAAAAACATCGCCAAACTTAAAGCATAAATAAAGCAATTAGAAGAGCTGATTTCTGAATGCATAGTAATGAAATTAGAAAGTCCCTTCTCTAGTTCTCACCAAAAAACTCATAACATTAAAATAATACTCAGATCTTAACAGGCACATCTCTTTTGTACATATTATTACTTTTAATAAAGCCTCTGTTCACTGTGCTTCACACGAGGTGCATGCAATTAGAAGAGCTGATTTCTGAATGCATAGTAATGAAATTAGAAAGTCCCTTCTCTAGTTCTCACCAAAAAACTCATAACATTAAAATAATACTCAGATCTTAACAGACACATCTCTTTTGTAGATATTATTACTTTTAATAAAGCCTCTGTTCACTGTGCTTCACACGAGGTGCATGCAATTAGAAGAGCTGATTTCTGAATGCATAGCAATGAAATTAGAAAGTCCCTTCTCTAGTTCTCACCAAAAAACTCATAACATTAAAATAATACTCAGATCTTAACAGACACATCTCTTTTGTACATATTATTACTTTTAATAAAGCCTCTGTTCACTGTGCTTCACACGAGGTGCATGCAATTAGAAGAGCTGATTTCTGAATGCATAGTAATGAAATTAGAAAGTCCCTTCTCTGTTCACTGTGCTTCACACGAGATGCATGCGATGATCGTACTTCTTACATAGGAAATTACGATGTTCAGAAACCCCATTTCTAAATTCAAGTATGCACTAACCATAATTACACTCTGAGTCCATCATCAAAAGCCTAAGAATTTCTTTAAATAACAAAAACAGGGGAGTATCAACACCTCCATAGTTATGACAGAAGCCATGCAGGAAGCAGACTACTACTCCTCAGTTCTATCCAATAAATAAGTCTTCCCAATCTCAGATGAGCAGTTCCCCCTAAGAATAGTCACAAGTCAATCTAGTCTTTTCATACACACTACCCCCTATGAATAGTCATAAGTCCTAGTTTAACACTCATCTAACTTTTCATCACCATTTGATTGAAATCATAATAAAATGATGCCTTTAAAACATTAAATTTTAAGGTAATGGATCAAAAGGGTAGGATGATCTTATGGACTCAAGAATTCGCCTATAGGTAGGCCCTAGGCCTCACATGGATCTTTCCATCCAATGGAGTTACATGATCATCATGCATCCCAATGGTCCCTACCAGGAGGGGCGTTTTTACCTTAAAAAATGCCCGGGCGCTGTTTAGCGCTCCCCAATTATAAAACACATATCTATGAGTTACAAACTTACAATGCAGAAAGACAAGAAATTCAGTGCAAAGAGAGAGAGAGAGAGCTAAAAAAAGATCATACAAACAGGAAAAAAATTGAATATCAGAAAGAACATATCAAGCACTACAATTTTTCAAATTTTGAGGGAGCAAGTATCTTATCTCCATCTAAATACTCACCCCTTTATGTAATGCAAGTTATGCAATTTTTTCAAAAAGCTCCCACCTATGGAGAGTTTCTTCACACAAAATAACAAACCCAGATGAATAATTCAGACATATAGAAAGATACACGTGTGTGGTATATAGAGAGAGAGGTGCTAACATTGGTAGTGCGGATGAAGATTACGAATTTTGGGTTGCCATCATCTTCGATTTTGGGAAGGGAAGGAGGGGGTGGTTTCCATTGGAACCGTTGAGCTTGGATTCCTCTCTTTCCTTTGGCTTCCACCACCAGAAGCTTCTGCTTTTGATGGATGGGTTTTGGTGCTGTCACTGTGAGGCTTCAAGAAGGCATATTGAAGGGTTGTTGTTTGAGAATTGGATGATAGAGGAAGACGAATATGAGCGTTTAGAGACATACCCACTTTCATTTCTACACTCTCTCTTCTCCTTCAACTTCTGGATAAGCAGAAATACTACAAAAATGTTAAAAGTTTTCTTCCCCTACTGTGTTTTGTTTGCTGTTCTTTGGATGGAAAGAAGAGCATCAATGATGGGGAGTTATCAGAAAAGCCCTTCACTTCTGTCTTTTTTGAAAAAAAGGCCTAACACAGAAACACAAGACACCTAGCCCAAGCACGTCTAATCTCACAAAGTAGGGGTATAATGGTTCGATTAAGGGTTAATTTTGAAAGAAGCGTTAACCGGACCGTGAATTATGATTTTTGGTTTTAAAAACCGTAACCATATCCGTGTCCGGAAAACTGTTAAAAACAAAACCGCGGTTAACCGTTAAAAATTATAATCGAACTGTGTTCGTAAAAACCGTTAAAAATTATTTTGTCAAGTTAAAAATCGCGAAACTGTGAAAAAATCGTATACTTAAGAATTATATATATATTTCATTTAAGCCCTTTATATTTTTCTAATTCCGGTTAACCGAACTGCACTTCACGGTTCAGTTTGGTTAATAACCATGAGTCAATATTGAAAACCATAATCGAACCGTGAAGTACGATTTTTCCATTTTAATGACCATAACCGTAAATGTAACCGAACTAAGAAACACAGTTATTAACCGCTATTCGGTTCAGCTAGACGGTTTTTCGATTTTTTATACACCCCTATCACAAAGCAGCCTAGGTATCAATGTGTGGGCAGATAGGTTGTAATCTTGTATCACTAGTTGTGTACCCCTCACCCATCTAAAAATTATGATAGTAGTATATTTCCTAATTTTAATTTGATTTTTTTAGAAGAAAAGAATATTTAATACTAATTTTAAAAAATGATATTTTATCTTTCATTTTAACTACTAATGGTATGAGTTTTATGTATTTAAACCCTACGTATTTTAATGCAAACAGACAGAACAACATTAGATCCTCAAAGTTTAGCTAATTGTAATCTTGCATGATACAATTTACGTTAGTTAAATAATTTTAGTCCTTATATCCTCAAATTCTAATGCAAACAAAAAGTTTGAAACTTTTGGTAAATTTTAGGTTTGCATAGTCTCAAAAAGCAATGTAAAATTATGATTCCCACTAAATTCAATTTGAAGGCCTCTCGTAGTTTGCAAAGGCATTGGAACAATTAAAAGTGATCATCTTTGTTTGTTTGTTTGTTTTTTCAATTGAAAGCCAAGAAAGAGGACTATCAAGAGAATTTCTCAAAACTGAAATGGCTTTCTAGAAAAGCCGCGCCGAACAGCGACTTCTTTCCTTCTTTCCATTTTTTCTTGTCTGCAGAAACGTTGGTTTCTCGCCAAAAGCAAAGAGAAGGCATGTCAGGTCTCCTCTTCCGGAGAGCGCTTCTTCGTTGCTTCCACGAGTCCGTACAAGCCCCTCGTCTCACCAGATGCTCCCTCCATCCCCCCAAGAAAGTACGCTTCTCTCTCCTTTTCTCAATCTGAAACCTGGGTTCCTTTCCTTTTGTGAGTTTTCTTTGGTGATGTGTTCTGATTCATATCTGTATCCCCAATTACTCGATAATGTGATTTCTAGAGCACCCACTTCGAGAAATTGCATAAGAAGGTCATATGATTATATTGTTCATGTCATTTTTGATCAAATGAGCATGTAAAGCTAGTGTTAGTTGATGTGGGTTTCTTTTGGGAGATGTAAAGATGCCGAATTCAAATTCAAAAAGCAATCTTGTCATTTTAACTTACAATGGTGAATTGGTGATTACTTTATCATGTGTATATGTTGATTGACTTTCATTCTTGTTTGCTAGTTATTGAGTCTTTGGGCCTTTTCTATCTGTATTTGGTTTGCTATTTCGTTTGGTCATTAATTTATCTTGCAACAAATTGATTAAGCTTTGGTTTTGTAATGATCTCTAACATTGCGTGGAAATTGGGGTGCTTTTTGAAGAATATGTGCTTGGGCAGTGAAGCCTCGTGGACCTTTTTTTGTGAAGTTTCAAGCTACTGCATATGATTTGGATATTCCTTCTCATTGACACATACAGAGACACATGAGGGATTGAACAAGCAGATTTTCTGTTTAAGCATTAATGTTTGGGAGTTGCCAAATTCATTGAGTTATACTTTCTATACTTTAAATCAAGAGAATGGAAAGTTGGTTATCATTGTCACAAGTTTATTCTCAGTAAATTATTGTTCCGGGGAAAGGTTCGTATATTTTGAAATTTTGGCGTTTCTTGGGATATTATTGGGAGTATCACAGAAAATATATTAAAAATTTAGATAGTAAGATTTTCATTGGATTTCACAAACTCTCCTATTTTATTTCAATATTTTCTATATTAATTTCGTGATATTTACAACTTCTGGCAATGTTTTGAAAAGATTGTGATATAATTGGGAAAATACCATTCAGGTAAATATTGGGATATTATTGGAAATTTGGAATACTATCAAAATCTCGCTGATATTTGTGATAGTGTTGGTCACTGATCAATCCGCTACATGTCACATATTTATGAAAATTGCTGTTTCTGTTCTACATGAGTAGGAGTTTGTGAATATTTAACTTGCCAAGTTCATAAAAATCAGAGTTTGCCCAGTATGACAAAATTCTAGTCAGTGAAATTTTAAACATGAGTCTTGGAGTGAGGCTTTGACAGTAATTTGAAAAAATGCCACGAAATGACAGAAATAACAATAATATTAAAAAAAATGACGGAAGGAACAAGTCAATCATGTGCTATTTAAGTGAAGTGATATTACAAATTGAATTAATGTCAGCAAACTGGTGACAAACATAAATTCTCATGGAAAACTGAAAGCTGAAATCAAACCAAACTTTCAGGAAAAAAATTAAAACCATACTGAACTGTAAACCTGACGATTGGCAATTCTTCAAATCAAGAAGAGAAGACATTGTTTCTCGTGGAACTTCTTTGGTGGACTTTATGGAAAAGCGCCAAATATGACAGTATATTTGCAGTTGAGTGGTTCTGGTTTGAAGTTTTTCAGAGAGTTCCAGCACTTCGGCATTGTTTTACCATCTTCAAGCAAGCTTTGGCAGAAGCAAGGGTATTTTTTCCTTAAACGAGATTGGAAGTCAATTCACAAATTTTGCGAAGAAAAAGGCAAATAACATACTTCCTCATTGTTGAAAAAGTTTTGCCTGTCCTGACTGAGAAGCATTACTACAGTTGCATCATCAGGAATTCAGGATAGATTTCCTTGATTTGGTATCCATCAAGATGTTGAGATCTTCTACAGTTTGCTCAAACAAAAGAGGTTTGTCACTAGAAACTGATGGGGTGTAATTTTTAATTCATTGAAATGAGAAATTTTATTTGATTTGGCCATTAGACAATAGAATAATAGCCTGGTAGATGTGACAGTGTTTGTTACAAAAATGTTTAAATAGCAATGGCGTTATCTCCATGCCTTTTCAATTTGACCCTTTTCTATTTCTGGGAGGTTGATTGGCACTAAAGTTAAAGAAACTCTGTTATGTAACTGGCTGAAGTAGAATGTGTAATATTCCTAACTCAAATTGTTCTATTAGTTATTTCTATCATTCCAAGTAATTGTTATATGTAACAAATTCAATCAACCATCATGAGAGAATCCAGTCACTGAAAAAAAAAAAAAAAGTTATAGTTCTCCACAGATATTTTCTAAGTGATGTTTGGCACAGAGATTCTCCATGGAATTTTTTTGGCAAAATCCTATATGGTGAGGCTTTTGAAGTCCAAGGGGAAGGGGTTGGACTTTGACCTTTTCCATGGGACATCTCTATTGTTTCATTCAAAAGAATATGTGGATTCATCGGGAATGAAATCCACACCCAAAGATGACCGCAAAAAAAGTATCCCATAGATTTCACAGCTGTGGAATCCACAGTTATTATTATTATTATTATTATTATTATTGATATCTCATGGTATCCACCTTTGGCAGGACTAATCCCCGTAAAGGAACTGCACTTTCATAGAGACCCTCAATTCTTAGTATACAGCACTGATGTATTTTCACTTGTTTAGGTGTCTTTTTTCTGCATCCACTGCTTAAATAGGCTGTTTGCAATTTTTTTGGGATTATTTTTACATAATGTTTTCCTTTATTACATAATTTGTTAACATGCTTGGATGTTATTCTTTAGGGTTCCCATATCTCACAATTTGTGTCAACTAACAACAACAAAATACGTATGTGCTCTCCTGTCTTTAATTTACATAGGGATTAGCCTATAATAACGATGTTTTCTAGGATCACCCCATTTCATGGGTAAGAAAAAAAATAGGTGCTTAGTTACCAGTGAAAGCTGTTTCCCAAGACAGATTCATTTCATTATATCATGAACATGGAATGCTACAATCATGTCAGGTAGCTAAAAGTTTGGAATGTGGTTTTGTTGAGGAATACTCTATGGATCCAGACTATATGCATGGTTGTAACAACAGATGTAAAAGGACAATGGTCCTGGTGAAGTCTACATTTGACTCACAAAAAATAATAATGCTCTTCACAGTTAGTAGAAATTACAGTGCAAGTGGAAAACAACCCAACAGATATGAAACATTCTGCTCATTCACTGTTGACAAGTTGGAGTTATTTAATGGGGCACCCGCAGATGCAGCCTGTAGTTGGTTGCAGACTGCTCCCCCGCCCCCCCACCCCAAAACAGCTATGGGTTGTACTCATATCATACACCATATAACAGTTTCTATGTGGTTTTGGATGCATTTGGATATAAATCCAAATCCCAAGCAGCACTACTATTTGAGAGATCTGAATATCTTCTGGTACAGCATCAGGTATGTTCAGTCTATGGCATTTTCACCTGATATTGAAGTTTCAGGCACGCCATCGTATCTATATTGGAGTTTCTGTCGTAATTGATGCTATTTCCTTTTATGCTCCAACTCAACATGCATAGGCACTTAGGTAGGGACACAAAAACATACTTTAAGACTCTATTGAGTGCTTAGTTAGGTCCAAACAAGTCCATATGTTTTCCTTTGTAGGGGGAATTTGCAGGCTTAAGAATTTTATTAAAATCCATTTAAAAATAATAATAAAAAAAAAAATATATCAAAATGTACAGATATCGAATGCAACCTAAAGTCCCACACTGTTGGTCAGTTGGTTAGCGACATGGGTGTTGTGTGAGAGAGTGTGTGAATTCAAGTCTTCCATGTTGAAAAAAAAAAAAAAAGAATAGGAAAAGAAAAGGAAGTGCAGCCTTAATGACCTCAATACGGGTTATTCTGTTTTGTTTTGTCTTTTTTAAACCTTTACTTAGTGAATAAATTTTACAAGATCTTCGTAATTGGCTGTTCTTAAGCTATATGAACTTTTAATATCTGTTTTTTTTTTTTTTTTTTTTTTTTTTTTTTTTTATTTGAACCCCTGGTTTCAGGTAGAGGTGGAGTTTGCCGATGGGAGTGTATTTCATTTATCAGCTGAATTTCTTAGAATATATAGCCCTGCAGCGGACAGCAAGATCAGATCAGTTGGTGGAGAAAAGGTACTTGGTGGAATATGATAAAACATCTAAGCTATGATTTCTTTTATGGTGCTTCTTGGTTGATTCCTTATATCGCAGAGTCAATTGTTTCTCTTGTTTCAGCTTGGCTGGCCACGTCTAATACAATTCCATTTTTCAGGACACTGTACAGTATTTTTGAGTTTAAAAATTACAATGTGGCAAATGCCATGTAGGAAGAAGTGGGTTATTTAATGTAGGATAGGATCTAGAAGTCAGCTCCTAGTCGGCCTTCAATTTGGAGCGCTCATCAAGGGAAAGAGCTGCCACAAGGTAATAAATGTAAAGAGAGTTAGGAGTCTTCTCCAAACAAGCGATAAAGAGCCAAAGCCTTTGATGAAATTTTATTAAATCTTGTGTTTGTCACAAGTTAATAAATTTAAAGCCTTTCAGGCTTTGCATAAAGCGTAGAATTAAGAATCCTAGTTGCACATAAAATTCGGCCACTCCCTTCTTACATCTTTCTAAAATTAGAAAAGAGACCATAAATGATAATCACTAAGATTTATAACTTGACTAATGACTTGAAGTCTTAATAATCACCATTGTAAAGACTGATCGAGACCATCACTTATCACTTAAGCTAATGACTAGCATGATTGCGTCTTAGCAAAACATGATTAAGACTAGCAGTTAGTCGACCAACAATAATGGACTCATGTCCATTACTGAAACTCCTTGGAGAACATTTGAACTTCGTACTAGCGCTTAGGGTTGAGTCATGGTACCTTGTGGAAGCTATTCATGTCTTTTCATCCTTGTTCCTGTAAGGCTCCAACTGAAGCTTTGGTATATACACCTGGAGTATATCATTTCGTGATTGCGAAAGGAATTGCTGGTAGCTTTCATTGCTCAATACTATTGACCACAAACCTGTTATATATTGTTGGCAGCATCAGTAAATATTCATCTGATCATGTTTGCCCGCTAACATTTGACTGAAGTCTACAGACTGTCAAACAAAGTGACTATCTATGATTGTTTTGTATCTTCTAAAATATATACTCATTTGAGGCCTGACCTGAGCTCTCATTCCCTTTTTTTTTAACTAGGTAATATTTGGACGTCGGCATGTGGGCATCATGTCGGCAGAACCCATAGGCAACTATGGAATAAGGTACAACAGTACGACTTGCTTTTACTTCCATTTTATGTACATGTAATGTATGTCGTTCACCTTTTTTCCTAATTTATTGATTGGTTCTTTGTGTTGATTATCAGAATAGTTTTTGATGACTTGCACAAAACTGGGATTTACACATGGGATTACTTCTATCATCTTGGTAGCAACAAGTTTAGCCTCATGAGAAACTATATCAAATCCTTGAAGAAACATGGCCTTAGCCGGGATCCACAAAGAAGAAAATGATGGGAAAGTTTTGGTGAATTCTTAGGGAAATGTTAGACAGACCACCTTTCCTGATTCTTCTAGCCTCTCAGATTAAAGTGGCGTGATGCTTGCAAAGGTATTTACCCCAGGATTGAAGCTTTAAAGGATTTCTACCTTGTTCTCATAATATGGTTTGTAATCTATAGAGGTAATGAATTAGCAAAGTGAACTGATTTTTTTCATACATCCAGAATTTTCTAATATATGAAGTGTTTTCTTTCCAGAGGACTGCATTTTATTATGGACTTTTGGACCTTGCGGTCCTCTACACACCTGGAATCCCCCTTCCTAAATTTTAAGATTTTCCTTGGGAGGTACTCTTACAAGACACACAGTGAAAATAGACGAGAATGCCTTTAACTGTGATAGGTGAAAATAGCCAGAATACCCTTAAATCTGTGATGTATGTATGTATGAAATTGTAACTTGTATATATATGCATAAAATAGATGGTTGTATCTTTTGATGGTGTGGGATTGATGTTTGTAACATCAAGATAATAAATTGGATTTCATGTGGAAAATGAATTGTATGAACTTAATGTGCAAAATGAATTGTATTTATTTATTTATTTATTTATTTTATTATTATTATTGCTAGATGGGTAAGTGGTACACTTCTTATGAGACGACCTTGATCCCTGGGCAGCTCTATGAGATGGGACACCCTTGCCGCTGAGGTGTCCCGTGTTTCTCCAAAATCAATTGTATTTGTGTGGAGTTGATCTTCATATTATTTGGTATGGTTAAATTGTATGAACTTCATGTGGATGAATGAATATTTGAATTCCCATGGAATTGATGCTTGTTACAGGTTGTCCTGTGAAGAGCAAACTGGTGAATGAATTTTTTAATGAATTGCATGAACTCATGTGGATTAATGAATATTTGAAGTCCATTGCAGAATGGATATTTATTACAGGCTGTCATGTGAAGAGTGAACTAACGAACTTGTGGTGGATGAGTTTGTACCCTAACCTGATGGCAGATAGGGCTAGGAAATAAGCAGGCTATTGTTAGTATGAAATAAACAAAGCAGTATTGCAAAAAAAAAAAAAAAAAAAAAAAAAAAAAAAAAAAAGGAACTTTAAACTAATTTTGCGATATTGCTACATATTAAAGAAATTCCAAAAAAATAAACACACCATCATATAGGGCTAGCAATCATTTTATTCTCTCTCTTTTTTTTTCTATTGTTTTTGGGATAGTAAATCATGATTCAAACAGTTGAAATTATTCCTAGGGGTCATTTGTCTTTTACGCATGTGATATGTAAATATAATTTACTCATGTAAATGATGAATATTCAAATTTTAAGTATGTAACATTTACACATGCATTTTTTTTTTTACAATGTTTGTCTAATAACACCATTTTCTCATCATTTAGATATGTGATTTATTTTACCATGCTTGTTTCAATAATATGTGTAAATGTATTAGATGATTTTGTAAATAATAATTATTATTTATTAAATTAAATCCTACTATAATGGTTTGAAAAGGAGACAAAAAGGTCCATTTTATATCAAAGTTTTTATTTGCATTTTAGGTACTTTAAAAGGAAAATGTCTTTCAACATGAAATGTACTTTTCAAAAAAATAGATTTCTATCAATGATCACCTTTACAAAAATGAATTCCAACATGTTAAGTTAAGAAAATATGAATATATATTTTGATGGCTAAGCAAATAGCATTATTATTAATATTTTTATTAATTAATATTTAATTTAATATTGATTTTAATTTATTATTCAATTTGCATAGAACTTAACCCATGAATCTCATAGGCTTTATGCTAATATTAATCAATTATAGAAAGTTCTTAAAATGAGCATTTTGTGGCTAAGTTCAATCATATTAACAGTATCACAAATTTGTTATGGTTAGATAAAATCACATTTATACATGATTTTTGAATGAAGCCATAATGCTATATAAAATTCATTATTCCTTCTCTCTTACATTCATATATACATGTTTAAAGATTTTTAAAGTATTGCAATAATAAATAATTTAGAAAAATCATTGAGATATTATAAGAAAACTGAACTAATAAGGTAATTAACTAGTTAAAAGTTTATATAGAAAAATCATTGAGATATTTATCTTATAAATTGTCTCTTAAAATTCTTACTATTATTATGTTTTTTGTCCTATAGATTTTGTCCTTTAAAATCATTGGAGCCACTTTCATTTTCTAATATGTTTTCTCTTATAGATTTTGTCCCTTAAAATCATCTATTTTGAGACCTCTTTTTATTATTATTTTTCTAATGTGTTGGAGTGGGTTTTCGAACCTAGATAGAAATGCCCAACTTTGAGACCTCTTTTGAAACCAGGACCTCTTTAACGGAAATGCGCCAACTACAAATCGTCCGCCTTCGACGAGTATTCGACGGGTATCCTTCGGAAGCGCATGTGTTTTGGTCCATTTCCCACCTCAACAGGTGTTCAAATTTTAGTGTGAAAATGGGCTTATTTTCACACCATTTACACATTTGATTTACACGCAAGACGCGTAAATAATTATAGACAAACATGACTGATGTGTAAATTTTATGCATATTCACCATTTACATATGTAAATAGGTGTAGACAAATGACCCCTCAGATCAAGCACAAATGTGGGATCAAATTTCAGCCTTTCGATCATCACCAATCTCGACATATGTGCAAAAAAAAAAAAAAAAAAAACGTAAGCCATTTGATAATATTTTTTGAATTATGTGGGCCCCCAAACACAAGATCCAAATAGCTATATCTATTTGGAATGCTGAAGACGACTATGAGTCAATTTTCAATGCTTGATACCTTATGGACCTCAAAGAAATTTGTGAAAAACTTTAAACCTTTGATTTAAAAAAGTCTTTAAAATAGATCATTGCATTAACAAACACTCCTTTTCATTCTAACCTCTTCTTTTAACGGCTTTAATTTGTTGGGTCTATCCAAAAAATAGTAGAGAGACCAAACAAGCCCATAATGAAGTCAGTCTAAATAATTCATTCCTTGCATTTTAGTGAAAAAAAAAAAAAAAACAAAAACAAAGCATAGGTGTTGGTGGAACTGTGTAATTGCAATTTTATTGCTCCACTTATATGGTGGTTCTTTTTTAATTTTCCCATGAGATTCTACATGGGGATTATCGTGAACGAAAATGTATACGTTGACCCTGAAAAAGGCTTGGCAACCTTTTACACAATGCAAATATTCTCAACTGTATCAGAAGAAATCATCAATCCACTGATCTCTCTGTAGATGGATGTTGGGGTCTTGATTTAATACAGTTGCAAGCAAAACTTTCCCTTTGGAGCCACTTACTATGAATAGTATATTGTTGGATTGAGCCCTCACCCATGAATTGTCTCCGGCCTGATTTTGATGGAACGGTATTCTGAAGTTATAAACGGGACATAGCATATTAGTAGTACTAAAAAAATGGGAAAAACATAACTAGAATTGAGAGTCTCCTTTTATAAATAAATAAAGGGATCTTTATGAGAAAGTAAAGCTTAAATTTTAATTAAATGGCTTTACGAAGGAAAACCGTAAAATGACTGCAGTTATTCAAAAATTACCCCGATTGACCTGGCCCGTATATATGAGTCAGAGGTTGTGACTCCGGCCCATATTCAGACGCATTAAATCATCTTCTTTATTAATCTTAGGTAGTCAAAGTGTAATTACTTTATGATAAATCTAATAGTGATGTTTCAAAGAATTACAAGTTTAGAGTCAATGCTATTTCAAGAGTGGTAAAATAATTTATTTGGAAAAGGTCTAATGCCTATTTAAGATAAATCTAATTGAATCGGATAATACTTTTCAAACAGGCTTTGATGTTCCATATTATTACTTTATAAAAAAATGTAGTGCATGTACTAGTAAAAAAAGGCTCAACTAATGTAATTACTGCTAGTATGGTAAGGCCTTTAATAGTGTCTTCTATATCCTAATTTCGAGGGAAGGGTAAGGGTAAGAGATTTGGTATTGTAGGCCCCTCGAGGGCTCATTGTGCTTTGGTTTGACTTGGGCCCGGCCCACATATATGAGGCTAAGATAAGGGCTTATCCCGACCCGGCCTATGATCAGCCCTTTGACAGTCCTACATAGTACAATGAAGACTCTGCCCAAGCACAAGACCCCCACTCTTCCCCTTGATAATTACACAATTTCCTTCTCAGGGCCCGCCCTCGTCTTCTTCAATGCCCTTATAATTCAACAGGAGATGTATGTCAAATCTCTATCATAATAGTTGTTAAATGAAAGTTCGGTATCCGAACCCTAAAGGGTGGGTGTTAATATGGTGAGCTTAATTCTAGTCCAGTTATAACCAATTTTAATTTCTTTTTACAAATTAAGAAAAAGTGATGTTTATAAACATACAAAGGCGGAAGCATACATAAAAAACTCACCACAATACAACGATATATAGTGGTCCGGCCAAGATGCCTACATCCACTCCTAGCTTGTGCCCTACACCCCACCGGTATTCCACAAAATCAATGGAGGTTTATGCTTCACCTCAAACCACACAACCACTAATGCATTTCAAGGCTAAGCAATAACCTTACAAATACATGTGCTTTTCAAAGTTAAGCAATAACTGTTACATCAATGATTTCTCTCGTTAAAATGTGTCAAACAATACACTAGAAGAGATAAATTTAAGTACAAGATTGTGCCTCTAAAATAGGCTGGTATGAACGTGATTATCCAACTTAATACACACACAATGATGATACAAGGATTAAAATCCAATATTCATGTGTATGCATCATACATTCAATCAATTTAAAATGAAAACTCATGAAAGTTTGCCAATGAGAATGGCATTCAAAATTGTAAATCACAATATGATATGGTTGAGGTAAAACATCAACCATATGTAGTGCACTAGACAACTTAATAAAGATATGAAAATCAAGACATAACAAGTTGAATAAGAATTCAAAGGCAAAAATGTGATGAGTGAACATGGTTGAATGTAAAACACAAACTAGTTTGAAATGATTTTCATGTTATGGAAAACAACCACCAAAGATTCAAACACTCATAGAAATCATGCTATAAAAGAAAATCAAGGACTTAGTCAAGCATGAAAATTTAGGAAAGGGAAAAACAAACTTGCCATAAATCTGAAGTGAAAACCCAAGCTTTAGCTTTCCCTTCCTTCTCCAGCCATCCTTAACTCATAAGGGGCACATGGGCAGCTCGGATCAGTTTAGAGGAAAAGCCATCAACCAAACCAAATTCATCGATTTTCTATTTTCTCAAATCGAACCGAACCGCCCATGTGCTCAAACTAAACCGAACAAAATTGGTTCGGTTCGGTTACGGTTTATTATTTTCTTTTTTCCCACAAAAAAATGGCAGATCAATTGGTGAGAGACATTAGACTTCAAGTAACGGAATAAGAGTTTGAGTCTTCTTTAAGTAATTTTTCATATTCCTTTAGATATTTTATAAAAAATATAAATATCTATATAATTGGTTTTGTTTGGTTTCAGCGGTTAAACCGCACCTTTAAACCGAACTAAACCGAATGGTTTAAAGAAAATCCAAACCGATCTACTACAAAATCGATCCAAACCGCATGGTTTGGATCAATTTAGTGTTTTTTTTTCTGTTTGTTCACCGCTATTAGCTCATTCTCCTTAGCCCTAAAACTCTTTCATCCATTGGCTTTGGAATGAGCTGGAAATTTATAGGAAAATTGCTCAACAACTAGTCTACGGTTAGCCGTGAAATGCCTATAGCTAGCTGTAACTCCAATGGTCACTTGCAACGGCCAGTTTGACTTTCAGTCAGACAAGTCATTTTGAACTACAGTTAGCTAGCCATAGGTCACTTAGGGTTAGCCGTGAAGCTGAACGTAAGGTCACCGAAAAGCAGAGGCTGGGAATTTAATGCTTTCCGGAAAAGTGACCATGACATCACCGAAATCATGGCATTTAACTAAAAATCCCCAGATTTCTGACACTAAAATGGTTTAATAAAAGAAAATTTTTAGCCATGAAAATACACACTTAGATTCATACACACAACGAAAATCAAAAGTCTTTTTCAAAACATTAACCTAAGATGCCAAAATTGATTTGAAAATAAAATCACAAAAATGTATGAAAAAACTCAAGCTTAACAAAATGAAAATGCATTCAATTAAATTGCAACACACAAAATCCCTAACATTAAAATCTTTTTCATTACATTTAAAAGGTATGTCAAATCCCTATCGGTTACAACCCTTTTCTTCAGTTTCTTAGGGCATATGCAAAAAAATCAGTTTCGAGGACTTTATCCTCTCTGCGGAAAAATTAAATTTTCAGACCCCCTCACGAAAAGCTTTTCCACGGAATCTTAAAATATTTGCTCATTTTTGTGCTTTTCTTCACAGGAGTGGAAAAGGATTTCCATAATCCACACTATTATTCGAGAAATTGACTGTATAAACATGCAATTTCCTAAAAAAGATTCCCACATTTAAGATTTAACTAATACGTCCTTGGCTCAAAAAAAATTTCCCCTGGAAGATATTTGTGACCCTGGTCTTGCCTAAGCAAGTGGATGACTCGTCTTCAAGCATAGGCATTGTCACGAGTTTCATCACTGGTGAATGGAAATAAGATTTAATGAAGTCCTTTGATGGTTTAATGCAGTCCTTTAAAATGAAAAAAAAAAAAAAAAAAAGAGGAACTTACACACCCAATTTTTGTTGACTCAGTTGAATTGACCCGTTCATTCACTTCACTATACATATAAATTTGTAAATTACCCCAACAGAAGAAACTCCTAAGATATCTCTAAATCAAATAAGATGTACTCCCTAAGCCAAATCCATTCCCACCATGAAAGACATCTCCATATTCACATTCAGTCAACTTCTTCTCAGATAGGGAAGGGACATTTTAATTACTACGCCACAAAAGTCTTAAGTGGCCCACAAACCTTTTACTTATCCAAACATTTAAAATTTGGAAGGCTCCCTCATGAAGGGCCATGTCCTAAAAATCTCAACCTAGAAAAATTATAATCACCTGATCTCATGTCCTGTTGAATGCAGACCATCAGCTGAATTATCATCCAGGGCAATCGATTGTACAACTAGGGTAATGCATAGGAGGAATTTTTTTTGTTACATGATCTTTTAAGTGTTGATGACTTAAGATCAAGTCTACAACAAGACTCATAATGTGACTTGGACCGATCTTTCTGTGGGGCCAGAAATTCAAATATCCATGAATTTATATGTCATAAATGTCATATTCTTCTAAGAAAATGTAGTTATAGAATATTTCTGAAATGTTCATCTGTCAAACAACTGGAACTATGAAAAGGAAAGAATGGGGCAATAAAACATTAAACATCACAAAAATCCCTGCTTCCATCGGAGGAGGATCGTTGTTAAAGAATATACCTACACTAAAAATTCTAAGGAAACAGATAATGAAAAATAAAAGCGAGCAGATGAACAATTCTAGAAACCTATACCTGGGCAGTGCCTGCTGTAAATCCTGGATCATCACACCTGTACCTCCCATCAGGGCCAATCCCAAAACCTTTAGAATCTGCAAACACATTCTCTAGCAGCTGGCTCTGTGGAGGGTAGGGGCTTGCATCAGCGAACTCCACAGCATCCTCAATTACCTCATCAATCTTTTCATCAATAGCCTTCAACTCAGATTCACTGGCTAGATTGTTCTCAACTATGTATTTCTTTAAAGCAGTGATGGGGTCTCTTGCAGCATAACTAGCCTTCTCGGCTGCCAAAAGAACAATAAGTGTGAGGTGAAATAGTAGTCACAATGGTCGAAGTCCACACCATATGCCTAGCAATTGAACTTATAACTTCTTCTGGCAATATGGTCAGATGAAAATAATCTCCTGTTGTGTGCATTCTTATTTAAATGTTTCTCTGTCACAATGAAAATCCAAACTGGAAAATAAAAATAAAGACAGAAAGATGAGAAATATCCATCCCAAATTGGCTAAGAATATCAATGAAGAAGGGATCATAAATTATAGTTGGATTGAAAACAGGTACATGGTATCAGGCTTCTGTATAAATTGCAATACAGTATAGCATATGATATATTTCTGCTTCTCATTTCCAGTTTAGACCATCACAGCCAAATTTTCCTTTCTCATCAATCTTGGTCAAGAACAGCTTGTCTGTTTCCCATAAACACTACCTTCTATTGAGTAAATATTTACTTGCGACCAATGGCGGACCCAGGATTTTCGTTTGGGTGAGGCTGAACTTTGCTAGACTTTGTTAAGACTTTTTTTACATTAACAATAGCAAAAGAGAAAATGTATTGCATTTATAGAGACACAAAATATTTAGCTGCACTATTGCAAAAGATCTGCAAATATTGGACCGTACACTATTGCAAAAGATCTGCAAATCAAGTGGCACATATGTTGGCACATCACCAAATCCCTGAAGGCGCTGGTGAAATGGAGAATCTGCCTCCAGAGAGATAGCTGAGAAGAAAGGAGACGTGCCGCTTCATAGACGCGCTCCTTTTTCAATTATACAGTGGGTTGCAGGGACAAACACCAACCACGCACTAATTTACCGGACAAGAGGGGAGAGGCGGAACAAGGACTGAGAGAAGGCCGCACTCTGGGGAGTGGGGACCAATAGCCAATCTCCATGACACCAACTGATCAACACAGAGTGAGGATATCGAGAAAGAATTCAATGGTAGACGTCGGAATGAATTTGGGTTATCTACTTTTGGCACATAATCTGCGGTCCAATATGGGGGAGTCTTTCATGCTCATTAAGACTATTAGTCTATTCACTACCATGTACCTGAGGCTATTAGGTTCAAAGCCTCTCACTTTTGTAACCATGCTTTACTAATATCTAGACTCCTTTCACACAAAATATATATATATATATATATATTTAACTGCATTAATTAACATACATTTCTCTCACTAAAATGTCTTGCACTTACTTTAGCTGTGAAAACAATTCCCTATAGTTGGTCATGGGGTCATGGCAAAGAAGAGAAATTGCCACTTAATTGTAACTCATCTCGATTTGAAGAAAGGTAATGCGTCTATACTATGTTTTCTCAATTTTCTCTGATTTTCGATAATTTTTTGATATAAATGAACTAGAAGCAATAATTTCCATTTATTTTAACATATAAAAATGACCAGTCCTTGTGGATCTCCTCTACCTCCTACTCCTTAAACTACCTTCTTCTTCGTCCAAACTAATGAGGACATCAGAGCTCCACGATTTAAAGTGAGGGCCACTATGCAAATATCATTATGGTCGGATGATGTTTATTTGCGCCTAGTTTGAGATTTCAGCGAGGATCCACCATTGATCCTGATTTTTTCATAGATCAACAGCTTAATCAAGCCAGATCATATACCTATGATCCTTCGAAGAACCACATTGGGATGACCAGAGACAGAAGACCTCATATGCATGACATCAGGAACCTGGGAAGATGCATATGGGTTGCTAATGGAGCAAGTAAAGCCCATGGGGTCATACCTTGAGTGAGACGTCCAGCCCGATAGGAGGATGGCCAAAATAGGGCTGGTTTTATGTTTGTTTTATGTTTTTGGTTGTTTTAAACATTTTATAAACTTTCTTTTAAGTACTATATTTTAACATGGTTTAAAAATCGGCCGATATGAACCGTATCGACCCATACCTGACCGATATTTGGCCGATAAATTGTTATCGGTATCGATTAGCAAAATATCACCAAAATCTCGGTCCATCTCGGCCGAGATGAACATAATATCAGTATTACCGATGAAAATATCGTCCTAGATGTTGTATGGTTGACAAAAACCCTAGTTTTCTTACTTTTTCCCCATCTTCTTCTCCTCTCCTCTCATCTCCTTAGAGTAGCAGCAGCCATCCATATCCATACTCCATAGCTCATCTCCATCACTATTTCTTGAAGAAAACATTTTATTTGGTAAGAGAAAAATCAACTTAACTCCCTTAATTTTACTATTATGTGGTTTTTTTTTTTTTAGATAAAGCATAGAAATGAATGTAAAGATCATTGGGTTCTGTCACATGTGTTGTGTTCTTCACTTAGAAGTTAGATCTGCACACTTTCATGCTAGATGATTGAGTTAGTATTAAATGATGATTTATATGTTATCTTTATTTTCTTATATTTTATACTAATAAATTGATCATGAGCATCAATAATGGTTGCATTATATGAAATACTGGAGAGAACAGCAAACTGCGACACTGACATGACTCATAACTTAAAGTGACCGCTATTTTGATTTATTGTTGTTACTAATGAAAAAAAAAATATTGTTTTCCAGCATTTTCTAATATTCTTGATTTTTTGGATATTTTTGCGAATTTTTTTGGACTAAAAAGAAAATCCACACCGCGACGACCGCGATAGACCGATAACCATGACCGATACCGATATCATATCGGTTTTTCGGCCCGGACGATACCGGGATCGAAACCGAGATTTTAAACCATGTATTTTAATTCCAATCATTGATGTACTTCAATGGTTTGGATTGAGTCTAGGGCTAATAAGCCTTTTATATATTTATTGTAATGCTTTTCTCTAGGGTAACTAAATAGAAGAAAAGATTGAGCCTTTTGGGATCTCTCTGGCGATTGGAATTTGATTTGAAGCCATTCAGTGTGAACACAACGTAGCCTTCAATCACTTCTTTTTTTTTTTCTTTTCTTTTTTTTTTTCTTTTTTTTTTTTTTTTTTTAAGATTTGTCACTTATTTCTTCTCATTTGACTTCCTAAACCAACTACTCTCAAATTTGAGAAAACCCTATTGAAACTCATCACTTTCACCCCTAGCCGCCCCTCCCAGAGGGTAGATCTGCCCTTGTTGACCACCCTTAGGGGTATTTTACGGTTGGTCAAACCTACCCTTGGCTTTTTTGGCTTGGTAAAACCCTAGATCATCATCTATGGTTGATTTCTGGTTTCCCGGTGTTTACCATATTGCTGAATCTGACTAAAATCCTTTTGGTTTCCAACCCTAATAACTTGTTAGAAATTGCCAACTTGATCCTAGCATGTCCTTGATCCCTATTCTTGAAATCCTTGATAGGGCCAAAGATAATCTGATTGACACAGTGATCCCTAAGCTAGTGGAAATGGAGCCTTCCATTGGGAACCTCAATCAAAATTTAAGGATGAGCATTGTGAGATTGGGATTAAGCCCTACACTGTCTCTTAATTGCTAATTTGGATTTTTACGTGGTATCCTAAACCTTTGGTCCGAGCACTGTAGGATCCTATTGTGAATTGAAATGTTCCACATCCAATATGAATGGATCCAGATCCGAATCCTAATTTCTCACATATCCAAAAATTCCCAGTCCGGACACTTGGAGAACTTAAGTCAGTTTGGATGGCTGGAAGGCGTCAGCTCTACAAGGACCCTCTCCCAGCACAGATTAGGAAGATAAGGGAATCCTTTTCAATCTTTGTATCAAATCTCCCTCAACAGATTTCCAAAGCTGAGATAGAGGCAATTTTCTGGAGAGCAGAGAGAATACTTGATGTGTTTATTCCAAAAGAAAAGAGGAACAACAGCAACAGCGGTTTTGCATTTGTTAGATTTGCAACCCTTAGAGAAGCAGAGAAGGCAGTAGAAAGCAGAAGGCAGATCATGGGGTGGAAAGAAAATCCAGGCCAATCTGGCTCAGTTCAGCTCCAACAATAGTGTGAGAGGGGATAAGGAGAGGCCAAAGGGGGGCTGGAGTACCCTCCCCCAGTCTTCTTTACAGTCAGGAGAGCCTTCGACAGGAGGATCTCCAGAACAGGCGAGACCGCAAGCTGCAGAGGGTAAAAATGACAGACTACATTCAGGAGCAGCAGGATGGATGGTGGAAGAAGACATAGGTAAAGGAGTCAGGGTAGCACCATGGGTAGTCAAGGAGCAGAAAAAATCTCTCTATAACAGCCTTGTGGGGTTTTGGGCCAAGAGCAGGTAGAAATTTGGCTACAGACCTGTTGGGGACAGACGCCTATTAATATACAGAAGCTGGAAGAACAGGTGGTCTAGCTGCAATTTTCATCCTCAAGTGAGGTTGAAGAGGTCCTTTTCAAAGCAGCATCTAGGGGCTGTTCATCTCCCTTCTCACTGTTGGAAAGATGGATGGAAGTTTTGGGTTCTCCACCAAGCCCCACCTGGGTTAAAGTTAAAGGGCAGCCCCTTCAGGCGTGGCATGAAGGTGTTTTCAGGCTCATAGGGGATTGCATAGGTAGGACAGTGGAGATGGATGAAATGGTGGCAAACGGGTACATAAGAGGGAAGGGGAAAGTAAGAGGAAGAAAGAACAAGAAAACAGAAGCAAAAGAAGGAGGCCCGAAGGAGAGGAAGAAAGCACAAGCAAAAGGAGGAGTTCTGAAGGAGAAGAACTAATATGCTAGAGAAATCAGTAAAGAGAGACTGAAAGAGGTAGCAGATTATTGAAGGATGTTTATCTCAATATTTTAATTCAAAATGGTATCTCCACCATTAATGTCACAATTCTAAGTAAGCAAGAAGTCTCCTTTTCGCGGGAATCTTGATGCCTACTGACTGTAAACATAAGATGTGGTGTCATGTATGAAATTTACTGTCTACTAGATGGGCACGTGCTGTCTCATCTTATAAAATGATAAGGATTAGCCACACGGGATATTGAAGCTTTCAAGAGATGATTTCTTTTCTTAAAAAAACAGAGTGGGACCCTCCTATCAAAAATCTAAACAGTTCAAAATTAACACTATTTTCTTTTGTGTGGCCAATTTTTGTTCCTTAATCACATTGTAAGATCGAGCATACACAAAACACAGTAAAACATAAGAGATTCATGTGTTTTGTATAATATTTCTCAATCAGGGTGGGACCAACTCATATTAACTTAAAACTTAGCTACATCCAATAGAAAGGAAGTGCGTTCATGTTGAAACATTTTGATTTAAAACTTTAACTTAAAACTCATATTACTTAAAACTTAGCTACATCTTACTTTTTTGATTTATAAAACATTTTCCGTTGACTCACCTAGCCATCAAGTGACAATAAGCCTTGGAGGATCCTTACTCAAACTGCCATTAACCAACGGTTCACAAGCCTTTTTCACTTCCTTCGATTGATTGCACTTGAGTACATTAGCCCCATGCATTCCCTCGAGTACATCTTCATTGAAGGATGATAGACACCTGCCTCCATCTCTAACTATCCTGGCGATCTCTTTGCCCACAAGTCTGTGGTAGGTGCTGCAGAGGAAAGAGAAGACAAAATGTTTGACTTTCCTAATCGGCCTCTGTTGGAACAAATCTTAATCCTGGCCGTCCGACATATTCTAAAGAGAAGAAATTGTCCATTGTACCTAGCAGCTTCTAGCGAACGAGTGCAGAAGACTATATATATATATATATATATCCCTCACCATAGGGTGAGAGACACACAGTGGGGCGGACTTTATGATCAATCCGAACCATCCACACATAGTGGCAGAGCTACATATGTTTGAGGAGGGGCAATTTGTTTTATTTTTCTATGCTTGGGGTTTTGGACAATAAAGTGGGTATATTTGTCATTTTGCCCCTCCTCAAAAAGTTTTGAAGGTATGCTTCTTGGACCAACATGATGGATATAGGTTATTTCTTTCCTACAGTGATGATTGTTGTACTTTGTTTTGGAGGGGTTTTTTAGTGTACATCGATGGCTCATGGCTTTTGTACTTTTTTCTTGTAGTAGTCCTTTCATTTAATTTTTTTTTTTTTTAAATATTGCTACATGTTCTTTTATTACTCTTTTCACTAGTTGTCCTTGAGTCCTTCACTTTTTTTACTCCTACATCTCCTTTGACATTTCATTGTTCTGGAGAGAATCTACAATATGGAAGTTGTGATGAACGCATTGTTAGTAATCAATCAATGTAGTTAGAATTTCATATAAATCTTAAAATTGATTTGTTAAGATTTTTTGATAGAATCAATGGGCTTAAAAGTTTATATAAAATAGATTTGTGAAGATTAGTGATGGAACCAGTGGACTTTAAATTTTATGCTTAGAGTTTTAGATAGGATGACTGAGCAGTTGTATTTTTTTTTTTTATTGGTTTAGAAGTTGTAAGGTACAACATTCATTTGATCAATCACCACCACGATATGAGGATCCAATTCTAGTAAAAAATAATGATAAACAATTAAAATGCTATATATCTATAGGATCCAAAATATGAAAAATCATGGAGAACAGTCGGAAAAATTCCTCATTTGCAGAAACGAGTGGTTGATTGATGTATAACTTTTTATGTCTATACAATTTTCTAATTAATTTTCAGACATCTTTCATTTTGTGAGGGGGTCTTAATTCCTCTTTTTTAATAAAATTTAATTAGTATCTTATATAAAAACTGATAAATTTTCTTTTCTTTTTTTTTTCTTTGATTGTCAATAGAAAAAGAAATGTGGCTAAGTAATTATTGACATTATGTTAGTTGACAATCTTTGCCCCCCGTGGGAGAAATTCCTGGATTACACTGGATTCATCGAGTTTTCAGTTTCCACTGATTTGAATGGACTTGACTGGACTGCCGGATCGACGGTAAAAAAAATTCTTTAATATAAAGTCGTTAAACTTGCCGGCCACTGATGAAGGGGTTAAAGGCATGTCATTGACCCCAAACTCGATATATGGACCTATCCAAAATATCTCTTTCCATCCCCCAAATCCCGTGATCAGGGGGCTTCATCAAGTTGTTCCTCACCATAATATGGTGAGAGACTAGACGATTTTATATTAAAGAAAAAATTTGACCCCCAATCCAACAGTCTAGTCCATTCAAATCATTGTAAACTCAATGGATCGAGTGTAATTCAAGGGGTCCCACCTGTGTGGATGGCTCTGATTGATCATAAAGTTGGCCCCACTATGTTGCCCTCACAGTAACATGGTGAGGGATGGATGCACATGAATATTTTCCATACACTGAAAACTCGATGGATGTGGTGTAATTCTGAAGGATAAAACGATTATATCTCAAGAACCAGAGCCCAATTCTTATGTTTAAAATAACTATTAATCATCTGAAGGAGAAAATGAACTTCCATTTCACACCCACTAAAAACGAAAACATTATTTTCCTTTTTCCTTTGCTTTGTCCTTCTTCATTTCCTATTTCTACCATTTTGTTTGCAAACGAAGAACTAGGGCAATATAAATGGTCACCAGCAAAAAACCCAACAAGCAGATTCAGAAGAATGTACAACAACAATAGATAGAACTAGGGGAAAACAGGATCATAAAAAGAAGCTAGCATAAATCAAATGCTCACCATGGGTTCGGAGCTTATCTGCGTCTGCCAATGAATGTCCTCTAAACCTGTAAGTCTCGCACTCCACCAACGTGGGGCCATCCCCTCTCCTTGCCCTGGCAATCGCCTCCTTCGCCACCTCCCTCACCTTCAACACATCCATCCCATCCACATGAGCCCCCGGCATACCCAAATGCAGGTCCTTTCTTCCAAATCTCAGGATCAGATGTAGCTCTGAGATGCGACATTCCAATCGCCCACAAATTGTTCTCCACGACAAAGACAATGGGCAATTTCCATAAGGCCGCCATGTTTAGACACTCGAAGAATTGACCATTGTTGCAGGCCCCATCCCCAAAGAAGGCCACTGTCACATCATCACAATCTCTTTCCTTCATGACCTCTCTGCGGTACTTGGAGGCGAATGCGGCACCGGTGGCGACTGGAATGCCTTCTCCAATGAAGGCGTAGCCGCCAAGGAGGTTGTGCTCTTTTGAGAACATGTGCATTGAGCCGCCCTGGCCGCGGCAGCAACCGGTAGTCCTGCCAAAGAGCTCCGCCATGACGGCTCGGGCAGAGACGCCCTTGCTGAGGGCATGGACGTGGTCGCGGTAGGTGCTGCAGACGGAGTCGCCCTTGTTCAGGAGCTTGATGAAGCCTGTGGAGACGGCTTCCTGGCCGTTGTAGAGGTGGACGAAGCCGCGCATCTTCCCTCTGCAATTTAAATATACCTGGGCGCACATGGTTTCGAAGGATCGACCCAACACCATGTCTTCGTAGAGCTCCAGGCCTACTTGTCTCGTTATCAACTGCAAGCAAAATCAAATGGAAACATGAATACAAAGAAAGATAAACAAACAAGAAAAGGGTGGAGTTTGCAAGACCCCCCAGTTCCCAAACAGCAATAACCCAACTGATGGAATGTCCCAAACAGCAATGAGTGGGAAATCGCAAAATCCCAAACGAAAAAAAGGGGTGGAATTAGCATGATCCAATTCCGAAACTGGGATAAGTTGAATTGGGATACTGTTTCTTTACATTAGGATTTAGGACTAAACCCCAACTGATGAAATGTCCAATCTCAGTAACCCAATTGCCCATTTTGTGCATGAAACAAATTGCAAGAGTGATTCTGCATAGATCAAAACCCAGAGTAGATCTAGAACTGAGGGAAGGGAAAATCACCAGATCTGAGGAGGAAATCTTGGATTTCACAATGCTTTCCTTCTCCTTCACTACCCTGGAGACGGGTACGGTGGAAACATGGCGGCCAGAGGAAGAAGACGGAGTTGGCCACCTGCATTTGAGAAGGATCTTTCTAGGGTTGGGAAGGAATGAGGAGGAGAAGAAGGGGGTTTTGAGAGTAGGGTGGGAGGGTTTTTCTGCACCGGATCGAGCAGGGAGAGAAAGAGGTTGGATGGCATTGGTAGCTACAGAGGCAGACATTTTTATTTTGATAGAGAGATTTTTGAGAACAAGACAAAAACCCTCGCAAAGTGAAATGAAGGTAAAAAGGTAGGATTGTAAATGTTACCCGACTCTCGGATTACCCAGAAGGTTCGACCCGTTAGGTTTCGGGTCTGGGCCCTTATTTTGGTCTGATAAATAAATGGTTCCGGTTCCGGGTCCTTTTTTTGGAACCGATATCTAAACGGTTCCAGTTCCGGATCCACAATGGTTCAGACCCGTGGACCCGAGACTCAACCCAATATACACTAACATAAGGTAACTTTAGTATGTGAAAACAAAACCCTTATTACTTTTCTACTTTTCTGCATTATGGTTTCTACTTTTCTACATTTCATACCCGGAACCGGAACCAGTCCCGCCTCACAAATGGTTCTGGTTCCGGTTCTGGTTCCCTTTAATATTATCGGTTCCGGTTCCGGTTCCACCCTGGACCCGGACCGGAACCGACCCGTTTACAATCCTATAAAAAGATCACCTATAAGTGGGGGCTGTGAAACGGCCGGGCTTGGGTTCTAGTAATCCTATCCTCAATCCTCATTCGGGGTGTAAAAGAAAATTGTTTAACCGCCGGTTTGGTTACTGGTACTATTATTAAAATTGAAAAATCATACTACAGTTTGATTATGGTTTTTGATATTAATGCACAGTTTTTAACTGATCCGAACCATAAAAATGGGTACGCGATGAACCGTACCATTATATTAATAAAAAATAAAAATAATCTAAATGAAATATGTACATAATTTTTAACTTAAGTATACACTTGACAAAACAATTTTTAATGGTTTTTTCGGATATGGTTCAGTTATGATTATTAACGGTTAACCATGGTTCGGTTTTTAACGGTTTTTCTGAATACGGATATGGTTTTTAAAATTAAAAACTGTAATTCACGGTTCGGTTAACGATTCTCCCAAAATTAATGATTAACCGAACCGTTACACCCCTAATCCTCAATATATGTAGGGTCAGGCTTGGATTGTACAAAGCCCTCAAAGGGCCTATACAACTAGGCCCCTACCCTACCCTCGAGGGTCAAGGCCGGGTGAGGGCAGGGCACACGGCTTCAAAAAGGGAAAACAATATTTTTTTTTAATTTTTACATTATTATCAAGACTCAAGTGTCAACCAAACGTTATCTTGTCTAACCTCAATTGCAAATGAGCCATAAAGAAAACAATATAATTGGAGAATATAAATGGTCTCTAAAAGCCTTTTTTTTTATCTGAAAAAATCATGCTTACTTTGGTGACTTGGGTCCTACATATACGATTTTATTTCTTTTGTCATAGAAGGAAAATGCTTAAAGAGTGTGATTTATTTTATACCTCTCACAAAATCTCCAAGTATGAAATCATTTTAGTAGTGTCTTCTTTGAAAATTATAAACAATTTACATTAACAAATTATCAATCGACATTATTTTTAACTTAACACTAATTTGACTATTAAGCTTGTTGGATTTCGGTCACAAAAATATGTGTACTTAAATAATTATATTAGTTTGGACTTTTAAAGATTGAGAGTTATAATTATCAAATAAAAATGATATTTGGATCATCCCATATCCTAAAGTTCCGTGCACATATAAACTACCTCTGTGAATTGCTTGGTATCCCAAATAATTCTATGGAACTACCTCTGTCAAAGACCGACCTTAGGGCTTTTCTTATAAACAAAAGCCCTCATTATATATACATATATTATATAAAATAAATAAAATTAGAAGGGCCAGGGCCGGGGCCAGGGTCGGGCTTGGATGGTACTGTCCAAGCCCAGCCCTCAAATTTCAGGGCCTATAAAAAAACTGTCCAAGCCCAACACTAGGGCTTTTCTAATAAACAAAAGCCCTCATTTCAAGGGCTTTTTTAGGGCCGGGCAGGCCGGGCCACCTTGTCCCAGGGCAAAATTGACAGGCCTACTTGTAAGAGAGAAGAAAAGGAAACTTTTTTCAAAAAGTCAATCTCTCATTCCATTAATAATCCATAAATTCAAAGAATTCCTCCACATACCACAAAATGACAAAAGGTCATTAAAAGATGGATTTTGAGATTTTATATTTTTTAACATGACCCTTCTTCTTTTTTTATTAGTTAAAAGTTACCCTTTACTTTGAATTTATTTGATAAGTAAATTGCCAAACAGGCTATCGAAGAAGTGACGTGGTTTTCAAACACTCAACACACCCTAAGTGTGGCCCACATGCATGCAACTTCAAGTGGCTCATCCGGTAAGGGACATCTCTATGCCCCATTTAGACAAATGCATGTGTGCTACCAGGTGCTGGAGACACCTTTGCTTGTGAGGCAATTTGTATATAGGTCTCCCTCTTTCTTCCCTCGCTCGATTGTTCCTCTCACCGTCTTCCTCTGAAAAAGAAAAAAGAAAAAGAAAAAAGAAACTCTCACTCATCTCCATCTCCAAATAAAGTTTTGGTAAAAATATCGTGTTCATCTCTTCTCTTCATTTCCTCTTCTTTCCCCAAATCCTCACTCTATCTCTCTCTTTTTTTTTCTCCGTAGCTTCTTCATCAGCCCATCACTAAATCCTAGCAACTCAGAGATTTTCCAAATTCTTCATCTCAGGTATGAGATTGTATTTCTTTGTTTTCTTCTTTTGAAATATTTGTTTGAAGGTTGAATTGTATTCTAGGATTCTTGATTATTAGATGTTTGTTTTGGATTGTAAAGATTGAAGATTTTTTTTTTATTGGGTCTTTTATGTGTATGTAAGGTTTATTTGAGTGTTGGAGAATTCATTGGGTAATGGACCAAATTTGGAATTCAATTTATAATGTATGTAATAGATGGAGCACCTAGATTGAAGATTAAAGAAGAAAAATCAAGAAAATAAAAGTTACTATGAGCACTCGAGTAAATGCTCCACCCCTGCTCAAGCGGACCCACACAGAATGTCAAGCGCTCAAGCGGATCCATCTTGCGCTTAACCTGGATACGTGAGGAGTAAGTTTTTCAGAGACAAAACATCATCCGCTCGAGCGAATCCTTCCTGCGCTCGATCAGACATTCGCAAATTTAGAATCCTGATTCGGGATACACTTCCTAGTTTCTCTCGGAATACTAGTTTGAGTCCTACTTGCTCAAGTCTTGAGGCACGAATTAAAGCCTATATATGGCCTTCCTCTCTCAATTCTAGGGTACCTCTCTCCCATCCAAAACCTAGAGATCATATTGAGAGATATTTTTCTCCAAAGCTTCATCAAGTCGTTGTGTTGAAGTTCAGAGTCTTTGGAGCTTTTTCTTGCTACTCTTTCATAGTAGATTCATCTTGAAGAGGCATTCAAGGTGGTTGGCTCAAGCACAATAAAGGTGTATGGCGAGTAGTCGGCAAGAGCAAGGCAGTCCTGAGTTAAAGTTGTAACTGAAAAATGGTTGTGAGTTTTCTTGTAACTTTCAATTTATTAGTGCTTGGTTCGTCTGTTGGCCTAGACGATAAGGCCCCGTGATTTTTTCCCGAGTAGGGTTTTACACGTATAAACCTTCACTGCTATAATTTAGCTTTTTTGCGACGCCAAAAAAGCATAGTAGATATTATGACGCAATAAGTAATTGCGACACAAAAAACTAAGCGTCGCAAAGAGGTCGCAAATAATGGGGTCGCAAAAAGATTAGCTACACTAAAGACTGTAGCAAGGCAATAAGAAAGAGTATTTGCGATGGTTTCAAAGAGTTGCTAATTACGTATCAATTACGATGTATTATAAGCGTCACAGATAATTATTTACTTGCAACGACAAAATTGCGTCACCAATAATTTATATTTGTGACGATTCAAAAAAGTCATTAATAAATCATTAAGGGCGACGCTCTTATAAAGTTGCGAATAATCTTTTTTTGCAATGCTTCTGTAGTGTCGTAAATAATCTTCATCTTGTTACATTTGATTATTTGCAATGCAATAAAAGCGCCGCAAATAATAATTTTTCATAAAAAAATATTTTTTAATATTTTCAAAAAATATATATTTTTCCTATTTTGATACCCAATCAATACAAATATAATCTCATCATCCATTCATAATCCATCCATTCACAAATCTTTAATGCAAAGTCATCCTGGTCATCACAATCATATATCTCTAAGTAGCAAATCAGGTATGAAAATAACACTCCATCGATGTAAAAATATAAACTAAATTAATTCATTGAATTTGAGTGCAATGAAACAGTTGTCCTCATCACAAATTATTACAGAAGATATTGATAAAATTCTATTAAACACAAATCTATATAATATAGTTGGTCTCAATATAACATAGAAATAATAACTGAAATGCGGTCTTTAATATGTATCACGAAGAGACAACGAACAATTTCCATGATAAAATATAGCTTCCTTAAATTGATTTGCGCCATCCAAACCGGTCCAAAAAATGTTGCTTGTTTTTATTTTCTCTTCATCTCCCATTTCGATCTGTAATAAATAAAACAAGATAGATGTTAAAATCTATAAAACAAGAAAGATGTTAAAACTGAAATTTGAGATCTCAAGTTAAATTCTTATATGTTCATGTTGATTGTAGCCTATGCACAAAGTCACCACATGTACATCAATCCATATCATTCAAATCATGGCCCTTGATGTATATGGGGCATGGAAAAAATCAGATTGACTTGATGATACGGCTACTTATTTCTCATTTTAAACATTTCGGGTATGTGACATTTGTGAAAAGAGATTTGTGAGACCCCGACCCAAGATACCACAATTAGTATTAATTAAGTTGTGTTTTAACTCTAAGTGTGTTTAGCAGATTTTGATTAAGTTTTAGGTTAGAATAGCTTTCAAAATAGCTTTAGGGAATTTTGAGAGCCTTCTTGATTAGTGGGACCCTTTTGGGGTTCCTTTAGCAACTTTTCGTGAGCTTGGGGGATTATTTGAGATTCCATAAATTCGTGTGTTAATCCCGTTTAACTCATCTCGTTAATCTCTACAATTTCCATGTTGACCTCGTCCCCATTCGAGATCCCTAAACCTGACTTTTCTTAATTTGAGGGCAAAATGGTCTTTTACCCCAAAATCCGGACACAATTTTCAATGTCACCAAAACTCGCGAAACATATACTTTTTGAAAACTAAAAATTTCAACGAACAACTTTTCCTTCTTCGTTAAGCCCGTCCGAGATCCCGAAAGCCATGATTTCAACCCAATAAGTTTTGCTAGTGGTGGAGCCCATCTCCACTTATATAAAAAGAGAGCCATTTTTCCCCTTTTTCCCTTTTTCCAGCTCAAAGATCCAAAATCTAGGGTTTTCCCTTTTCTTTTTCTTCTTCTTGCTTCCTTTCCTCCAATCCACTACCAAGCTCTTGCCCATTGATCAATGGAGGTCATCTTCTTCATTCTCTCCCTACAAGCTCTCCATGGATGCCTTTAGAAGAGAAATCCACCCACTCTAGGGTCTTCTTTAAGCAAACTCTTGTCATTTGAGGAACATACAAGTAAGTCATCTTCTCCATCTCTTAGATTTATATTCTTGTAGCCCTTGAGAATCCCCATCTCCATTTGTAGGAGCTCTCTCTTGCTATTTCATCATTTTGGTCATTTAGGGTTTGTAATGAGTTTTGCTTTAGGGGTTTTTCTTGTAGCTTTGTGATCTCTAGCTTGGGAGTTGTAGTGGAACTTGATTTGCTAGCTTGGACCTAAGGCAAGTGGATGAATAGATAACTTTAATGCTAGAATGTTTTTATGAAAAATGTGATTTCATGACCCTATTGTTCATGTTTTTCCTATGGTGTCTATTGTTTTCAAAATGTGCACATATAGGTATCTTCTTATGCTAAAACTTGTTTTGATTGCTTATGAATCTTCATAAATGATGGTTGGTCTTGTAATTAATGAAGTGGGATTGATTGTGATTCAATGACTTTTGGTGGAGTGGTTGTTGGTGGAGTTAGTAAGGCAAGGAGACTTTAATGATTGTGAAATAGAAGTGGTTCAAAGGATTTTGTTAAGGAAGAAAGGAATAAGCCAGACTGCTCATTAGAAACTGCATTCTGTGACGGTTCGCTCGAGCGAACTTGACACTTCGCTCGAGCAAACCCCATCTAGAATGTTGTTAGCTGCTACGAACTGAAAGTTCGCTCGAGCCAACCTAAACTGGACAGGTCCGTTCGAGCGAACCCTTCCAAAGATCACTTCACTCGAGCGAACTTCCAAGTCCGCTCGAGCGATGTGTACTGTTCACCTGGGGCTATGTTGAGAGCAGGAATGTAATGTCTAAATGTTTAGAAAAAGTTTGTTTGGAGCCCCAATGCAATGAAAGACCTAAAAAGTATGGTATGAAGCCCGGTTGAGAGAGAAACTCCATTACAGAGATTCGTTAAGGACTTATAAATTCGTCAATGTGCATAGAGACTCGGAATGTCCTTAATTCTCAAAGAGTACCAAATGTACATCAAATACGACTTACGGGACCCTATTCACATTGATTTAAATCCTGGACTCTCAATGCTTGACCTGAAATTTAAAGAAAATCTATTGTACTTGTTTTTACCTGAATTTTTATTCATGGACTTCAAACTTCATGTTATATGACTAGTCATGCCCCGGAATATATTGAAATCATGTTTTTGGCATTTTTCTAGCTCACTTATGCCTGACTCAATATAAATGTGTTATTGTGCCTATGGGCATCCCGTCCAATTTACATATGAACTTGTCTTGATTTCTTACATATGACCTATGAGTCGGCACCACTAAGCTTGGACGACCTTGTCGGTTTGATCTACCGACTTGGAGGTCCCCCTCCTGTCCTACCAGCTGCAGCCTGGATCCTGTCCCATCCTGATACCCGGTTTGCTATTACGGTCCTGTCCATCTATATATGTATCCATGAATATCGTTGACTCTCCTCACCATGTGTGACTGAGGTCAACGCCCGATATTGCTCTCATCACTTTAGTGAGAGAGAATTTAGCTTTGTGTGGTTATCATCTTTCTAGTTCCTGAATCTTTGATACTTTTACATATATTATTGCAAATGTCTTTCTTAATAAACGATGTATTTACTTTCATGAAATTTATCATTTATACAGATTTTAATATTTTTCCCAAAGTATCATTGTTTTAAATTTTTTGTTATATCTTTTCACCCACCTGCCAGATCGTCGTGTCTGACCCATTCTTTGGTACTCAGGTCCAGACGCCGGTCATCCCAGGGAGGAGTATGAGGAGGCGGCTGGAGAGCCAAATCGAGTAGTTGAGTGGCAAGCCGATGATGTTGTTTAGACATTCGGTTGCCTTGAGAGAAGTAACATTTTGGGATTGTGTCTAATATATTCTTTTGAGGAACTAAATTGTTTGTACTGGCCTTTGTTGGCCATTATTTTTGGGGAGTGTTAATCAACTAATCTTTCGTATAAACTCTAATTTTATATTTTGGAAAATGCTAATGACCATTGCTCACTCTGACATCAAGTTGTTTATATGAGTTTTCATTCTTACTGTTTATGGAATGAATTGTCATGTGCTCGATTTGCTACACACTTCCACATACCAAACATGTTTATAATTTGTATGTGAGATCTTGTATGTGAAATCCTCACTGCGGAACCCTGTGGGAAATCACATGCACGGACAAAATATTCTTCTTGAATCCGTGGACGTATGGGCCAATTAACCTTGTGTTAGATATGGTTTCATCATCATCATCACCAATAACCGTCCCGATCCCGGATTAGGCCCTTGACCCGGTCCAGGGTCGCAACAAGATTCAAAATGGTAACTGTAACAAAGAAAATAAAGCACCTGATATCTTAGAATTTAAGATGAAATTTTATCTATTTTTATTTGCCTTCTATTTGAACTAAACATGCACCTGATGACGTATAGAAGCAATGAATAAATGTTTTACTATGGGGGAGTGCCATATTCTTTTGCCAAGATCTCATATCATCAATCTGAGCCTCTATTCGTTGTTTTTTACCCGCCATCTAAGCCTTCATTTGTTGCTTCTATCTGAGCTTCCATCTATTGCAACTGCTCTGCCAACTTTTGAGCTTGTCTTTCAGCTGTCGTGGCCCTCTTAGTAAGCTCTTCCACCCGTTGATTATTGTGAAGGCATATTGAAGAGGATGGAGGGCCCACGACACCATGCCCAAGACCTCGGACATATCTGGGCCTTGTACCCAACACTCGTTTGCATATCTCATCATCTGTGAATGGGGGAGAATCCTCTTCTATGGGCTGTAATTGGAGTGTAATAATTTTCTTCTACAAAAGAAAAAAAGTTCACATAAATATTTAGACATGTATAGAAAAACTGAAGAACAAAAGAAATAAGTAATTAGATGAAACTTCAAAAAAAGTGTCCTTGTATAGAGCAGCTGACACTCGAGAGTAGACCAACCCTTCTCTTGATTATGGTGTGTCTTATGCCACAATTCTATCCTACCGATTGGAGCATCACACTGTATAAATTCAAACACAATATTAAATTTAAAAAAAAAGAAGTTAATAAATCAATACATATTAAAATATTAGAATTACTAATACCGTCTCATGAAGATATTTGACAAATGATTTTGAACCCGCACAATGGTTCACTCTAAGTAGCTGTCGGTTTTCATAATTCTTTTTACTAACTTTCTGCATTCAAGTTAATGAATTAGAAATGCCATCAAGATTTTCTAAAAAGAAATCATTTCTATGTAGGTAATGTAGTTAAAAATAAAATAAATTTTTACCTGAAAGTCTTCTGAACAAAATCTATTGCAGCACAGCTCCCACTCTTCTTGTGACACACCCTCATAAGGTTTCTGGTATGTCACCCCGTGATTTCCAACCCTCTTATAATGGGAGTGCAATCAGTTCTTTAATGTTGATGCTAAATAACTGCTAACAGTTTTTTTCAATCGTGGATCATGAAGATCTATATCAAATTTGTCCTAGAAATAAGATGCATTCATAATAAGTTTGTTAGGTATATTTTATAGGAAAAAGATTACTTAATTTTGCATCCAACTTTCAAATAACATAGTATGTAAAATAAAAGCAAAAAACAAAAATTTTGAGGGCTGAATTACCGAAATGCGATCATAAAATATTTGCCTATGTTTCTGTTTAACTGTTGGCCAAGTGTAACACGTAAAAGGAGCATACGTTCGACAAATTATGCCAACTTCAGTCTTAAGTTGCTTTGCATACTTGCCAACTAGTCTAGATAGCCCTTCGGGGATTTCAATCCTTACCTTTTAACCTGTATCCTTAATAAGCCTGGTAAGGGAGATATTTTTTGACCTCCCACGTCCTCTTCTAGTAGAGGTTGAAGCTAAAAGGAAAAAGAAAATCATTAATAAAAAAATACATGACATTTAATAATCTTATAAAATATATAACTAATAGTATTGATCTTATCAACGCTATGTGCCTCTGGCTCAATTGTCGAATCAAATATTAAAGCATCCCGTTCCTATGCACTCATTTGCATCCTTCATGTTGTCTTAACTAGAAACAAAAGTACATAGAAATATTTCCAATGAAAATAGCAAAATCACTAACTTTTGAAAGATTAGGAGTTTCTTTCTTTTATAATTTAAAATGAAAAGAATTAGTGGAAGTACTCATAATATTCAAAGACAATAACAGATACAAAGATTTAGAGGGCACACAAGATGCACAAGTGAATCTCTCCCCACACCCTTGTTTAGTAAGCAAATGGGCATCTACATTAGCTTCTCTAAGGATATGGAAACATGAAACTAGCTAATCCTCCCTTAGATCATAAGAAAGATGTCAAGTGGTAATGAAATACATTCTCATTTGTTGAGGGTTGAAAAGCTATTTGCTGGACAGCACCAGCGAATATAATTCAAATTTCAAACTGTTGATCAAATTCACAGCAGGGAACAATTCTTATAACATTGTTCTTTTTTTTTTTTTTTTATTTATAACACTTATAACATTATTCTATTTGCAAAAATAGAAACCATCTTCTCTTTTTTTGAGGAGGAGGAAAATTTTGGGACCACTTCTCACCTCTTATTTAGTACTATATAGGAAGTTCAATGGAAGCTTTTTCTTTAATGAACAAAGTTGGCAGAATGGGCCCTTTTACTCAAGAAATTTCTATGTAGTGTTCTTGGATTTGCAGCCATTTGAATGAAATTGAGAGAAATAAATAGCTCTTATCATCCTTAAAAATCTATTGACCCTGCTTAGGTCATTGAGTTCAGGTAGCAAAATGTATATTTGTAAAGAAAGAACTTTGGGGAGATGTGCTAAAAATATCATGTGGGGCGAAAGAGTAGTAGTTATTAGAAGCAAGAAAACTTTTTTTTTTTTTTTTTTTTGCTTAAGGGCGTGTTTGGCAATTAACTAGTTAAAGTAACGTAAAGTAGATCCAGACAAGAAATGATAAAGGGTTATATCAAAAGTACATAATTTCAAAATTCCCTCCGAATTTTTCAAAAAAAGTAAAAAAAGCAACCTTCTTTCTCCACTAAAAAAAAAAAAAGAAAGACTCTACTTTTCTATACAAAAAGTTAAAAAGATTCCATGCCAAACAACTAAAAACAAAACATCATTATAACACCTCATATTTTATTCTCTCTTGATTTGATGCTTCACCTCACCATACTTCAATTCACAATACATCCAAACAAGCCCTAAGGGTAAATTGAATTAAGTAGAAGAGAAGATCTTACAACAAGAAGCTCCCCGAAAGGGGAGAAAGGCCAAAAAGCTATACAACCAAAGCCACAAAACCAGACCTGGCTTGCAAGGGAGACCACATCCTCCCAAAGAAGCAAAGACATGGCAAGCACACAACAACAGAAAAGAAAAGAAAAGCAGGGGGAAGAGAAAGGCTCCAAAACTGCCTCAAAAGAAAACAAAAAAGAAGAGAAACACTCTATTAGAGACAAAACAAGGGAAGAAGGCAATACCTCTGAAGTGCTTGAGCTGAGCTGAGAAGAGTCTCTGACTAAGTAGCAAGGGAAACTGACCTTCCAATGAACAAGGGAGACACTGTTACTCAAACAATACACCAAGATCTTTGATCTAGGAAACTCTAATAAACCAAGATCCTCCATGTCAAATCATTGAGAGAAGTAAAGCGGAAACATACCTGGATCCATTGAATGAAGTTGTTCTCAGGTTGTTGATCTTCCAATCAAATATGGCTACCCAGAGAAAACCCTCTTGATTCTTCTGATGATGGGATGTCAGAGAGAATAGGAATTCCATATGAATTGGGGACCATAACCCTAATATATAAGATATCATAAGTTTGCTATTTCTAATTTGGCCCCTCATCAAATTAGAAATAACATTCTGGTATCTACACATTAATTCCATGACAAGTATACCCTTAAGCCTTACAACTTTAAGTCTTAATTAGATCACTTTAATGTAGGCTTAACAAAAGATAGCATGACACATTTAATAGTTACATGTGTGGCCCCACATGATGGAATTTTTCCAACAATCTCCCACTGGGCCATATATGTAACTTTACAAATGTGTATGACTTTATGAGCTCCAAAAGTTTGCTATCATAATTTATGATATATCCGAGCAATCTTGTCCATTGATTATGCCGGTATAGAATTAAAGCGGTCTTCGTCACATTTAGCATGACTAAACCCATCAATAGTCACAAACACCAATATAACCAAATGACATAGATCAATCATGGATGCGTAGCATGGAAAATACATGCAATGTGATCTATACATGTCTATTTCCAACTGGTCCTACTGTATTCCTTAGTGAGATCAATATTTAACACAATGTAACAGTATGAAATGAACCGAATACTGTATTTCTGATCAGAAAAATATCCAAATACATAAATGCATAAGTGTGGTCCAAAAACAAACATAAAGCAATAAAATATAAAATCATACAAACTCCCACTAGAATGTGATATCCTCACACAAAATAATACCCATATGAGCAGTGTGCTCATGAAAGACCTTGGGTGGTAATCCCTTTGTAAGCGGATCCGCTATCATGGAGTTTGTCCCAATGTGCTTTATGGATAACTGTTCATCCTGTATTCTCTCTTTCACAACTAGGAACTTAATGGCAATATGTTTTGACCGAATTGAGCTCATGTTGTTGTTGGAATATAGCACTGCTGACTTATTGTCACAATATAGTTTGAGTGGTCTTTCAATACCCTCCAAAACTCGCAGCCTAGTGACAAAATTCCGCAGCCATATTCCATGGTTGGATGCCTCATAGCATGCTACAAACTCTGGTGCCATGGTGGAATCAGTCACGAGTGTCTATTTGGCACTCCTCCAAGATATTGCTCCACCAGCTAACAGGTAGATGTAGCCTGATGTGGATTTCATACTGTCTTGGCATCTAGCAAAATCAGAGTCGGAATATCCTATGATCTCCAACTGATCCGAACTCCTATAGGTGAGCATATGATCTTTTGTTCTCTGTAAATACCTCATAATCCGCTTGACTGCTTTCCAATAATTCATCCCTGGATTGCTTAAATATCTGCCTAACATACCAATAATGTATGCAATATCCGGACGGGTACACACCATAGCATACATTAGACTCCCTACAGCGGATGCATAAGGAATCTTTTGCATTTCCTGAACTTCAAGGTTAGTTTTAGGGCATTGATTGAGACTGAACTTGTCTTCCTTAAAGACAGGGGTGTCACCTGGTTTGCAGTCCTGTATGCCAAACCTTTTGAGCACTTAATCAATATAGCTTCTTTGTGATAATCCAAGAATACCCCGAGAGCGATCTCGTTGTATCAGGATTCCTAATACAAAAGACGCGTCACCAAGATCTTTCATCTCAAAATTCTTTGATAGAAATCGCTTGGTTTCATGCAACATGCCTATATCATTTGTGACAAGCAATATGTCATCGACATACAGAACCAGGAATATGTGCTTACTCCCACTGAATTTGTGATACACACAATTATCAACAGCGTTTGTCTCAAAACCAAACGAGATAATCACTTGATGAAACTTGTGATACCACTGACGATAAGCTTGCTTGAGTCCATAGATGGACTTTGTCAATTTACAGACCATATTCTTTGGGTCTCCCGACTCAAAGTTTTCTGGCTGTACCATATAAATTGTTTCGTCAATGTCACCATTTAGAAACGCTGTTTTGACATCCATTTGACGAAGCTCAAGATCAAAATGTGTAACTAATGCCATGATTGTCCGAAAAGAGTCTTTCGATGAAACCGGAGAGAAAGTCTCTTTAAAGTCAATCCCTTCCTTTTGGGTAAAGCCTTTAGCTACAAGACGAGCCTTATACCTCTCTATATTACTATTTGAATCCCTTTTGGTTTTAAAAATCCATTTGCAACCAATGGGCTTCGCACCTTCTGGTAATAGGACAAGTTCCCAAAACTTATTGTCTTGCATAGACTTACACTCCTCATTCATGGCATCAATCCACTTTTGAGAGTTAGAGTCTTGCATGGCTTGATGGAAGTTGATTGGATTATTTTCCACCATTCCAATTTCTTCCTCATGTTCTTGGAGAAATACGAAAAAATCGTCTGGAATAGCATGTCTCCTCTCTCTAGTGGATCACCTTAATGGCACTGGTTCTTGAGGTTGATGAGTTTGTTCCTCATCTTGAGTGGGGGGTTGATCAACATTGTCTTGTTGAGGATTCGGATTCGCTTCTTGATCAATAACAGGTATAGAAACCTGCACATTGTCAAAAGCAATAGGCAAAACCGTAACCGATTCTTCCTCAAAGATAATGTCTCTAACCTTAATTCTCCCCCCAAACTCAACATCCTAAAAAAAATTTGCAGTTCCCGTCTCAAAAATTGATCTAAGTGTGGGATCATAAAACTTATAGCCCCTTGATTGTTCAGAGTAGCCAATGAAGTAGCTGCTCACAGTTTTGGAATCCAATTTCTTTTCATGTGGCCTGTAAGGCCTTGCCTCAGCTGGACATCCCCAAATGTGAAATGTTTTAGACTAGGCTTTCTGCCTGTCCAAAGCTCATAAGGTGTTTTTGCAGCTGCTTTAGTTGGCACTCTATTCAGAATATAAGCTGCTGTTTTGAGTGCTTCTCCCCAGAGTGACTCTGGTAGAGTGGAATGACTAATCATACTCCTCACCATATCCTTAAGAGTCCGATTTTGCCTTTCAGATACACCATTCATGCTGGGTGACCCTGGCATGGTGTACTGTGGGACGATTCCACATTCCTCTAGGAATTTAGCAAACGGTCCTGGACGTTATTCACCTGAACCGTCATATCTGCCGTAGTATTCACCACCACGGTCAGACCTGACACACTTTATTCTTTTGTTGAGTTGGTTCTCAACTTCAGCTTTAAATGTTTTGAACACGTCCAAAGACTGTGATTTCTCATGAATGAGAAATAGGTATCCATAGCGAGAGTAATGGTCTATAAATGATATGAAATACTGTTGACCATTCCATGAAGCCGTAGGGAATGGTCCACAGATATCTGTGTGTATCAATTCTAAGACGTCTGTAATTCTATTGGCACCTAATTTCTTCATTTTGGTCTGTTTTCCCTTGATACAAGCAATACAAACATCAAAATCTGTAAAGTCAAGGGAATCTAAAATGCCATCAGACACAAGTCGTTCAACTCTAGACTTAGAGATGTGACCTAAGCGTTTGTGCCATAATGTAGCCGAGTTTTCTTTACTACGTTTGCGATTAGTACCTCGTTATTCCACATGCAAGGATTCATTATAAGAAACAATTGTATCAAGTAAATATAAGTTATCATATACACATAGAGAACCAGTTCCAACAATATTTGAATTTATAGATAAACTGAATTGATTGTTTCCAAATGAACAAAAATAACCAAACTTGTCCAATAATGAAACTGAAACCAAATTCCGTCGAAAAGACGGTACAATAAAAGTCTCTAATAAATCCAAATAATAACCAGTGTTTAATAACAACCTAAAATGCCCTTTTACCTCTACTGCTACCGACTTTCCATCGCCCACAAAGATGTGTCTTTCAGCATCACTTGGCTTTCAGTAGCTCAGGCAACTCTGCATAGAAACACTGATGTGAGTAGTAGCACCAGAATCCAACCACCACGTGTTTCTAGGTACTGAAGCTAAATTTACCTCAGAACAGACCAAAGCAAGAAATGTACCTTTCTTTGCACGCCAAGCGTGATATTTGGTACAGTCCTTCTTCACATGTCCAGGTTTGTTGCAAAAGAAACAACCCTCAGTTGTTGGCTGTTGTTTCTTTGCGGCTGGACCCTTAGCAGCTTCATTTTTCTTCATCTTTTTGCCCTTATCTTTAGAGGTGCTAGCCAAATGAGCACTTCCGGTTCTGTCTTGCTTCAATCTCTCTTCCTCTTGCACATAGTAAGAGATGAGCTCATTAAGAGTCCATTTCTCCTTTTGACAGTTGTAACTGACCTTAAATTGACTGTATAGTGCAGGAAGTGATATTAATACCAAATGCACGAGCAAGTCATCAGACAGCTCGAGATTCAGTGCCTTAAGCTTAGAAGCAACATGAGATATTCCCATAATGTACTCCCGTATGTTCCCCTTACCATTGTACTTCATAGAAATCAAGCTTTGCAAAAGTGTGCTTGTTTCTTCCTTATCGTTTTTCAGAAAACGCTTTTCAATTTCGGCTAGGAATTCTTTGGCTGTGGTCAGCTTTTCAGAGACCGCACCCCTAAATGCCTCCGGAATGCTGTGCTTGATGATCATAAGACTCATGCGATTTGAGCGATCCCACTTCTCAAAGTTCTTCTTGTCATCAGGAGAACTTGCATCCATAAGAGAAGCGGGTTGTTCAATCCGTAGTACAAGGTCTAGATCCATGCAGCCGAGAACAATTTCTATGTTTTCTTTCCAATTCTTAAAGTTGGTCCCATTAAGTACAGGTATTGAGTTGATATTAGCAGATATGGTAGAAACACTAGCTGTAAAGAGAACAAAAAAAAAAAAAAAAAAAAAAACAAAACAAAACAAAACAAAACAAACAAACAAACATGCTCATATTATTAACCAAATACAGAAGCAACAAATCCAAATAATGGTAAGTCTTATGACAAGGTACCTAGCACAACATTAATATCAAGTCTTTGGACAGTAATATTAATTGTAAATGGTCATCTTGTTGTAGTGATCAAACATTGACAATAATTCATGTCAAATAATAATTCTATCTTTGGATCGACTTATTATTCACGTGTAAAAACCTTATAATCATCACACGTTTACCACCACAGGTGTGTATGCAATTCGGCAAAGTATTAACCTTCCTTTGGGCCGACTAAGACCCGCATGAATTTACACACACACAAACATTCAATATTTCTCATGAATAATCTACACAAGAGAGGTCACTTTGGTGACATCTTGTTTCAATTAGCCCATTTTGAATAATGGACTATGTTATTTAACCATAAAAGATATACCATAAAATATTTGAATTGTTGTTTGAAGAAAACCAATTAGTTGTCTTCACATGTTACCACAAATAAAAAATAAATATTTTTTTTTATTTTTTTTATAAATATATTTTTTTATTTTTTTTATTTATATATATTTTTAATCCCTTGGACCACCAATATGTGTGCTCATGCGGACCACCATACGACCCATCATCTTCCTTTCACCCAAAGCACAGAACACGTTCTGTAACTTGCAGAATAGAGGCTAACATATGATAGAAAAAAAAAATGATTTAGATCCATGGGTCCCGCTGATCATAAATAAGATCAGAATGTACCAACATGGTCGCCCAGGCCCGCCTTTAATGATCCATGGTCCTGATTTCATTGGTGACCCACCTGGGTCCCACGATCACCAAAAAACAAATTGAAAAACAAATGGTCCCATTAATCAATGCACATCTACAGGCACCAGGAGAAACAAAAACTATCGATTGAAAGAAAAAAAAAAAAAAAAAACCTACCGATTTCCCCACATGGAAATCACTCACAAGATTTAAAAAAACAATCAAGAACCATAGTTTCTTTCTTCTTTTAAACAAAGAAGGGACTATCAAGCATACAGACATCAGACCGAGTCCAGAGAGGGTGGCCATCAAAATCCGGGCCAGCAGTCCGACACAAGGCACAGATCTCTTATTTTTGACATGGTATCCATTAGTTTTTTTTTTTTTTTGTAACTTGGAGTACGTTACAATGGCATTGATAACTTGTTTGAAATTCTTAAAGAAGAAATTAACAGATCGCAACCAAAGAACAGAATATCAACAGATTGATTTATATCTGGATTCCCAATGGCTTAACATGGAAAAGCTCTGATACCAATTATTACTCAAACAATACACCAAAATCTTTGATCTAGGAAACCCTAATAAACCAAGATCCTCCATGTCAAATCATTGAGAGAAGTAAAGCGGAAACATACCTGGATCCATTGAATGAAGTTGTTCTCAGGTTGTTGATCTTCCAATCCAATATGGCTACCCAGAGAAAACCCTCTTGATTCTTCTGATGATGGGATGTCAGAGAGAATAGGAATTCCATATGAATTGGGGACCATAACCCTAACATATAAGATATCATAAGTTTGCTATTTCTAATTTGGCCCCTCATCAAATTAGAAATAACATTATGGTATCTACACATTAATTCCATGACAAGTATACCCTTAAGCCTTACAACTTTAAGTCTTAATTAGATCACTTTAATGTAAGCTTAACAAAAGATAGCATGACACATTTAATAGTTACATGTGTGGCCCCACATGATGGAATTTTTTCAACAGACATAGCTACAGAGACTGGGAAAGAGAGCCAGATAGCACTGAGTTTGAGCTGAACAACCCATACAGGCATACCAAGGGCAAAATGCCCCTTAATAAAGGAGAAGGCGGGGAATCAGGGACCAAAAGCCAAGCAGACAAAGACTGCTTACTGAACAAACTGAGGCTTAATTGAGCACCCCTAAATGAAGTAAGATGGTCTGAGCTAACCCATGTTTTATCTGATCTGGCAGGGAGCTTACCAGGCCTTTCATGCGGTCCAGGAAGAGGATCTTGGCAGTTGACAGAGAGGACCAGAAAAACAAAATGGATGATGGCAAGTTGAAGTCAAGTGCGCCCAGTTCTTGAAAGCACATTGCAGACATAGTGTACAAAAGGCATTAGTTTACAAAAGCCATTAGAAATGAAGGTGTAGATGGGGATCCTTTTTTATTTTCATCATGCTTACTTTTAAATGTATCTCTACTAGTTTCTATACCTTCGGCAGCTATGTGAGGAATTAGAATCGTTGGGTTGGATTAAACAATTAATATGACATGCATATGGGCGTCCTTGATTACCAATGTGCTTTTACTATTTTCTTGAATTGTGTTGGCCCTTAAAGCAAGATCTCAACCTGAACCTCTAAAACTAAGTCCAAAACCGACCATGTGAGCAAATTTTGTCGGTTGATCCATCACGAATTTTGAGATATTTATGAAAGAGTTCGAATCTTAAAATCTACGATTCTAGACTTTTGTGGGATCCATTTCCACGATCCAAACCGCTGATCTTATTTGTAAGGGAAAAATATATATGAAGAAACAAATTTCAAGTTTTGATTCAACAAGGATTTTGAGAAAGTAGAGAAAAACGGTTTGCCATTTGACATAAAATAGCCTTTCGGCATGTGGTTTTGAAGCATGCGTGAAAATAACAAACAATAGAAAGTGTTTCCATGAGACTCAATTAGATACGGAAAGAATCATTTTCCTATATATGATTTTTATTAGGGGTGTAAACAGATCGGATTGGAATGGATTGGGCCAAATCTGTCACCATTCCGTTACCTACGGATTGACGGATTTGGAATCCGTCATCAATCCGTGGCTGTTAAAATCCGATCCGATCCGATCTGTGGAGGACCGGATCGGATCGGATCGGATTAATCCGTTCAATCTAATGTTAAAAGAACAATATCAAATATGTTGTAAAAAAATCACACTTAGACCCATAATTTTTTTTTCTTATTTTATATTTAGACATCTTAAGGTTTTTTTTAACTCCTTATATATTTTTTATTTATATTTAATGTTAACCGATCGGATCGGATTGAATCCGCTGATTGAGGGTGGAATCCGCCACCGATCCGTTGTTAATAGATTACAAAATTCTTAATCCGTCACCAATTCATTTATCTTTGGATCAGATAAAAATTTACGGATAAGAACGGATCCGAACGGATTTACAGATGAACAGATTTTTTGTGCACCTCTTATTTTTATTACGGAGTATAGTGTTTGGGTTGTACGAGGCTCGACCGTTATTGCCTTCTTATTTCACAGCCGTGCATCGCACGCAAAAGAACCCTCAACGGCTATTGCCTTTTTATTTCAAACACACCGTCTCTCTCTCTCTCTCTCACTCGTTTGTACTTTGTTCTGTGTCTTTCGCGCGCTTTTTTACTCTCTCTCTCTCTCTCTCTCTCTCTCTCGGGTTGAAGCAATCCAGTAGAAGAAAGGCTCTCTACAGGTCCATGTCGAATTTATCTACATTGGGTTTTGTTTTTTATGAAGTAGTGTTAGGGTTTTGATTGAATTCTTGCATTTCAATCTCTATTTCTCGACCATGTCAGTGATTTCTCTGTTTGACTTGTATAGCTATAGACTCTTGATTCTAGGGTTCTTGCAATGGAGTTTTTGTGTAGTTTCGTTTCTTTATTGGTTTTATTAGTTTCTTTCAAGGATGCTATGGGTTTTCAATGAAATTTAGTGGGGTTTCTTTCTTTCTTGGTGTTGGTAATGATTTCTTCTCTGTTTGGGCAAAAGATAGGGATGATTAGCTGATTCTAGGGTTTTTCAATGCAAATTTGTGTTGTTTAGTTACTTTGTTTTCTTGGGTTTATTGATGATTTCTTGATGAGATTAGCGTTCTTGGATTCAGACTGCAGGCACTTTGCTAACATTGATTGATTGATTTTTTTTTTTTTTTTTTCAGGAATTGCATTGCTTTAAGAGATATGGGCGGCATTATAGTAGAAAGGCAAGGATACAAGAGAATCCATAGTCGTCCTGGTCAAGCTCAATCACAGAAGAAGATTTGCTTCAATTGGCAATCATCTGGACACTGCTATCGCCATCACTGTCCCTATCTTCATCCCCAATTGCCCCATGACGACACCACTTCTCAATCTCATCCTCCCAAGAAGCAATGCCACCGCCAGTTACCAATTGTCAACAACAACAACAACAACAATCACAGGAGACCAACTCCATGGGCTTTCGTTTGGAAAAATCCTAATTATAACCATCATAACAAAAAGAACTCTAATATTTCTTCCAAACCCAATCCAAGAAACCCCAACTGTGATCAACCCAGGGTCATTCCTAAATCCAAACCTAACCCAAAACCTAACACTGAGTCTCCTAAACCTATAGATGATCACCATGATGATGCTCTGTGCAATAAGGCTGAGCCAAATCCAGCTAATCCTAGCTGCAACGATTATTCTTCTGGACCTAGCCCAAACCATGAAGACACTTCTTCAATGTATCCTAGCAAGGAGACTCTAGACAAGGAGGTCTGCGCCAATTGGCTTGCGGGTAAATGTGACCAGAGTGACAGTTGCAAGTTTCTGCATTCTTGGTTTGTTGGGCAGCCCTTTGTATGTTTGGCTACATTGAAGGGGCATGAAAAGGTGGGTGTGTTCTCTCTGTTTACAGATGGCAATGGGTCGACCCGCCCCTCCTATTAGGGACAGGTTTGGTAGTGGGTTGATTGGGTTTCCAAATTTTGACCTGAGTTGGATTTACTTTGCTGTGTTTTTATTTATATGTTAGTCAATTCTATGTATAAGACTGCTACAGTATTAGTGGTATTGAGACCTTCTTTTGGTTGGTCATATGTTCAAATGTTAGGGGTCATTAGATTTTTTTTTCCTTGAAAAATTTAATATAAAATATACTAGTGAGTACCCACGCTCACCTGACCTGTGCCCGTCACAAGGTGAGTTTGGTATCACATACTAAACCTGTTGGGTCGGATATGGGGCAGATCATTGCCAGTCTGGCTGGGTACAGGTTAGTAACCCGAAGGCGACCCGACCCCTTGCCATCCATCTCACTTTTATTGCATAGTGTATCTTTTGTTGGGTTATTGGATTGACTGTGCCCCTTTGAAAATTGATTGTTGTTAGCAGGCGGTTAGTGGAATTACTCTTCCACAGGGGTCTAATAAGCTGATTTCAGCCAGCGAAGATGGAGTAGTGCGTTCTTGGGACTGTGATACTGGAAAGGTAGATCTGTATGATTACCCTTTCAACTCATTTTTTTTAATTTTTATCAAGCTCTATTTTGATCTATAGATTTGAATCTACCAGTACTGCCAAAAGAATCCATGTGATTCATGGGTCGAGAAACAAATACAAACAAAACACAAAAAACTTGAGAAGATTAAATTTTTACAGATAAAATGAATAAAATTAGTTAAATTTCTAAGAAATTAATGAGGATGCTGAGAACATAGACGAATTCTGCTGGTAGATACAAGATAGTAAAAATTTCTTCTAAGAAGTTTCAATGAGGATAAAAAGAAGAAGGTAATAAACAGTCTCATCAGTAATTAAAAAGGAAAAGAACTTAGGAATAGAAAATATTTTTACTTGAATTTTTATGTAGAGATGCTTTTACTACTTTGCCTAAATTTCAACATTCCTTCCATTTTCCCCTCTTTTTTTTTCCTTCCCCTCATTTTACCTCCTTCCCAAATGATACCTCAAGATATGCCATATATTGTAATGCAAAGGAGCATCTGTCATGATCTGGAAAACTTTTAACAAAAGAGGAACATGGGTCATGCTTTTAAGCCTCTCATAATAATGCATGACCTTTGAATAGAAGGTAGAAATATAGACAACGCTTAAAAGATTTAAGAATCATGAAAAAGTAAATATTATTCAAATGGAGATGAAGTGAAAGGATTTACCAAGTTATTGCTTTAGTTTTCTTTCTCATGAGAAAAAAATTTGTAAATGAGTGTACAGTGACAAAGAAATAAAGTAAAATATTATATTGTTGTAGAACTTACAAAAACTTATATTATCTTCAGAAAAAAGAGCAAATGTGCCAGTTTAAGTGATTTAGCAACTTATAAAATTTCCAATACTTCCAATTTTGTTTTTGTGCTAAGAGATTAATTTACCTTTACTTTTATGGAAAAATTTTTAGAGTAAGATGATGTGTCCAGTTCTGGGTACCTGAGGGGTGTCTATTTCATCAACCGTTTTACATATATAATAGATAGTTTAGAATTTTCTAATTTTTTCCCTTTTTATGTTTTTGTTCATGTTTATTCATTGTGGAAGTGCCTTTCTTTGTAGTGTGCTGGCAGTCTTAATCTTGGAGGCAAAATTGGGTGCGTTCTAAGTGCAGCCCCTTGGGTTTTCATTGGGGTCCCTAATGCTGTCAAGGTAAATGGGAGTTTGATTGATAAATTAGCTAGCAAGGAATAGATCAGTAGAACTTATTTCTAATTTGCCCATTTGGGTTATTCTAAACTTGCTTCTTTAGTGGCATCATGAATTCATGGGTGTCTTCTAGGCACATCTATTTACAGTGATTTTGAGTCAAGTCGAATTTGTTGGGGGCAGTGGTCAATTTTTTGTTTTGCTTACTTTGTCTAATGACTGCGCTTGTAGGTTTTTAGTTGCAACCCCACAAATGCTGTTGATCTAAGCCTCTTGGGTCCTGTTGGACAAGTTTATGCTCTTGATTTCGTCGACGGAATGCTTTTTGCTGGAATAGAGGTTGTCTCTTGACTTCATCCATAATTTATGTTTATTTGACCAGCCTGCTGAAGTTTTAATTTGTTTTTGTCTAATAGTAGATGCTTAAACTCTTACTTTTGTATAAAAACATATAAAGAATTATTTGATTCTTTTCTTGGCCCTTAGAATCTTTACCACTGTTGACAATAGGATTCTGCCACTTTCTACATCTCCCCTAGTTGCCCATCAGATATAACCTAGAAATTGATGGGGTACCTTTGATGCCCAGAAACTGATTCTGGACATATGAGGCATGGAAACAATATAAATTGGCGTGTCTCTCTGCTTGGTTTCAATATCGGAAATATTTTCTACACCTAAGTACATGAGTAAATTACTCTTTGCATCTTGTAAGTATTGATGTAGTATAGTAGAAAATATAATATACCAGTAGTCATAGCATATATACAAGTTTCTGGGTTCCCTAGAGAGGTAGACATGTGATGTCAAATGTTTGGTCTGCTGGCTCAGAATATCGTAATTTTTTTTTATCTTACCTTGTATTGCTTTTGATAAATGATGCCCATCGGTACAGGATAATACATAATTTGTTATAGACTTTACACCTTAACATGCCAACCGTGCATCCCATCTTGATCTGATGGATTATGATATACTTTAGTACATCCCTTTCATCAGCTACTTGATATCTGCGCAGTCCTTAAGTGAAAGAACAGGTCTGTATTGTTCTATTGCAAAAAACTTTGGGTGTACATATGCAAAGGAGTTGGACAGTTAATATTCTTTTACACATTTTGGAAACTGATTATTAACTTGCCTGTTTGACTTGTGTAGACAAGCACCACAGCTGCCTATTTGCTGCCACAGATTCATGTTTTCTTTCCTGGGACTAATGACTTGCGTGTGTGTTTGTGTGTGTTTTTGGTGTGGGATGTGTGTCTTTGGGTGTAGAAGAAACGGACAGTTCCTCAATTTGGGACTGGTATCTCCTCAAGCAGAGTTCAGTTGTCTCGAATGAAAATGGCCAGCTCATATAAGGCTTCAATCTAAAAACCCAAGAAATTTATTGATTCTACTCTGGGAAAAGAGGTCTTGGGATTCCCTTATCCCAGATGAAACTTCAATCTGTGGATAGGCCATAGAAACAGCTACAGGTGAAAAGACTGCATTTAGTCCAAAACAGCAGCACATGCTTGATTTATAATTGCAATGTTTGGTTCACTGTAATTTATGTGTCGTACGCATTTCCTAACATCGTGATCCTTTCATTATAATGTTTCAATTCTATATTTCTAAAATTCTCTTTTACTCTCATAGTTGCTTGCTGTACGCACTTCCTAACATCATGATCCTTTCAAAAATCTCATTTCAGGATTCATCCATAATTTATGCTTATTTGACTGGCTAATTGAAGTTTTAATTTGTTTTTATCTAATAGCAGATGCTTAAACTCTTACTTTTGTCTAAAAACTTCTAAGCTTTTATTGTATTGCTATATCTAGTCTGTTATTTCTCACATGCAACTTCTAGATTTGGATTGAGTACAAATTCATATTCAGTCTTTTGTTTTCTTGCAGGATGGAACCATATTGTCTTGGAGATTTAATGCTGGAAACCTCTTTGAGCAAGCTGCTCGCTTTGATGGGCACAATCTTTCGGTTGTGACGTTAGTTGCTAGATCATACGGCAAGCTCTATTCTGGTTCCACGGATCATACAATTAAGGTAAATTGTTTTCTTTTTCGTACTACACCTCTAATAAATGGTAAATTGTTAAAAGTTCAAGTTCTCAAGACACCACGTCCAAGACAACCACACAAAGGATTTAGATTTTACCCAAAAACAAAATTTCTAAGTACAAAAAGCTAATCCTAAATGCAAAACATAATGTGGTATGATCAGAAGACAGTTTGTAGGTTTTTAGGTTAATGGAGGTCAAAATCATGAATGAACATTAAACACGTACGTGTTTAAGTTCAATATACCTGAAGCTATGAGCATATGATATCAGCATGTGAAAAACCTAAACATCTTAATTATTGACATAAGGTACAAACTTAAACGTTTTTAGCTTATTTTCATATTTATAATATTTTATTGTTCAAGAATTTTTTTAATGTTTTAAGACTCGCATGGATGCATGGACAAGCACGTACTGGCATTTACTGTCTCTTCCCTACTGCACTGGAATTTTAAACCTTGTACTAAACCTTCTTGGTGGACCTTGCCATTGATTACATTTTGATATGATCAAAAGTAAGAATTGTAGCACCTATCTATGTGTTCCTTGTCTTTGGATTTTGTGGGTCCTTTATTATGAATGTCTGCATTTTCTTTCAAAGAAGAAACTGCTGATATACAGTATATTATATACTTGTATATAGTTTGACATGGAAGTTCTTAGAATTGCTTATCTTATCAGGTGCTTCTCATGATCTGTTTGTCTCTCTTTTTTCCTCCTATAAATGCTCGTGTTATTTCTCTGAATTCAAATGTCTGCTTATCTTTATTTATAAAACACATTGATTTTCATTCAGGTATGGGACATTAGAACTTCACAGTGCTTGCAAACCCTAACAGACCACAGTTCAGCTGTTATGTCTATTCTCTGCTGGGACCTGTTTTTATTATCGTGTTCTCTGGATCAAACAATAAAGGTAAATTTTCTTTTTGTACCTACCAGAGTTTTGCATGTGCTAAACTGTTGATTTTTCTTTTCATTTAATTTCTTATTGCTCATGTAGGTGTGGATGTTAACAGAGGCTGGCAACTTACAAGTTTGTTATACACACCATGTGAAACATGTATGTTTTTTTTTTTTTTTTTTCTGTGCATTTTTTTAAACATTTAATGCTTCAAAAACATACAACCTTCATTGATGAAAACAAGCTGCATTGTCAAAAATTGGACCTAGTGGCTGGTATTTTGTGTGTAAACATTCCTAGAAAATACTTATGTTACATTTCTGCTTACTGTAAAGTGTAATCAATAGTAGGGTGTAAAATTCTTGACATCATTTGAAGTCCAAATTTCTTTTTACAATTTTCAATAAAATCATTTTTTTTTCTCTCATAAAAGTCTCACACCGTGTCCTTAATCAACAAAAGCCAGTGATTGATCCCTAGTTGTTTATGTGGAGAGGAAGATGCCTCACCACTTAGCTATCAGTGGCATCAAGTTGTGGGCTAGGCTGGAATCTACCATATTAAATTCCTATTGAATCCAAATGTTCTTCATGGCAAAATGGAATATACACACACACATATATATATATATATAAATTTTTTTTTTATGTGTGTCCATTAATGGTAATGTGTTGTGTATGCAGGAAATGCGTTTACTATGTGGGATGGAGGATGAGCTACATAAACCTGCAATAGTATGCGCCTGCAATGACTCCATCGTCCGCGTTTATGACCTCCCATCGTGAGTTTCTTTTTCCATCTACACAATATGATCTTTCCATGTGAAGTTTTTCAATTAACTTGTCTTCTTTTTTCCTATGTAAAAGATTTGATGAAAGGGGAAGAATTTTCTGTAATGAGGCTGTAAGGATGATTCAGACCAGTCCAGGGGGTCTATTATTCACAGGCGATGCAAGGGGCGAATTAAAAGTCTGGAAGATGCTAATGAAGTCTGGAACTGCTTAAATGTCCAAATGCCATATAAACTTATGTTGATTATGTACATTACAATGTATTCCACTTCATTTTTTTCCCCCATTATTTTAAAGATTTTTTTTCCCATTATTTCCATCATTTGTTTCCATTATATTGATTATGTACATTACAATGTATTCCCTCTTGGATGGTCTCTCACCAGATTCCACTCTAATTGCAGATGAGCCTTTCATAAGATTGATCATGTATAAAGAAAGTGTTTTTTTAATGATTTATTCAAGTCTATTCTTCTGATATAATCTTGAAGCAGCCCAAAACATATGAATTGAGATTTTTTCATATCCCATATAAAATGGAGGCATTTTTTCCGTGTGTGGTTCAGATTTTAAATAGGTGGTCTTCCTTATGGTTAAAAACAAATGAATTTTGTGTGGAATTTTATTCATTTGAATTATATTTGATGTGTCTTAATGTGGGCCACAATTTCACCCAGGTAGGATTTCGTGGAGTAGCATAAGGCATGGGTCTACTCCCTAATCTTCTGTTCGAAATTACCCTGGATATTCCCAGTGTGTGTTTGTGTGGATTTTAGTGGGTGCCAACATGTGGATTAGTCTAAAATAACATGTAAACCCCATATGTGGATTTACATGTGAAGTAGAGCTGAAAAAAAAAACGAAAAAAAAAAAAACCCCAGCACTTTCGAGTAAAAAAAAAAACTGCACTAAGCTTGGGCACAAAACTAAACTAATATATCTTTAAATTTTTAAAAATTCTCAAACCGGTTAAAATAATAAAATGTATCAAGCAAATGATGTAGATAATAATGTTGTAATTTCAACCTTTTGTCTTTCTTTGAGATATTATTGAAAACAAAAAAAAAAAAATCAAAATAAAAAATCTTATATTAGAATTATTCTTAAAACTTTAAATATTAAAATCTCTTCAAATGTGAAAAAGTGTTGTAGAGAACTACAATTGGAAACTAAAATTAAAGATTTTCATGTATTTTGTTTTCCCATGTAATTTCTCCAATAAGAAGTGAGAAAAATATATTTAAGCTAAATTAGTTGATACCTTCTGTCTAAATTAAGACGCTAAAAAGAAGCACATTTAATTAATTTCAGTTTCTAAACGTATAATTCTTAAATTCATTTGAAAATCTATAGCTTCTCACATGCTTTATTTTATGCTGATGTAATTGCATCTTTCTTTACCATTACAAAAGGCTGAAAATCTCAAATATCTAACTCTAGAACCAAACATCAGAAAAGAACAAAAGTTAAAAAGAAAAATATTCTATCACACGAACTCGAATGAAAAGAAACACCTTTGAGTACAATAAATACCACACAGGTTTTTTAAGATAATTTAGAAAGACTAAGTCATATTTTTTTTTATTCATTTTAGAAGTGCAATCCTGTGCTAAGCCTGGGCCTGTAGGCCCTAATAAACGTCAATAGACATTTGGATTTATATTGGAATAGAGAAATTAGGCCTTAAAACTTGACACCTGTCAATAATAATAGTTAGGATATAAAATCTTCATAAAATAAAAAAACTGACAAAACCTGAAAAAAAAAATCCCAATCTAACTTTATTTAAATTTTGAAAGAGAATTGATTGGAGGTGATGCCTAACACTGACAGAGGCAGGAATTTTTTTTTTTTTTTTTTTTTTTTTTTTTTTTGGGGGGGGGGCCGCCTCACACTTAAGTTGTTGGCATTGGATATGGATGTGAAACCTCCACCTTATCTCTCATATAAGGTGAGAGATATCTCTCATAGAAGCATCTCCCATATATATATATATATATATATATATATGGGGTCTAAAACTACAGGCACATATTTGCTTCAAGTTCAAAGAAGCAACCACCAAATGTGCCCTTAACAGGAGCAAGTGGAGAAGGGCTCAATGATTAAACCCAACCCATTGTCAATTGTCATTCCAATTATGTGGAAAACCACAATTTTTTCTACGGAAAAGGGTTACACAAATTGTTGGATTAAATGGGTGTGGCCTACATGACCACAAGCCCATTAAGGATCTTTAATCATACCCACTTGTTTGCACATTTATGAGACCTAGTTATTTTTAGCTCACTTGCCAACAAACTAATAATTGACTGAGATTAAAGGGTTAGGTGATAGTTGGGGGTTAATGGTTCCTTGATGGGTAGGAATCTTCTATAAAAGGATCCCTTTGGGTAACTCCTTTGGTTAATAGTTTATTGGCATCCATCACTGAGCAAGAAAGAATAGCAAAGGCAAAGGAGTTGTAAACCCACGTGAGTTTCAAGCCTCTGTCATTTCAAGGGGCTTCTATTACCTTAAAAAAAAAAGGCTATGGAGTCGGATAAGCTCCTCCCCATTCTCAGAGTATTTTATGTTTATTTCATTGTGTCATTTGGATTATACCCAAGGAGATCCTCCTGTGGATTGAGGGATCTTAAGCTAACATGTGGTATCAGAGCCATCTTTAGGTATAACCAAATGATTTATTCAAGTTTTGTTTACATATTATGAGATGTTGGGACTTTCCGGGTTCTCCTCAGAAATCAAACCAAATGCCCAAATGAAAGAAGTTTTGGGTATTTGATAAAAGGGATTTCATTTTATTGGAAAGAAAAGACTCACAAATTGAGTATTATGGTGCCCAACCCAATCTGGAAGAGATAAGAATAAAAGATTATACTCTACTTATCTATATTTTCTTGGTTTAAGAAATTATATAGAGGTAGGAATATCTATAGGTTTACTGTCAATTTATTTTTTGGGCACGAAAAAATGATAATGGAGGTGGTATTAATCATTGTTAATGATTTGTTATTATATTATAAATGTTCTTTAAAAAAAAATGACCGCGTATTGCTGCCTCCTGACAGCAGCGCCTCCACCATTTGGAATGCTGGCTGGGCCGGGCCAGACAGGTCAGGTCAACCTGACTTGGCCAGGCTGGACCTAACTTGCTCTAGCCTAGCCTGGCCAGCTGACTGTTGGGCCAGATCTAGTTACGGGTCGGACCTGACCCATTAAGGACCGCCTAAGCCCAGTATAGTTTTGGAAGAAAATTTCCAGTATGTTCTACTTATTAAATGGTGTCTATTGGCATGGTTAATTAGCCCAAATGAGTTCCAGAACTGACCCCATTTTTGGTATTGATCATATTGGTCTAGATGGGTGGTCTAGAATTTGTTTTGATCATATCGGACTCATGGGAATTCGGAATTTCGATCTGTTTTTTCCTATATATTTCTATTATTGAGATCTTTAATCTGAATAGTTTGGATCAATTATGGGGTGTCTCTAGTATTTTGGTATATTCTTTAAATGTTAAAATATGTCATTAAAGTTTATTTCCGCATCATGGATGATTTATTTTATACAATCAAAATGTACAATAGCTTGTAACTTAGCTAATTATGTGTTGTTATGTCAAATTTATGTCACCTTGGATCATTAGAGAAAAACAAAGATTCCAATTAAGGATGTGTCATGATGGAAGTGTTGTTATAATAATTTCAATTAGAAATGAATGATTTGGATTGATTTGAATAGTTGCAAAGCAACCAAGTCATGAAGAATTGTTTGATTTCTAGATTGAACTAAGGATATGTCACCATTATTTGTGTGATTATAGTAACACTAAATTGCGATTTCATAAAAGATACGAGGAGAGACCCAAAGGTTCAACCTTCATGGAATAAGAAATCGAAATACGATATTGTTTGTAATGTGATGTAATTAAAAATGATTTATGCCCAAAGAAATAATCCTCTTAATCACATCATATTATTAACATAGTCTTATTAATTAAAGAAAAGTGATAATTATGCATGTTGTTCTTCATACCCAAAGGTAGATTTACAATGATATACAATTACTTTTATTTTCATTGTTATTGCATGATAAAAAAAATAGATTATAACTTGTGGATATTATTGTTTATTTTCAGTAACTAAGTCAATGGCAGCACTTTCTACATTAGGGACCATTCCTACATTAGATGGGTCAAATTTTCTAGAATGGATGGACATGCTAATGATAGCCATAGCCTTCCTGGACTTGGATATAATCTTTGATGAAGCTAAACCCCTAACTTGTACAAATGAAACATCTAATGATGAAAAGGCAAAATTTGAGAAGCGGACCAAGGCTAACAATGTAGCAATCAAGATCATCTTGAACTTTATTTCTAGAAATATTAGGGGATCCCTTGGAACAATAGAAATGCAAAGGATCTCTTAGATACTATAAAGGAGCAGTTCAAGATAACTGAAAAAGTCGTAGGGGCATCACTAATAAGCCGCCTATCAAGCATGAAATATGATGGGACTTTGGGAGTGAGAGAACATATTTTATCAATGTAAAATATTATTTCAAAATTGGAACAATTGGATATGAGTGTATCAGAAAAGTACTTGATACAATTCAGTTTGGACTCTTCCTCTTTGGGGCCGTTTAAGGTTGCCTACAATCAAAGCTCAATACCTTGGACCATAATAGAATTAATTGCTAGATGTGATCAAGAAGAGAAGAGGCTTGAGGCTGAAGGGCAACTGATGGTAAACTTCGTCTCTCATAACAAGTCCAAGGGAAAGGAAAAGAACAAGAAAAGACCAAGTGTTCAAATTGCAAAACCAGAAAAGAAGGAAAAACTAGGACAAAAGAAATGCTTCTTCTGTGGAAAGAACGGTCCCTTCAAAAAGGATTACCTGAAGCGGAAAAATTGGTTTGAAAAGAGATGTACAAATTTATCTCTAATATGTCATGAAACCAATTTAACCGATGTTCCACCAAGTTCTTGGGTTCTTCTGTGGAAAGAACGGTCCCTTCAAAAAGGATTACCTGAAGCGGAAAAATTGGTTTGAAAAGAGAGGTACAAATTTATCTCTAATATGTCATGCAGGGGCGGATCCAGGACTTCTAATTTGGGGGGCTGCACTAAAGTTACACTAAAAAAAATAGCAACAATGTCTCACTAAAAACTATAAAAAATAGCAATAATATCCCACCAAAAACTATCTATGTACTATCTTCAAAGAGTGATCATTTTTATTATACTACTCAAAATCAACAAAAACATGTCTTCACAATAGATCTTGACAAGTATGACAAAAGACAAACAAAAGTTAAAACATGACACTAGTGAAATCTTGACTTGCGTGGCTTCTTATCAAATTCATCTATTACCAACTCTATGTTGACTTCATTAGCAAACTCTCTTTCGATGTAAATAACCATGCAATCCGCGAGAAACTCGTCATCCATCTTGTTACGGAATCGTGTTTTGACAAGTTTCATAGCTGAGAAGGCTCGTTCGGCAGTCGCCGTGGAAACAGGAAGAGTCAAGATAAGACGAATCAATCTATCAATCAAATGATAAATGATTGACTTTTCTGTTTGAATTAAAGCTTGACATAACTCAGAAATGGTAGACAATTTCTGAAAACGGGGATGACGATGCACATCAAGCTTATAATGTTGCAATTGACTTCTCAAAATATGTATCTCTTGTTCTGTGAAGTCTTCACAATAAAACTTCTCAGCGAGCTTGCAAATATCATCAATATGAAAGTACTTAAAAGCATCTTTCGGGTCCAAAGCTGAACTAAGAGAAAGAAGCTCAATTGCCTCCTCAGAGAATCTACTCTTTAACTCCAGCAACTGGAAATCTATTACAGCATTGAAAATATCAACACGATAATGATGCTCAACTATAATACAATCATTTTGTTGGCAAGAACGGCGTGTACCAATCATATGACGAGAACTCATATCAGGAATATCAATGTCATGTTTTCTGCAAAAAGAAATCACATCCTCAAGGAAGCTACCCCAACATGTTTCTCTCAACTCTTGAAGAAGTTCATTCGTACTTGAGACTAAACCCATGGCATTTAGAATGTCTTGTGACTTTACTTGCAAAGCTTTACATAGTATATTTGTGATTCCCATAGTCTTATGCAATAAATGAAATATAAAGACAAATTCAAAATTTCTCATAGCAACATAAGAACCCTTAGCTTCTCCACGCATGTGTTACTAGACCCATTCTTCATGATGCTTTCAAGAACCGTGCAAGTCGCATCATACATCTCTATCAAGCTACAAACAGATTCATAGTGAGAGCTCCATCGAGTATCTCCAGCTCGCTACAATGTGCGAACTTGATTAGCACCCCGTCCACTCTCAAGCACACCACTTGCCAGCAAATTATCGATTTCTATTTTTCGAGCTTTCTTCAACTCTTTCTTCCGCTTAGGCGTAACATGGAGATTAACAATGGATACCAACTTCGAAAAGAATAACTAAACGTCTGACACATCTTTAGAACTCACAACTAATGCAAGTTGTAGTCGATGCGCAAAACAATGCACATAATATGCGCAAGGACACTCCTTAAGAAATAGTGCTTGTAATCCATTTCATTGACCACGCATATTACTAGCACCATCATAACCCTAGCCTCTCATATTTCCAATAAGCAAATTCTTGTGAGCAAGAACATTGGAAATCTCTTCTTTCAATGTTAACGCAGAAGTGTCTTCAACATCAACAATAGCAAAAAACCTTTCTCTAACAAAACCACCACGATCAACAAATCGTAGAATAATAGCCATTTGTTCTCTATGTGAATTATTTTGTGCTTCATCCACAAGGATACAAAACTTTGCATCACCAACATCTTCGCGTATTTTCTTTTTCACATTTTCGGCAAATATATGCAAAAGTGTTTTCTGAATACCATGTGAGGTATACTTAGCATTTCCTGGACAATCACCTACTATTTTGGCAACTTTCTTGTTCAACATTTTCGAAAACTCGAACATTGCAATGAAGTTTCCACAATTCTTTGATTTCTTCGATTCATCATGTCCTCTAAAAGGAAACCCTTGTAGTGTAAGCATCCGAATACATTGAATAACATTTCGGAGAAGCAACCGATTATTTGCAATTGCTTCTTTAGAAAGTGTATTGAAAACACTATCTATATGTCGAGAAGGATTCATTAGATTCTCACAATACATTGTCGCCGACCTATGTGGAGAACAAAGACCACCTTCATGTTTCAAAAAAGGACACTTCTTCCCATTGTTAACCTTCTTCCAATTCTGAAACCCATCAATGGTAAATACCGGATGCTTCGGAGGATTTGTTTCAAAGAGAAAGCAATAAAAACAATATGCTCTATCCTTGTGGAGTGAATATTCTAGCCAAGGGAATAGTTTGTACCAATTAGCGTTGAACCGTCGACCTTGCTTTCCAAATATGGTCACCGGATAATCTTTTTCTTTCTCATGAGTAGGTCGACAAGGTCCCATTCTAAGATAAGCTACCTGAACTTCATTATGTTTGTTAAGCGGGTATTCATATATAGCAATGCGTTTACCCGGATCACATTCAAATGAAGAAGTGACATCAACTTCCATAGGTGCAACTTCTTGATCTTTGGAAGAATGTTCAACTACGACTCTTTGAACTCGAAAAGAAGGTTTAACTCCTTCAATTTCAACAACTTGAACTTTGGTAGGACGTCGCTCATCCTCATCAAGTTTTGAAATATCAGGAATAGATGTGGAAGTTTTGCCACTTTCGGATTTATCATCTTTTCTCTTATAGAACGATAGAAGAGTTATTGGTTTTTTGAGCGCTTGATGATGCGACATTATAACCTAAGATTAAGATAGTAAATAACCATTAATATACAATACAAAAGACCGGTTATTTTAATAAATCTTAGAGCTAAAAACACCTTATAAACCCATTTTTTAAAATAAATTTCATATGTAGATTCAAAGAAAATCTGATTTAGCTATATGAAGATTTAACTGCAACATCATTGTTGTGGCTTGGGGTGGTGGCTTGGGCTTTTGAGCCCCCAAGTCCCATCTTCAAGTGGAGCCCACAAGAAAGTGTGCTCAATTGTGCTCAATAGAGGTGACCCTTTTATAATACATTACTTGTGCTCAATAATACTGCAAGGGAAAAGACGTTGTTCTTTGGATTGGAGTCTCTTTATGAGTTTGCAATTTGCATTTGTATCAGGGACTGTCACACGTATTGATGCTAATAAATTAGTACTGAACCCATATGGATGGAAGGATTATGGGTTCATGCTCTATAGAATTTCGTGAGGTTCGGGAACAAAAAATTTCTCAACCACTGAGTTAAGTGAAACATTGGGTACTGGGTAGTGGGTAGCCACATGGATCCATCGTAAATAATGGAATCTATTCCTGTGTTAAGATAACGTAACCTTTCCATTTGTTGGTCTAAATCCACCAGCTCCCTGGCTAGAAAACAACACCTTAATTGTGAGTGCAAATTTAAAAAATATGGTTAAGAGCCCTAGGATAGCTACTATAGGGATTTGACTATATTAATTGTTGTGGTTCAAATCTACTACGTTATAGGGAGGGTTTTGGATGCCTCGGCTGCTCGGCATACATGATATTCTCAGGAGTCAGGAGCCCTTGTAACTTGGCACATGAGTTCTTCTCTCAGTTTGGGATTTTATTAGGAGCTATTAGAGACAAAGAGAAATGATGGATTTGTTATAGTTTAGGGATTATGACAACCTCTTGAGTATTGATTGGCTTGATGAGTAAGGAATTATCAATTATAAGATAAGATGACTGACTTTTGGTGATTCAAACAAAACATTGATTGATGGTGCTGTCATGGAGTGGGCTAGTGCTGTTGCAAGGGGCTGAGCTAAATTGGGTTCCAACTGAGATCAATGTGCTTGGACAGGATTTGGGATGACTTTAGGGCCCATGGACTTAGAACAGGTTTATTTTCTATACTTGATAACTAAATGGGCTTTACTAGGACCATTAGACCAATACTATTCCGAAAGTCCAATTAAATGGCCGGTCCGGCCTAATAACTATAACAAATATTTATAATAGGCTTGTGGGATGGACTTGCACCTTGATGTTATGGCCAATAAGTAAACAGGCTGAACAAGGACAAGATTGGCCCAACATGGCCTCATTGGCCTGGCCCATTTGTAGCGCTAAATGGGGTTTCCTTGCTAATTTCCTATTTGAAGATCTATCTGTCTTTATGGTCCATTGTGCTATATTCTTAGATATGTAATTGCCGGAAATCAACCAAAGGTTTTAGGGTCTTCCCATGTAGTATATATATTCTTGGAACATCCAGTTGTGGTGTGTCCAATCAAATGCCTAAATAGACCCCATAATTTCCCTTACAATAATCCCCAAGAAAGGATATGAATGGTACCATTTGGCCTGTGTCCTGGGTGATCTAAACCATTGATCCGGTGGACCGGTAAGCCCTGCCGTTTGATAGACTCTCTCTGTGCTCACTGATCTAAGACTGATGAAGTCTTGGTTCAACAATAGGTCCAGTTATTGGTGTCAAACCTAGCATCGTCCAGCTAATTAGCTAAACTACCAGCATGTTTCTATTGCATTGGTGATTCAGATTTGACAAATGAAAATAAACTAATTGCTTGTATTGACGTGTATCAGCAATATGTATAGGTAAAACGTCAATATGCATTGGTACCTGAGATCTGGACTCTGGAGGCAGAGAGAGAGTCGCCGGAGAGCGTCGTTCTCGCCGGAGAGAATCGCCACTCACCAACAACCGAGCAACCGAGGGTCCGAAAGGTAACAGAGAGACTTAGAGAAGGAGATAGAGAAATAAGAGAATATGAAATGGGTTTTGACTTTTGAGACTTGTCACTTCACTCACTTGAGTTGTGAGTTGTGACTTATGAAGACCGGACCCCAAAATTATAAAAACTAGTTTTTTTTTTCTTTGGGCTGAAAGCTTGGGTGGGCTGTAGCCACCCCGGCCCCCCCCTTGATCCGCCCCTGATGTCATGAAACCAATTTAACTGATGTTCCACCAAGTTCTTGGTGGGTTGACTCTGGTGCAACCATTCATGTAACTGGTTGTGTGCATGGATTCCTTTCAAGCCAGAAACCAAATGATGAAGAAAAGACTATTGCCATGGGGAACCAGAAGGAATCACGAGTCAAAGCAGTAGGCACTTACAGACTGGTGCTGGACACTGGATTTATTTTGGACCTCCATAATGTTTTCCTTGTTCTTGAGATTTCTAGAAACTTAATTTGTGTTTCAAAGTTAGTTCATGAAGGGTTTGAATTTATTTTTGGACAAAACTTTATGAGAAATTGTAGAAATGAATGTTTAATTGGGAATGGTTATTTATGTGGTGGATTGTATAAATTACTGTTAAATTCTGTGGATGAACAATCATTGCACACACCACACATTAGTTGTGAATTGAGCATTGGTACTAAAAGAGTGGTAATCAAAGAAAACTCCTCTATTTTGTGGCATAAAAGTCTAGGGCATATCTCAAAAGAAAGAATGCTCAGATTAATGAAAGATGAATTATTACCTAATCTTGATTTCAATGATTATGGTGATTGTATAGACTATATAATGGGAAAACAGTCAAATACAAACAAGAAATGTGCCACAAGAAGTTCTTAACTCCTGGAAATAATCCATATAGATATATGTGGAGGAATGGATGTATCATGTTTTACAGGTGAACAATACTTTATCACCTTTGTTGATGATTTTTTGCGATTTGGTTATGTTTATTTGATCAAAGAGAAATATGATGCTTTAGATATCTTTAAGATATTTAAAGCAGAAGTAGAAAACCAATTAGAGAGAAAAATCAAAGTAGTGAGATCTGATAGAGGTGGTGAGTATTATGGAAGGTACACCGAATCGGGTCATAACTCGGGCCCATTTGCTAAATTTTTAGAAAAGGAGGGTATTGTGGCCTAATACACAATGCCTGAAACACCTCAGCAGAATGGTGTTGTTGAGAGAAAAAATAGGACGCTTATAGATATGGTTAGGAGTATGGTAAGTAATACTACTTTACCTAAATCAATGTGGGGTGAAGTACTTATGATGACAACATACATATTAAATCGTGTCCCTAGTAAAGGGGTGTCAAAAACACTATTTGAGTTGTGGACCGGAAGAAAACTCATCCTAAACCATTTTCGAGTCTGGGGTTGTCAATCTGAAGTAAGAATTTATAACCAACATGAAAGAGAGTTAGACCCTAAAACTATTAGTGGCTATTTTATTGGTTATCCTGAGAGGTCTAAAGGGTATAAGTTTTACTGTCCTAATCATACAACTAGGATTGTAGAATCGGGAAATCCAAAATTTCTGGAGAATCATGAGAATAGTGGGAGTGTTCAAGAAAGATATATAGTTTATAAAGAAATTAGGGAAAATATTGAGTTACCTGATATACAAAATGGGTTTGTTCCACTTGATATCATCAATGGTCATCAAGAGATACAACAACCACAAAATGATCAAGTTGAACATAATAATGGTCGGCCCATTAATTATCCACTCCCAGAACATCATGATAATCCACTTCCTAATGATCCGAAATTAAGGAGGTCAACTTGAATAAGAAGACCTGTCATTTCGGACGATTATGTTATATATTTAGAGGAAAACGATATTGGGATAAAAGATGATCCTAGAACATTCAAAGAGGCCATAGAAAGTGTGAATTCTGAAAAATGGATGGATGCTATGAAAGAGGAGTTAGAATCAATGGCCACTAATGATGTTTGAGATATTATCGAACTACCAAAGGGTTCTAAGGCCGTAGGCTGTAAATGAGTCTTCAAGACCAAAAGGGACTCGAAAGGAAAGGTAGATCGATTTAAGGCTCGGCTCGTGGCCAAAGGTTTTACTCAAAGAGAGGGAGTTGATTACAATGAGACTTACTCTCCGGTGCCTAAAAAAGATTCATTTAGGATAATTATGGCTTTTGTAGCTCATTTCAATTTAGAGTTACATCAAATGGATGTTAAGACATCGTTCCTAAATGAAAATTTAGAAGAAAAGGTATACACGGAACAACCGGAAGGATTCAAAAAAGGGAGTACCAATAAATTAGTTTGCAAATTAGAGAAATCGATATATGGTTTGAAACAAGCTTCCAGGCAATGGTATCTTAAGGTTAGTGGGAGTAAGTGTCGAGACCTCAGATGGGGTTATCGACCTAATCCAGGATCGGGACTAATGTATTGATGATAATAGTCCATACTATGAATTTATTTAATTGATACGTATAAGAGTCGATAAAATAATACTACTCATATACACGATTTTCCATAAGTGTCCGCAGTGAGGATATCACAACAACATGAATATTTCTTTTGAATGCGGAAGCGTATAGCAAATCTAATTCATACTTTCAAATACAAAGTACCAAGACTGATACACATTTATATAACAGAACATCAGAGTGAGTAATGATCATTAGCTATACTCAAGAGTAAATTAAAGTTTACATTAGAGATCAGTTCATTACATTTTCCAAAAATAGACACCAATATAACAAAAGCATCAATTTCCCAAAAGAATAGTTAAACCCAACCCAAAATGTTACGCAACTCGGCAATCGAATGTCTAAACGACGTCATTGGCATGCCACTCTACTAATCGCTGCAGTTCTTCGACCGCCTCCTCATGCTCCTCCTCGGGAAAACCAATAACGGGACCTGAGTACCAAAGCAAAGGGTCAAACACAACGGTTTGGCAAGTGGGTGAAAAGACATAACAATAATTGAAATTACTTTGGAAAACATTTAAACATGTTAAAACAATAACTTTCACAAAACAGAAGAATCATTTATTGGAAAACAATATACAATATAAAACATGTAAGGTGTCCAAGGAAATCGGAAAACAAGTAATATGGCAACCACACGAAGCTAAGTCCTCTATCACCGAAGTGACGTGAGCATATCGGGATGTTGACCTTAGTCACCGAAGTGAGGAGGTACAATAAAATTTACACATACATATACATAATAATACGGGACATAACCACGGTAGCGAATTGGGCATCGGGAACCACAGTAGCAATCTACGACATCGGGTAGCGGGATACAAACTGCAACTGGCGGGACGAGAGTGGAATCTCCAAGTCGGTAGATCAGACCAACAAAGTTATCCAAGCTTAGTGGTGCCGACTCATAGGTAAAAAAGTAGAAATCAAAACATGTATAAAATACATCAAGTGCAAGAAGTAAACGGGTGGAACGGGATGCTCGAAGGCACAAGTATCACTTTATTCGCGCATGTATAAACGGGCTAGCAAAATGCAAAAATGCATTTTCAATACTTTCGGGAATGATAAATCATAATTCATAATTTTCGAGACAAGTATCGAGATTCAAAATTTGAATAAGGTGAATAAGGATCCCGTATGTCCATTTCAATATAAATTGGTATTCCTTGAGTTTGGAGACATTCAGGCTTTTTATACACCTTAGGGATTAAAAAAAATAATTCAAATGAAAACTTTTAATTCGGTTTCTTTCTCAAATGAGTGCTAAACAATGGTTATAAGTCTTCCCATCATAATAGGGTTCCCAATAAACCTCTCTTAATCATTTAAACATTTCATTTATGCTCATAGAATAGCCCCAGGTGAACAATGTTCATCGCTCGAGTGGACAAGAAGTTTGCTCGAGCGACGAGCTCTCTAGAATAGTTTTCTAGGGAGGTTCGCTTGAGCGGATAATGGGTTCGCTCGAGTGAACATGTTGGCTCAAGCGAACAATAAGTTCGGTCAAACTAAAAAGGTTCTGTGAGAGTTCTGATATGTTTCTGGGAAAGTTCGCTCGAGCAGATAAATGGTCGTTCGAGCGAATTGTCTACTGAAATGGTTCGGAACCCTTTCTGGACATGTCGCTCAAGTTCACTCGAGCGAACTGTCCAGGAACTGATGCCAGGACAGTTCTGCTTCTCTCCTTTATCCTCTTCTTACAACTCCTTAGAGCCTCATTTTATGCCAAAATGAGAGGCTCAATACTCCTTACAAACATCCTCTAAAACCCACATCAACACTTCCATAAATCTCAAATCAAACATCTTCTTCTCAATCACATTTAACCACAAAAGAAGAGAGAAAACCAAAAATCATAAGGGTTCGTTTATAACTACAATCAAGCAATAAATGAGAGGCTATCAACCATATTTCCATAACCATAAATGAGTTAGCAAAACTCTTTAATGAACATTTATTTCAAATAAATGCAAGCAATAAACATGGACATGAAAGACAAAACCAACATATTTTCTTAAAAAACATTTAAGTGTTCAAGCTTATCATTTCATCCACTTGCCTTGGGTTTCTAATCAAGCAAATCAAGCACTAAACACTCTGTCCAAGCCAAACTTCAAAGCTACACAAAACCCCCCAAAACAAACCCTAAAATGGGTCAAAACAAGGAAATAGAAAGAGGGAGCTTCCAATAATTAAGATGGAGCTTCTTTTGGGTTACAAGAACACAAATCTAGAAAATGGAGAAGATTGCTTACTTGAATGATCTTCAAATGGGCAAGACTAGTTCAAAGAGGATCTTGAAAATTGAGGTTTTCTCAAAAAATGGTATCAATGAAAAGCTCTCAAGCTGGTGAATTAAATGATGACATCTATTTATCAAGTGGTGCAAGGTTTGGTAGTGATTGAGGGAAGGAGAGCAAGAGGAAGAAGAGAAAGGTAAAAAGCCCTAGTTTGGTTGCTTGTGCTGGAAAAAGGAGAAAGGGAGAGGAGGTCTCCTTATATATGAGTGGGGAGTGGGCTCCACCCTTTAGAAATCTTGTGGGGCTGAAATCATGGTTTTTGGGGCTTCAAATGAATTCGACAAAGAGGGGAGAAATGATCGTTGAAATTTCTAGTTTTTAAAAAGTATATGTTTCGCGGTTTTGGGAATATCAAATATTGGGTACAGATTTAGTGTAAAAAGATTGTTTTGCCCTTCAAGGTAGGAAAGTCGGGTTTCGGGATTTCGAACGGGAACGAGATCAACATGAAAGTTGTAGAGATTAACGAGATAAGCAAAATAGGATAAAAATACAAATCAATGGAATTTTGGAAAATCCCCCAAGTAACCGCAAAGTCATAAAAGGAACCCCCCTGAAGGGCCCCCACTAATCAAAATCCACTAAACACACTTAGAACTAACACACAACTTAATTAACACTAATCGAGGTCACTCTGGTTGGGGTCTTACAGTAAGTTTATAATATTGATATTGTATGTCGATGATATTTTGCTAGCTAGCAATGACCTTGGTGTAATTCATGAAACCAAGGAATATCTTAAGAGTAATTTTGATATAAAAGACATGAGAGAAGCAACTTTTGTAATAGGAATCGAGATATATCGGAATAGATCTCGAGGATTACTTGGGTTATCACAGGAATCCTATATTAAAATCATTCTTAAAAGATTCTATATAGAATGATGTAGGCCCCAAGATTCACCAATAATTAAGGGTGACAAATTTAGTAAAGAGCAATGTCCAAAAAATGAAATCGAAAAATGTCAAATGAACCAATGTCCTTATGCTACAACAGTAGGGAGTCTAATGTATGCATAGACATAAACTAGACCTAATATCAGTTTTGCAGTTGGCATGTTTAGTAGATATCAAAGTGACCCAGGAATGACGCATTGGGTAGGAGTTAAGAAAGTCTTGCGATATCTTAGTGGCACTAAGAATTACAGGCTCTCATACAGAAAGTCCGATTAATTAGAAGTGATCGGTTATTCAGACTCAGATTTCGCTAGATGCCTCGATACAAAAAAGTCGACTTCAGGATATATTTTCCTTTTAGCTGGTGGGGTAGTATCATGGAGAAGTGAGAAACAGACCCTAGTGACTCCATCCACATTTGATGCCGAATATGTGGCATGTTTTGAAGCAACAGGTCAAGCATTATAGATGCGATATTTTATCATAGATTTACGAATTATGGATACAATTTCTAAACCTCTTAAAATCTTTTGTGATAATGATGTAGCAAGAAGATTTGCTCAAAATGACAAAGTTTGCAGTAAATCAAAGTTTTTGGAAGTTAAGTACTTTGTATTAAAGGAAAAGGTACGAGATCGATTGGTGGCTATTGCTGGAGCTCCAACGAGCCAAATGATTGCGGATCCGTTAACAAAGGCATTGGCACCAAAGGCTTATAGAGAGCATGTTAGAAATATGGGCCTTATTGATTTGCCTTATTATTGAGGACATCATTACAGTAATGATTTCATAATTCTTATTTTGTCAAATATTTACATGTATTAAGGTGAATAAAATAAGAATATTAAAGAGAATGGCATTATCGTACCCAATTAAATAGGACGGCCACTGAAAATGTCCTATTTTACCCTTATCAAGGACTTGGTTAGGTTGGGGTGCTAGTGAAGTAATTATGGAAGGGAACATGTCATTAAAGACATGTAACCGCTATGGTTCACATTGGTAAACCAATTTAGTCACAGTATTAAGACTCAGCATAAAAGACATGTTGGCAACTATTTTTAAAGTCGATGCGCATCAGTCAAGGTCGTCTTATCATTTTTCAAAGTACTATTTGAAAATGAATTTCCTTAAACTAAAATCTTGGATTTTGTTTTTATGGTCATATGAGCCAAGTGGGAGAATGTTAGATTAAATGGGTGTGGCCCACATGACCACAAGCCCATTAAGGATCTTTAATCATACCCACTTGTCTGCACATTTATGAGACCTAGTTATTTTTTAGCTCACTTGCCAACAAACTGATAATGGGCTGAGATTAAAGGATTAGATGATAGTTGGGGGTTCATGGTTCCTTGATGGGTAGGAATCTTCTATAAAATGACCCATTTGGGTAACTCCTTTGGTTAATAGTTTCTTGGCCTCCATCACTAAGCAAGAAAGAATAGCAAAAGCAAAGGAGTTGTAAATCCCACATGAGTTTCAAGACTCTATCATTTCAAGGGGCTTCTGTTACCTTTAAGAAAAGGCTATGTAGTCAGGTAAGCTCCTCCCCATTCTCAGAGTATTTTATGTTTATTTCATTTTGTCATTTGGATTATACCCAAGGAAATCCTCCTGTGGATTTAATGATCTTAAGCTAACACAAACATGCACTAAAACTTTTAAAATTGATGGCAAATGTGGAAATTGGTTGGTTTTCCAAAATAGGTATCTACAACCACAAAGTACCTCTTTACTTTTCTTGAGGTCATAAATTAGATATAATGAAGCTTGCCCAAGTTAGGCAAGTGATTTTCCATGAGGTTGATGGATACTGTATGAACCGACACCTTGCTTTGGAATCACTCTTTGCACATGACCTGGGTCTTCGATGAACTCTGCTAACATCTTGGTTTAATTCACAATACAAAGAGAGGTAACGTTCATTCATTAATTAAAAATCAACCACATGGGTGGCTTGAGAAGGACTCCTTATCCTTACCCGAGTGGAAAGGAATGACTCACCTAGCTGTCTGATGTACGGGCTTTCTTCCGGTGTGTGTAGGCTCTTTTCCCACTTGAATGGGTTGTATTCCCGTGTGTATGCAGGCTTTTAGTTGGGTCTCAATCCCTTTAACTGGTTACCAAAAAAAAAAAAATAGATGTGTGTCTTTTCGACCTAAAACAATGATTTTGAGTTTGTGCTAATTGCTCACTATCAATTGTAAGGCTTAAAATTGGATGGTAGAAAGTGGCAATGTCTCACTGATTAAATTTTACTATTGATGGCTAATCCCATAATCCCTGCTCTTATGATGCAGGTGGAGTAGCCTATCCGTATGCCATCTCTTGTACCCAGTAACCCAAGTCACCCACTTGTGGTTTTATCATAAGCAGGCTACAGATTGCAATAGGTCAGGTCACTACAAGTTGAGGTGAAACTATATTATAAACCTCTCAAGCGCACAATATTGTTAGGAGAATGTTCTATTAAGAGGTACTTCTCATTAACTTACGTGAGAGTGACATTATTATCACCGCATGGGACGTCCTATGATAAATCCAACCTTGTTGCATTCACTAACCCCCTTGAATTAGTCCTCATCCTAATTCGACAGTGATATGAATAATAATTAGCGTCAGATTAAATTTCATGAAAAATATAACTTAATGTAATCAAAGATCTTTCCTTGTTAACCGTGTTTGTGTATTTTATCAAATCAAAGGATCAGATGTAATGCTTTCATAAACATGATTAATAATCTAGATGAGATTTACCTATATGAAAATTCTAAACTCCATTAGATTATCCTAGCCCCTTGATCAATGGTCCCAAAGTTTAATGGTTTTAAAGTCACCACTTTCTTTTGATTTCAACCCAATGGTGAGTAAAAGTTGGATGAGTATCAAATTTGAGCTTTATACCAATTCACAGTAGGTAGTATATGTGAAATGATTGGATTAGCTTAATGTGAGCTCCACGCCCTAAAAACATAGGAGAGTAAAACGGGGAGTTTTTAAAATGGAAAGTTTTTTAGAATTCCTTTCTCTCTCATAGGAGCATCTCCCATATATATATATATATATGGGAGATACTCCTGTTGAGTTCATGAATTTGCACATTTACGCATCATTTTAAGATGAATTAGGGATTTAATTAGGTGAATTGCATCATCATTCATCTAATTTTCATCATTTCATGCATTTTCACCTAGGAACCTGAATTTTCATATTTTTCATACATTTTCTGCATTAACTTAGAATGTTTTGCAAATTTTATCCGAAGAGTCCCAGTTGGAGTAGAACTCTGTCGGATGGGTCCCGCTTCAATATGGGTTCTTCAGTATTTGATGTGTTGAATTAGAATATGCAAAAAATGAGAATTGCAAGCATCTGTCACGGAACCCACTTTCAAACACACATAGTCATCTTGGGCCCTACATTACTGAATTGAAGCTTGAAAAGAAGTAATTAAAGAATTCACCACGTGGACCCCACGCACAAGCTATATGCAAATCAATCAAAGGAGGGTCCGCTTATCATGTTAGTTGAAGAGTCCTGACTACAGTAGAAGACTTCTCATAGGGCCCACTATTCAAGCAGATGAAATGTCCCACATAGCGGGGTTCGCAATAAATGCAAATTTGAAATTATTAATGGATAATTCAAATAGTACAATTTTGATTAGAACAAAAGAAGAAGAGTTTGAATCATCTACATCTGATGTCCTTTTGAAAATGAAAGTTGTGCACAGATAGAATCCATTGCAAATCAAATTTTAAAAGTTAATGCCACTTTTCTCAGGATAACTCATCTTCAAATGGCCATAACTTTCAACCCGACCGTTGGATCGATGAAATTTACCTACCGTTGGAAAGCTTATTAAAAGTAGATATTCGTGGAGCCTAAGAATGTGCAAGTTAGAGCTATAATGACAAAGTTATGGGCCCGGAGATTTTCATGTTTATTTTTAGACAGGACCGTTGATAATCAATTGCTGCACATCCCTTGTGGGACCCCATCTGAAGATTAGCCAAGCCACCCAGAGGTTTTCAGAAGCTTCCACCTCATTCAAATTTAAAAAGGATAAGAGATATATCCTATCAATGAAGATAAATCAAATCTGCAGAGAATGTGTCCAAATTCAATATATCTGTAAGATAATCGAAGATATAAAAGGAACCAAAAGGTAGATACTCACTTCCCCCTTGGACGTCCGTAATTATTCTCTCTCATTTTTCTCTTCTTTGCCCTCATTATTAGAATTTAAGAGTTATTTTTGGATATTCCGGGGCCCTGTTCCAAAACTAGGTTAGAAGAGTGTGAGACAAAATTGTAATTGCCATGAAGTTTTTAATGAAAATCACATGTTTTGCAATGGAGGAGTAGATCCCTGGATTAGAGTGTCAGATGAAGTTAAGTGTTTCTCATCATTAATTTATGTGATATTTTTGTTTCTTGCGTATTGATTATAATAATAAATCTGCCTTCTGTCATTGACAACCTGTGTTATTCAATTTTTTTATTTGAATAATGCTTTAATCATGTATGTTTCTTAATAGATTATTCTTAGATTGAAATTCTTTGATAATATATCTTTGATTAATATGTGATATTTAGTTAAGTTCATAATTTCATTAGGTGAAGGAGATTTTTGCCTTAAATAAATTGTGAAAAATTATGCTCTTTGATAGACAAAGTATCCAAATCAGAAACATTGATTTGTTTCTGATTTGAAAGATTTTGGGGACAAATTTATTTTTTCGATTGCATTGAATGATGATGGGACTACTTAATGGATTCATGATATTTTGACCTGCATTTTCTCATATTTTATTGCTGCACTCTAGATCTAGTATTTTTTTCAATCTTATTATTGATTTTCTTTTCTTTATCTCTCTTGTCATTATCATTGATAAAAAAATCAGATTTTAAATTTTAACTTAGTAGTACTCCATGTGAGATTCGACCTGTACTTGCCATTGTCTCAAATAGACAGCTGTGCACTTGTAGTATTAAAGGATTCAATTTAAATTCACATCAGCTCCTATGAGAGATATCTCTCACCTTAAATGAGAGATTGTGTCAAATGCTAACAACTTAAATGTGAAGGCCTCCACCCATATCTCTCATTTAAGGTTAAACCAATGTTAGGTTTTACAGGGGGTTCGATTTTTGGCTCCCTTAATCCACTGCCTAAAATATAATAAAAAAAAATATATTTCTTTAACTTTAAAAATTATAAAAAAAACCTTTGTCAATACAAAACCTTACAAATTTCCCTCTCTTAACATAGATCAATAAAAAAAAAAAAAACCAATGACACTAGGTTGTTTTAACCAACCACCCTCATTTCATGGGTTTGAAGTAGAGGTGCTCAGACCTGGGCCCAGTCCACGTTGGGCTGGGTTTGGAACTTAATTTTCAATACTTGAATTGGATTCAAATTTGAGCCCATTTAATTTTTTGGATAAAGCTTGGATTAAGTAATAAAAAGCCTTAAGCCCACCCTGGCCCAACCCGGACAAAGCAACCGTGCCTTAATAGCCATTTATACAATTTACAATTAAATCTCACTTTAAACAATGCAGGGCTGGCTTAACCCTTAGGCCAACAAGGCAATTGCCTAAGGCCCCCAAGAATTTCAGCCTCAAAATCATTTTCCTAAAAAATTCAATTTTCAAGGCTTCGATTTTTGTAAAAATATCAACAAAAGTACATTTTCTCTCTCCAAAAAAGGGCATATCCATCCCAAGTTGCCACATATTCATGTATTATTAAAGGCTCAGAGAGAGTCAATGATTACAAGATAGGCATGCCCATCTCAAGTTACCACCTTTTCATATTTCATGAAAGGTGAGAGAGCTGTTGGACGACGTTGGTTATGAGAATGAGTTAATTGGGCACGGGATTTGAGGGCATCACAAAAGGCAAGAAAAATAGATTTTATATAAAAAATTTATAATAGGGAGATGCTCCTATGAGAAATATCTCTCACCTTATATGAGAGATATGGGTGAGACCCCTCACATTTAAGTTGTTGGCATTGGATATGGATGTGAGGGCCCTCACCTTATCTCTCATAGTTAGGTGAAAGCATCTCGCCTTAGGCCTTTTATTGGCTCGAGGCATGTCCTGAAACAGAGACGGAGAAGGATATAGATATAGAGACATAAAGAGGACGTGAAGACAAAAGTGATGGACATTAGAGGATGGAGTTGCCGAGCGGGTGATTGAAAGCCCATCCTGGCCCAATGGGCTGAGGCGAGGCACTCTTGCTCGAGCGAGTCACTTACAACCCATGTAGACTTGGTGTCATAGAGCCATCCAACTCAAAATAATATCGTCCGTTTTGGCCCACATGTATGTGCAAGAGGATTTAACTCATAAGCTCAATGATCACGGCCATATCTGATGTGAGACTTATGGAGACTCTCAGTTAAAAGCGCCCACACATCATGATCAAGGGTGCCGTCCGAATCAAGTTCTCACTTTTTTTTTTTGGTTTCCAACCGTATGGACTAGACTGCGTAGGGTTGCAAACGGGATTGTTCCGAATTGGAACCATAGTGGACCCGGACTTGTTTCTAAATAACGGCTCTGGTTCCGGATCCAGTTTTGAATCGGAACCTGTTTTGTTGGTTTTAGACCCTGTTTCGATAATAAAACTTAGATCCGGTTCCAGAGCCGGGTCCACCTAGAGGACTCGAATTTAATTCCAAAATCGATTCTATTTTCCCTTTATCTTTCATTTTTTTTCTTAAAATAAACATATCATTCAATTTATAATAGTACATTAAGTTTACAACATCCAGTATTATACATAAGAATAATAAAAAAGAGTTGGTTTTAAAGTACAAATTGCAAATCAAAGACTCATATGCTGGCTCCACAGGTTGGAACCTACATGGACCCGGAACCGGACCCATTTATCAATTGAAATTTAAATTAGGTTCTGGACTCGGAGCCATTTATGAATCGGAACCTAAAATAAGTCGCGGCTCAAAACTTCTAAGTAACCAGATAAACGGGTATCTATTTACAATCTTAAAAATTAAAAATTAATATAAAAACAGTAAGGTAGATAACCGTGGTCCTGAGTACTCGGAACCATGGGGCTGACTTTGGTATCCCAATGAACACCCTAATTTGATGAGCCCCGCTTTTGCTTCGGCGTGCTCCACTCAAAAACCTTCGTCTCTCCTCCCATCTTCTCCTTCATTAGAAGTTGCAGAACAAGCTCTCTCTCTCTCTCTCTCTCTCTCTCTCAGTATCTGATTCCTTTCGAAGTTGCAGAAGAGAGAGCTCACAGATAAACACTCTTTCTCTCTCTAATGGCGTCGACTGAATTAAGAAAGAAGCCGAACCCAGGTCGAGGTGGGGTTCTATCCCACGGCCTGAGCGATGAAGAGGCTCGAGTTCGAGCAATCGCAGAGATCGTCAACTCCATGGTCGAGCTCTCCCGAAGCGGCGAGACTGTCGACCTCAACGCCCTCAAGTCCGCTGCCTGCCGCAAGTACGGCCTCTCCCGCGCCCCCAAGCTCGTTGAGATGATTGCCGCCCTCCCCGACTCCGACCGCGACTCCCTCCTCCCCCGCCTCCGCGCCAAGCCCGTCCGCACCGCCTCCGGTATCGCCGTCGTCGCCGTCATGTCCAAGCCCCACCGCTGCCCTCACATCGCCACCACCGGAAACATCTGTGTATACTGCCCTGGCGGCCCAGACTCGGACTTTGAGTACAGCACTCAGTCCTACACCGGATATGAGCCCACCAGCATGCGCGCCATCCGCGCAAGGTTGCGCCTTTTCCTCCTTTTTGGTGAATTTGGGTGTTTTTGTGAAATGGGGGTCTGTTATGTGCTTGTTTTGTTGGGTGATTTCAGTGTGTATGTGCTTTTCATGTGTTCTGTTTTGATGTTTAGGCAGCGCGCCACATATGCAAGATAGCGTATTTTCCACCCTTTGTGTGAATTTTGAGTGTTTTCTTGAATTGGATGTTTGTTAGTTGCTTCTTTAGGTTGGGTAATTCCAGTGTTTGTGTGTATTGCATGTGTTCTATTTTGATGTTTTCACAGTGCGCCATACACCAAGGTAGTGGATTTTCCCCTTAACTGTGAAGTGTGAATTTGGGGGGTTCTTGAAACAGTTGTCTGTTATTTGCTTGTTCTGTTGGGTAAGTTGATTTTTTTTATTTTTTTTTAGTATTCTGTTTTGATGTACTGGCAGTTGGTGTTGCTGTAGTTTTTGGTTGTGCGCGTTAAAATGCCTATTGATTGTTTGATAATTTTTATGCTTACGTGCCTTTTTCTGGATTGCAGTTTGATTGGTTTGTGTCTGTTACCTGGTAATTTTATATTTCAAAGCAATTCGTTGGTGCCTATTTATATTTATATTTTGGGCTGGTAACTGTTCATGCATTTGAAGCTTTTTTTTAGGATGGATATGTGTGTGTTGAATTTACAGAGTGAGTATTGAAGCATATCAAGGGAGTATTTGGAATTAGGTGCTTGTAGATTGAGTGTACCTAACTCAATTTATGAATTAAGGGTTTATGCATAATCTGAGTTCCTATAGGTGAGAGTTACGGTTGATTAGATTTACTGGTAAAGTCAGTTTGGGGAAACTGAGCTCCAGTCTTACGAACGGTGCCCAAGACTGCTCATTTCATGCAGATACCAACAGTGCCCACGGTTGCTCATGCAGGTGAAGGGTGCAAACCTTGGTCAGACTATGGTAGTGAATGTACAGGGAAGTTGGGACATTAGTCCTGACCTCTTCAGATTTAGTACATATGCATCACCATATCCTTTCTTTCTTTTCTTTCTTTTTTTTTCCCCTGCAAACAGTAAGTAGCCACTGCTGGGTGCATGTGCAAGAATTTACTACGTTCTTTCCTTTTCATGGAGCTTTTAATGAATGTTTATTAAGATCATTTTGTTGATAACTTGATCAGTGCTGTTGGCTTTTGTTATTTGTGCTTCTTGACACACACACACACAACTTTTCTACAATTCCATTTTGAGATGCACTTTTTTAAAGCAATGTTGCGATGCTTAAATTCAGGTATGTAGTCTTTCTTCGTTTTTTTTGACCCTTTAGTTTAAAAATGGACTCTTGGGGTCTTGAGACACTTAACTGAACGACCTTGCCTGTCAACTTATTGTAATGTGTCATGGCTTAAGAGCTACATTTTCACACAGATGTGGATGTGCTCCCTAAAACCAAACCAAACCAAACCAAGCCTTTTCCCACTAGGTGGGGTCGGCTATATGGATTTGACGACTCCAATCAAATCTGTTTAGGGCCATGTCCTCCGTTAGATCTATGTGGATGTGCTCCCTACTAGTATAAATCTTCATATTCTTTCCGCAGTTGCTTAACTTTTGGAGCTTCTATGTGGCATATTTGCTTCTTCCAGGTGTCTATTTTGGTTGTGAAGTAAATTGCTTTGTGCGATATCTTTCTTGCTGCATTATCTTTTTCTATAGTTTAAGGCCCCCTTTCCCTAATTCCTCCTAAGCTATTAAACTACCCTTTTTCTTATAATTTTACTGGACAATCACTGCTTGTTCCAACCAGGCTCGAACCTAGCTAACCTTACTCCCCCTGAAGGACTTTGCTGTCCCTTACCAGCTGAGCTAAGCAGCATGGGACTAAAGGCCCATTTGGGTGGACCCTTAAGTTGCAACATTTGGCATGGATGGAAAGAATTGATTACATTGGCTTCTGTTTTTACCACCTTAATTATTTTTTAGGTCAAATCTAATATAGTCTTAGCAGTTGGTTTGGGATGGATAGAAAAGCATCCCACCTACTGGAAATTGAAACAAACCCTTTTCGAGCTCTATTCCATTATTACCATCCACTCTCATGTTTTTATTGTTCTTTTTTTGTTTTTTGACTTCATGTTGCAGATACAATCCGTATGTGCAGGCTAGAAGCCGAATAGACCAGCTGAAACGGCTAGGTCACAGTGTGGATAAGGTATGTTTTCGTTATTGTTTTACAATGTAGTATCCATTTCTAGATGCAGAAAAACAGTACCTGGTATATTTTAATTGGGATTCAATTACAATTTCTAGATGCAGAAAAACAGTACCTGGTATATTTTAATTGGGATTCAATTACAACTATTAAGCCTTTCGTAGGTTGAGTTCATCTTGATGGGAGGAACATTCATGTCACTGCCAGCAGATTATCGTGATTATTTTACACGAAATCTTCATGATGCTTTATCTGGACACACTTCTGTCAATGTTGAGGAGGCTGTGCGTTATTCAGAACACAGTGCAATAAAGTGCATAGGAATGACTATTGAAACGTGAGTCATTATTTTCTTCTACATGTTTATTTTGTGTCACTGACATCATGTACTTGGTTCTTTCCTCAAGAGGAACATAGACACAAGTATTTAATAATGTTCTTCTTGAGAACTGTTTCTAACATTGTAGAAGTTTCAAGGTTTTCCCCTAAATCTTCACTTCCATTACTAAGAATAATTGTCTCAAATCTTGGTCTCCCCTTCAATTTATCAGGAGGCCTGACTATTGCCTTGGTCCTCACTTGAGGCAAATGCTTACTTATGGCTGTACACGACTGGAGATAGGGGTTCAAAGCACATATGAGGATGTTGCCCGCGACACAAATAGAGGGCACACAGTCGCTGCTGTAGCCGATTGTTTTTGTTTGGCAAAGGATGCTGGTTTTAAGGTACACAACCATCTTGCTTAAAGTTATCTCTGGCTTCAGAGGGTTCTTTTAATATTGTGTTGTAGCCAATCCTTTTATAAATTTTTGTGTATGCTTTTATTTTATTCCTAAAGATGCCTTTTCTCTTCATTCATTGAGCAGGAAGATGTGAAGTCCTGTATATTGGAACCCTACCTACAATTATTAGTTTTCTTTGGCACGGAGCAGGATTTGCAAATGGATGATTAAATCACACTAGTTTTACTATTCACTTTGCATGCTCTTGACCAGTGGGATGTCCAATAAGGGTGATGGTTACGGCTCCTATCCCATGGTCCATGAGCATTAAAGGTGGGGTACTGGGGTCTGCTGTCCAGTTCAAAGGACTTTGCATAAATTTGTGGTGTCCACATGTTTTAGTATTGTTTGAAAAATCATTTTGACTGGGAAAAGTTGATTCATCTGGATGGAAAGTTGAGACTTGAGAAATTCTATTCTAGATTCAATTTAGAACTTGTTTAAATTACTGCTTGATCAAGGCCCAGGTCACTCAGCAAAGACTCAGTCGCAACTTAGGAAATATCTATTAAAGAGTATTTATCTTTCACTATCTATCCATCCATCAATCCTTCCCCACTCTCACGTGATATATACCAACTTTTGACATTTGTGATTTGACTCGGTCAAAGCTCCGACATTCTCCGAATCAAAACTTGCCCACTTTCTAGATTTTTTTCTTGGGTTTTTTTTAGCTTTTAAATGCTGTGTGTCTGCTTTAAAGCTTTATGTTAGTATACCTGGTTAATAAGTAATTCTAAGCGTGTTTAACATTGTTCTCACCTGAGATTGTTTCTGCACAACTAAAGCCCTTGCTGGAGTTGGAACATGCTTATTGTGCGACCATGAAGTTGCAGGTTTGATTCATGTTACCAATCAGAGAGACTTTAATTGCTTTCGTTTTTGTTGTAGGTTGTTGCACACATGATGCCGGATCTTCCAAATGTTGGTGTAGAGAGAGATTTGGAAAGTTTTCGAGAATTTTTTGAGAGCCCGAGATTTAGGGCAGATGGTCTTAAAATCTATCCAACACTCGTAATACGTGGAACTGGTCTTTATGAGCTCTGGAAAACTGGCAGGTACTATGCAGTCCGTGCTATTCTAAAGTTACAATTTTCTGACATTAAATGACATATTTTTTGATTTGGAGTCTGCAATCAACATTTAAGGGTACCTAAATACACTTTGTCCTAGTTGTGTCATTATTTCATTTTATTATCCACAGTTTGAAATTAGTTGTGAAATTATCCTTGCTATCTGTCTTTTGAAATAATCATTGTCAATGTTAATCAATGTTTAAAGTATTAAGGCGTGGATGAAGGCATTTCAATTGTCCAAAGCATAAATTGTGAGCTTCAAAGCATGGGGCATAAGCCTCACGATCACACCCTTTTAATAAAAAAATAATACATAAAAGTATATTATATATGTAGAAAAGAGTAAAATTTTTTAGGCCTTTTAGTTAGTTGACTAGGGTTGACTTAAGTTAATTGTTGTTATAGGAATTCTTTGTTTGTTTTTTTTTGGTAAAATACTTTAAGTTCTTAAAATTGCAAATGTCCTTACCTTTTTCTTAAGAACAAATGTATCAGTGAGTAGATGCAGATGCATAGTGTGGCTGAAGGCTATATGCTTGGATATGCCTCATACTATGAGTCATTCCAAATGCAAGCTATGGCTTTGACTTGAGCCACAGGGCATTTTCAGAATGCTTTAGCCTTGGAGCACTAGCCTCAAAACACTTGCATAAACACCGTTGTCAAACCTTGTCAAATTACACACGTGACTGGCATACAGACTCAATAACTGTGGTTTTTCTTTTGGCAATTATGGAGTAGAGCTTAGAGAAAAACCTTCAAAATAGTGGGAGACCTTATAAGATTTGGGGAAAAAAAACTTAAGAATGCTGTTAGGCCTGACATATAATATCTGAGAAAAAAAAACATCATAGCAAAGGGTGTAATTAACAAGTTGAGTACTACTCGTATTCCTTGAAAACATGACTACCGATTAACTACTGTAAAAACTCACTGTTTGTCCATTGAGATCTAGTTAATGTAAGGGTAGATATTTTTCAAGAAAGGAATGATTCTAACTGTCTGTCTACTGTACTGTAGGTATAGAAATTACCCTCCAGAGCTCCTTGTGGATATAATAGCGAGGATCCTAGCTATGGTGCCTCCTTGGACACGTGTATATAGAGTTCAAAGGGACATCCCCATGCCTTTAGTTACTTCTGGAGTGGAAAAAGGGAATCTTCGTGAACTAGCTTTGGCAAGGATGGATGACTTAGGTTTGAAATGCCGTGATGTGAGAACCCGTGAAGCTGGAATTCAGGTAGAGTGGTAGAGTGTAGTCCATATTTTGATTTATGGTGCATGGCAGATAAAGGCTTAATGGTGCTACTTAAACTTCAACTTTTCTGACATTCTTCCGGTGTAATACTTTAGGACATTCATAATAAAGTTAAACCAGAAAAAGTGGAGCTTGTTCGGCGTGATTATACTGCTAATGAGGGTTGGGAAACTTTTCTCTCATATGAAGATACACGTCAGGTAGGAGAGCTTTTCAGTTTTCTCAAATATGAATTATTGTGACGAAATGTGACATGGCATTTGCCACAATACTTAGTATTCTGTGACATCTAAGTGGCTATTGTCTTGCTTGATTCTTTGTGCAGACTTGATATAATTTTGCTTCTGTTTAACATTTTTCATATAGAATCATTGGTTTAAAATTTAGGAGTGAATGCATTGATCTTACTCATCGGTAACGACAACTACTCCCTTCATGAGAAAAATGAAACATTGAGTCATTGCTATGATTAATATCCTAATATTTAGTAGTTGCATAGTTGCAACTATTCGCTCAGTACCCTGTTTTGGTTCTTCTCTCCACGTTGCGATTAAATGATTGTGATATCCAGTATCCCTTCGTACTTCCTCAACTTCCACTGCTTTTAAGTTTTAACGTTTGAATTCAAAGGCTCTGTCGTTCCCACTTCAGCTTCTCCATATTCCGTCTTTATAAATGAAATCTTGGGGGCCCTTATGGGGGTTGGCTTTGTGAGTTATACTTCACTTGTCCATTATTAAGTCTAGTTCTGTGACTTAGCCAATCTAACATGTCACTTCTTACTACTGCATTCCATATCTTTTATTTGTCTCCTCATTCTCTGAGTCTCTAGTTTTCTCTGTGTTTATGCCCAAGCTACCTCCAACAATACTCATTCATAGATATCCTCTTATACATTCATTTTTTCTATATCCTTTCTTGTGTTATACCTCACTCCCATCTTAGCATGCGTACTTCAGCCATATGTATTTTGTGTTTTTCATTTCTTCGTTGTCCAGAATGCAGCTCCAAATGACATATCAAGTTCAGCTTATGAAAATGCCTCAGCTCGGCCATAATTTAAATATATATATATTTTTTATTTTTTATTTTATGATGTCTCCAATTCTCATTTAAAGTCTTATTACTATTACAACTCATTCATGCTTTATAGCCATCTTTTGAAACTCAATTCCATTCCTAGTTGAAACTGGGCTTGATGAACTGCATAATTGCTAATTCTTTGTCGGTATGTATACAGGATATTCTTGTTGGATTATTACGCTTACGTAAATGTGGCCGGAACACAACATGCCCGGAACTCATGGGAAGATGTTCCATTGTTCGTGAACTTCATGTCTATGGTACTGCTGTTCCTGTACATGGTCGTGATGCCGACAAACTGCAGCACCAGGTACACATTTAGATTGCTCTAACCCCAATCCTATTAATAATAATGTATTAAAATGTCTACAAGTAGAAGCTACTGGGCACACTGCTTTAACGTGTTTCTAGCCTTTATCATACTGTATTAAAGCTAACGAACAAAGATGGGGAAAAAGCAGTTAAGGTGAATGAGAACAATTGTGTAAGATGATGGATATCCAGGCACTGCTTTATAATTTGATAAGGGTATGTACGAGGATATAAGATGTCTATAGGAGGGACCTCTTTCATTGTTTTCAACAGAGGTCGAGCCACCTTTAGATGGTTGGATATTTTGAAAAAACCATGCAATATTTTTCACATTGGCTGTGCGTCTTTTAGCTCAAAAGCAATCCAAGCTGTGATGTCTATGTTAAAACACCCAAATCAGATGGAGGGATAGAAAGGTGTTGGTTTAAATTAGGCGTTAAATCAGGATGGTTAGAGCATTATTCACTGTTGGATTGAGGGTTGGATAAAAATCTGGATGGCTGGAGCATTATGCTCTGTTGGATTGAAGTAGGAGAAAAAAAAAAACAGTAAGACATTTTATCTAAATGTTAATTAAACCTGTCAAAAGTTGAGGCCCAAGGGGGGATGTTCTCCTATGAGCAGATTGAATACTTCTCATATGCAATTCAGCCTGTGGGGCCCACTTCGATGTCTACTTATCAGTGGGGGTGGAGTACATAGACAGGTCTCCTTATAGATAAGGGTCAAGGTTAAAAAAAAAAAAAAAAAAAAAAAAAAAAAAAAGACCCTTTCAGATCATCCTAGCCCTTGATTTAATAGCCATAAAGTTTAGTGATCTTTGAACCATAGATTTTTTTGAGGCTCAATCCGACGGTGGATAAAAGGTTTGATGAGAGTGACATTGGGCCTGGTGCACTCATCAAAGGTTGGAGCTGGACTGCATATAGTGTTGCTTGTAGGAGAACATTTCTCCTTAAATAAAGAGTTAAATGATTTATGGGGACAATTTGGTACACCCCCGTCCACGGGGAATGGACGAAACACTCTGTATGCTTGCTACATTGTGTAATGGGCAATTAAGAATTGCTTCTGTGATGCAGGGTTATGGGACACTCCTGATGGAAGAGGCAGAGAGGATTGCAGTCAAAGAGCATAGATCTAAAAAGATTGCTGTAATTTCAGGTGTAGGGACACGTCACTATTACAGGAAATTGGGTTATGAACTTGAAGGTCCCTACATGGTAAAGAATCTACTGTAATATGATATTTATGTATATTTTACAGCCAAAATTTTGCAGTTGATGTTCCCTTGTGAGGTTCTTGGTTTTGATTATTCACTAACCGAAAAATATTTCCTTAATATCCTCCCATTCACATTTGAATTTGCCTTTAACAATCCATAAGTAAATTGATGTAAACTGACTTTCAATAAAGCAGCTGATTATGGAAATTCCCACTTGATATGCTAACCTGATTGAGACCAATTCAAGTCTAACCTGGTAATTTAAGGTTTTGGAGGTTTTTCGTTGATGTTTTCGGCTCAATTGACAGGAGGTGCTCAGGTTGGATTATTACTACTACCTGACCCATCATTGCAACTTAAACCTGATGCTACTCTTATCTGTTCCAGTCCAAAAATGTCAGCAATTCCTGACCCAATCTGAAGTCCCACCTGATGGGTAAGGACTCAGGTCAGGCCTTCGTTTTTTCAGGTTTGGTTTGAGCTTACATCTCTGACCTGATTAATAAATGGGCTGGATCTAAGTTGATGATTCACATGTTCCCAACCATCTGACCAACAGCTGGGGATGACTCATTTAACTTTCAGGTTGGGTTTAGGTTGACATTTTTAAATCAATTATAAATTGTTCAAATTAAGGTTGAAACTATACATGTTCCCAACAGTGCTTAATCCTGTTGAAAACTGACCTGACTCACCAGGGTTTGGGCTGGCGTTTTCTACCTGTTCTATATATAAACAAATATATTTGTAAATGTTTCGATCTCAATGGTTGTGAGAAAAATGTATGTTGATAGTTTGCCATGCCAAACATTTGAAATGTGATGGAGGAAATATAAGTGCCGCACCAAACTAGGAAAAAAATGTGAATTAAGGGGAAATGCGAAGGTTTTTTATAGAGTGTTTTATTTATTTTTTTTTTTATTATTATTATTATTATATCTCTCGGTAAAGTTTCAAGGATTTGTAAATAGGGCCTTGAGGTTTTAATATTTGTAAATAGGTCCTGCCTTTTATTTTGATAACTTCAATGTCCCCAAAATCAATATTTCTAATGAGAATGGGCAGCCATCATGAGGTTTGTGTTGGTTTTTTATATAAACGACAACTTTGCCAGTACATCCATTAAATAAAAATGAGCATTATTATTTACAAAAATATCGTTATTTTATCTCAAGTACCACTCATGCACATGAAGCCTAATCATATACTTTTGAAACTTTCATTAATTCAATGGTGGGTCATGTATGGATAAGATAAATAATAATGGATTATAAGTACAGGTGTTGATTTTCATTATGATCGATTTAGATATAATGAAATCAGTCTAGGGTTATTTTCTCCCACTAAGTATAATTGTTAATGTTACAATTTTTATGAAAAAAAATTAAGTTCAAGCTTTTGAAATTATGCATATAAGGATAAAAGAGATGGGCAAAAGTGCCATTTCTCTCTAAAAATCTATTGTGGTTGGAGCGCTGCTGATTTTGGGGACACGGGAAGTATTAAAATGAAATTGCAGGGGCCTATTTGCAAATACTAAAACCTCAGGGGCTTATTTATAAATCCTAAAAACCTTAGATGTGCATACTAATGCATCACTTTATTTTATTAGCTAGTAGACTTTAGTAAATATTTAGTTTGTGGATCATTTAAATTCTTAGCTCAGATGTAAGACATTATGACATTGTCATGTTGTTTATGGATGATATTATTTTAGCATGCAATGATATTATTGGGTAATTATTTTTTTTGTGTGACATAATTTAATTAACACATGAAGTGGGACCGTCACGTCACAATATTTAAGGGTCCCAAGGGCCTCCGATCTTGGGGTGTGACAGCAAGAAACTCATAGAAGCATTTTTGGATTTATCCATATCTCCTTGGCAGCAGAGATTCAAAGCTAGGACATTAAATGCTCTAATCAAGAACCAAGAACCGAAAAGTTGAGGTCTTTAGTAAAATCTCAGTTAACTAGCTTAGCTGACTAAGCCTGCTACGTTCTGTCCATTTCACTCGCATTGTTGATGTGTTTCTTTGGTCTTTCAAATATTTTTGTCCTCTCCCTTTGCCTCCTTGTATGGCTACTCATCGAGTTGAGTTTTGGGTTTTTAGTTGGCAGGCTTGCGTGATCTGTTTGGATTTTTGGTGGTTAGCTCTTCTCTTTTGCTTTTCTCTATGGATAGCAGGTAAACGATCTTGGAGCTATCTCACATTGTTTTGTTCTTTGTAATCCCACCTGGGCATGGGCCAAAACTATAGCCCAAATACAGGTTAAAGAAGGGTGAATAACAATCCAAATATTGACTCAAAGGGGTTCTGACAATGGGTTAAAATATAGCCAGCATATACCGGTCAAAAAAAAAAGTGGTGAGCACAACTAGAATATTAACTGGAACTGGGTATCGCGGCAGGCCTAAAGAGATGGCTAAAGTACTAACCAAAGATGGATTGTTATAAATGATTTCAATTGCAATCTAAAATCATACCAGAATTTTGGGTCTAATTCAAGGCAGAATATTGGGCCTCAATAAGGCCAGATTTTGGGTCTAATTCAAGACATAATTTTGGGTCTAAATCAGGCCAGGTTTTGGGTCTGAATCAGGCCATAATATTGGGTCTAATCCAAGACAGATTTTGGGCCTAACTTAGGCCATAATTCTCGGTCTTACCCAGGCCAGAATTACGTATTCGAGTCAGGCCAGAACCAATCCAGACATATAATTCTAAACCAGATCAGACTTATGGGTCAAAATTGGGCCACAATTATAAACCAAAATCAGCTCAAATTAAGACTGAAATTTGGCAAGATTAAAGCCTAAATATTTCCTGAAATTGGGCTAAAATACAGTTCAAAAGCTGAAATTGGGCAAAATGGATCTGTAATTATTAGCCCATAAAATTACATGGAGTCATTTTGGGTTTTAGCCCAAATAACGACCTAAATTTCGTTAAATTAGATGTCAAGAAATCACTTATAATGGGGCTGAAATGTAACCTAGGTATTGGCTCTAAAATTGGTCGAAAGACAGCCAAAATGTTGGCTGAAAACAAGTTAATGACCCCAAATGACACTCCTAAATGATGGAGAGCCAAACCTAAGATGATCTCATTAATTAGACTGAAAATCAATTCATATAGCAGTTTTGAGTTCTTTAGTCAAAGTGAGGGACACGAATGGGTCAAGAAACCAGTCCAAATAAGGACTGTAAAAAGAACTTTACCTACTACTGCATCAGTCCATACCCATGAAGCAAATAAGCACTATTGACATTAAGCTCAAATAAAGGGATGCTTACTTCATATAAAAATTAAAATCACCATCAAATTCATTAATTCTTGAACCCAATCGAGAAATGATCATGAAGATTTAAGTGAACCGAAAGAACTACTTCTGATAGCAAAGGCGAAGAGTAGGATCTTGTCAATTTTATTTATTTAATTCTTATATTTTCTTTGTAAATTTTATTGAGTCAATGTCTTGATAATAAGAGGTTTTCCATTGAGGATGTAATTAACGATCGATGAGTTCTCACGATCGGGAGCATGATGTACCACAAAATTGAATGTAAACCCTCCCATTAAATGGAGGGAAATTTGTATCCAATGAATTTTGGTGCATTTCTTTATTTATGCATGCATTTATTGTGTACAACAATATTTTTCTCAATTCTTCTCAAAAGATTTTACTTGTGTTGAAACATACATGATCCAGGTTCGGATCCAAATGTTCCAAATCCTGTTTGCATGGATTTGAATTCAAATCCGAATTTCTCCCGAGTCCAAGAATAGCTTCTATAGCCACTTTATTTGTGATTTGAGATATTTAACACTCAAATAATTGAATATCCATTTGTAACCTTCAATGAGACGCACCATTCTCAAATTTTCTTTTTTCTTCACAAATCTCTATCTCAAATAAGAAGAGCTAATTGGTAATAGGAAAAATCCTACGCATGCTCAAATCAAGGATTCTACCGTACTGACTCTTTTTACTGAATGAAACCCACGCAGTCTCAAATCATTATGATAAAGTGCCCTAGAAACTATAAGCTTCCTCATGAGGAATTACAGAAAAAGTTACCCAATGATAACCAGGGTTTAAAAGGAGATAGATTTCAATCTCATAAACATGGATAAAAAATATTAGGACTTTCCAATGAGAAATTCTCCAAGGTTACTTGTGGATCAACTAGGGGTGTAAAACGGTCACGGCCCATTAGCTAGCTGGCCAGCCATGCGCCTGTGATGTTTCACGGGCTGTGCCATGTTGTGCCTAAGTCACCTGGGGTCGGACCAGCACGGCTAATGGCACGACATAAGTCGTGTCATACTGGGCCGTGCACCCATGGGCCGGTCCATTCCCCTCCTAATTTTTTTTAGTTTTAAAAGACTTTTTAATATAAATTGAAAGGGACTTTATGGACTTTTTTAGGGTTTTCTACTTGAAATAAAATTAAAATTACCAAAATAAATGCACAAATATTGATAATAACTTATAAAGAAAAAAATAAATTATTTTATATTCCTTGTAATAAAATTGACAAAAACTTTAATGATAATTTTTCAACTTCAAAGATAATTTACAAGTTTAATGATAATTCCAACTTTACAAAAGTTATAAATTAAAAAATAAAAATGAAAAAATGACAACTTCCTGATAATAAAGATTAAAAGAACTATGACGATAATTTCTAACTTGAAATAAATTTTAAAAAAATTGCAACTATGATAATTTTTAAATACTATGATAGTTCTAATGTTGAAAAATCATCTTTGATTTCTTTTTCTAACAAGTCTTTCTTTTTCTCCTCTGCCAAGAACCAATCTCGTAGGCATATGTATGTTTCCATTGTTTCTTCCTATATCATCGACCTCTTGTTGTCCATTAGTCGCCTACCTATACTAAAAGCTTGCTTCAATACAACTGTAGACACTAAAACTATTAGTAAATCATGAGTCATGGCAAGCACATAAAATCTACTTTCACTTGCTTTACACTAGGCCAAAAGGTTGAGACAGGTGTCATCATTTAGCACTTCAACCGGACCAATTTGTAGATACACTGTTAATTCATTAATAACTTTGAATAGATTTGGAAGAAGAGGAACCGCCGTCTCAGAGAGATCTTAAGAAGATTCCATATAGCATTCCTTTTTCCCTTCCTGTTGTTGGGGAGGGCCTAGGTGTAGAGGGTATTTTCAGTCTACCTATTTGGGTAAAATATTCCATAAAAAGATGTCCTAAGTAAGATTTGATTACATAAATATTATTTTTATTAATGACATTCATATTATAATTTATTGATTCAAGTAAATTTTCTACACCTACTAATTTTAATCTAGGATCCAATACAAAGGCTAAACAAAATGTTAATGGAGCGTTTCTCCACTATTGTGAAAACTTCATTAATTTCCATTAGTATACGCATATATCCTTGAAAGTTGGCACATCTCTATATTTTTCAAAAGCAATACTAATTTCATAAAAGTGGTTTAGAACTTGAGTTGATGTGGAGTAATACACTCTAGATAAAAAAGGTCTCATCATAAAAAACTTCTAAAAAATTCTTATTATTTCAAGAACTTGTCAATTTTCTTCATGTATAGAAATATTTACATGTGATAAATATAAAGAAAAATATTGATTATCTGCAACTTTATAATTGAAAGCTTCTTTTAACATTTCATAAAAGCAATACTAAATTAATTCATAAAAGTGATTTAAAACTTGAGTGGATGTGGGATAATATACCCTAGGAAAAAATAAAGTTGAATCATAAAAAACTTCAAAAAAAATCTCTAATTATTTCAAGAACTTGCCAATTTTCCTCATGTATAGAAATATCTATATGTGATGAACTTAAAGCACAATATCGATTATTTGCAACTTTATAATTGTAGGCTTCTTTTAACATTTAATTTTCATAAGTAAAACTCCACATATACTTTACATCTAGTTGTGTTTTTTGGGGATTTTTATTAAGACTTTACATATTCCTTCCAATGTTGTTTTCTCGAAGGAGATGGAAAAAAAAACATAACTTACAATGTATTTAATTATTTCTATGATAAGCTCAATCAACTTAATTTAAGTCATCTTGCACTATAAGACTTAAGATGTGATATGCACGTCTATTGTGAAACACAACACTATTTATATTAAGTAGGAACATAGATTTTAGTATATCAATTGTGCTATTGTTGGAGTTTCCATGTTCAAAAGTTATAGAAATTATTTTATTTTCAATATCATACTCTCTTATGTTTTTCTAGGATCACTATATTATACTCTCTTATGTTTTCTAGAATAGTGGACTATATACTAGCACTAGTGTGTGGGTACTCAAATAAAAAGAACAAAATCACTTTTTTCTAAATAATTCTAGTTATTATCAATATAATGTGTAGTTATTGAAATTTGCCCAATATTTTGTTTAGAGGTCCATAAATCTGAAGTTAATCCTATTTTTCCGAGTATGTTTTGAAGAGCAATTTTTAAATTCTCTATTTATTTTTTAATATTTTTATTGCATAATTTTTTTCAGTATTTCTAGAAATATTTTTTAAATAAAGGGTGAATGATTTGCTCACAAATTCTTGTAAGGATTCATTTTCAGCAATAAAAAATGGTAATTGATTAATTATAATAAATTTTGCAAGTCGGCATCTAAGCATTTATAGAGTTATAATTAAAAACTCCTAAACTATCAGAGGAAAAACTTTGAGATCATTGAGTTTGAATGCCAACTTCCCTTGCTGCTGGATTGATATTTCCTTCTGTATGTTTGGGCATATACATTCACACGTTTCTATTAATTAGGTGGCCAGTGTCACCTAATGACTTACAAATGTAAAGTTCTTTACAAAATGTGCATTGTCCTTTTCCACTATTTTTCATGTGGGTTCATTAATCTCAATTAATTTATAATATTTCCGAACTCCATAAGTCATTTTTTTTCTTTCTAGTTGAAGAAAGTTCGAAAACAGATTCAAAAGTGGTTTCTACGTCCTGATATTGACCTGAATTTGTAGGATTTGAGTCATTTAGGATAAAGTCAGAGTCAAATGGTTATGAATGTTCAGCTATTTTTCAAAAACAAAGTTTATAAAAAACTAAATAAACAATTATATATAGATTACATTTGCCGTGATGATTTATATAGGAAAGGGGAGAAGATGAGACTTATTATATATTGTTACTAAAAAAAAATCTGACATTTAAATTAATAAACACCTTGGAGAGAGAGAAAGAGAGAGCTCCTTCGTTAGTCTTTGTCACTCACAAACTTCTTAGCCTTTGAGAGCTTGAAGAGAGCTTTTGGTGCCTTAGAGAACTTAGAGAGAGGTTAGAGGGATATATATATATATATATATAGAGAGAGAGAGAGAGAGAGAGGGCTTAGAGAGTGTAGATGAGTGTTGAGAAATGAGGAGAGATGAGGTATTTATAAACCTATAAAGTGCGACACAAAATACCCCTTATTTGATCGATTTTTTGGTGGTTGCGAGGGGGGGTAGCCATTGGGGTGGGGCCGTGCGGTGCAATGTTTTTTTTTTTACTATTGGAGGGTTCCCAGCCCTTTGGGCTAGACTAATTCTTCTGGGCCCAGAGGGAAACCGGGTAAACACCCCTGTGGCCCCCAAGATGGTATCACTAGTGAACTCAATCTTCGATTCCTAAAGAAGGGAGAACCGGGGATCAATAGCAAGACCTCTAACTCCGGAAGAGAGATGAACCGTGGTCCTCACCACTCGGACAACCCCTTGGGGTTATGTGTAATGCCTTGGTCCAGGCACTCTGGCCCAGCACGACCAATGCATTTACCGGGCCGGGCCGGGCCGGTCAATGCTAAAGAGAAAGGTGGAGAAGAAGAACGCCGTGCTGGATTATAAAAGTACAATGATACCAAGTATTTTGATTGATCAAGTTCTTTCATACATAGGTCTCATAATTGGTTATCAATAGTTGGGCTGTTAGATTAAGATTAAGTAGTATAATTAGATTAAGGAGGAGTAATATAAATAAAAGCTCTTTTGTTGCTATTTAAATAGTAAGTTGGTGCTTTTGATAAGCTAGAAATGATATTTTCGGAATATATTCATGCGGTTGGCCACCCTTAAGAATATAATATTTCTTATTACGCTTGGCATGACCATTTTAAAATATGGTGCTATTAATCTAAAGTGAAGTCTGGATCCTCTATAGCTTTTTGTGAGGTTGGGCATAATAAAGAAAACTATTATGTACGGATATTTCAAAACGGGCAACGTATCGTGTCGTATTGTATCTGGTACTTCACCTTTTATGTGTAAAATCCGTATTCTTGCCGTGTCTATGGTGTGTCCTTACCGTATCCATGCCATATCCGTGCATCATAGAGGAAAACCTTTAATTGCTATTTTAATAGTATATATGCTCGTGCTTATGATAAGCTAGAAATGACAATTTGAGCATACATATTGGGTATTGGATTGGCTTTAGAATATTATATTACACTTCACATTAACACTTTAAATTATGGTGTTAAAAGAAACCTAAATTGAGTATGAATCCTTTGTAGCCTTTTTTTTTGTTAATTAGGATGAGAATGAGCCGCCAAATGCATGATCAAATACCTGAATGAGCCAATTTGAAAAGTTAGATACTAGTTAACTTGGGCCTAGTTTTGGATCCTTGGATTTCATTCAAAGGACCAAGTACCCAATGCATAAAGTGTACTGTATGTATATTGTATAAAAAAAATGCACAAAGTGTATGATTTTAGTTTCAAAAAGATGAAAAACCTGACTAGGCCTAGATCCAAGCCCTTTATTTGAGTTTTGTTGGAGCCTTCAATTTGAATTTGGGTATGTAGTTGTCTTGCAACCTAGACCCATTTTAGATATTGATGAGGAAGTTGTTAAACAAGAATGTGCAGTTGAAAAAAGAAGTCAATTAATAATAAATAATTGACAAAAAAAGTAAGGCAAGACACACTGCTTATGATGGTTTCTTACTCGTTTGGTAATTTAATTATTAGAGTGAAGGGGAAGTAAATCCTTTATTTGCCGGACTTGAAAACACACGATATTAAGAGTACACAAATTCTAAATTTCCTCATTTTTTCTAAAAAAATTCATTTTCAATTCACTAAATGACAAAAAACCCATATTTTACACAAAAAGTAAAAAAAGAAAAAGATTCCGCATCAAGTCACCAAAGACAAAAGGCTATCATAACCTCCTTATATATTTATTCTCTGTTAATTTGAGACTTCACCTCACTTCATTCTATATGTAAAGTTGCCAAACGAGCTTATGCATTCCTCAGATACAATGTCTTTGTCTCCACAAGTCTATACATTAAGAAGTCTTAATCGAAAGTTTGCTAGCTAACGAGACAATGGAAAAACACGGCTGTTACTGATACAAAATTAAAATCTTTATTATTTAGTGAGGATTTAATCAGAAAAATCCCCTTATAGTTGTTTTAAACTTGAAACACCTTCAAAGTCTTATAAAAACCACAGTGATCCCAGGAGCCCTGCTTGATATTTCTTTTACTTTTTTCTCAGAGCAGGGATATCCCCACTCTCTTTTTCTTTAAAACATTCCAAAACTCATTTCCCCCTTTCTCTTTTCATCTTCCTCTTCTTCTCCCTTCCAGTGATTCCGATCTTCTCTTGCTGCGGTGGTCCCAGAGCTTGTCCAGACACCGATCTTCTCCCTTCCAGCGATTCCGATCTTCTTCTCCCTTTCTCTTTTATAATTAAATGAATTATAAATATGATTTTATTTTAGAAAATATTGAATACGTATGGGCATAGTTAGAGGCCCTTCTCCTTAGTAATTCGGGTTTAGGTTTTTTACATACTGTATTCAGCTCAAATCCAAAGCTTTTACACTCCTATTTGTTTTAATGTGAGACTCCTATCTCTCTATAGAAAAATAGAGACACACTATGGTGCGGATTGTCTAGAAAGTATTCTTATTTCTTAAAGTTAGGAATTGGTTGGAATAAAAAAAGCCTCATTCTCTATCTTCCACAAAAAGCGGGGGTATTTGTATCAACCGTCCATTATAATGTCTTAGATCTTATATCAATTTCATTAAAATGTTTTGAGAGACTCGACCGACACTGAAGTATACTAGTACATATGGGGAGACGATCATCTTTACATAAAGGTGAGAGGACCGCTTATACATGCAAAAACGAGTTCCTAGAGATAGAATGCTTGCAATTGGGTGATAACATACTCCCAACTATTAGGCTTTTCCCTTTGCTGTTAGTTCCATTCTAGAGTAACACAATTATATGTAATGTCTCTGTTTTTTCATGGTACTTTTGTCATATAATGTAAATAATTTTTACAAATTGTCATACTATTTTCTTTATTATTATTCTTCTTCTATGGTTACTATCATTTTTAGGCACTTTCTCACTCACCTCAAATGGGCCCAACATGGATGGAAGTTGGAGTCCTGGGGCCAAGTACTGAAGGAATTGAAATGAAGAATACAGTAATGTATCATCAGCTATTCAAAGTCAAAGCATAAAAATACAACAGCATCTGTCAGAAGAAATATTTAGTATTGTAAAATTTCACATCCACAACCTCAACTACACAACAACTGCATTTAAAAAAAAAAAAAAAGTCCAATCTGACCCAAAACACACAGAAATAAGAATAACAAAACCCCTACTAGCATATCTATTCTGCTCCTCTCTCAACCCTTCCAAAACCATGGAATTCAGATCTGTGCATCAATTGTCAAAAAAACCCATCTGAGGAAACCTCCATTGAATGAAGATGAACAAGCTGGGATCTCTGGTTTTGGCTCTGGTGCTGCTGGTGGGTCTGAGAAATGGCCTGGGTCAGGAGCAGCTGGAGGCACCTTGGAGGATCCACACCTTATTCTCTGTGGAATGCCAGGATTACTTTGATTGGCAGACTGTGGGTCTCGTCCACAGCTTCAAGAAGGCCCGCCAGCCCGGGCCCATCACCAGACTTCTCAGCTGTACGGATGAGGAGAGGAGCAGGTACAAGGGGATGGAGCTTGCACCAACCATGGAGGTGCCATCCATGAGCAGGCACCCCAAGACTGGGGATTGGTGGGTTCCTTCTCTTCTTCTTTACTGAATCTGAATTGGGTTTTTTGTTATTTATTTTTTAAAATTGGGTTGATTTGTTTTTAGTTGATTTGAAATGGGTTCTTTTATGTTTAATGTTTTGTGTAAATTTGTATGTGCTTGTTCTCTTTTTTTTGTTGGTTTTCACTGGGTTTCCATTAGGGGTTAATAAATGACAACAATGAATGTATTCTGGGTTGACTTTAAATATCTTTATTGGATTATTGCTGTTTTTCTTTTGCTGTGTTGAGTGGATTGTTTTTTTGTTGAATCACTTACTATCATTGTTAGCTTATTGGTTTTATAATGGATTATCTATTAAGTACTGATGGGTTGACCTTGAAGACTTTGCCAATGCATTTTTTTTTTTTTTTTTTTTTTACTTTCACTCTAGTTCTTCATTTCTCATTTGATCAAACCAATTTCCCATTTAGCTTTGTTCTTCATCATTATTCTTTTCTGGAATTTCATTGAGCTTATAGTTACTATTGGCTACTCATGAGAATACATCTTAGAGATATTCTTTTTCTCCTATTATGTCTTATCATATTTAACTGCATGCTCTTTTGAGTTTCCTTCGAGTACAGTTCTAATGGTGTGACTTGTGAGGTTGGATTTTATTTTTTATTTTTTATCTATGTAATTAGCACATTGTACCATTTTTTTTTTTTTTTTCAGGTATCCTGCCATCAATAAGCCAGCGGGTGTTGTGCACTGGCTTACTCATAGCAAAGAGGCAGAAAATGTAGATTGGGTTGTGATTTTAGATGCAGATATGATCATTCGAGGTCCAATTATACCTTGGGAACTTGGTGCTGAGAAAGGCAAGCCGGTGGCTGCATACTATGGGTGCATATTATCGTCCCTTTCCTTGGTTTATTTATTATCAAAATGATTCCATGAATGTAACTCTAGTAGTCCTGCTTAATTGGTATCTGAATTACTATGAAATAAACTAGGGAAAAACTTCCACTGAAACACCCTAAAATAGTCTCTCATTTATTCTGTTGCAAACTTATGGTCTCTGGTGGGATTATATGGCCAAGAATCCAAACCCAACACTTGGTTGATTTGGTTTCAGTCACGTTCCAAAGTTGAAGGAAATTAGCAGGGAGCAACAGCAACTTAAGAATCTGTTCGACGGAAGAGGTGCAACTTAAGAATCTGTCCCTGGAGTCCCACATTGAGAGGAAAGTGACTGGGATTATATTCAGAGCTTGTACCATTACCTTGCATGAGGCATTTTGGTGGGTTGAGGCCTACCAGAAACAAAATCGTGAGGCTCATGGGCCAAAGCGGATAATATCATGCATGCGTGTAGGGTGAGGCATTACAAATGGTATCAGAGTTGACTCTCAACTAGTTCGAGTGTGGGTCCTGCAGTGGTATGGGTAAGTGGGCGGGTTTCCATGCGGGAGGGCCAAGAGGGCTGGTAGATTACTCTGCACATGGATGTGCCATCCTAAGGGAGGTGGATTGTGACGCCTCGGAGTCCTACATCAACTATAGAGAGGAAAGTGACTCGGATTATATGCAGAGCTTGCACCGTTACCTTGCATGAGGCATTTTGGTGGGTTGAAGCCTACCAGAAACAAAACCGTGAGGCCCGTGGGCGAAAGTGGACAATATCATGCATGAGTGTAGGGTTTCAGATGTAATCAGAAGGGAGTCAAGTCTTAAACTCAGTTTTCACACAATTAAAGAGAGCAATTTGAAACCTCTATTTGAAGGCTTATTGTATGAAAATAAAAATGAATATCTTTCCCTAACTTACAAGCAATATTGACAAAACTAGGAGCTTTGAACATGCCAAGACTTAAGCAAGTCTCCTATAGGATTTATTCTTTCCACACTAACTAGGTGGGGTTCCATCTTGCCCCCACAGATCCTTTTTTTTTTTTTTTTGAAAACGGTACACAAAAGAACCCACAGCTCCCATTTGCATCATAAACTATTCTATGCTAATATCTATTGTTGTTCGGTGATGAATGCTTCTTTAGGATTACTGTCTGTGTCCAGAAGTATGGAAGTATTAGGAGGATTGCATTTGCCTTTTTTCTTCTTTTCTCCCCCTGTTTGGTGCATGCGTTCTTCCATTTGGATGTCCTTCTACCAATTCATGTTTTTTCACAGAGTTTGTTTCACTTGATTACTGTGTAAAGATGTTTTATCTATTTAGCATTTAAAATTGATCTGCATGAAGTGGAAATAGGCTGTTAGTTGGCCTTTTATGTAACAATGATCTCAGTTTGGAGAAAATTTATTGATGTCTCCATTGAACTCTACGGAGGCATTTAAAGGTGGAGAGAAGGGACCCAAGCAACATAGGAGAATCATACCAGTTCTGCGGGAAGCGCTTTTATGGGTGCTGTTTTCATTTTAAGTCATTCATGAGAATCAATTTGAAAGCTCTCTAGTTCGTCAATATTTAATGTACCAAGATCAGAAATAAGGGAAATAAAAACCATCTAACTAGGAGCAGCGGTGGTGGATATGAAAATGATTGCCAAGGTATCAAAGCCATTTTCTTTCTGCTTTGCAGCTTTCCATTTGTGACTGTTCTCTAAATGGTTTCAACTGTCAACTCATCAATTCTATGTGGCATACATGAAAATCAATTCAATATAAATACATGCTTGCATGCATGCATAAATCTAGACTTCCTAAATCATGTTCCCATGTTAAATTGAGCATAGTTTAAGATCACAGTAACTAATCTTAACCATATGTTTTGGCCTATCGAATATGTTTTATTTGGAGTATTAACTCATTCCCCTAAACAGTCCACTTGATGACCAAAATCTGGAAACTGAGGGTTGTCCGGTAAGCAGAAATTTTAAGCTATATTCCATCCATAGCGTGTTCCATGGTTTTGATAGTTTGGAAGGATGTTCATGCATTCCATGTGTACTGTGGATGATGCAACTTGTTGAACATCTCGTGTATTTTCTTCTAATTGATTGGGTTGCTTCCTATGAAGAAATCATGGTATTCTTATTGATCTATGCTGCTTAAACAGATATTTGGTCGGGTGTGATAATATTCTTGCTCATCTTCACACTAAGCATCCTGAACTCTGTGACAAGGTCGGTGGGCTTTTAGCTATGCATATTGATGATTTGAGGGCCTTGGCACCAATGTGGCTTTCTAAGACAGAAGAAGTACGCGAGGATAGGGCCCACTGGGGGACTAACATCACGGGTGATATTTATGGAAAGGGATGGATCAGTGAGATGTATGGGTACTCATTTGGTGCTGCAGAAGTGAGCAGACTTAGTTTCTTACCTTAGTACTAACTTTTTTAAATTATTTGGTTTTTGTTCATTGATTCTGTACTGAGAATATTTTGCTTGGATCACTTTCGTTCTTCTGCTTACGCAGGTGGGACTGCGTCACAAGATAAATGACGACTTAATGATCTATCCGGGTTACACTCCACGAAAGGGTGTTGAACCGATACTGCTACACTATGGTTTGCCATTTAGTGTTGGAAACTGGTCGTTCAGCAAGTTAGAACATCATGAGGATGATATAGTTTATAGTTGCAACCGTCTGTTCCCTGCACCTCCTTTTCCTAGAGAGGTACGAATCTATATGAAAAAAGTTTATTATCTTCACAAACCATCATAGGATGGTGATAAAGTGTATATAGTCTTTGCATGGCTGCAAATTTGTAAACAGCATACAGAGTGAAGACCTAGAATAATGCAACTCACTCTCTATCTGTGTGTTAACTACCTGTCCTGTGATTCATATACCTGCTTTCTCTTTGCAGGTTCAAATGATAGAAACTAATCAAAACAAAAGACGGGGCTTATTTTTGAGTATAGAATGCATTAATACTTTAAATGAAGGCCTTCTGTTACACCATGCATCAGTTGGATGTGCGAAACCACCATGGTCGAAGTACTTGAGTTTCCTAAAGAGCAAGACATTTTCTGAGCTCACTCGCCCAAAATACCTAACTCATGATGAGGTGGAAAGTCATAAAGATGAAACCCAACAGGTTGTTTCTGTACCAAAACAGACTACTGCTGCACGCCCTAAAATCCATACCCTTTTCTCTACTGAGTGTTCTCCGTATTTTGATTGGCAAACTGCTGGGCTCATGCACAGCTTCCATTTGAGCGGCCAGCCTGGCAATATTACGCGCCTTCTCAGCTGCACGGATGATGACTTGAAGGGATATAAGGGTCATGATTTGGCCCCTACTCATTACGTTCCATCCATGAATCGACATCCATTAACGGGTGATTGGTAATCTTCTTCATTTCCATCATCTAATGCAACTGTTGTGATTCTTTTATTAGTATAAGGGTCATGAGTTGGCTCCTACTAATTGCGTTCCATCCATGAGTGGACATCCATTGATAGGGGATTAATAATCTTCTTCATTTCCATCATCTAGTGCAACTGTTGTGATTATTTTATTAGTGTCTTTAATTTGAATGCTTGTACATGAAAAAGTTTTAGGACATGCTTAATCTCTTTTAATGATCTAAGAATTGTCCAAGATATATATTTCTCTTAGGTTTGTTTCCAAATGATCAGTTTGAATCGCATTTCGAACCACTTTGACGTTGTCATTTCTGGGTAGCCTGCGACTTTACAAATGGTTACCACACTTGTGTCTGACACTCAAATTTTAAGTGTAAATGCTGTACCCAATCTGTTATTCTATACCCAATGCTGTGTCTGGGTACGAGGTTCAAACTGCTAAAGAATTTAAAACAGAGGCTTCTACTCCTTTCCTTAAATGAGGTAAGCAAGAATAATTAAACTTGAAAGATGCATTCAATGTCTACCAAATTTTGTGAGGGAGAAACTATGGTATACTGGTTCCTTCATGTTCTTTTTCCCATGTAGTGCCCTTGCTTCTATGTTGTTTTCTTCCCATCATTGAATTTTCCTGGAAATTAATGGAATTTGAACCTCTGTTCTTCACCTTTCCCGGTTTCACCGAGTATTTTGAACCTTATTTGTTATTGATTTTGTCTCGTAGGTACCCGGCTATCAATAAACCAGCAGCTGTACTTCATTGGCTTAACCATGTGGAGACAGATGCAGAGTTTATAGTCATACTGGATGCAGACATGATATTAAGAGGTCCAATTACACCATGGGAATTCAAAGCAGAACGTGGTCGTCCGGTTTCGACTCCATATGAGTAAGATGATTGGAACATTAAATGTTGATTGCTGCATAAGAACATTGACAAATAACTTATTTGTTCCTTCTGCATGTTAGCTACCTTATTGGGTGTGATAATGAGCTTGCAAAAATCCATACTCGCCATCCTGAAGCTTGTGACAAGGTTGGTGGTGTAATTATCATGCACATAGATGATCTGAGGAAATTTGCTCTCCTGTGGCTCCATAAAACAGAGGAGGTGCGGGCTGATAAAGATCATTATGCTACAAATTTCACTGGGGATGTTTATGGAAGTGGGTGGATTAGTGAAATGTATGGATACTCCTTCGGCGCAGCAGAGGTATTTACCAAGTCTTGATGTCTCTTATTAGTCATTTTGCACATGAAAGTCTGCATGCATGCACTTGTTTTGGGCATCACATGCATGCGAGCCATTGCAATTGCCATGATAATTATATTAGTCATGTAGGGGTTATATGTATTTTTTATCTATGTTGGTGGTTAAGTGTAATTTCAAAGTTATGACTTAAACAGTTAGCAGAAGGAGATGTATTTGTGTAACCCTAAACGCATGAGACATCTGTTCTCTAACTGTTCTTGTAAACACTTGAGCTCGTGTAACCCTAAAAATGAGAAATTTCTTCTTGTACTCTCTTTTTGTACAGAGTAAACACATGAGACTTGTGTGACCCTAAGCACATGAGACTTTTGTTCCCTAACTATCTTCCTGTAAATATATGATATGTTTGTTTGTGAGACATCTGTTCTCTCACTATCTTCTTGTAAGTGCAAGAAACTGCGTAACCTAAACACACTGAGAGTCTCAGACATTTATTCTCACTTATGGTAAACATATGAGACATTTTTTCTCCTGTATCTTCTTAGAGGGATTATGGACATTTTTCTCATGAGATTGGAAGCTTTTTAAATGGATTTATTTATTTATATTTTGATCCATCAGAAAAATAACGAAAAGATAGGTATGTGGTACTTTTCAGTGTTTTGGGAACATTTGGAATACATGAAATAGGATTTTTTTAGACATTTTTTGGGTGTCTGGGTGATTTTCGGAATACATGAAAAATATCTAAAAGCTTTCTAGGTGCACCTATTGATTGGATGAATAGGATAATCTCAAGGACTGATCTGTCCTGGTTTTAGAAGGATTATGGACATTTCTCTCGTGAGATTGGAAGCTATTTAGATGGCCTTCTTTTTCTTTGTATATACAAGAAAAATACCTAAAAAAAATTAGTAGTTCTCAGTGTTTGTGGGATTTTTGAAATACAGAAAATACGTTTTTTAGTCAGAGATATGATTTTTTGATGTTTGGGAGATTTTCACATTAACATGAAAAATACCTGAAAGCTAATTAGTGGCACCTACGTTATTTATTTATTTATTTTGATTTAGATGTACTTGGTTTATCCAAAGTTCTTGAATGCATCATATATTAGACCTGAAGTTCGTAACCCCTCTGTTGAGCGAAATATCCTTATCACTGTGCAGTTCGGTGATTATTCATCCAATTTGGCTCATCCTGGTGAGGTTGTTGATTGATTTCTTACTTTAAATGACTTGTTTGGGTTATCTGAACTGGTGTTACTTGTTGGTTGACTGAGATTCTGCTATTGTGATTCATTTAGGGTATTTGGAGTGTAGTTGCTAGTTTGAGTTCAGTCATTACCAGATCACTCTAATAAATACTCAGAGCAATGGATTGAGCCCTGTTACTGACTATACTATCTGAGTATCTGTTGATACTTGGTAGTGGAAGTATTAGTTTTCAGAAACATAGAGAAGATGCTGTGGAGTTGGCTTTTGGAGGAATTGGTTGCCTTTCATAGACCGACTATCATGAATATGAGGAATCGTGAGATGCAAATCAGTCCCTTAACAAGGCTAATTACAATCAAAATAACATTCTAATCTTATCTAGAAGATTAGACCAAATCAACTATCTATTCAGCTTCTGTATACAGATTAGACTAAGTCAACTATTTACCCAATTTCTATTTGCAGTTGTAAAAGTGATCAGGCGCACTACGGGCCCACGGACTTGGGACTGTCTCTACAGGAAGGAGGTTGGTCACTAGGATTACTATGATATTCAATGAAGGAGCTCAGGAAGGAGGTTGGTCACCAGGCGCGGGGTTTAAGTAATGGGCCTATGGATGGGTCCATTCCAAAAGCATAGTATGATAAGAGCTTTGTTGATTAGGTATAAGAAGATCAAACTATCAAGCTTTGTTGATTAGGAATAAGAAGATCAAACTATCATGTCCTTGTTACATTTGTGGAGTGATTGTTGTCTTGCTTTCACACCTTAATGTTTGCTAGCATCCCCTAGGACCTCTAATAAAATTTGGCTTATTTGATTCTCAGAAAAAGAACATCGCTTGGATACTATTAATCATGTCTTAGAGGATTATGGTGAGAGCTAATCAACCAACCAAGTACTGAGATTTCAATGAAAGGTCATTGAAAGGCTTATAGCATTTTGGATCTTCTTTGAGGCTTGAATCCCGAGTATGAGACGATGTGATATGTATATTGGTAAGAAACACACTTAAAACTTCTGGGAACTATCTTCTAAAGCTGCTTCTTGTTATGCAATTATGAAATGATGAAGCTTGGATTTGGAAGTTACGATGATCTTACTCTTTGTGAAAAAAGGAAAAAAAGGCTGATCCTTTGTGAACACGGGAAAAGAAGGCATCACAACACTTATGTTTGCTTGATGACATTGTTGTCACTGGGAGTTGTGAGGAGGAAATTTCTATGCTGAATCTGTGGAGTATATTTTTTTTCATATCAAAGATTAGGGACTGTTATTAGTTGATATGGAAAGCAATGTTATTGCTTGCTCCAAATCCATGGGAGATCGTTGGCTTTTCATAAATATCTGGGATGATATATACTTGCTTGATACAACTTGAGCACTTGATATATAAATCTTCTAGTTTTAGTTATTCTGTATGTGTTGGATGTGTGGTTTGGCACACCTATTACATTGATAGGAAGACATATCAACAAAGACAGAATAAATAGACTGGTTGAGATGAGAACTTTGTGTGTGAACCATGTCTATTGGGAAAATGTCTGAGTAACCTTTTCTAGAATAACTAGAAGTGTGGAGTTAAGTGATAATTCACTACGGAATGTGCTGACCGTTTTATGTGTCCAAATTTAAATGAGGGGATGATTTCTTACTCTGACTGGTGACCTTAGCAAATACATTTAAATTTATTTGATGTGATATAAGCTTGAGGCATTGTAAAAATGTTTTGAGTGGTATGTTGCTAAATTATAGACCAATGGGGCAGGAAGTTAACGGATGATATCCATTAAGTGGGGGGACTATGTCTCTGAGTGATTCAATGAATATTGTTTGTGGAGAGGATCATACATGTCTATTTGATTCTATACACCTACTGCTAAAATGGTGTGGTTAGAAAATATAAATCATTCTAGATTGGCCAAATTATTAATTGCCCAATATGTATTGAATCAGATACCTCTAAACTTTTGAGCAAGACCCATTTATGAGTTATGGACTAGTGCCAAACCTAAAATTTGAGTTATGATGTTAAGGGGATGTGTTGTACACAAACTGAATCATCCAAAGGGATATTGTATGATCAATTACGATTATCGGATAATAACCAAAGGTCAGAATGTGTATTTCCTTGTGGATCCATACAAATCCTAGAGATGCACCACAATATCTCTAAGGATAGAGGGTGTTGTAGAAAGTGGGAGTTTCAATGTTGGTAGTGTTGGAAGTGTAAGTCCCAGCCAGGGCCCTATTTGACAAAGAATAACCCGGGTTGCTGGGAGTCTTGTAGGATTGATTCGACGTTGTTGGATGATTGGTGGTCTTTGGTAGAAATTGTGCAAGATCTTAATCTTTCATTTGTTGTTAATCTATGAAATGAGGTGATTACCTGAAAATTATGATGAGAAAATAAAATAAGAATTGGGCATGACAATTAGTCAATCCACCTCAAGATCAAAAGGCTATGGGTTCTTGACAACGAAATGATAACGACAGATCGGTAGATAAGCACTATTGGTGGCACAAGGAATTATAAATGAAAGGATTTGGTTACATGGAGAGAATCCCTCCGGGCGTAAATTCCTCCATATGAATCCTAACGGCAATGTTTGGTTGTGAGGATCTAACATTGCACCTGGTGGATGTAAAGGCTGCATTCCTAAGCAACAAAGAGTAGGAAAAGCATTACATGTAATTTGCGGATTTGGTGGTGCAAAGATTATGAGGATAAAAAGTATACAAACTATTTAACATGCATGTGACCAAACATGAAATTGGTGTATGATATGTGCTTTTAGGCCAAAGCAGTGGGAGCAGTTATATACTTGTCATTGGATGACATGCTGATTGTTGTTGGTGAATTGGAAGCAATCTCCAAGCAACGGTGTTGAAATCTTGATTCGAGATGGAAAACATGGGTTGAAGCATGATTTGCTGGGCATATGAAACAACCATGTAAGCTGAATTTGGTGCAGCCTATGTCACATGGGTCTGGTTGGGACGCGGTGTTAAAACAGTTGGATATGGAGAGGTGCGAGTCAATTGACACTCCCATTTGCAAATGTGTGAAATTGTCCAACAATTTGAATCCCATTAGCGTGAAGGATATGCTCCTGACCAGAGATAAGCTTGGCGTGTGGATAGTGGGAGAAGCATAATGCAGGACATCCTCATCGTGCATGAGATGCTATAATATTGGACCTATGAGAATGGAAATGGATCGTTGTTCGACTCGACTCCTAAGTTATCCAGTTAGGCCTATTATGGCAAGTGAATGGAATCTGTGGTGCATCAAAGACATTTGCTACAACGTTTTGTGGTACGGTTGTTTTGGAACTGCATGATTGTTTGGCTGCCTCTTAGGGTGGTGACTTAGACGAGAGGGAGTCTATATATGGTTATATTTTGACCCTTGGCAAAAGGTGTTAATTTTCTAGACTAGAGAAAATAGACCTCAGTAGCTCTGTTGAGAACATATACTGGGAATACAACTTGCGATATAGCAATCCAAGTGGCCTTCATGTTGGATCTCTTTATGGATATTTGAAGTTGGTAAGAACCGATGAGTCGGTGTAAATGTTATGAGTGCCACCACATCTGTGAATGGAACCATAATTCCACAATCCCTTAATATATTGAATTGTGATGTCAGTATATCTAAAATGTGGGTAAGAAAAGTGAGATTTCAATCTTGAGGACCCCATTAGTGGAATTGATGGTTAGTCCGTTCATCGAGCCTTTTCCTAAGGAACTTTTTTAGGCTAGAAGATATATGCGGGGACTGGAGTATGTTTGCTGTACATGGCAGATCGTGCCAAGTGGGAGATTGTTGGAAAATCGCGTGGCTCGGCTACCCCACGCCAAATCGAGCCTGATGGTGTGCCATGGATGAACTCCCAATAAGTCTTGATTAAGTAGAGTCAGACAGGGATCAAAATCTTGATCGTAGAGTTTTGATCAGGATCACACTCAGTTTGGCAGAATCCCCATGTTGGTCAGGAGATGTGGGATTCTAGAGGGGTAGAGTCCATAGCATGGTTTTAAAAGGCGGACTCGGGACCCGACTTGTTTCAGGCCGAGTCTGAGTCGACTCGGCCGAGTTTCACGGGAGTCAGCCAAGTTGGGGTGAGTCCCATCATAACCATCAAAAGATAAAAAAAAGGAAAATAAGAAAAAAACTATATAAACTAAAATGAGATGGCCTAGTGGCCCCTCCATGGCTCCATCCATGTAGACGGTTTGAATCTTTTTATTCTTTTATGTTAATGATATATTTTTCCATTTTGATGAAATAATTGATAACTTTAACTAACATATTGACTAATGAGACAAAGGAAAACCATTTAATGACAAGTAAAAGTAAAAAAGACATCCATATTCCAATTTCCATCAAATTCAAGTTCAATTAGCATATAAAAATTAAAAACCATACCTTTGCTCATTGTTTTCAAATTTAATACCACGTTGAATGCCTTGTGGGTTGTACTTCTTCATCGTCGTTGTCATTGATTTTGATGATAGTACTGAGCAATGTCAAAATGAAAGAAGCCTTGCCCCACTCTTGGAGTTGAAGAACCTTGTCCATAATTTGATGGATCCATAACTTGAGGATATCCATGAGGTGGTGGTTGTTGCACTTGCGGCGGTACAATTAATATTCCATACTGTTGTTGCCCATACCCATGCAAAGGACCACCGTGCCCACCATACTGCTGCCATACTCATATGAAGGATCATGGTGTGAGTTTCCATAATACTGCCGTCTTGCCCGTCCATAGTCTGTACGAACTATCGGAATCTGTGAGCCAAGGACTTGATGCCCATGCCCATAGTCTTTTGATGGCTCGTTTCCTTCGTTTCTGCCATACCCACCACTAGGCTCACTTTGACCACCATGTAACGGGTCATATACAATAATGTTGTCTTCTCCACCTCCACAATCACCAACATCACTACCTTCGTATGCTTGCTCATTCAGGCCTTGGTCACCTTTTGGTGAGCCATTCTTGCTAGAAGATGATGTTTTGCGTTGTCCTTCTTCTTCATGAGTAGCCAACCTTTGACTTTGAGATTGTGTATGGGTGGTCCTCTTATCCTTTGGCTTCCTTCTGTATTGGAGAGTTGGGTCCCTAATCCGTTGTTTGGTTTTGGAGAGGGTGCCACCTGAACCACCTGCTGAATGTGATGCTGATTTCTCTTTACTACTAATACGTTCCGAAGTAGAACGTGTCTTCTCTGGCTCACGGCTCTGACCACGCTGTTGATGTTGTGAGCCTTGTGATGATGACGTTGCTACATTCTTTCCCTTTTCGCGCGTAGTAGCAGATCTGCGAAGGGGATGTGGTGACCGTTGTCCTTCTCCTTCTTGATCGGACTCAAATTCATCAACATCAGCCATGGCTTCATCGAGGAAATCTGTGTTAGACAAAACTGGAACCTCTCTTCCGGCCAACCAATCATCCAGTGGGTCATCTTGCTCAAATATATAATCCAAGTTAATTGGATTATAATCTCCATTGCCTCTTCTCGGCAGATTCCTTGCCCTTAACTTCATGTTATATTGGATAAAGACCAACTTCTCCAACTTTTGCATTGTTAGGCGATTTGGTTCTTCGTGTGAATCAAACTGAAGGTGCTCCAGTTTGTTAAACATAAATGAAGCAAGAATTGAAATATCATAATCAAAGAAAACCTATTTTTTTAACCAAGCAAAGAGTTGAAAATTGAAATATCATCTAGGACTAGAAGCATAGCACACTTGTAATCATTTAAATAAACACACACACTTTAAGAAGGTATAAATTGAAAAAACAGATTATTAATTATTTCTTTAAATAGAAACAATTGAAGAAATTACTATTTTTGCACATACATGCATAGATCTAGGGTTAGAACAATGGATCAATGTGATTCACACCCAGAATATTAATCTTATACAAAAACCATAAGTAAAAAATGAAAAAAAAAATTTGATTTTCTAATTATTTAAAAAAAATGACAACATAATCAAAGAAAACACATTTTTTAACCAAGCATGAGTTGAAATATCATCAAGAAGCATAATACACATGTAATAATCTATTCTAAACAATTTAAGAAGGTATAATTGAAAAAAACAGATTATTGATGATTTTTTAAATAGAAAAAAGTGAAGAAATTACTATTTTTGCACATACATCCATAGATCTAGAATTAGAACCATAGATCCATGTGATTCACACCCAAAATATTAATTTCATACAAAAAACATAAGTAAAAAATGAAAAAAAAAAATTCAATTTTCATATTAAAAAAAAAAAAGACCCAAAAAATGAGAAAAAATGCATTTTTTTTCAACAAATGATGGATGGAAAAATCATCTTCGAGCAAAACATAGATCCTAACATCTTTCCTAAACCATCTATGCATATGGATACAAGAAATCATACCTCAAAATACACAAATGAAAAAGCCCTCTTTTATGTGAATAGTAGAATCAAACTTTGGTGAGCTAGATCTCACAAAAGAGATGGATTTTAGGCTCAGTCTTGCAAGAAATGTGTTTTGGAGGCTCAAATACACCTTCTCCCAGCAGCAGCAAGAAAAACGGGAAAAAACATGCTCCCATTACTTATATAGTTGGCCAAGTCCGTCACTATGCGGACTCGGCCGAGTCCTTAAAAAACGCTACTAGGTCATCCCAACCCGACTTGGTTAGGGCTGAGTCCGAGTCAACTCGGCCGATTTTTTAAACCATGGTCCATGGTAGCCGTGTATCTTAGGGATTGCTCTATATAAGGGAGATGAGAACACTTAGTTGATCATCCAGAAGATCTGAGAGCATTTACAGCGAGTTGGCAAGAATTGTAATCGTGAGCTCAATTTGAGAAGTTAGATTTTATCCAATATTTGGTCTATTTTAATCCGAGTTATGTTATTTTAAATAAAAATCAACTTTACATTTGAATATAATTAGGCTTGGATATAAGTTAAAATTGATTTTTAATATGAGGTTAGGTTGGCCATATGACTATATGAGCTTAACTACATCCAATCATAAGGGAACATCTCATACTTTTCTTTTTGTTTCAATTAAAAAAGTGAAAGAAACTTTTTTTTTTTTTTAATAAAATCTTTTATACATTGAATCTCTAAAAATATGGAGCCCACAATGATTTAATGCTTTGAATTGGAATTGAGTATACCGCATTCACATGTCCTAAAAATGGGCCCCTATGTACATTAAACATATGAATTCTTTTTTTTTTCATATGTGTTTTTAACAAGCTTAATCTCATAGTGGGGCCAACTCAAATTAGAGTAAAATTTGTGCATTCTCTATAAAAGAGTGGACGTGCAATCGAGTAGTTTAGATTTTCGATAGGATGGCCCACCATAGAATCTCACTTATCTCACTTTGATTTGTTAGGATAAGATAGAAAAATGGGCAATATTTGATTTGGAAGAAGTATAATTAGTCTTCCTGAAAATCTCTTGCACTCTATCTTGGAAAGAACAAAGCCACACAACCAATCAAACTTCCTCTGTTACTTCGTTTTATATCCATTTTTATCCCCTTGGCATTTCCCTAGGATTTACCATCTACATCTCCACCTTATATCCTTTACTCTTTTCCTTGATAGAACCCATTTTACCCTGAATTACTAGGAATTTTAATTCCATGCAAACAAATGGCACTGAGAGTTGTCTACCTTGCATTACTGAGACTCTTCCTAGAATGTCATTGACTAGATCTGGTCTCAGGTTATGTTCTTCTTGTTTTCAAAAAGCTATTTTAATTAAATTTTCCGACATCGTGGCTCTTGCTTTCTATATCTTCTCAGTGAATTAATGCTTGTTATGCTGTGTCTTGATGCAGTTAAATCTGAGGCATATCATAAACAGTGACATATTAATCTACCCAGGCTACACTCCTGAGCCTGGTGTTGAACCCAGGGTATTCCATTATGGGTTGGAATTTAAAGTTGGAGATTGGAGTTTTGACAAAGCGAACTGGAGGAACACAGATGTGGTAAACACATGCTGGGCTACATTTCCTGACCCACCTGATCCTTCATCGCTTACTTCAACAGACAAGAACATACTGCGAAGGGACAGGCTAAGCATTGAATGCATGAGGACACTAAATGAAGCTCTCTGCTTGCACCACAAAAGAAGGAATTGCCCTGATCCAAGTACCAAAACAAACATGAGTGCAAAGATAAAAAAAGAGCTTCCGTTGCCACGGAAATTTGAGCACACTGACAGTAGCTTGCACAAGACAAGAAACCTTTCCATGCAAGATGCCGAATCTCATTCATCCTTTTTAGATGCAGCAGACCATGTAGTTAGTTCATTGAGGGTCTGGATAATTGGTCTATGGAGTTTTGCTGTATTGGGCTTCTTAGCTGCTATATGGGTGGTATTATCGAGACATACAGGTGATGGAATTAAGAGAAAGGCTCTTAGAAACAAGAGGAAATCCTCTTATTCAGAATTTCCAGATACAACTCCATGATCTTTGGTGTTGAATAGCTCATGAGCCTTCAAAATCTGAAATATTTTTGTTGTTCATGAAATGAATGGTAACTTGGGTGGGATAATGTTTGGTTGATGATGATGTAATGAGTGGGTCTTCTATCCAGATGCTCTAAGATACTGATGGGTTTCATTGTAATCTACTGTGGAGTAGGCATTTTGGTCGGAGGCCAGAGAGGTGAGCTCATGGAGCTCTGCTGATTGACAAAAATCTGGAGATCACTTCTTGGCATCGCAATAACTAAGTTTACAAAGCTCAGCCCCAAGGCAGTGTTTGAGATGGCATTCTACTTGAATTTTACTACCACGAAGTTTAGTTCAATTTTGAAATATTTTTGTAGACTAAGAAGGGGCCGTAATATTTTCCTTTCAGGTTCTTAAGCTATGGCATTCACATACTTCTGCATGGATTCTTCAATTTTCTTGTAATCAATAATAAGGCCTAGTGGGATGGTTGATCCCAAGCATCAGATTCTGACCATTTCCGTGGTCCTTTTCCATCAATTTGAAGATGCAGGAAACAATTTTTCGACAATATATTTGAAGTTTCAGGTAACAACTTCATAGCATTTAATCTCAAATCGTAATCTCAGAGTCTCTTGGATGTTAAAGAATTTGTCCATTCTTTGTTCCTTCTGCATCAGCACAAGGATTTTTGTTTTGCTAAGCACAAGGACCCTGAAGATGGTTCATAGAGATGTGTTTGCAAAACTGCATAACACTGACCCAAGACCCTTCCAGTGCATTGATTACAGAGTCATTCCTTGTTTTTCCTTTTTTTGTGATAAGAAGGGCTGAAACCACTGTCACAGAGATCAGGTTGACAACAATGGAGACTTCAACAGGTGGGAGTCAACAAGAGAGACCTCAACTTCTATAAAATGAAAAATTAACATCAATAATCTTGTTCTTTTACCGGGTTTGTTCTGACAATTCTGCTGCTTTTTTGGCAATACAACATTTTACCCTTCATTCTAGCTGTGAGATCTAGTGGGCTTGGGCCAAAGTGGCAGATCCGGTTGAATTTTGGTGTGCCCATCACCCGCCAAAGAATACCCATGATACAAGGGACTCCAATTGTCTCACATCAGAAATACCCAAAATTTGACCCTGGGCATTTATGTGTAGCCTGATTTTAACCCTAGACAACGCCTTTTAAAATAATGAGACTTTGGTCAAAGCTGATAATATCATGTGGATCGTGGGCTTGGGTCGTACCAGAGCCGAGGAATGGCTCTATTCCCGGTGGGGTGGGGGGTTGTCCGATGGGCGTTGGCCAAGGTGGCAGATCGGTTGAAATTCTGCATGCCCATCACCCGCTCTAGACCACCTAGGATACGACGAACTCCAATTGTCCCACATAAAAACATCCAAATCCCGACCCTAGGCAAATATGTGCGGCCTGGTTGATCTGCTTCAACTACTACCATCAACCTGTTTTCAAATCATATCATGCATCAATCATAGTTTATATTAACAAAATGAAAAAAACTACATGGGTTTTATAACTTCAGATCTTTTGTGTTTTTTTTTTTTTTTTTTTTTCAGAATTTCATTCTTTCTAAAATAAGAAATACAGATCCAACATATCAAGCAAGTTTTTGATTTACTAATATGACATGCATTATCACCATTAGAGAGTAGTGAGCCATGCAATGTTGAATAACACTCTTGTTTGGATGCATTTCCAAGGTATCTATTTCCCACTCTACTCCTTTCTTTCTCAATTTCTCTGTATAAGAAAAACTCCTGGGGCGTATTTGTTTAGTTAGTATAGGATTTATATAATTTTAAACAATCCCTTTGTACCAAATGGTTTAAAATGAAGGATTGAAGGTGAAGATTCACAAAGGGACGGCAGATAATCTCTTCTTTAGAAGGATTAATAGTTAACCACAAATTACTCTGGTGAAATAAATCCTAGGAAAGTGATTGCCCCATCTAGATCTCCAACTTAGATCATGTACTCTTTACCTCTTTACCTTTCTGCCTCTTAAATCTTAGTGGTTATAAATATTCAATGTGCCTGTATATGTGTTGTAATATATGGAGAATGATTTAGAATGGGAAAAGAAAATATACAAAAATCCAACAAAAAATGAAAAGGCTGTCAAAACAAGACTCCATATCCTCATCCATGGCTCACATTCCTCTTCTTATGTCAATTGTTAAAAAGGACATTGCTTTGTCTGTTCTTTTTTCCTGGTAAAATGAAGTATTAAGGTCCTAATCCATTTTTAATATCAATTGAGGTGCAATTACCCCATATAATGTCTTTGTCAACATTCTTTTCAGAAGCATCTTTTATTTTTTAACCTAGTAAAGGGATCCCTTTATATTTTTCTCTAGTAAGATCTCCAAGTTACAACGTCTCCAGTATATATTTTCTATTTGTTTACCCTCTAGTAAGATCTACCTTATGGATTTTAAACTTTTCAACTAAATTCTGGCTTAAAAAACCCTTAAAAGTCCAGCAGTAACTATTTCCTGCTCAACATACTTCTACTCTAGGACACCATTGCAAAATTGCCATTGGACCCTGGGCCGGCTTTTGCCATGAGGCAGAGAAAGCCCTTGCTTTAGGCCACCAAAAATATGGTCCCAAAAAATGAATTCCAAAACAACAATGAACATCCTTTTATTTATCCCTAAAAATAAGCCCCACAATAACTTTCTCTTGAGAAGATACAATCAAGATCTTCATTTCCACTTGCCTAACCAATTCTCTGCACCGCAGAAATATCTGTTTATTTTTTCTTGGGTAAATTAGCCACAAGTCTTTAAGCACGGTCTTCTAGGGCCTCCAGTCCAACAATTTTTTCTCTAATGTCTATAGTCCATACAGCTAGAGATATTTTGGTGAGAGGTCCCTAATATGTTACATCATATATTTTCGTGTCGAATTTGCCCCTTTCAACAGTTTACGCCTAAAACTTTGAATTTGCCCCCTTCTCTCTCATTCTCCGCTGTCCCGGAGAACCCCTTCTGTCTTCTTCTCCATGAACGAGGGACTTCACCAAAGAGCTCTGTAGATCGAAGTCAGCCATCTCAGACTACACCAGCCATGATGGCGAAGGCCCGACGATGGAAACGCGACCAGTCCGGGTCTTCTCCGGCGACGGGTTCTGCATAACACAAAAACCTGTTGCTGTCTTTGTCTTTTCTTTCCCTTTTCCATTTTGTGTAAGTCTGTCTCAAATTTTTGTAGGCTTTTGAAAAATAAGTAGTTTGGAAAGAGATTTTGCTGTTTCATTTTCTAGGTTCTTTTGTTCTGACCCGTTAGCAGAAGCCTAGCACATAGCAGCAGGCGGCTTCTTCTGAAAAATTTATCAAAGTTTTCAAGAAACTCAAATAAATTTGCCAATAGCTCAGATAAATTTCCCAGAAACTTTGATAAACTGGATAAAAAATCAGATAAATTTGCAAAAACTTAGATAAATTTATCTAAGTTTTGAACAATTTTTCTAAGTTTTGAACAAATTTATCTGAGTTTGAACCAAATTTATCTGAGTTTGAAACAGATTTGTTCAAGTTTGGACCAAGTTTATCTGAGTTTGGAACAAATTTATCCTAGTTAAAAAAAAAAAATTATCTAAGTTTTGCCTAGTCCTATGTGCCTCTAGATGATTTCTCCTTCTCAGATAAACTTATTTGAGTTTTGCCCAGTCCCACGTGCAGATTTTATGGATGATTTATCATTTTTTGAATTAGTTTTCCCCATTTTCTTTCTCTTATCTATCGTAATCCTTGATTTGTACAGTTAAATAATCTTCACGAAATTGACGGATTTTCCCCCCTTTTTTTTTTTTCTCCAAATGAAATACTTAACAAAATCAGTTTTCCTTTTTGTGTATACTGCACAGAGTGTATTAAAAGGGGCATTCTAGACTTTTTAACTGTTTAAAACTTGAAAAGGGACCTTTGGTTCTACGGAAAAAACACATGGACCGTTTGCAATAAAAACCAAAGTTGTGGGATCTCCGACCAAATGCCCCTTATTTCTTGTCTTCCGACCCCCCCTCTCTCTCTCTCTCTCTATATATATATATATATATATTGGAAGTAGGTGGGCCTCGTGGATAGGTTTTAAAAACTTTTGACCCACTTGACTCAGGTATCAAGTATCTATAAGGCCATAGAACCCAATCCAGGAGCCAAGAACATCAAACTCATAATCAAGATCAGTAAACACTATCTCTAGGATACTAAATAGCAACACCATGCAACCAAAATAAATCCACAACATACAATAAAGTAGATTTCACCTTTGAGCTCTAAGTAGATTTCTCCTTTGGAGCTCGGTAGTACTCTAATGGAGAAGAAGACAATTATCTTGAACAAGAACTTTTCTTATAGCGAATTAAGGCCCCCACTTATACTCGGTGAGAGATATAGGTGGGGGCTTTTATATCAATATCAAATGCTAACAACTTAAATGTGAGGGCCCCCATTCTATCTCTCATAGGAGCATCTCCTTATATATATAATATATATATATTTTTGCCGCTCTCTGTCCACTTTAAAAAGGTTAGACCAATTCTTAAAGCTTTAGCTTCCGAGAGAGTTGTGACTTAATTAGTAATAGGAAAACATAAGGCTCCATAATAGCAACCGCAATCTTTTCAAATCCCAGAAAAAACAACTTACTTAATTAGTAGTTTTGCATCACAAAAAGCGAGAAAAATAAATATATTTTAAATAAAATATTTATAATATTAAAAAAATAAAAAGGCCTCATTTAGTATTTTTGCTTCAGGTCTCAGATTATCTTGAGTCGGCCCTGATTGGACCTCACATGTACTAGAAAGCAGGCCCGGGCTTAAACAAAAAAGAACCACGGCGAAAAGATCTAATGTCGTGGCTAATAATAAATCATAAAAATAAATAATAAAAAAAGAGAAACGATGAGATATCTGACCATTTCAACATCTTAAGAGATATGCAGAGGAAGAGAATCCATGTTTGAAGACAAAGAGACTGAATAAAATCTTACATGTATGAAGATTAAAAAAAAAATAGTTGAACAAATTAAACTATAAAATTGGGCTATAATCAATCCAAATCAAATTGTGTATTTTGAAAATGCTAAGGGATGGTGGATTTATGTGCATGTAAAACGAGACATGTGTACATGAGTGGCATTCCATTATGCTTTGTCACATAAACCATCTCTCTCTCATCTCACATGACCCAAGTTCATGCAACTCGTTATATTAGTTCCACTTCAAAAGGCCTTACATCACAAATGCCAATGAAGTGAATGAACAATTGCAAAAGACTTTTCTCACCGGTTGCTTCATTTGCTGTGACAAAGTTTGAAAAATGGCGAGAGGACTATCTTAATTTCGAAAGAAAAAGCATGAGGTTATCTTGTAGATGTATTTTGAGGGTGGGTTTCTTTTAGAAAGAGGATTTCATTAGAAAAAAGGAAACAATAAGGTGTTGGAAACTCTCCTTTTGAGATTTGAGGAGTTTTTTCGAGAATTTCTCATATATATATATATATATATATATATGGAGAATATTTGTGTGCATCATCACTCACTATAAGGTGAGAGACACTTACATAATTGTAAATATTCACATGCAAAAGAAGAAAAGCCATACATGGTTAAATGCAGAAAAAGAATGTTCATGTGCAAAGAAGGAAAGCCATGCGAGTGTCCCTCACCTTATGGTCGCAGGTAGTTATTGTGACCACAATTGTCAGGAGTTCACTAAGATATTTAGGGCCTGTTTCTTTGCTAGAATTCAGGGAATTCATGTTTAGGGAATTTTTGAATTCCTAGACACAGTGGAATTCTTGGATGCTCCTTTATACTTGAGCATTCAAAAATTGTACCAAAAAATAAAGGAGATGGAATTTTGGAATTTCCAAGGTCATTTGAGTCCTTTCAACTGGTTAGAATTCTGAAATTTCTCAGAAGAAACATGACATTTGAAAATACGGAGACAAGCCATCACACCACGTCCAAAAAACACAAACTTGCAAAAAGCCTGTCACAAGTTCTTGTAAAGAAACATGCTCTTAGATTCGAACCAGCAACGACCCCATCTAGAACTAGCACTTGCAAACCCCAATACAACGGTTCACTTAGGTTCATGACAATAATGGGAATTTAGCGAGCGAGACTGGGGGCTCTTAATATTGATATAGGGTACACAAAATATCAGCATGGCCATAGTGACAATCTGTGTAACTATAAATCCAAGATTTTTAACGTCCTAATCCCATAATGTCAATGCATTAAGGTGAGCCCACATGAAGGCTTGCAATTCGAAGCTCTACAATTCACTGCCTAATTCTTTGGAGGGACTGATGTACTGTCATTGATTGGGCAAGATGTAACTCTCTCCAACATGGAATTCGTGTACTGTACGTGGCTTTGAGGAGTAGCAAAATCATCCATATGTATGTTGTAATGGTACTTGCCACACCAGCAATATCAGTTGTGATGTTGCAACAACTGGTGGTTTGGTTTGTTACGTCCATCTCCATCCAAAACTACTAATCTTTCATTCTGTCTCACAATGAAAGTGAAACTGACATTATGGGGAGGATCCATCCCTCCATTGTTGATGGTGACATGACCCACCATTGAAATGGGTAAACTAAGGTGGAAAAAACAAACCATCCATGCCCTGTGGCCCGCTTCTACCGTCTTGATCAGACGATCCTAATCATGGCTATGAAAAATGAATCATCATCATCATCAAAGCCTTTTCTCAACTATGATGAGTCGTCTATACGAATTATATTTCTCTATTCCGATTTATGTTGAGCAAAGTCCTCAGATAAGTTACACTTTTTCATAACTATCATGTGAGGGGTCTAATTGCAATCTATTGTGGGCCTCATCTCCAAGAGACCCAGCCATTCATCTGGTGCGGTAGCTGGATGCTGTAATATTTTCAATTGGAAGTTGGTAGCCATCTGATCTGATCGTTATAAGCTTTCAGATGGACAAACAACTTGAGATGAAAAACAGTGTGTAGCAGGAGTACATAGCCGACTGCAGAAATATCACTCATGATTGGTATTTTTCAACCAAATGGTGTCCCAATGTAATGTTAAGTCTCAGTGATTGTCACTCATTTGGATGATTTGGATGCCTGTGAGGTTGATCCTGCATTGAATTAAAATAAAACTTAGACTCACCTATAGGGAAAAAAAATGCTTGGCTGGAATGAAATGCAGATCCACTTGTAATTATCATTGGGAACATCCTAAGATCCTTTTCATTTTGACCTGCCTTTTTAGCTCCATTTTTTTACTCAACCTTATTTAATTTTTGTTTGAAAGTAAAGTATTTTCACAAAGAACTCCAAAAATATGATTAAAAGAATTTTAGAAAGAAACTAGGCTTGAAATGGACTTTTGGCCTTTTGAAGTTCCTTGCATTTGAAAAATTAAAAATGCATCTAGGGTAGGCATTCGAGAATTTTGCTCCAACAACGCAAAGAATCTTAATAGCAGTTTACTTTTTTTTTTTTTTTTAACAATAAAAAGCATTTTAAGTGTTTGATGCTGCATTTTGAAAATTAAAAAGCAAAAATGAATTGTCACACGTTGTGTGGGATCTCAGGCCTTATTGAGCTACCATTATCCCAAAATCAATTGGTGACGGGACCACCTAAGAGAAGACTCGAACCCCCAGCCTTACCATGCTTTGATACCACTAGTAGGATCTCAGACTCGATTGAACTACCACTTATTCCAAAATCAATTGGTGATGGGAAATGACACAACAATGACTTTATGGTTTGTTGGTTGTGTTAAGAAGGCATTCGAGCATCACTTTACCATGGGTGCACACGAAGGTTGTACCAGAGACCTAACACGTTGCTTCTATTTTCATCAAAAGTCAGTGTTTGTCCTTTTTTCTCACAGCACTTCTGTGGTACATGATTTTTGATCCCCACCGTCCGAAGGAACCCCCTCTTCGGACATGAGAGGTGGGGAGCTAAAATCTCGCACAACATTTGTGTGGCTGTCAAATATGGGATCTGTAGAGGCAACCCATGGAGAAAGTCAGACTTTAAGATTCTAAATAATGCGGAAATCATTGTAATTATTTTCACTTAAATTCAAATAAATTTTGCATTCAAATCCTAAGCTAATCTTACGTTATAAAGAGCATGTTTGTAATATATATGAATTCATGGTCAAATAAGCTTTGTTTAAGGATTATTAAGTTGAAAGGCAAAGGATATGAGGTGAGCACTAGAGGACATACAATGGTGATATGCACCTTCACTTTTATGAATTTGAAATGCTGGGTAATTAGTAGATATTCATTTCTAATTTTCCCTTGATTCAATTTCCATTAAAAGAAATGTTATTTGACGGCGATTTTTAGATATTCACCACCTTTGATGGTTCATTTTTAAAATATTCAAAGTCTTGTAACTTTTGAGAGTACTCCTAGAAATTCATTAATAGAAACAAATTTTCAAGTGAACACACACACACACACCAAACAAGCCCAAAGTCCTAAGCTCAAACACTTCTTCTTCTTCTTCTTCTTTTAATTATTATGATTTATTCGAAGTCTGTATTTCTCCTGGTTGGTCCCTCCCATGTCTTTGAATTATGCAATTTCTTACCTCTAAGATGAATCTCAAATTCTCAACTCTCAAACCCAACAGGACTTTGTAGTCCCTTCACGGATCATCTACTAATTGGGGGCCCCACTAATTGGTAGACACCAATCAGTCTAGACAGGCCCCATAAGCAAGGTACCCATTAAGAAGGATTTTCCAAAGAAGGAAATATCCTTCACCAACTGTACTATGTATGAACTGTTCATCATTAAAACTGGGGGCCACCATTTGATTACAGAGGTATAAGGCCAACTCATGTAGGTCCTTTACCTCAATCATAAGTGGCCTCTACTCATCACCACCAGCTAAACTCAATCATATACACCAATTGTTAGGTATCTATCTGTATCTACATATGTGATCCTGAATCATTTAAAAGTCCATCATTTCTTCTAGTCCACCTTTCTATCTTTGTTACTCATTTCTTATACAGCAAATGGAGGGGTTAGGTACCAGTGGATAGTAATCAGTGATTCTACTACCATTCAATTTTAGCATGCGAAAGTGAATCAATCGGATGGTTAGGAAAATCTCATGGATGTGATTGGTATTTGGTATGACCAATCATGTTACGGACCATTAATGTCTCAAAAATTAGATGAATTTTAGGGTATGTTTGTGTAGTCCTGTGAAAATAGGTTCCATTGGCGATCTTTTTTGTGCTTCACAAAAAAATTATGTTGGACCCCACGTCTTTCAAAAACGTTTTCTGCAGAATTGTGGAAAAGTGAGTTCATTTTTTCACTTGAAAAATCTCGGAGTTATGAAAAACTTTTTTTCAACTTTTACAGTTTTTCTATTATGGACGATTAATGTCTCAAAAAATAGATGAATTTTAGGGCATGTTTGTGTAGTCTTGTGAAAACAGGTTCCACCGACAATCTTTTTTGTGCTTCACGAAAAACTACGTTGGACATCACATCACCTCTATGAAAATCTTTTTTATACAAAATTACAGAAAAGTGAGTTAATTTTTTCACTTGGCAAATCTCGGAGTTGTGAAAAACCGTTTTCAATTTTTACAGTTTTTCTATGGAAGAGTGGCTGCACAAAAATGGGGCATTTGTTTGATTGAAATTTTTTATAGGATTGAATGTGGTGTAATTTTTTTGAACATTTGAAACTCTTTGTTTGATTACTAGACTCTCAAAAATCTAGTTCCTTTTAAATCCTCTAGGTTCCATCTTATGAGCACGTTTGTGTATGCTCGTAGAAAATTAGTTCTGCGGACATCTTCCTCTTTCATAAAATTTTTTTTTTGCTGACCCCTTATAGGATTGGGGTTAAGCTATTCTCCGAAATTGTGAAAAATCTAACTTATTTTTACACATTTCTTCATTAGAAAAAAGCTGTTGCACCGAACGTATATTTTAGTATAGCACTGAAAAACGCTTTCGAAATCCTCATATTTTCCACCGAAAATTGATTAAATGTAAATTAATGACAATATTAGGAAAATTCAGAATTCACACGCACGAAGTGACTTGTTTCATTTTCCTTTCGAGATCCCCTGTACGATTAACATGCATCAAGTAGGCCTCACACTGACCCTTTTATAGAATCAATATGTGGGTCGCATGTACTTTTGCAGGAGACCCACACTAAAATTTTCTAGTTTTCATGGAAGTTCTCAAGCCTTTTTTAGCTTTTACAAATTTCAACACTCCAGTGAGTGTTCGTGGTGGCCCCTATGATTAGTCATAGTACTGGCTGCCTCTTTCCTCTCATCATCCCAATTCAAATTCAAACCACCAACGAATACATGGAGAAAATCCTCCCTGCTCTATTCATAATAAAAGATATCAGAGAAAGATAGCCGTTGAGATTCGACACTGGGCCCCACACCAGCTTTTGAAAAGCAGAGGCGCACACACAGAAGAATAATCAAACCAAGTAACAAAAAGCATTAAACAAAAACCCAAATCAAACCCATAAAAGTTCTGAACCTCTTTCTCTCTCAGGTGACTGGTTCTACCAATGGCCCAAAGTTGGGACCCTATGCTTGTGATTCAAAATTTGAAATGAGTGTTTTTACAGGGTTTTGAAGGGAGAAAAGGGTGAAGGAAAGAGAAAAGGGGAGAGAAGGAGGGACAAGAAGAAAATTCCAAAGGAGATTCTGAGGGTTCCTCATCTTGTGCAAAGGTATGGGAGAATCAGCCTGTCTTATGCAAAACAGCTTCTCTCATGCTTCTGGAGCTGCCCATGAAGACATAGAGGTATATTGGTGGAAACTAGAGCAACCCAACTCTCTTTCTTGTTCATTTCTTGTTACTGTTGATGGGTTTTGGATTTTGGGGTTTTTGATGGGGTTAGGAAAATGCTTCATGGGTTTTGGGATTTCTGTCTTCTTCTAACATTTATTGGGATTTCATTGGTTTTTTCTTCCTACCCATCCTATTCTTGGTGTTTTGTGTACCTGTTGGATGCTTCTTTTTCCCATCAATGGATCTATTCAGGTTTTTTCAGATTTAAGTGTTCCTTGTATTTCTCTTCTATTCATTTCCCTTACTGAAATTTTTTTTAAAATTTTTTTATGGGTTTTTTCTCACCTTGGTCTTCCTGTCCTTTTAGTTTTCTCCGTTCAGGCATCTGATGATAGTGTTTCTCCATTCAGGCATCTGATGATAGTCTTTTGTAACTTGGGTTCTGGCTTTTCTTCTCTTCTCTTTCCCATTCTCCCCTTGACCACTGCATCTTTTCTTTTCAATTACATCAAGACTTGGTGGGGTGTATGGGACATTTCTCTTTGCAATTCTATGTGACCAACACTGTTAGGCATTTGGTTTTTTGTTACAGGCAAACCCAGTTTCTGAATTGACTGGATCCATATCTTTCGGACGGTTCATGTCCGAGACCCTTGATTGGGGGAAATGGTCATCCTTCTCTCACAACAAGTACTTAGAAGAGGTGGAAAAGTACTCTGCTCCAGGCTCTGTTGCTCAGAAGAAAGCTTACTTTGAGGCCCATTACAAGAGAATTGCTGCTAAAAAGGCGGCAGCATTGCTCGAGCAAGCAAATGATGCAGGTTTTCCTGATTCAGAAGAGAACCATAGCGCTGAAAATGGAATTTTGCCAGGTTCAGGCATTAGTGAGGATGTAAGTAATCAGTTCCAAACTGTTGAGGTGAGAGACGGCTCTGTGGAATCAAACGGCAATGCGACATTTTATAAACAAGATGATGTTGTTCTACCTGCCGCTGAAATGAATTCATTTGTTGAATCAAGCAAGGCTGACTCAGTTGAGAGAATGGATGGTTTGGAAGCAGAGAAAGTAGAAGCAGTGGATCCAGTAATGGAAGCTAAGGTCCTCACAGTGTCCCCAGAACAGATAGAATCCTCACAGCAACTTGGAGATGTTGAGAATCAGAACAGGATGACTGAGATAGAGCATGACAGAGTCAGACAGACGGAGAAGTCACCATTGATGGTAATATGTGCTTATTTTTAGTTCCTCAATTCATTTAGTGTTGTGAATTGGAGTTCCTTACTCTCTTTCAGTTGTGAGTATTTAGTAGAATTTAGCTAGATTATCATTGTCAAATTTTATGTAGTCCCTCAAAATTGCTTTTGTTGTATTCAGGACAATTCAGCTGCAACAAAAAAGAAATCTATTTCTGCTTCAAAATCTGCAGTACCCAGTAGATCAAATAAACTACCTTTACCTAAACCTGCAACTCCCGTGCGTTCCAGTAAAGAAAATAATGCCACCCCAAACAGCAAGAAGCCAACGAGAGAATTGGAGAAAAAAAGATCAACTCCAAAAGCATTGCATATGTCAATCAATTTTGCACCTCATCAAGCTGGTGAATTCACTCCAAAAATTATTAAGAGAGCTTCTCCGACTCATGAAAAGAGTGGGGGTTCAAGATTTGCCTCTAGTTCCTCAAGGAAATCTCAAAACAGTTTGAATCCTCTAAAGACGCCTACCCCGGTGCATCTCTAACTCCATGCGCTTTATTCAACTGACAAGGTTATCTTTTATACTCACTGTTGCCAGCTTTATTCCCAAATTGTAGGAATCTACGAACAGGGCATTGAAGCTTCCTCCAATTACTCCTCAATTGGAAAATAGAAGGTATTCAGATGTCGATTATTGTATTTTTGAGTGGTTGAAAACTCTAACCTTTTACCAAATTACTGCTAGTTTGAAACTTTCCACTGTTATGTATTTGGAGTACTTGTTTAGGAAATGCATGCTGAAGCAGCTGCTTTCTAAGGTTTCTTGCCCACATGTTTGCATGTACCCTCACTTTGATGAAGTTTCCTATCCTGCCTTCACCTTGTCCTTATTTTGTACGAAAGAACAGAGTGGCTCCACACACTTTTGGATTAAATTTGAATGTTAAATGACTTCAGGTTCTTAGCTGAAGTCTTTTGTCATCTGTTACGTAAATTTGATGGTTGGTGAATGATCTTTGTGCATATTTGGGGTACAACCAAACTGCAAATTTATCGTTCATGTGATGTATAAGCCAGCTTATGATTTGCAGGACCAAAATACCATTGGAACACACTACTCCTGGAAGCCGAAAAGTGGATTTGAAATGGCAGTCGCTTTCTATGGAGTAAGAAACTTTGTTACTAATGACATGTGGTTTAAATTAGGTGACACCTTTTTCAGTTTGAAAGGATGTTCCCACTACCTGTTTCAGTCTATGCAGCACATTAATTACAAAGTAACTTTGACCTCTGTTCATATCTGTTTGTTTGCATACCAGTCGTTCAAAAGCTTCAAGTGTTTCTGGAACTAATGCACGATCCCCAATTGTATCATCTCCTTTTAGCTTCAGGAGTGACGAAAGAGCAGCAAAAAGGAAGGAGGCATGTTCCGTTCCAGAAATTCATTTTATTTGTTGTTTGCCTTTCTGGTTAGATGTTTTGTTAACACCATATTTTGCCGTTGGTTCATTGTTGTTCCAGTACTTCTCAAAGTTGGAAGAGAAATTCAATACTAATGAGACACAAAAAGGACAGCTTCAGGCACATTCTAAGGTTTTTAAATCATACTTCTTTTTTAATCTGATTCTATTGGATTTCATGTGTTTAAATTCTGGATGTTCATATATAAGTACCTAGCATAGCATGATTGCTGCTGATATTATAAAATAAGAGCTGCTAAACAAGATTTATCTGTGGCCCCGACCCAGCATTAATTAGTGACCGTCATCATAAGTAATTTTTTTTTTTTGTTTTTTTTTTTGTTTTTCCAATGTGTTGCAGGATAGAGCTGAATTTGAACTGAAAAAGCTACGCCAAAGCCTTAGTTTCAAGGCCAAACCAATGCCAGATTTTTATCGCGAAACAGAACCACCGAAAAATCTCAAGAAGGTATGTTGATCATGCATGTTATTCTTCCATAGCAGCATGATTATGCGTTAACTTCTTTAACCTATGAACCTTGTACATCTACAAGTCTGGACTTTTGTGCCTATTTCCAACTAGACAGTAGACAGTATGGATCAGCTATGGGATAGGGTTGTTGCTTGTAGCCTTATCCCGTGTTTTCTTTTTGGTAATTATTGAGCATATAGTATACAGCAACATCGGGCTGAACACTATAAATTGTACTTCCCATGGCACTGTGGAAGGTGCTCACTATTGCAACCTTGAGATTATGGGCTCAAGTCATGTTACCGGTCCAAAAAAATAAAAATAAAAAATAAAAAACACTATTTGACTTTGTAAATATACTTTAAAGATGTATCAATGTTCTAGAAATAATGAAGAGATAAACCTCATGGTCATATAGCTTCCGAGTTTCATCTTTGTAATCATGCTCATATCCACATCAGAGTCCTCTGAAAACTGCCAGGTCAAAGCAATATTTCCATACCCATTTTGTTTTTGTAACTTTAGTTGGGCATCATAATTTCTTTGTATATTTATATGCCGGAACCATAGTGGCCTACCTGTGAAAAGGTTCTGTAGCAACTTTTGTTATGTATTATATCTAATAAAAATTATAGAATGAAGAATATGTTATGATTTATGCTTCTATACAGTAGGAGATCAATTTATTTGTTAACAGCTCTTTCACAAGGAAAGTGTCATACTAAAAAAATTAACAGTTTCATACATGTGCATGGATTCCTATCATCTCTTAGAATCAGTTAGTGTTGGAGAGCTTTTTTTTTTTTTTTGTTTAACCAGCAATGTTACAGGGGAGCTTTTTTGTTAAAATTCATTGTTAGACTAGGATTATTTATTTTCATTATTTGAGTTGTTTAATGAGTGTTTTTCATTATAAGGGAAATGGTAAAATTTCTTTTTACTAGAGATAGTTATTTTAGTTTGAGTGAGAAAAATATAGTAGTATTTGTCTTTCCTCAAGTGAAGAGAGGTGGGTTTCAATGGAGAGTTTTCTCCTCCTTCCTCTTTTACTCGAATTTTTTTGAGTACTCTCTTCTCTTTACCCAATAAACAATGTTTTTGTCTTTTCCTCTTTTTACTTGAGATTTTTTTATTCTTCTATTATTCCATGCAGTACAAATTTGAGGAGTTGTGATCATTTGATCTTGGGCATCTCGCTTATATCGTTGACTAGAGTTAGTAGAGACTAACATTGGAGATAGCCATCATGTGGACCTGTGACTCACCTTTCAGTAATCTAATATTCCATTCTCCTCCCCTCTCATATGATCCTAACTTTCAAATTGGTGGTTTGCAAATGGACAATTATATCACTCATCCACTTCAGATTGGGCAAAAATATGATGGTTACGTTATTTTGACATTGAAGATTTATTGGGGTATGATGGTCTTTCCAGTGTTTTGTAAGAAGGAGGTGTCAGTTGAAGTATTAAGGCTCGGCCTGTCTCCTAAATCTTGTTCCTATTTTGCTACCATTTCATATTCTTTTTGATAAGTTGAGATCTTATATAATTTGGAAACAGTAGAGGAAATTAAGATTATGTTTAAGGAAGTTTTGAGAAATAAAGTGGTGTACAGAAGCTATCCTAGGAAGACGAAAGGTTCTGCAAGATGATCAGGCAAACAAGTTGTTTAGTACATTGGTCTTCCGCTTCCTAACAACTTAAGTTTTTTGTGGGATGTATTGGCCAATCGGACTTGACATGGTATAGGTTGTGAGCTTGAACTGGGTCGCATAGGCAGACAGACATGTATCATGTGCATAGGCACGTGTGGGGTGTTAGTAGATGGGTCTTCCACTTCCTAAAAACTTTAGCTTTTGGGATGCATTGGCTAGCTGAACTTGACACAAGTCATCCTCGACACATGGTTTTCCTTAATCAAAGAGACATCATCCAACCAATTGAATGGGCGAGGGGCAAGAACCTTTTTTTTTTTTTTTGTTTTGAAATAATATTTTTGAATGGAAGAAAGAGAACCTCTCTCTCTCTCTCTCTGGGTTGGGTGCACCCTCTTTACCTCTTTCCATGCCCCCATCCCGCACCCATGGCCACCCCACTGAAGGCTGGTGTCACTTCTGCAAAATATACAATCCTATAACTGTAAAGATAGAAGATAGAAGTAGCCCAAATGGGTCAACTCAGCCTATTGGGTCAGCCCAAACCCAAAACAGTATGCCCAAATGACTTACTGTTTTGGGTTTGTCCAATGACTAAGTCATTTGGGCCTACTGTTTTGGGTTTGGGCTGACCCAATAGGCTGAGTTGACCCATTTGGGCTACTTCTATCTTTACAATAACACCTTAATTTTCTTATTTAACATAGGGGAAAAAAGTAAAAGTAAAATCTCCCAAACATAAAATGTCCTGATCCCAAAATGAAACAAAGATTGTGCAATCTAAAGTCTCCCTGGATGATGGAATGTGCTTCAAAGGGATCATCTGAGGTGTAAGCATTAAATCTTTTGAGCTTTAAGGTGTTATGTCTCAGGGAATTTTGAGAAAGCCTCTCCTCAACTTGACTCCTAGAGGATTTAAGTCCCATCCCTTTTTCATCATAAGATAATTATGAAGCCCAGCACCCTTCCCTGGATGATAAGTTTAAGTTTTCCTCTTTATGTTAAAGATCCTTTTTCCGGGTTCTACTTTTTTGTCCTAATTTTGCTGCTAAGTGCCCATTTAAGTCATTTTTGCACATGTTGGGCAGATTCCATTGACACGGCCCAGATCCCCCAGACTTGGAAGGAGGCCCAGTACCAGCAGGGCAAAGGATGCAGGTTCTCTACCACCTTTGAGGCCTTCTGTCAAGAATGACACCTCCAAGAATTTAACAGAAGAGAAAAAGAGAACACCAAAAAGTTTTTTTACTTCATCCCAAACTAAGAATACCCATGAGAATTCTTCACCAAATATCCAGCATTAAGGAGCAGGCAAGGCTTCACATTTACAATGAAAGTTCATCTTGGTGAATGTCTGAAACTACATTCTGGAGTACTTTGAAGTGATGATGCGCCAAGGAATTTGGGGTCTTGAGATGTAGCTGCATTCTTCATGTTAGCAGCATATATCGTCAGAAAGAAGTTTCCAATTTGTGTTGGGGAATTTCTTCGGCTTTGTGATCAGAAGTTTTATATGTTCATGGTTTCGCATTTAGTAATATGTTTACCTTTAAATATTTCTTCTGGTAGTGAATGGTGATGTATATGTATTAATGAGCCATTTTGGAAAAGAGAGGTAACAGACCGGCCTTGCAATTGAATGTATCTTCCTATATGCTTAAATCTAGTAAGTCATTGGTTTTCATACACTAGATAGATAATTCTGAGATATGATTCGCTACAAGATGGTCATTATTGCCCGTTGTCATATATTTGGCTTGTTAAATTAAATCGATCAAATTTAAAATGTATGGCAGAACAAGGCCTTGCGATTTTTGAAAGGGACTGAACCTTATTGTGATTCAACTTGCTTTTAGAAGTAGAACATGCTAAGCCAATCCAGATTGATGGGACAAGGCTGAGATGGCGACGATGATTGTAAATTGAAGGCTTAATGTGGATTTGAGGCTGCATTCTCGTGGAAATTGGTGCCGGTAAAAAGCCCATATGCTTTCTTTCCCCTCATCCCCCTCAAAGAAGGTAAAAAATAATAATAAAGAATGGAGGAAAAAACACTACAGTCCTTTGAAAGGCGTTAGCTATGATCCCTGGATGATGGATACTTAAAAGCAGGCAATATATCCATCTTTTGTTGTATCCAATATTTCATTCTTGTGTGCAAAATCTGCGTTCCATGATGTATCCATAGTGTGCTATTTCTGCCATGTCTGGGCATCATAGGTCAACAGCAGTTATTTCAGAGGAAGATCTTCACAGGAATCCCAGAAGGTTGCATTCAGGTCTCCAAGTTAAATATTGGTAAATGGTTGAAACATCACAATTACTGATGAATTGTGCCAAACTATTCAATACTGGTGATTTATCAATTCTAAAACAGTCAAATGAGGGTGATTTATTCTTCTTTCTACAGTATCATCTTATCTTGTGAAAATCTCGTGCAAGCTTGAAATTAAGGATTTGTGGTATTTGAGCATACCTGACGAGAGACATAGACAAGATAAGTAAAATGATAATAGTTTGTGTCTGCAAGAGCACTATGGTGTGTAATGTGAGGGTTTACTGCTTAAATCTATTAAATACATTTGACCAAGATTAGGCCCTTTTAGTATATGCACATTACAAATGATTTCATGACGAAGAAGTTTATGAACTCACAATTTGTCTGACTTGAGTTCTTCTCACTTGGACAGAAGTGTTTTTTTTATTATCGTCCTCCTTTCACAGACCATGAAAGAGAAGTTCCCAACCACATGATCATATGAGCATATAATGCAACTTCCATTAAACATTTATCTACAGTATGTTAACTACATGAATTCCTGCATAAAATCTTTCATCATGGAAATATACCTGTTTCAGTTAATTAGCTTCTCAGTTATGTCACATTCTCATCCACGTATCATCTGGAATGCTACTGTTCACAGATGCATAGATAAAATTAAAGAGAACCATTTGGGTACAGTTCCATAAAACATTAATGCATGGTTTATATTACAGCTTTTCCACTTAAATTGGCCTTGAAACAACTAAAACTCAAAATGGAATGATTGGCTTCCAAATCAGTAATCATTATATGTGGCTTCCTGCTGCACTAGACTTTGAATGTAGAGGATTTATTTGATGATCCCATAGAAGTCCAAGCGGAAGAACAAGGAACCATCCTATATGGTTAAAGCACGTATATTAATAAAAATTTCTAATAAAAGATTATCATGTACCTTTCATGTAAAAACAGAAACCTGCATCCCATATAATTGAGTTTCATGCATGATTGGGTGCATGTAAAAACAGGGCAAATATATGAATGAATGTATCTGCGTGTTGGAGCAGACATACCTTCCATCCTGCTGAAAGAGTTCACATATTTAGGTGCATCAAGTCGATACTGCATTCTTGGTATGTCTACATACCTCTCAAAATACATATTTCTTATTATAATGCCTGTTTAAAAACTATGTCCAAAACAGATAGAAATATCACACATCCCAATCCATTCACGGGGACATGGATTTGGGAATGACAGAAATGTACTAGAGGCCATACATTAAAGAAGCAAGGAAGCAAGATCCCTCTTCAGTAATGTTTTCTAGCAGCAGGAGTAGAAATGGTTTATGCTAAAACATATCTTCTGTTATTGGATACTCCATTGAGTCGCATTGATCATCATAATCAAACCTCAACCCATCATACACATAGCTCTGAAGATCTGTAATAGTGGAAGAATCACTAAGGTAAAAAAGGTCCACATTGTCGAGCGGGACATCTTCAAAAGAACCATAGCTTTGAAGTGAAATGAGTGGCAAGTTGTCTTCTGAAGAAATTGAAGATGATCTACTTTTAGAAGTTAAGCTTTGAGAATATTCCCAGTTGTTTGTGCAGTTTCTATCAAGGTCCTGATTCTTGGTGCTTGAAGTAGCACTACTCACTGGTATTTCTCCGAATCTTTGCTGGTTTACAATGTTTTGCTCTAGTTGTGAAGGAAATGTGTCAATTCCACATGCAATTGGAGATGAGATTCTAACATGGTTGTTTTCATTTTCTGCATAGAGAGGGTTTATTTCAGAATGACCTGCTTTCTGAGATGAACCTGTTCTCGAATTAGCTGATGCAGCAGTTTGCACAGGATCAACCTGAAAGTGATGTTGTTGACCATGCAGTGGAGGATGAGGGCATCCTTTTAAGGGAAGATGCAGTTCATGGTCCTGTTTCAGATGGTGCATGAGTTGTACAACTGGACTTTCTTCACTCCAAGACTGCTGCTGTGACCTGGTGGATTCGAATGATGTGCAGTCATCTGATACCATGCCACCGAATGGAAGAACTACACCTTGTTGAGGAACAGTGTTGAATTTCTGAGCAACTGGAACATCATCCTTTATAGAGTTCTTGGCGTCTGTTATTGGTAAGAAAGATACCATGTTCTTCAATTCATCTTCAGGGATCTCTGGGACTGCATCTTGGACAATGCTTATTTTACTGGAATATCCAAAGCTGTTAGGTGAATTATGTTGTGTGATTGTCGAGCTCTGGAGCCCAAACTTTCCTGGATGGTCTTTAGAACTGAAATCTGATTGCTTAATCCCACAAAAAGCAGTATTTGATTCACTTTGCCTTTGTAACCTGCTCAAGTAGAGTCGATACTTCTGCACAATGAAGATATACTTTTTTTTTTTTTAAAGATCTCAAGCTATGAATACATTGTGAACATTAAATCTGTAGCACTGGAGCCCAATTTTTTCATGTATGAGCCTTAGAACTGAAATCTAATTGCCTAGTCTCACCAAAAGAAGCATTTGGTTTGTTTTGCTTTTAACCGACTCAAAAAGTAGAAGCGATTTTCTGCATGATGAAGGCATAATTTTCTAAATAAAAAAAAAAAAATTCCTAGCTATGAAGACATTTTGTTTGTACTAAATATTTCTGACTGGGTCTTGTGGGTGTATTCAGTGGTGGTTTATTGATTTATTCTATTTTTTAGCAATATGTCAATGCCAGATGTAGCTTCCATGACCAGGTGGACTCATACTCTGCCAAGTCAATGGGAGGGGAAAAAAGGCTTAATTGTAGAACTTGTAGAGATAGGTGTGTATGAGTTGTTCACAATTTCAATACATTCTTGTTAATCCTTGCTTACACATGCACACTCTTAATCCCCAATTTTATACTCATATTCATAGATTTATATTTTTATTAGTTTTTTATTTTTTAATTAGTTTATTATGCCTGCTTGAGTTTTAAAGCAGGTCCCACACTGTCTTTGAGTCAAACATATTCAGTGGGGCGTCCAGGATATGATAGTATGTAAGAACAGAGTTCAATAATTTCTATGGAGAAGCGCATCACTTAATTTTCATTTTGAAACTTAGGCATGGCATTGGGTGTGGATAGGGTATGGAACCTATTTTTCACACTGTTAGCTGAACATATCAGAGTTCAGAGTCTTAATCATCGTCAAATCAGTTCAGTAGAGAGAAAATCTTAAGCATTTACTACGAACTGTTAATCTGCGAAGAGGGTTCAAGCAAATGGAGCTGAATATATATAATTAAGCATGAATTATTTTAATCTGGAAATGTTTTCTTCATAACAATTTATGAAAAAGTAGTGATGAATACTTCCTAGTAGGTCCCATTAAGCATGGTATATCGTATGCATGGAAGATTCTAAAAAGTGTTCTGGAAATCGGCCAAGGTGCTGAACTAGCAGTTCTCTATTTAATCTTTAATTCTAATCAAGCAAATAATTATAAATCTTAAATGCATGCTTGCTGAAAATTCTCAGGCACAGAGAAGATAACTCTACATAAAGATTAAAACCAATGCTTTAAAAAATTAACCGGCAATTGAACTGCAAAGTGGCTTGTACAGTTGGATCAGCCTCAACTGGATTAGCTCAACAAAAATTTCTGGATGAATGTGAAATTGAGAATACTAATATATTAAAATTAATATGGAATACCTTCTAATTAAAGAGCCACAATATTGTTAAAATGAAAAAGATAATTGATTGCATGCTGATGACTGCATGAGACTTTCCAAGATGATGACTTCTCTTACCCACACGGGCCCACCTATGTCTGCTTGAAGCATTCAAATCACATACCCCTAGTGAATAGGTACGGGGTCAAATTTCATGCCAACCAGAGTAAATACACTGTTGTTTTGATCAAAATGTGAAAAAAAAAAAAAAAAAAAAAGAAGAAATCAACTATTGAGTTACAACTTTTTTTTTTTTTCGCTTGAATTGAGTTACTCTTTCACATTGTTGGGCATGGATAAGGAAGACGAAGGCCTGTACCTTCTATAATTTTACCCACCTACAAGTTTTGCCACTCAGATTATATGAGATGCCAATATAAGGGAAGTCTTATTATTGCACGTCTGCATGGGCCACGCAGCAGAGTCTAGTCTTCAATCATTTCATCCTAGTTTAGTTGAGTCCAATTGTTCATTTGAGTTACGGTGTGATATGATCTATCAGTTCAGTTGTTGAAGCATTGTAAAATTCCCTTTCCTAGTTTAAATAAGTAGTGACCATTAGATAGTGCTGTGAATTCTATTGTGGACCTCTCAAGTTATATTTGTTTTTGTTGATGATTGTTCCCATGAGTAAAGCACTGGCTAAGTTATTAGACATACTTTCAGTTCTTTATAGTTCATAAGATGGTCAAGAATATAAATGGCTTCGAAATATTGTCTATATGATTTGACAATGGAGGTGAATATGTTTCATAGAAGTTTAGATCTTATTTGTCAAAGAAAGGGATTGAGTTTCAAATTACTTGTCTCTAAACTCCTCAACAAAATAGAATAGATGAACGGAAAGACATCTCTTGGAGGTTGTTGGGTCACTTTTTCTTGGTGTACACATTCCAGACCTCCCAGACTGATATTTTGCTGGTAGAAGCATAGCTTGCAGTGCTCCACAGCCATGCTGCTAATTGCATAATAGTGGCCTAGCCACATGATAATTTGCATGTCTTACAACTCCATTAGAAAGACAAATCTTTCTTAGCATTATAAATTCTCTCAGATAGAGCTCTAGAAGCCCAGTATTTGTCAAGTGATATGTTACATCATTCTTCTCACTATCTTGCATGGTCTGTTAGAACAATCTCAAGTCAATATCTGGAAGAAAATGAGAAGATACATATACATATCTACCTGCAGGTGGCTAGCAACATTTTCTCTTGTCAGCCCAGGAATATTCATCAAGTCAAGTATTTTCTTAGGACCAACCTCTGTCAAAAGAAATTAGAAAAAAAAAAAAAAAAAATCAATCGCAAATCTAACTGCCAGAAACATCTTGTTGAAAGTGAGAGATTTTGGAGCAAATTAGAATGAGGCAGGATTGTTCATATGCTTCATTTCTTTGAGCTCACATACAAGACCAAAAATGATTATAACTGTGATATATCTTTGAGCAAATACTCACTGTCAAATCCGATATGATTCACAGCATTGACAAACTTCTGGTGGAGATCCACAGACCAAACCACTCTAGCTTTCTTTAAGGCACTGGCGTTATTACTGAAATCTTGGTCACCGTGCTCCTCGTTTCCCAATTCTTTTCTTTTCTTTGTGGAGTTTAGATCACTACCACATAGCAAGAGATCATACTCAAAATCATTTAATCCCCTTCTCGTAATCTGAGTACCTTCATTGCTTTCATGGTCTTGACTTTCAATCTCTTTCACCTCATTTATTTTCTTTCTATAAACATGTTGCCATATGTTTCTTAGTTCCTTCATTCGTATAGGCTTGAGAAGATAGTCACATGCTCCATGTTGAACGCCTTTCATTACCCTGCTTGTCTCCCCATCTACAGACATCACTGTATAGATTCAAATATATACTTGTTAATAGTGGGGATTCATCATACAAAAAGTATTGACAATGGGAAGAAAATCATACAAGTACCAATACTACGAAAAAATAATGGTAGAAAACTGACTGATTACAGGTAGGTCCATCTCAAGTCCAACTTGTTCAAGGAGCTTAAAACCATCCATATCGGGCATGTAAACATCGCTGATTACAATGTCGAATCTATCTTTTCTTTCACGAAGCATGTTCAAAGCATCTGTTGCTTTGCAGCAAGTAGTCACTGCAATATGCAGAGCTTAGCAAATGAGAAGATATATTAAGATAGAAACATATCACATTCACTTTTTGGGTGCTAACTTATTAGATATGTATAAAAACTTTAATTTGAATGAACTTTCCTCAGATTGTTAGATTATATTTACCTAGCTTCAAGATAATTTGTTTCCATTCAAACACGTAAACTTCATTTTATCTTTCTGTGATCAAGAAATTAATGCTCACTGATTTGAATCCTCCTTGAGTGTCAAAGATGATATGCTATTTATACCAGAATTTACTAATACAAGATGTGATTCTCGAAAGTTACACGCCCACCGGATTAGACAGGCTGCGATGCATCACATATCTACATGTAAGCTATGTGTACTGTTTAATAGATGAGGTGGTAATGGTCCACTTTCTTCAGCTGAGTTGACCTACACCAAAATGACAGTTATGGCCGCTGTTCGGAGTGCTTCCCCAAAAACTGAAAAAAAGAAGAGAGCTTAATGATCTGTTTCGAAGGTTTTCCCTTAATACACAGGGTCAGCAGTTTCTAATAGGACTAATTTTTTTTTTAAATGGTTCTATTCACATTTTAATCAAGATTATGACTTGCTTCATAAAAATCGACTTGGGGTTGCAGTTCTTTTGTTCTGATTCACAGATGCTTACATTCACCTTAATTTGTTCTTTTCTTTATAGTGATATATTGTTTTGCTTGGTAAGAGAAACAAAATTATTGTTTCAACATAAAGTGAGTTCAAAAGATCCCTCATTAAGAAATACTTTGAATGATTTTGCGAACTGTTTTGTATTCATTCCTTTGAGAGTTTAAGATAGCACCTAGTAGGGTTGAATCAGTTTTTCTGCCTCCATTTGCTTCAAACCAGTGTCTGTGACTTCAAATTCTGATATGGAGTGAAAATCCAAAGAAAGTAATCCATAATGCAGTCTCAGTTTTTTCCCCCATATATGCTGCAGAACTGAAATAGATCAATTCGGCACAACTACCCAAATCACTTGTGACTTATGGCTAAAAACACTATATTACATGAATTATTTTACATTACAAATTCTGGTGTTATTGTAACTTTCTTTTAGTAATTCATGTTTATATTTAGATTATCCTTAGCCAAAAGGCCGAGAAAGGGGTATTTAGATTTTCCTTAACCTGAATTTATAGTCTCAGCCCTTGTATCCCCTCTTATGTGTTGGACTTTGATTTCCAATGCATGACTTAGATATCTCTATTCATCAACATTTTAGTATTGTTTGAGTTCACTACATGGGTCCAAAAACTACAGTGATTCACTAGGAATTGGATTTCAACTGTCCTCACTACACAGTAAAAAAAAAAAAAAAACATTTTATGAGTCAGCACATGCAATAATTTCAAATACAAAAGAATCACAAACATTGCATCTAAATTATCCTGTCTACTCAGACCATAACACTGGTAGATACTTCAACTAACATTAAAGTACATCCAGACACACATAATAAATATACAAGTACAAAATTCTCTCATCTGCATCAACATTCTTAAAGACACTAGCACTTCAAAACCGAAGACAGAACTTTTCGGTTCAATAATTCCATAGAAATTGCAATTAGCCCCTGGAAATATCAGTGACAAAAAATATAGATTCTTAATTGGCGAACAATATCCAAGTTGTCTTAGGAATAAGAATGAAAAAAAACCACAATTTTACGATAAACCACGCACAATCAACTAGGAGACATTAAGAACCATACTATCTTAAAATTACTGTTATCTTAGGACACTTTATTATTATGTTATAATATTTTTATTTGAGTTGTTTGATTGGTGTTTTATATTTTTAACAAAGATAGAAAATTTGTTTTACTAGAAGTATGTATTTATCTCAGGTAAAATGGCTTTTCTTTTGTCTGGAACAAAAGTACTACTTTTGTTCTTTTTTCTCCTACTCTCTTTTACACTAGAGTTTTCTCTTGAGGATTTATTTTTTCGCGCGTCTTTTATATTTCTTTGCAATACAAATTTATGGTGGTGTGATCATTTGATCCTTACCATCTTGCCAATCCCTCTGACTAGGATCAGTAGAGAAGAACATCAGAGATAACCATCATGGAGGTCTTGGACTTATAAATCAATTCCAGTCTAAAAGGTGCCAAATATTACAACTTAATAGAACAAAGACAGACACAGCTTAATTAAACAAAGACAGATATAATCAAAAGTGCTTAAAATTCATGTTCATCCAGAGTATAATCAAAGAACTTATGAATTGAGATGGAGTGAAAATTACTACCTTCATAAGAGCACTTTTTGAGCATCTTTTCGAGTATTTTGATCCACGTTGGATCGTCATCGACGACAAGAACACGAAGACCAGCTGGGAAACCATCCATCTCTCTGAAATGAATGAATGAAGGGGATGAAGGTAAGAGAAGAGAAGGAAAGTGGGGGCCTTGCCTTTACATGGTGCAGTCTCATATATGAATGTCTGGGAGTATAAAAGCTGGAGGTTTTTGTATCTTTTTGAACTAAAACGGGAAATACATGTCAGTGGTCCGCGGGACCACCATGTAGTGAGCCTGGGGCATTGTGTGCTTGGAATCATTCAGAAATTAGGGCCCACAAGGCTACTAGCCTAGAAGATTGTTTTCTTTTCCTAGAAAAGTAATTCTAGCCATTCAAGAAAAGCCCATTTGAAAAGGAAGAGGTCCCATCATGGTGTATCCATGGTGGGATCTAATTCTCGAGTGGCTCCCATCTCTAGGATGTCAACACGCCACCTGTTGAACATGGGATGCGTGAAAAATGGGTCGGAGCCTCTATCATGGCCTGTTCGTTAGGGGGTTCCGCCTTGTGGAGGGTCAGGATGGAAACTCTTGCATCCCGTTGCTTGTCGGAGAAAATTCTCCTATAGACTACTAAGCCTGAGATAAGTCTCAAAAATCCTAAACTTGGGTTTGGATCAGGCCCATCGAGCTCGCTGGGTGTCTGAATCGAGGTAACACTTACATCCATTGAAAGCCTTAGTGATCACCTATGATGCCCAGATACGGTATGGATACGGCTAGGATACGCCATAGACACCAAGAGGACATGGATTTTACACGATACATTGTCCATTTCGAAGTGTCCGTGCATCATAGTTGATCACTACCCAGGATAAGGATCAAGAATGGAATTGGTGGTAGTGCCGACTACTAAAGTTGGGCCTCTTGGTTTGAGGGTTAGGAGGGATTGCTGAAGTGGAAACAAGAATATTGCACCCAGGGCGCATGTTAGCTATGGGCCCCACACCCATATATAAGAAGAGGAAAGAATGTTGTAATGGGTGAGTGCTTGGGAGTGGAAAGGGGAATCTTGGGTGGGGTGTGAAATCATGAAACTGTATGTTTCCATGAAAAGATCATCACCTAATAATAATTCATCCAAAGAAAACAACTGCTTTCCTCTGTTTGGACAGTTTCCCATTTCCCTTGATGTTTATGGGCACTTAGCTCTAAATGCTGTTACATGTTGGCCACGTGTGAATCCGCGTGGCGGGGCCCGCCGGTCGACCAATACCTAAGGGGTATATGCCTGCTTGACAGACTCAAACTACTTGGATCTTGGGCCACCAGGTTGGGTCCTGTTGAAATCACAATGTATGTGGGTCGGGTGTACAATTGAGACCATCCACATGGTGGGCCATACTGTGGTTTTATTTGTCAACTGAAAGTCACCACAAGTTGATGGGCCCAGTATCACCTGAATCTGGCCCACTGAATATGGACGGTTGGTTTGTCATTGGATGTGTAATTCAAGAAAGCATTTATGGCTTTAAAACTCTATAAAAAAAGATGGAAGTACTGTGTGCTATGCATGATGACCTTACAACCATTATAAAAGGCAGTGTTCATGAACTCAGGAAAGCTAGAATTGTGTCAACTTGGAGACTCCACTGAGTCTTTCTATAGTCTTCAAAGTTCAAAACTCTTAATTGTCATGCTTAAAGGTGGACCTCACAACACCTTAACCTTTCTAAGCTTAGTAATAATAATATATATGTTCTTCATATATACGTGCATAAACATATATACATACATATATATACATATAAATATGTAATAATTTTTTTTTCAAGGACGAACATGGCCTGTGGCTGTCGGCCTCACATATAAGATGATAATAAGGGGAGGTAAGGATTTAAGTCAAGCATATTTCTATCTTTCACTCGCTTTGAAATATTAGGAGGAAATCTTATTTCATAAAAGACAGTCAAAGATGTGTTTTTCCGAAATATTCCTAAAGGGGTTCTTTTAAAAGCTTTAAATGTCAAGATATTGTTTTAGGATTAAGGCAGACCTTGTGGGGTCTTAGAAAACTCTCAATTCTCAAACTGCAGAAAAAAGTGGGACATACAACGAGTTAGTAGAATTCATTGATTTATTTTCATTAGATATTGCTAGCTATCTTACCAATAGAGTGTTCGAAAGAAATTCATTTCTTATTTATACTTTGACTGTTCATTTTATCGCCTTAGCTTTAGATGTATGAGGTTGAACACTGATAAATATATAATCCTGAAGCACTACTCTTATCTAGTGGGGCCAATGACTACATCAACACGTTACGTTTGCTAATTTTGCTGTCATTAGGTCATCATGCACGAGGCCATTAGTAAATACTAGTGGTAAGAAAAAAAAAAAAAAAAAAGAAGACATTGATACGAAGATCATATGAATCATTTGGAATTCAAGGTTTCTGAAAGAAAGATAGGAATGTTGAATAGACAACTGTAGCTTGTTCAATGGGTAATGCTCTTTTTTCATTGATACCTTAATTAAAATATTAAAAGTGGGCTTGGGAATGTTCGTTTTCTTATTATCCTACTTCCAAAGTGATGAGTAATGGATTCCATCCTAACTAAACCATTTTGATGTACTTTGAGAAGAAGTCCTTGTGGTTTTCTGTTAATACATTGGTTTACAACATATGTCTTGTATTATAATATGATTCAACAAGCAGTCCCATGAGTACCCAAGCACAACTTTTGAACCAAATGAAGATTATTTCTTCTTATCTATTTCACTTTTCATTGTATCCTGTACTCGATCTTTCCTACCTTTCTCATTGTGATATATCTTCATGACCAACCCTAATCATAGAGAAGTATGTTTTTGGAAGGAAGAAGAAAAAAAAGGGATGGAAAGGTTCCCAGACCATATGACAGAATCTATGCATTTCAATCTTTTCGAACAAACACGAATGACCATGCAGAGGTGTCTACCATAATGACATACTCAATTGTAAAATATCGATTCGATACTAAATTGACAATCAATCTCTATAAACCAATCTCTAACTGGTGAAGTTATGAGACCTACAGCTTGTAGGTTTTTGTATTGAATGCCATCAAACTATCCGACCCAAAGCTATGGAATGGAGTTTTTGTTCGACCATTTGTTTTATTGCCTTAAAGATTAGGCAACTTGAATTTTATTACATGATTAATTCACAAAACTCTTATATTTATTAGGGTTTATGGGCTCTAGAAATACTTCATAGTCTTTTTTTTTTTTTTTTTTTAAAAGAAAAGAAAATTATAGCAGAGGGTGTAAAAGATCTGGATCCATATTTCAACCTTGTGTCCTTAAGAATGAAAAAAATCTTGACCTCCATTTGAAAATAAGTAATTTCTTGTTCATTATATCCACACTGAACACTATATATATATATATATATATATATATTTGGCTGTAAAACACAGTGAACATTTAGTGCACAATACATGCCTCCTAAGACTGGTCGTAGTAAATGAGTTTAATGGTGTTATTGTCGTTCATGGCCACCCAAACAGGCACACACTACCATTATGTTGTTGTCTATTTCCTCCACGAGGATTTGTAATTTATCTAAGCTTGTATTCTATATATAATTTAACAATATTTGACACATAGTACGTAAGAGGAATGCCTAGAGTTACTCAAGTGTGGCTCTAGGAATTCGAGTAAGTGGGGTTTACAAAAGACTTATCTTCCAAAAACCAAATAAATTTATTTTCCCCTTTATCAACATCTGTCATCTACTTTCGATAATTCAAAAAATATAATATTAAAATTATCAACTAATCTATTTTCGACAATCTGACAAAAACAACATTGAATTCTTAAACAAAAATAAACAGAAAATTTAATACATTGTTACTAATAGTTCTTAATCTAAAAAGAAAATCCAAATATATAAACTTCTACAGTTACGTACCCTCGACGGGTTTTCATGTATTAAAATTGTTACATAATAGTTTCATCATCAACACTAGCAAACACATCCTTTTCAATATATGTGACCAAATAGTTATTCATCAATTGACCTTCCATTTGATTACGCAACTTGTTCTTTATGTACTTTATTGTTGAAAAAGATTTCCCTACTGTCGCAGTCGCTTCTAGTAAAATCACGTTAATTTTAGAAGCAAATAAACCAATGGGTATATGGTATCCTCTTTTGTCTCCACTAATTTTCTAGCAATGTCACCAATTCGTTTAAGTTTTAAAAACTCGTCGCTAGAGGGCATATCAGGGAAAAAGTGAAAAAAAAGGGACCTTTCTTCTTCCTTTTCTTATTCTTTTTGGAGATTTAGAACCTCAAGTGCACTTTTCTTCTTCTTGTTCTTTTTTTTTTTTATCTTTTCTGTGTGTGCTACTCAGCTGGAGTTGGGAGTCTATATGCCTGAATCTGAATGTTAGGGTTTTCTCCTTCTAATACGGGGAGAATACCATATTTAGAGGTTAAGCTAGGGTAAATGAAAAGTTACTGATAAAATATCTAAAAAAGGGAATTTTCTTTAAAAAGTAAAAGTTGGGTCCATTAATTTTTCTTGTTATGGTAGACAGGTGACCTACTAACTTAGGCATTGAGTGGGGTTAAAAAGCTTCCCATAAGTTTAATTCATGAAGAAATTTTTTTAAAAAAAATATTTTTGCAGATCTCAGTAGAGTCAATTGACCCCACTGGAATCAATGTAGTGCCGCCTAAGGAGTTACTTAGAAATGTTAGAATAAGAATGAGCACATAAGATGAAATTACTTATGTACGTGCACCTCTGACGACAAAAAAAACCAAGTACTATCCTTTAGAATGATATGTGTACATACACAAAAGCCCAAGACAATGAATCTAAGACATATTTATTAGTCTTATGTTCAAGAAACAAGCAAAGAGAAAGACTTGTAAAAACCTTAAATGAATAAGTGAGAGAATTACATTACGGATTGCGGAGGACTTAAATGAAAACATTGCTTTAAATAAGCGGTTGAGTGAAAAAGCAAAACTCACAAAGCCCAAAATAAAAGGCAAAGGCTTCAAATGCTTTTGAGGAAGAAGATGACAACAACGATGATTGTAAAACTAACTACGTGCAACTCTTAAGAAAAACATTATTTGTTGTTAAGTGTAATGTGTTTACTCTATGATACCCTAATAATTAGTGAAATTAAAAATCTTGTACTTATACTCTTTTCATTTAGACTTCAAAGTAACTATGCCTAGGAGTTGCTTTTAAGCGTGCGGAGGAATGAGCTTCAAAAAGCCAATGAATGGCTCTAAAAGGAATTCCCCACTATCATGTTCTTATTATTAAAACTTTGTCCAAAGCAAAGGGAAGCATGACTTGACAATGGAACCCACAAAATTTATTTATGCAACTTATCTAATGGGAAGTTGCTTTGGTTTAAAGTTGGAATGTGTTGTCCACCTTTTGTCTCGGTTGACAAGCAATGTGGGGATGCAACTACATTTAATTACCATGGCATGAGTGGAAGTAAAACACATTAAACAATCTGAAAGCAATAAATTGGTGGATAGATTGTGGCAGAGTTCACCATTGGAAGGCCATTAAATTAAAGAATATGCCAAAGTGAGTTTAGTGACACCTGAACAATATTATGTCTCGATCGTAGCAAAGGTTGAAAGTGCTCATTTTCACAATCACTTAGTTGCAGGTTGGAGTCAGCTCACCATTCTTTATAGCACATATAAATATATACCAAAGAGTTATTCAAGACAAGAAATATAAATATCTGGACGGGTCTCATGTTTAATATATACTTCAACTTTTAGTGCCATCTAGCCCACCTATGAATGATTAAGTTACCCACCTCATGCTACACTTCTATGAATTGCTATGAGCCCAAATCTGACATTCACCCAACCACTATTCATTATTGGCTTGAAATAAAAAAAAAAAAAAAAGAAGGGATTTTAATCGTATAAGTGTTCTAAGACCTAACTTTTGTCTTACATGTGTTGACATTTTAAAAGTTCCTAAATAACCAATTTATACAATAAAGGACGATAAAAAATAACGATTTTGCCCTTATAATGTACGATATCCTACGTTTGGTAGAATATCATACGTACAGTTAATTATGATGGCATGAGTGGAAGTAAAACACATTAAAAAGAAGGGATTTTAATTATATGAGTGTTCTACAACTTGACTTTTGTCCTACATAGGTGTTGGCATTTTAAAAGTTCTTGCATAACCAATTTGTACAAGAAAGGGCGGTAAAAAAATAACGATTTTGCCCTTATAATGTACAATATCGTACGTTTGGTAGAACATCACACATTTTCACCTTTTCCCTAACTTAAACACTTCCTTCTCTATACTTCATGAGATAAGAAATATTTTGTGCTCCTATGGATCAAATATCGCACCGTATAAAGGCAAAATTGTTATTTTTATGTTGTCCTTCATTTTATGAACCTTTTAGTGTGGAGATTTTTTGAGGGTTAGTACCTACTAGGTAAAAAACTCAAATCTCAGGGCACTAGTACAATCAAAATAAAAAATAGACTTACAATGCCGTTAAGCTATCGGATCATTGATGAAAGGGTTAGAATGATCTAATGGGTTGATACATTAAACATCGCTAAGTCTCATAGCGATCTTTCCATCATGTAATTAATCTTAGGTAGCTAAAACCCACAAACAAATTCGCACCGTACTATGTGCTGGTGGTTTTTATGAGAATGAAACTTTGCAATCCATACAAATAGTTTGTTTTATAATAGCTTTGATCTCTACAATGGTGTTAATACGCAAGAGATCTATGAAATACATCCTCAAGTGAATCTATTTTTTTGATTTGAAAGTGTAGCCTGATGCCAGTGCCAATATTTTTATGGTCATTCATAATCATTGATATGAGAGGAATGACTAGGATTATCTAAACTGGGTCAAACCTGTGTTTTGGGACGAAAGATCAACCATTAATGGCGGACCTTCCTGAAGCTGCCCCATGTCGTTTTTGAAATCGCCTGATATTTGTATGGGCTGGATCTATTCCACATATATCCAATAATAAATTGCTCTACGTCAAAATTTTGTGATCACCCCATGTCACAAAACCTTGGTGTGAGACTCATGTTCTCTTTAGACATCTTCTTCCCACCGACTGTACCAGATCTTCTTCACCTCGTTTTTTTTCGACATCTTCTTTCTACTTAGAGTGCGAGATCCTTTTCGTGGTGATCGAGCTTCGCATCACAGGTCATCTCGTGGTTAATATCTCTCTCTCTCTCTCCAAATAATCCTAAATAAAGCAATTTTCCTACTCCCTCCTTAGATGTAGTATAATCCTAATCACTCTATACCAAAAATTTGAATCCTTTATCTCCAAATCATAATCCAAATCCTAAGCCCTAAACCACCAAATCCGAGCATATCTACAAGCCGAAGATGACCAAATCACCATTAGGCACACTTTAATCTTCACGTCGTACATAAATTGAGTATTAGAGTTCATATGTTTGGATAATTTGAGTTATATTTAAGTGGCAATTCTTTTCTTTTGCCTTGAGTCTATGACCAATTATAGGAAATTATTTTTACAGCTAAGGCAAGTGTAGGCAACCAAATTCCTTAGATTCAAATAAAGCCCCTTTGGAAACCCAAATTGGGTAATTGGTAATTGGGTGCTCACTTAAATCATCGTTTCAGGCATCCAAACAAGTAGGATTAAATGAAATGTTATCTAAAGCTATCTTGATGACGATTAATTGATGATCACCTAAATTTGGGAGAGGTAGTGGGAAGACCCTTCAATTGGACAGGGGATCTGAGCATGAATTTTTTTGTGTGTCTATTTAAATGCAATAAAGTTTTTCTTTTTGTATTGTTCATGTGAGAAAAGTTAGCAAAGTTGACTAAAAGTTTAGCCCTACCCAAATAAAAATCCTGGATCCGCCGCTGTCAACTATAATCAGAGCCTTAATGGGTCTAATCAAGTGTTAAAACATTCTTTATATTAGATATTTAGCCAAAGTCAGTCAAAACCCATGATCTGTAGAAAAAAATAAAAAAAACCATCCGCAGATGCTCAGCAGCCCCACAACTGACTTTTCTCTAAATTCTTCACTTGTAGATCTTCCAGGACTTAGTTTGCTGAACTGATTTTGACCATTATATGTGATTATCCTCTCCAGAGAGACGTCTCTTGGGCTTGCATGAGAGACATAAGCCCCTTGTGGGACCTGGGTGGATGCATGCCATGTAAGATCTAATATGGTTTGTGATACAAATCAAACCTATGGATCTTGATCTATGCATTAACAATGGATAATCTAAAAGACTAAAAGCATACCTTGAGCCATGATCTTGACGATGAGAGGTATGAGTTTTCTCCTATCTCCCTTGTCACTCACTCCAAAATGCGTGAGAGTTAATGGGTACTTTGCAAATAACAAAAGACAAGAGAGAGGACTAAAAACACTTTTTATAAAATAACTCAAGAGAGATTTCTTCCCATCAAAGAAATCAATTAGCAATAAGTTTCTTTAGTTTCCTCAATGATCAGTCAACCGAGAATCTTGATTAATTAGGCTTTCCCAAATTGAATCCAAGAAAGATTTAATTAAATCAAAACTAAAAGGGAAAGCTAATGAGTTGACTTAGAGTAGGGCCCGTCAACTATTAGACATGTGGTCATGGGGACCACTGACGTCTAACATGCCAGTTATACAACAATAGTGGGATTCCCCATTTTGACTAGGATTTTAAGAAAAACAAATTACAATCTCATCATAACTATTGATTTAGAAGTCTTAAAGCTAAATTTTATAAGTTACAATTTTTTATGAAATTCAATCCAATGGTGAGTATAATTTTAATTAATATCAAATTAGGGTGAGTACCAATTAATAGTAAGTTATCGAAAGTGATGGGGTTGTATTGATTACGAAGGGTCCCATATGTGGTAGTAAAAAAGTAAAAGTCTAAATAGACAGAACTTTGGGACTGGTCTTTAGACCGATCCCAAAGTCTGTCCATGTAGCACAGCTCAGTAAAGAAACTGTCTCTCATGCAAGTCAAGAGGATTTTGCATTCTGAAAAAAGTTTTTGTATTTAATTTCTATTTTTTTTTTTATAGAATTGAAATGAATGTAAAGACATGTGATTTGATAATACTACTAATCTCCTACTTGATGTTTAGCTCTCTTGAGTTTTCTGTAGCTGGTCATTGTAGCAGTGTAATTTATCTTTTAGTCTAGTAAAGTGAGACAAGTGCTAATCCTTTCAACATGTGAAGAATCTGATGATAAGGTTTAAGATTTGCTCTTGTGATTTGAATTAGTGTTGAATTGTCGGGTTAGTTCGTGGGAGGAGGTCAAATTGTTGGGTGAGTGCCAATTCATGAAGGTTAGTGCGTGTGAGGGGGTTGAATTGTCGACTTTGGAGAGCAATAAGTTGAGGGTATGGCCTATTAAACACGTATGGACTCGCTCTATTGTTGACCTATTTATGAATGAGGTTAGAAACATCAACCTGATTCTAGAATACCATGTCAGTTATGGGTCTAATTAACAGGTTCGATCAGCAATTGCCACCAGTTGCGTTTGCGGTGGGAATTGTTATGACCCAAACCAACAATTTTGTAACAAGTGAAGAAAAATAGGGTCAAAGGATTTTCAATATTCTTTGCAACCAAAGCTCTGTTCTAACCTTTTATAGGTGAGATTTACAATCTAACCTAGGTGTAAAACCTGGTGGGTCAGCTAGACCTGTCAAAAAAGTGCTCTTTTTCATCATAGTCACCATTATCATCATCTTGATATGCATTCTATCAATGTCGGATTTGTGACTTCTTGTCTTCATTTGACCTTATCTGAAGTCACTTCTCAGTACCAACTTTGCAAGCCTTTTGCTTTACACACTGTATTTAAGGTCTATAGGTTTTCTTGTTTTTCTAGTTATTTGATCCTTCAATACTTTTTAAGTCTTTTTGTTAGGGCTACTTTTATGTTCTATTTTGCATTTCTCCCCTCATGTGTTCAATCTTCACTAATATCCTTTTAGAAACATGTACTTTTGTGGCTCAGTTTCTAAGTTTCTTGCTGCTTAGTAGTCTTCCTGTAACAAATATGTTTAGGTGCCTAAAAAAATGAATCCTTAATCAAAGTCTCACTTGACCTTGTTATTATAACACTCAAGTAGTTGTGTCCACTTTGTCTATATTAAATGGTACAATTGTTTTAGATTGACCATGAATTGAAAAACATGTTTTTGAATCATGCATACAACCCCCCTAGAGTTTGTATTTTAACTATCTTGTTAATACATTGGCAGTGAGGGTTAGAACCACCCTCATATAAGCCCTTAACCAAGCCGGTCTTTGGGTCAGCGCAAGATTCCAAATCAGAGTTGAAGGGCATTTTGGTCATTGTATTTGGCTTCTGGGGCTTTATCTAAAAAAATAAATAAATAAAAAAATTACGAAAAATATTGATGTAACTTATAATCCTTTTGGGTAATGTATATCTCTTGTGGATGTTTGTTCATCGTTGAACCCAATAAATCTTATTATGTTTTTCCTCATGTGTGTGCTTGATTGATGGTTTGTGTGTTTTTGTTCATCGTGGTTGAGACCGTCGATTGCGGGAACTTTTGGCTGCGCCGCTTTCCCCACCCGGAATCCTTAAAATTTACTTGTTAGACTTGCCCAAGTCACCGAATTGATTACCTTTTCAAGTCGAGTTGTATTTTTGTGTTTTAAGCACCAAGCCGGTGATCAATTAACACAAGGTTTAAATTTGAAGCAATCTGGTCAAATAGAGCATAAAACCTGATGTGGTTGGACCTATGTTATGTTTTCAATGTTTGTTTACCCCATTAACATCTCTGGAGTAATGCACTTGTTTGAAGCTTTGACATCCTGCCTGTTTCATGCAATTTTTCCAAAAAGATGGCTAAAGTTGAAGAAATAATAGTGAAGATGAAGTAGGAGTAGAAGAAACTTTTTTAGAATTTGATTTACTAGCATCATATATGAGTATTCATTTTCGATCTTCCATTAATTCATTCTCCACTAAAAAGGGGTTTTTATTTGCATGTCATTATGGATCTTCACTTTCGTTTTTTCAATTTTAGCCACTTTTGAAAATACATTCCTAAGTATTCAATTCCATTTAAAAAAACAGGTTTGCAGTAGTGGATCCCATGACTCAATTGTCCAAATTCACTGAATATGATTCTCATCATTCTCGAATGGCTTATGATTATGAATATAGTTGAAATCGTAAAGATTCATCAAGAAAATGGAAAAGGAGAAGAAAAAAAGCAGGAAGAGAAAATTTTATACATCATTAGTTTTAGTAGGTGGTAAGGAATATAGATGCCTTTGGCCCATAGTGCCATTGGGTTGGTTAGGTTAATGTTTTTGGCCCATGGTATGAGCCTGCCAACAGCTGAATGGGGTGACTGCCCAGGAATATAGTCAAAAGCATGTGTATGTGAACAGACATAAAATTTCATAAGTGGGCCAAACATGGGCCCAACTTTGATGTATGTGAAGCTATATGGGTTGAATTCAAGCCTGATAACTAAACAGGGTGATCTTACCTATACTTGGCTCAACCAGACATATATATGGGGCCTTCTTTAGTGTTCTATAGCTATGCTGTAGCTACAATAATGGGACATTACTTCAAATCTGACAACTAGATCAATGGAAAATGGGCTCACAAGACCCCCCTAGCTATCATTAAATATATACATTTCAAAGGCGAACATGCATGGCTGGCTGCTTATGATGACATGGTGGACCGTGATTGGTTCACTCACGGTCACTGTGGATTAAAACCTCACAAGATCCGTACTCTTCAAAGGCATGGGAAGTATAATGTGGCACCTAACACTGCATGTCTATTTCGCCCTTCTTGTATTCAACATAGAGACCTCTTGAAAACTGATTTAATTTATGTACCAGAAACTGGCCCATGTAATTGATACTAGTTTTCTAAATGATGATAATAAATTATCTTGGGAGTTTGGGGTTTGCCACTTCTTCATGCACACACTGATTTTATTTTAATCTTGGGTGGAGCCCATTATAATGATTTTGGGCCTTTGGGGTTTAATTAGTCAACATAAACTCATTTTCATCTAACAAGAATTATAATATATTTCACCCACGTTTGGGCTTAACACACATGTAATTTACAGCAATCGGGCAATCAAATACTCGGACAAGTCATGGATCAATCATTGGGTTCCCTTCCCACATGTAAGTAGTAAGCTTTCCTTTCCTGCGAGAGCAAGTGTTCCTTCGTATAGGAGCAGGCTTCTCTTCTCTTAACCGAGGCTTCTCATGCATCTTCATAAAAAAATAAAAAAAAAAAAAAAAAATCTTCGACGAGGCCCACCAAAGTAGCAAAACCCCTCCTCCCTCCCCAATGAACTTTTAAAACATTCAATAGTTCCCAGGATTATTGCCTTGTATCCTGCTACACTCTCAATGTTCTGTAAGTCTGGTCCAAACTTGTCATGGCCTTGGCCCAGGTAATAGACCCAAACTGGTTGGTAGCCTTAACGACATACCCATCTATATCTCTAAGAGAATGTAGTCTCTCCCTAATTTGAAGATAGCTGTCATATATGATACGTAACTGATTTGATATTGAAAATACAGATAACGTTGATATTGAAAATACAGATAACATTGGGAAAAAAAAAAAAGGGATTGTTGAAGAGGAAGAGAAGGAGAAATAGAGGAGCAACAGAAAGGAAGGAGAAGGGTGGGTCACCCGATGACCCATCTGATCCGTGGATTTGAAGGAGGACCCATGGGCGACCGAGTAGGTGATGGACCTGTGCGAGGTGGACTTTGTTTGGCTCACCATCCAGCCTCTGATCAGAGAGAGTGAGGGGACGTGTTTTAGTCCCAAAGACTTGATTTTCTTATGTTGATACTGGGACCCAGGTGGGCTACCCGATGACCCATTTAATCCGTGGATCCGAAAGATGACCCACAGGCGACCCAGTAGGTGGTAGACCCGTGCGAGGTGGGCCCTGTTTGGCCCACCATCCAGTGTCTGATCATAGAGAGGGAGAGTACTTGTTTTAGATGTCTTAAAAACCCAAAGGATTGAATATTTTCATAAAACAGTCATTCCCAAAGGCTTGATTTTCTTTGCGTTGATACCGGGACCTAGGTGGACCATCCGATGACCCATCTGATCAGTGGATCTGAAGAAAGACCCATGGGTGACCTATTAGATGGTGGACCCGTGCGAGGTGGGCCCTGTTTGGCCCACCATCCAGCGTTTGATCAGAGAGAGGGAGATGACGTGTTTTAGTCCCCAAAGCTTGATTTTCTTGCGTTGATACCGGGACCCAGGTGGATCACCCGATGACTCATCTGATCCGTAGATTCGAAGGAGGACCCATGGACGACCCAGTAGGTGGTGGACCCGTGTGAGGTGGGCCCCGTTTGGCCCACCATCCAACGTCTGATCAGAGATAGGGGGAGGAGGTGTTTTAGATATATTAGAAATCCAAATGATTGGATATTTTTGTTAAAAAAGTCATTCACAAAGGATTGATTTTCTTGCATTGATACTGGGACCCAGGTGGGCCACCCAATGACCCATCTGATCCATGGATCCGAAGGGAGACCCACGGGTGACCCAGTAGGTGGTGGACCCGTACGAAGTATATTCATTTTTGAACCCAGGCTTAATACGGACGGACATTTGTTGATAGTGTAATTCTACATTGCAGGTGTGTTTCTTTTTGCAACAGAACCCATTTGTAAAATGCTCCTAGTGTGTAGCTTATAAAGTATGAAGGCCCTTGAAAAGAAGAGCCCTCTTCATTAAAATTCTCTCCCATAACACTTCCCAGCATCTCAATGGGAGGAACAAAACAATTAGCAATTTTTCTAAGAGTTAGAGAACATATGATAATATGGTCACTTGGAATCTTTCTCAAGTAATACCCACACAATCTCTCCTCTGTGTGATATCTTTTCTTTGTCTCTTCTTTTTCTCTCAAAAGAAGATCTCTTTTCAGTATTCACTTACATAAAAATGCCTCATTTTCTTGCGCATGCATAAAAAGGTATGCTTGTAGAACGCCCACATGAATAGAAAAACCACCATAAACACAAACATAGAAGTTCTAAAACAAAGGGTAAGATAGAGTTACACAAACAACAAGAAAGAATACAAGCATGCGTTTCAATTCATTCAAATTAAAGTTCAAGTAATAAAATTGACAGGATAGCTATATAATAAGTTACAAAATAATAAAGCAACAACATTTTATAAAAAAATTTGAAAATTAAAGTTAATACAACAAAGTCTTGTTAGAAACATAATTGTTACCTCCAAGCAAATCTTACAAAAAACAATTTAATTATTAATGATAAAAATAAATAAATAAAGAATTATTTTTAAAGCATTTTTAAAAACATCTTACACAATTTTACTATTTTTTCTCTTTTATTCTCTCCCACGATTTCTCTCGATATTTCTCTGGGGATATTTTTCAAATATCATGATATTAACAGGGGAAAAAAAAAATTTAGGCATATATCGTGACATTATTTTAATGTTTATATAATGCCCATATTTGTGAAAATGCATTAAGTGCTTGAAAACATTTTGAAAACAACCCAAATGAAATAAATCAAACTGCCGTCAATAAAGCTTGTAGAAAAAAACCATAATTTAGAAATGAGTAATATATAAAAGAAGCTGAGAAATTTAATTTCTGTGGATGGAAAATACTAGGTGTCCTCATCAATTCAGGTGCACTTTCAAAAGCACTTCTTCATATGTGGGTCCCCAAAAGATGCTCCAACTTGTGATGATAATATTTTTATAAATGGGACATAAACGATAGGTGGTGAACAAACTATCACTTCGATCAGATAATTCCAATACTAGATTTTGAAACTTCAATATTAAATGGCAAGGCAATTCCTCTCCACGGAAGCAAACCCCTGATTGTAGATGCTAATGGTGACAGGCTTGCATACAGTATGTATGTGAGTGTGAGTATTTACCAAAACCAAAAGCGGGGAAAGAAAAGTATTTGTGTATGATAAAGTGTATTATTTTTGTGATTGAATCCAATGGTTTCCTTTTTGGCTTGGTGATCTAAGTCTAACTCTTTAAGTTTTTTTTCTCAGTTCAATATTATGAAGTTTTTCCTTGCAAAAAGAAAGAGAATAAAAAAAAACAAGAAAACCCAATGCCAATCTTATTAGTATCAAATTGGGGAAGTGCAGTTCATAGGGTGTAAATGAGTGCAAACAGCTTGGAGTTGTCAAAAGTTTGTCCCCACATACAAAAATAAAAAGAGATTGAAAAGGGGTTTAAACAAGTGGGTTGATTCAAGAAAAATCCTTTCTGAAGGTGGTTTCCTTTTAAAGATTGATGTTATTATGGTTATTGTTTTAGAGGGTTAATTTATGTTAACTCTATACATACACAAAGCACATGAAATATTTGTAAATCAATGCAGACCATGCGATGATGGCCCCCATAATATATTGGGCATGGAATATGCAACACACTTTATTTGGACAGTCCTATCATCTGATTTGTTCACTGAACATGGGACATGCACTTTTTCTTTTTATCATTCTATGAATTCTATCTGATTGCTAAACCATGCCCTTCCATAATGGTGTTCTTTGATATATTTTGATAACATGATTATGGCACATGTATGACTACATATATGGGTTTTTTACAACTGTTTTACTAAATTTTATATTTAACCAGTGGTCCAAAGATCATACTTGAACCAACACTTGAGGCACTGGTAAGACACTTCCTCCAAAGGAAGGTCCTGAAATTGAGGTACAACTACAAGAGGACTTAATGATTTTAGTCACTCTTGAACCAATATGGTAGGTGCATGGGGCTCGAGTTCTGCCCCAGGTGCTATAAGCTCCCTAGAGTGGCCCTTCTGGTTCAAGTAGAATTCAAACACCTTCACCCTATCACCTTACCTACTAATTATCCTATATATATTAAACTTTTTTTTCCACATTATACTCGGACAGTGGTTGAACTGCTTGACCAAAATAGCCCACTCCAATGGTTCGACCACTCATTTATCAAAACATTGCAATCAGCAATCCCAAAATATTCCAAGGCAAATTACATTGTCATATTATCATAATTGAAATAAAGGAGAACACCATGTGCCACCCAAAAACAATCATCTTTGTCAAAACTATGTTGCACCACCACCTCCTATAAACCTCACAAGAAGCCTTTCATCACTTACACACATTCAAAGAGAGAGAGAGAGAGAGAGAGAGAGAGAGAGAGAGAGATGGGAGGTGGGTCATGTTCAAGGATAGTAGAGTTATGGAGGGGCATGGAGAGGGGTCTCAATGATGCAGTCTCCAAGAGCAAAGTAGGGAAGTACTTCAAGTTAGAAACCAGAAAGAGCTGCTTTACTAAGGAAGTCAGGGCAGGGACTGCCACCTTCCTCACCATGGCCTACATTATCTCTGTCAATGCCACAATACTCACTGACTCTGGCGGGCCGTGCACCATCTCCGACTGCACCTTGCCGTCCATTGCCAACCATTCCATGTCCAACCATCCACACTACAGTCCACATCACCATAAGCCTGGCCCAGAATGCAAGTTCCACCCAAACATTGGTTACCAAAGTTGCTTGTCAAGGACCAAAAAAGACCTTATAGCAGCCACTGTAGTATCTTCTATGGTTGGGTGTTTTGCAATGGGAGTGTTTGCTAACTTGCCATTAGCCTTAGCCCCTGGCATGGGGGCCAATGCTTACTTTGCTTACAACTTAGTGGGCTTTCACGGCTCTGGGCCCATGTCATATCAGACTGCATTAGCTGTGGTCTTGGTTGAAGGTTGCATGTTTCTTGTGCTGTCGGCCCTTGGATTACGTAGTAAGATTGCTCGCTTTATACCGCGCTCAATCCGGCTTGCTTGTGCTGCTGGCATTGGCCTTTTCCTAGCCTTTGTGGGCCTACAGGCCCACCAAGGTGTGGGCCTCGTGGGTCCAAGTGAGTCAACTTTGGTCACCCTTACTGCTTGTGCTAGAACCAACCCCTTGTCAGGTGGGTGCATCGATGGTAAGCTGCAGAGCCCCACATTTTGGCTAGGTGTGATTGGGTTTCTAATCACATCTTATTGCTTAATGAAGGAGATTAAGGGAAGCATGATATATGGGATTGTCTTTGTAACCTTGGTGTCCTGGATAAGGGGCACCAATGTCACATTCTTTCCTCACACCCCACTTGGTGACACCAGCTACAACTATTTTAGGAAGGTTGTAGACTTTCATGAGATTAAAACTACAGCTGGGGCCTTCAGCTTTAGTGATTTCAATAGAAGTGAGGTCTGGGTAGCTCTGGTCACACTGTTCTATGTGGATGTGCTTGATACCACAGGAACCATGTATTCCATGGCTGAATTTGGAGGTTTTGTGAATGAAAAGGGTGGATTTGAAGGTGAATATCTAGCATATATAGTTGATGCAAGCTCTACAATCATCGGATCGGCACTTGGGTCATCGACCGTAACGACTTACGTCGAATCATCGGCGGGGATCAAAGAGGGTGGAAGGACTGGATTAACCGCACTAACGGTCGGATTTTACTTCTTCTTGTCCTTGTTCTTCACTCCTTTGATGGCCAGTGTTCCACCATGGGCAGTGGGGCCCTCTTTGGTTTTGGTAGGGGTGATGATGATGAAAGTGGTGAAGGAGATTGAATGGAGTAATGTTAAGGAAGGCGTGCCAGCATTCATAACCATGTTGCTGATGCCACTCTCTTACTCTATATCCAATGGGATTATAGGAGGGATTGGGATCTACATTGCTCTGCATTTGTGTGATTGGGTTGTTTGGATGTTGAAGTGGTTGATGAGGATGAGGAGGAGATTGATGGGTGGGGTTCAAAACCAAATATCTGCAACTAGTGCTGATACACCAGCTTCCCTTGTTTGATACTGGTTGCTTCTTTTCAGATGCACATTTGAGTAGCTTATGTCATTGTTGTGTAATCCATCTATCTTCCCAAAAAACCTATGAAGAGTTTCTTTCTCTATAATTATGTTATTTTTTGCTCTCTATCATTATGTTATCAGATCTAGGACTCATGATCTTTCTATAAGAGGATTATAATGTTGATACAGTTGGACACATGCCATCTGAGCCGTTGATCAGAAAACATGACCTTATACTGCACACGCCTGTTGGACCATAGGATCACGCAGGAACTCCTTTGATGGGCCACTAGCTGGATGGTCTGATAGACAGACCAACTGGGTATCTGTTTCAATCTTGTTCACGGGCCTCTGTCATGTTGATTAGGTTGTTAGTAAAACTTACCATGTTTCATGTTGATCATCTCTTTGATGAATGGACAATTGCAGTACTATTATCATAATGTCGATCTATATGGCTTATCATATGGGCTTGATTGCAATGGGCATTAAGATATAGCCCAGTACATCTAGAATAAAAAACTTAGGGCTCACAAACAATCCAATGGCTATGGTTATATTCATGACTTTCTCAAAGGTAACATGACAACCTACAACCTCATGATTGCAATAATAAGCACTTCCAACTCTGCTCTTGTTGGGTACAACCAAAAATAAAATAAAAAATCTGCTCTTGTAAAAGATCACAAAACAATTTACTTGTTTGTGAAAAATTTAGGTCAAAGGGAGAAATGGAAGCCAGTAAGAAGTCTCATTTTTTTTTTAAAAAAAAAGTATGACATAGTGATTTGATTAATAAATGCTTGAGAAATGAATTGGAAATCAGCTATGAAACACATCAGGAATATTTGATCAGAATCAATTGATGGTATGAGAAATCACAGTTACATTATTCAACCTCTTTTTAATTAGTGTTTTTATAATTTTAATTGTGTCATGTATAGTGTTTCTTATGTTTGGTATCCATTTTTTAGATGAGGCTGTTTTGCTTTGAGTTAAAAAACATTCACATTTTTCAACCATTTTGGATAAGTCTTCTAGAAATTTTAATTCTTTTTTCAGCCTTGGGAAAATCCCCAAGCTAACTTGCTAATTACCTGGAAGATGATAGAAAGCTTTGTTATATGCTTTGGCCTGTTTTGACCCTGTAGAAAAAGATCTTGAATTTTGTGTGGGAAGAAGACTTTTAGAACTGTAACCACCGGGTTGACAGTTTTAGCTAGGAAGTCAGCCACTCTGTTTGATGATCTCTTGCAGTGGTGTAATGACCCTGCACTCAAGCTCGTCAGCATTCTAATGCTTTCCTTCACAAAGCCATCATATCCCAAGACAAATTGGTTGTGTTCTTGATAGTCGATATGAAAATGAGCCGATCATCCTCAATCTGAATGGAAGTATGGTATAGAACTATGCCTTTTCGCAATCCTAAGAGTTCCGATTCTTGCGAGCGGTGGGTTGCAAGCCTCTAACTTCGCTAGAACAATGATTAACATCATTCTTGTGTGCGTGTGTGCGGAAGCGCGACACTTACAATCAATAGACAAGCCACACAAAAGAAGGGAGAAAACCATATGAGAGATTTACGTGGCTCGGCAGAGTGCCTACGTCTACGGCTATGAGAACCCACTCTCTTTACTATTCCACCACCCTAGGTCTAGGGTTATAGATTACATTATATTTATAATCTCTGCTTTCTTAGCCCCTAAAAAAGTTCCGGTACAATGACCAAAATACCCTTGACCTTGAACCCAATCATCGGCTAACCAAATAAACCACTCTGGTAAATCCAAAATACAAGACATAAACCCAACAATCTCCACCATACCTTGAATTCCATACAACTCGAGCCATCAGGAAATAACCGGCAATGTCTTCCCATACCTTGCTGACATGTATGCAGTCTCTTTAACACTTTTATATGTTGAACCAACATTCGAACTTTGATTTTCCACAAAGTTTCTCTTCTCTTGCCAAAATTCTTCACTTCGAACTCTGACGTTCCATTAACAACATAATGAGTGTTTTTCAGATCGCTCACTAAATAGCCGTCAATTGGACCAAATTTCTGCAACACGTCGTAGATCTAGTCACCATGAGCACGCATTATGAAACGGATCTGAAATCCGATTCTAGATGGCTCCAATATCGCATAAACAACCTTTCTGCACTCTGAACAGTCAAACTTCTCTTTTGATCATTGGATCGCCAATCTCTTTCCAAAACTGTATAGATCTACTCACAACGAGTTTGTAGGCTTAAATGGATCTCAGATCTAGTTCCAGATAATCAAGATATCGCGAAAACAATTTCCTGTCGTTGATTTGTCTGCTGACATAATGCTGATGTCGCCTGCTGGCTTTTGACGGGCTTCCTACTCTCGGGTCAAGCCCGATCCAATCCGAACCGACTAACCTGACCTGAGAAGGCTTAAGAAATACAAAAGATCAAGCACACACCACAAAAGAGAGTCAAGATGTGAATTGTTGCTCTCTTGCCATGGACGTAGGCGATTTGCTGAACCACATAAAATCCTCACCTATTTCTTGTATAGCATGGTTGTTCGATTGCAAGTTTAGTGCTTCCGCATGCACCCACACAATAAGAGAGTCAAGATGTGAGTTATTAATCTCTTGTCGTGGACGTAGGGTAGTTTTGCCGAATCAAGTGAAATCCCCATCTCGCTCTTATGTGGCATAATTGATCGATCGCATGTATCGTGCTTCTGCACGCACGTGCACAACATTAACCATAAAAATCTCTATTGATTCCTCCAATTTCGACTAATCCAGTAAAAGGATTGTGTGATCCATCAAAGTCGGGCTTGTGCTAGCCCGGAGGTGAAGGAAGCAATGAGTCAATAGTAGATAGGGCATTGCTTCTAAACCTATATAAAAATGAGTTAAGCTCCATTCCATGATAGCATAGACTGTTTTATGTTTTATTTGGTAAGGATTTTAAGGGTTGCACTTGGAAAATGTAGGCATTCCTAGAATTCTAGATTTACTATGATATATATATATATATATACTAGTAAAACCTCGTGCAATGCACGGGACATCGATCCACCAAATGCACTGACTAATACGAATTATTTTTATTAAATTTTTTAATTAGTAGACTTGTAGGTCCTTTTTTTTTGTTGCTAATTTGATTTTTTTTTCCAGATGTTTTATTCTTTACGTGAGGTGTAAATGGAGTTTAATAAAGCTCGGGCAAGTGTAAAAATAAATAAATAAAAAAATATTCACAACAAAACAATAGAATAAAGCAAGTAAATTTAATTTGAATAACATGGGGTTCACAATATACACATTCGTATGAATTATAGAAATTAAAAGACACTTAATTGAACTTGTAAAGCGGTTACATTAACCTCTAGAAATCTAAAATATGTACAAATTAGAACACAGACAGTATCAAACAAAATATTCATGCCGACTATTTGAAACTCCATCTTTCAATTAGGCCAAGTGGGACTATACAGTTAAGAAGTCTCATCAGGCAACTACATTATTGTGTAATATAAAATTTAATTTATTATTTATTTTTTTGATTGACCTAAGTTTGGTCTTCTTCCTTTTATTTTTTTTCGTTATGGGCGTTAAATTTTAATTCTATGTTAATTTTCGTTGATTAGAAAGGGTTTTTATTTATTTTCAATATTTTTTATATGTAAAGGCATTAAATCATAGTATATTTTTCCCAAGCGAAAAAACCCTAAATATGTTGAGATATATACGTTTTTTGGGGCTGTATTTCAATTAGGCCAAGTGGGACCAAACAAGTAAGAGGTCTTGTAAGGCAACTACATTATTGTGTAATATAAATTTTAATTTCTTAAACATAAGCATGGAATGAAAATTTTAAAAATATACAGTAAGAAAGATACAACAAAGGATAGTAGATCTTGAAATTAAAAAAAATAAAAAATGTACAACTCATCTTGCCTTCCATCTATTTTGATATTCTTATATGAAGTATGAGAAAATATTACCTTTTTTTATGAAGATGATGTATTTGTTGCTCCTTTTTCCAGCATTTTTCCAACTTTTAGTATGAGGTGTGAGGTGCTCTTTTTCTTATAGCTTTGATGGTCAGCAGATCTGTAAATTTTTAAAAAAATAAAATCAATGCCTCATCTTGGATTTAAATATATATATATATATATATATTAACTTGATCTTATGACGTACACATGCAGAAAGGTTGATGTGTGTGGCTTTCCAACTAATGAAAGCATCTCTTAATAACTGATGAGATTAAGTTTTAAATTGTGGATAAAAATTTATAAGATGTTTTTATTAAGAGTGGGGTCATAATGCAAAACCCCGTCACAGATCAGTAACGTAGTGGGGTTATTTTATCATGCATTAGAAAAGTATCAATATCAATTCATAAAGGATACGTGAATCTGAATCAATTTAAGATATGTAAATATGGATGACGATTACGATTTCATTTTATCATGCATTTTTAATGCACCAAAAGTAAATTATACTTGATAAATAACATAACAATATCTGTGACTTACTTTCACATCTTTTTCATGATATTTGTTTATTTATTCATTCATTTTTTCCTTTTTTTTTCTTTTCATATTTGTTTTAGAGTTTTGATGAGTTCTGACAAAAAAAATAAAAAAATGCACTGTACATTTCAAACTTTGGTATCTTGCGAGTTACAATACACTTTCCAGTGTATTTAGGTAGCTAAATTATTTTTCATTAGCTAATATATTAAGATCAAAATTGTAATTTTAATTATCATGTTATTAAACTTTCTCCTCAATTTGTTTCAAGGCAGGATTAAAATTATAATTAAGATATTGGAGGCAACTGAAATGATAAGGTAAAAGCTATATACTTTTATTCTTATATAAAATTCATATTTTTCATTTATTTTAAAGTTTTAATAAATATTTCCATTTATATATATATATATATATACATAGATATATAATTTCTCAAGAAGAAGGGGATCATAGCTAGTAATAGCAGTTCTATCAGAGTCATTAAGTTAGAGGATGAGAAAAAGTATGCTTTTCCTCTCTTTTTTGGTTGAATCTACATATAAAAATAAAACCTTGCAACGGTCGGAATTCGATACACGCTGTATACATGGAAATCCTTTTTTTTTTTTTCTTTTTTTTAACAGATGATACGATCCTAATCTATCGTAGGAAAGATATATTCCCTTAGTATTATAGATAGGGAGACGGTCCTATATCTTTTATCTAAGGACTCGTCTCAGTTGTTTGTCTAAGGGCGTGACCCAATGGCTCAGGAGGGTCCTTGTCACTGGAGGGAAATGGAAAAAAGGAACACAGAGCCAAATCGTTTTCAGGGTTGCGAAAGAGGAACCTAGAGATTGTGCAATCTTGTCTCCCCAAATTATTTCCTCGAAAGAGGAACCCGATCTCGTGCGATTGTCTCCTCTGGCCTTTCGTCTTCTAGTCTCTCTCCTTGGACATGCCCGGTCTTTCTGCACTCGTCTCCTTCCCAAACGCTTGTCTCAACCTGTGTCCAAATCATATTTGAACACCTTGCATCCTTCATTGAGGCATAAATCCATCGCACGGACATCCCACATCTTCCTCATCTCTTCGTGATCTAACCTAGTTCTGTTTCCAGACCTCTAGGTCTCGCCTCCTCAGACCACGAAGTATTCGTCACCTTTCTCTATGATTTATTTTTGTTAGTTAGTTTTTAGTTAGTTTTTTTAATTTTTTATTCTTACTGTTTTCTTTCTGGGTTTTTTTCCTACAGATATTGGTGGATGTGGTTTATTCATTGGAGTGGAACCCATCATTATTTCTCATAAAATATGTCATTGACCTATTCCATTAAATAGGTTTAGGAATTGACAAATTTGCTAAGGTATTTGCATGGTTCTGTCTCTACTTTAGATTCTTTAGATTCCCCTTCCACTAATTGAATTTGCATGTACTCTGTCTCTATTCTTAATGTAATTTTTTTCTTTTGTTAATATTGTTCAGAAGAAATCGCTGCCTCTAACAATTAGAAAATAACTCCTCTCTTGTGATGAATGCGATGCTTCAGACAGGTCTACTTCAAGCAATGAATCCTTGGCACAATCCCAGTTATACATTTATTTGTAGTTTCTTATGTATTAATTACATTCAAATGCCTTACATTTGACTTGTATAACAGCTTAGTGGCTGTGGCCTATGAGATATTATAGTTCTTGAATAAAAGCTTATTGTACATGGGATGTTGTATATCATAGTACATGAATTAGAACAACTCATCGTTTAACGATAGACTGCAATTTTATTTCTTATTTTATTTCTTAATTTAACAATTCTGATTGGTGGATCGTAGATTTTCTTCGATGTAACAATTCTGATTGGTGGATCTTGGATTTCCTTTGATGGCAAACTTTCTGATTTATGTTAAGAACATGAATGAGAAACATGGTCGACAAGAATATATTAGCTTGTCATCTATCCAATTCATGCAACCGATCCTTCTTGGGTGTAATGCATCCTATGCAAAACTTTGATTAAGCAACACACTAGAAAATAATTTGTTCAGCTATATGTTCAAAGTCCGGTTAAGTTAGAGTGTTGAATTTTTTGGATCAGTTCAAGATATTGAGAATAGAGGAGATAAACAAGAACACCTAGGAAAGAGAATCATAGAGCAATTGATGTATTTGGATATGTGCATGGAACACTAAAAATAACATATAAGAAATAAGAAAAATCTAAGAATCTGGGTATCTCTATGATTCTCGCAAAATCTGATTAGCGTTGGTCGCTATTGTGTCAGCTTGGATCAAGCATTAGATGTAGAATTGTGTCAGCTTGGATCAAGCATTAGATGTAGAGATATGTGACTATCTATGAGAGATCAATCATGCATATATGACTCACTCTTCACAATCTAAGGACAAGAATGGACACCCTGGATGTAAAACATGATGATGGACGGGTTAGATCTAGTGGAAGGAAGATAGGAAAAATCTTCCCAAATGGTCTTTCTCTCTTTTTCTAACTTATTACTAGATATAAGTGTTGAGATGATATGTTGAGGTACTCTCTCCCATATCTATATATAGCCTTTTGGCTTACTAGGTGATAAGCTCTCAATTCAAATTTGGATGGAGAGATGATGAGGATAAAGAGTTGAGTACAATTCAAAAGAATTCTTATCCCCATTACCACTTGGGAAGGGTGTCCCTATAAACTTGCAAAAGAAAGCTGAGATCCAAGATTTGCTGGGAGGAAAGACGATTGAGCATGCCAGTTTAACCAGAGCAACAGAGAAAAAAAAATAAGATCTAGAAAATCAGCCGAGAAGGAAAAATAGAAACAAGATAACAAGATCTGGAAAATCAATTTTTGGGATGAACTAAGAACGTGTAGTAAGGTCATTGACTATAATTACTAAAAAAAATTATATTAATAAAATTGAAAAAGAAAGTAAATTTCAGGAACAAGATTTCGAAAACAAAGGATATAAGGAGGCAATATAGGGCTGGGGTCATTAAGATTTAGTGACTGTTCATCTGCATTCAGCCATGGGATTTAAGGTAAGGTGTTGGGAACCGAGATTTCAGTGATGGGATTTAGGGTCTCTGTATTATGCATTATGGGTGATGAAGATTATGAAATGGGGAGGCAAGATTTGGGGTTTGGGCTAAAGGAATTAGGGTCGCGGCGGAGTAGATTTGACAGGGAAGAATACGACCGTCAAAGAAGAAAGGAGAAGAAGAAGAAGATGGAGCAGATTTGAGGCGGAACAAATTTGAGGCGTCAAAGACAACCGAAGGAGACGGGGAAGAGAGATTCAAGCCATGTGTACGTTTTCCCCAATTTTTGTCGAAGAAGAAACGAGAAGAGGAATATGGAGCGTCTGGGAAGGATTATTTCCCCTCTTTTCCTTCTTTTCTCACCGTCAGTGAAAAGAAGGAAGCGGGACTTTGATATGCTTTTGGAGGGTTTTTCCCCCTTTTGGACGCCCTATATATCAATCACGATCAGACGGTCCAGATATGACTTCTCACAAGTCGGGTGAGAACTTTTCTAACCCGATTATTTCCCTTCTAAAATATCATTCACAATCCATTAAAGCTTTCCGAACCGTCAACCATTTACCCTTGTTCCTCCCTATCAACATCCATCATCAATACACCACAGACACAATCAATCAATGTATCTTGATTTATCATCCAACCATTCTTTCTCTTGAAAGGTATAAAATGGTTGGTGCAGTTAAGACCCATTTTCAATTTATTTTGAGTCTTAATCAATCCACAACTAGCCACATTAGCAGTTGGAAGTGGGACCCTAACAATACATCTCAAATTTTAATTAATAAAAAATAACTCATCTTGAAATGACTCATTGAACGGATGTGTCTTTCCTTTCTATCCATCTAATCTCATTTTTATGCCTTTCCCCTTTCTTAACCTCCTCCTCCTCCTCTTCTTCTTCTTCTTCTTATTCTTCCTCTCCTCTCTCTTTCTCTCTTCCCCTCTCTCCCGTTTGTTTCTCTCCATTTCTAATATTCAATTCCCTCTCTGAATCTCAAATGTTTGGTCCTGCTTGCAATCTCTCATTTCAATCAGTATAAAAGCAAGTAAATAGATATGTGAGATTCAATTGTTGCTTCAAAGTTGAGAAATGATTGTTACAGCCTTGGCTAATTTTTTAATGCCTATATATGAATTGATCTAGTGTACATAGTATAGTAATATATCATCATGATGCCTTCTAAATTGTGTGGTGCCATGCTGAATTTGACCATCGTACCGATCGATAGCCTTGGTGACAACATGAAGAGTGGACCTATCACAAGATGTCAGTCCCTAAAATTAGCAATGATCATTAGTGTTATCATTTGGATTGGAATCCGGGGAAAGAAACATTGTATAGGGTTGTAATAATTGTAAAATATCCCAACAGATATGAGAGGAGAGAAAATATGGATATACTTCATATAGTGTATACTAGCCAACCATATGAATAGGAGGAGAATTGAGCTTTTAAATTTCAACAGCTACTTTCTTTGCCTTCTACCGTTTTACTTTAGACATAAGTGGACCCAAACTTGACCTGGGACAAGGTAGATCACACCAAGGTTTTGATCAGTCAAGCATAGACCCAATTTGAATCTTGCTACTAAGCTTCCATACAAACTCCTCTGCTCATGCCCTCATATTATTTCTATGTTTATACAAGGAGAATAAATCATAATTAAGAAGTGGTTTTGGAATTAGGGAATCTGCATTCATGTATTTACTGAATTACACATCATATAATGTTGGGGTGATTCTAAATGCACCCCCATCATGTGATGTACACACCCACATCCCCTTTGTGTGAACAGTGATTTCACACAAAGGGGATGTGGGTGTGTACAGCATTAGGGGTGGGTGCATTTAGAATCTCCCATAATGTTGTTTATATTCTTAAATTGTTACATAATGTCGACATCTGTTGAAAACATGGTAACAAAGGTAAATTTTACTAATTACTTAAACTTGTACTAGAAATAAATTCATCTTAGCAGACCTTATATATGCTATGTTAAGAATATTACAAACTTAAGTTCAACTATTTACTTAAATGATTTTTATTGTCCATGCAAATGTATCTAATGGTTCGGCAACAAAGAGAGATAACTATAGGACTTCATATTTAGAGATTTCTTAGCTAAATTAACTTGGTGAGAGGTGTAAGGTTAATCTGTTGTTGTGCATATGTTGTCTTCACAGATTTTCATCTCCATATTAACTTTTTCCTTTATATATGTTGAGTTCATATTGAATGGAGTTCTGTAATAGTGGAATTATTTGGTGTTATGGCATATGTGATTGAATAATAGAATAGGACCGCGTATAATAGTCATGACAAAATGCCTCAATATATTGTGTATATAGAACTATTTACATAATTATAGAATTTTTTTTTTCCTTTATACTTGGATTTAGCGATGCTAACTTCGTTCGTCTTCTGCGTCATTTGCATTTAAAAATCGAATTACAATTTTGTAATGCTCCTAAAAGAATTGAATAGTCATTGAATAATTATGATAACTACATATTGATTAATAACTAATTAAAATATTAATTCTAAATAATCATTCAATATACATGAAATTAAGCCGTGCATCGCACGGGATTTGAATGCTAGTCTATCTTATTCTCTCTATATTTGCAGTAACCTTTCAAACTGCAAGCCTACCAATAACTCAATTCACTGTCTTTCAGGTTGTAATCCTCAAAAGTTGAATGATTTAGTTACTTTTGTGATACAGTGATAGGACCCTTGTCCACCATGATGTTGTGTTTTGAAGGGACCTCCAAACATAGTGGGGTTGGGCAGCTTTCGTTTGCCATTCCAGCCCTCTCAAACTCAGCCCTCCAATCCCAATGAGTAGCTCAGCTGGCTTAGGACCACGGTTTGCACCCGGAGGTTAGAAGTTCGAAACTACACTACCACAGTGAGACTACAGGGGAGTTTACTTGGCTTTCCTTTGGGTCCGAAGGAATTAGTCCAGCCCAAAAGATTGGAAACCCTCTGATAGCAAGCCAAAAAAAAAAAAAAAAACAGCCCTCCATTGGAACGAGGTTGGGTGAAGGTACCACAACCCACTGGGTTGTATCTACCCGTAGCAGACCCACACCAGAGAAAACTCCCCTAGAGTAGCCATGATCCCCCTTGAACACTCAGGCAATTTTTTGGTTGCTGACCCAAAATTCTTCTCCTTACTCGGGAAAGAATACCTTGAAACTAGGGATCCTCATTGGCCGGGCCACCGGGCCCAGGCTGCTTTGGATTGTAGGTTTTAGTATCGGACCAGTCTTGGATCTAAAATTTGGGCCCTTTTAGTATTTAGGCGGGACTTGAATTTAGCGACAGAAGTCCCCGAACCCTGGCTGGGGCTTGTTTGAATAAATAGTGAGTTTAGTGACTTATTTGCTAAGTATAAGTGAGAGAAGGCAAGGATATACCTAACACAATTGACTAAATGGGTGGGCTCCAGCCTAACTTGTTTCACGCTAGCCGGACTTCGGCCAAGCACTTACAGCCTTTGTCGGTCCTGTGTTTCTAAAGTTGGGCCAAGCCTTGGATGGCACTTAGCCCAGCTTGACCTGGCCATGAACACCTACTAATATTTCGAAAATGGAATGTTCTTTCATAATGTTGCTACAGCCAGTGGTGGATCCAGGATTTAATTTGAGGGGTGCGGGCCCAAACAGGCAATTGGTTTTTGGAACAAATCCTGAATTTTCTTGTGTGTTTTGGGGGCTGGTGCGGGATTTTTATATAGATTTTCAAAGCAGAGTTAGAATTTTCATTATAGTTTTAGAAGTGGACCGAGGTCCAACGGATGTGTCCGCCCCCACATGAATGTATGTGGGTCCACCCCTGGCTACAGCTGCATTCTTAGCTTGAGAGTTGAGACTTGAGTGATTTTGTCGGTGAAAGTGGTGCATGTTCTAAGATGGAATTGTGAAGAATTTAGGCAAGGTAGAGAGCATGTTGATAAGGTTTTTTGTTTTTTCCCTTTAAATCTCTTCCTCATAAAGCTTAAGCACCATACTGTCTAGCTAAATGTTAAAAACAAAGAGGGAGAGAAATTTCAAAAACAGTGACAGAGAGAGAGAGAGACAAGTATCTTGTTCTGTTGTTTGACACGGCTTTGGTGGAACCCATAAAACACTTTTCTCTATGATGGGTCTGAATTGATGGGAACTTTGAAACTTTTTTGTTCATGAAAGTCAGTTACAGGATATAAGACAAGCTCTTGAGAAGATGCGAACTCTGTAATTTGGTCCCCTGTAATTTGTTGGTTTAGGTGAAAAAAGTTCGCAAGAAAATAAAGGCCATGCCTTCAAATAATCTTGAGTTACAACTTAAAATGTAAATAATAATTTAATTTTCTTTTTGTTATAATCTACTATAGTTTTGAGTTTTTTCTAGAAGGAACCAAAGTGGAAATATATTTGAAAAAAAAAAAAAAAAGGGAATGTACAAGACACAGACAAAAAAAAAAAAGAAAAGGCAGGAGGGGATATAGTTTTATATTTTCATTCAGAGGTTTTGTCTTTTGAAACGTTCAAAGCTTTAGCTAAGTTTTAACATTTGAGCCCATCAAATTTGTTCTGCACATGCATACGAAACCTGTGATCGAACGATCATACTACACAAGAGAGAAACAAGGATTTTATGTGATTCAGCGAAACTGCCTAAGTCCACGGCAAGAGAGCAACATTCACATCTTGACTCTCTTCAAAGTCTAAGATTATAGATTACATGCAATATATAATATTTGCTTTCTCAGTCCCCAAAACACCCCTCAATATAATGACCCAAATACCCCTGATCCTAAACCCGGTCCAATGGACCACTCTGGTAAACCCGAAATACAAGATATAAATCCAACAAAATTAATAGATCTAAATCTTTATCACTAAATATCTCCCCATACTTAAATTTGTGAGATTTAGAAATTACCAATTTAAGATGGAGTTGTAATTCTTTTTATCCTAATCTTGAGTCCACGACTGCCTAGCAGCAAGTAAGATTTGATAATATATAAAGTATGAATGTTGCCTTGCTATCTGTATTTGCATGGATAATTCCTTTACCATCAAAAAATATAATAGGTAAAGTTTGGATTTTTTTTAGGGTAAATTAGCCAAAAAGTCCCTCATATTAGTCTTGTAAGGCCTCCAGTCCAATAACTTTTCTTCTAAGGCCTATAGTCCATACAGCTATACGTATTTCTGTGAGAGGTCCCTATATACGCCACATCAGATATTTTCATAACTGATTTGCCTTTTCAACTGTTTAGGCATAAATTTTGAAAATTCAAAATTCAAATATTCTATTCTCCCTCTTTTTCTTCTTCTTCTTCAACCCGAACCTGGACGGAACTTGGCCCAGAGCCCTTTTCTTCTTCTTTAAGTTACAAGTTCTGTAACAGAACCTTTTCTTCGTTTGTTCTGGTTTTCGTAACCAGAATCGAGAATTGCAGCTTTCTACTTCCTCAAGTCCGGCGATAGCACAGCAACAGCGAGACGACGACGGCAATTCTCTAACAAATTTATCAGAGTTTTTGGCAAATATATCTAAGTTTCTTACAAATTTACCTCTATTTTGGAAATTTTAATTGAGTTTTTGAACAAATCTTTCTATGTATTTTGCAAATTTATCTGAGTTTTCTAGCAAATTTATTTGCATATTTTCAAATTTATTTGCGTTTTTTGAAATAAATTTAACTGAGTTTTGAAAAAAATACTTAATTTTGGGCAAGGTTTTCTGAAATTTGAAAAATTGGTTTATCTTAGTTTTGGCAAATGTATTTGTATTTTTTAAAATTTATTTGTGTCTTTGAATTTTAGTTACGTATTTTGAAATTTATTTGCGTCTTTTGAAATTTATTTATATTTTTTGAAATTTATTTACGTCTTTTTTAAATTTATATGCGTTCTTTTAAAATTTATTGCGTTTTTTGAAATTTATTTGCATTCTTTTTAAATTTATTTGCGTTTTTTGAAATTTTTTTGTATTTTTTTAAAATTTATTTGAAAATCTCATTAACGGAATTTTATTAATCGTAGCCCAGTAAATGGTAGCTGACCATTATTAATGGCATATCCCACTAATCATGGGATATGATTTAAAGAAATGGTAACTCGGACATTTTAGGTCTTTAAATTTGAAAAAATGACCTACCTCACTATGAAATAAGATTGTGGATATAAGGCCAGAAAGTGAAATGTTCAGAGACCTGTCGCCGAATGTCCCTTTCTTTTATTACATTTCTTGTCTTCTCTTGTGTCGGCTTGGCAATTTCAACTTATTTTCCCCAACAAGAGAAACACGTAACGTTTACTATAAAGTCAAAAGGACAACCAAAAAAAGAAAGAAAGAGAGAGAGAGAGAGACGAGAGAGAGAGAGAGAGACATAGAATTGGTGAGACATCAATTTTGAGTGCTTTGCTAGCACCGGAGTGGAAAACCAATGGTGGGCCTTGTTCCAAAAACTCATTCATCACCCCAAGTGTAGGGTTGCGATGTGGAAATAAATCCGATCAGAATGAGGTCAATTCACAGGGAGCTTGAAGAGACTAACTTGCAATTGTCCTAATAGAGAATCTAAGGCACATTTCCTGATTCTGCCACTGATCAAGCTTGATGTTATTATCATCGGCTCTGCATTGTTTCAAAATTTTGGATCTACACTGGTCTGGATAAATATGCTTGTTTCTTTCTCCCCTCTAACCTTTCTTTGGGTGTCAATATTGTTGGAATGTCACATCTATTGATTGGAGAGAGTGACCAAGAGCCAACAGGATTCACTGGGATATTTTATCAAGTTCAATTGATTATGCAACTAAAATCCATGAATCCATTCATTTATTTTTTTTGAAAGAATCTATATATTTTAAAAACTTGTTAAGATGAATGATTAAAGGCAAAAGGTTAAAAGGTCACACCTCTTGGAATACCTGATGTGTGGTCATGTGAGCCACAGTTACAGAAAATATTCCAGCAAATACTAATGGGAAAGGCCGTTGAATGGGATGTATGTGTTAGAATTATTGGTTTTAAGTGTAGTCCAATCACCACACGCCCATGTGGGTCCTCCACTTTCGAAGACTAATTAACATAAAGATTTTTATAATGATAGTACGTCTACTTAATAGAGATGTCTTTGTTGTTTATGAAAAGTTACTAACTTAATAGAATTTCCTATGCCTAGAGGAATTTAAACACCAAAGACTAGTCTATTAGAATAGTAACTTTCCATAAACACTAAAGACTTCTCTACTAAGGAGACTTACCAATATAAAAATCTTTATGTGAGTTGGCCTTCTAAAGTGGGGGACCCATACGGGCATGTAGTCGTTGGGCCACACTTAAGCCCAATAATTCTGACAGTATGATGAGATGACGCGTCCCATCCAATGGCTGGTTGCGCCTTCAGAGTGCACATGAGGGTGCCCAATGCAAATACCCAAAACCCAGAAAACAAGAGAAGACTTAGGATCTGTGAGACAACTCAAATTTTAAAAAGAACAACCCAAATCCAGACTGAATTCTGGAAGGGTCAATCCCAATTTTGCCCAACTCAAACTCTAGGTCAGGTTTCTGGTTGGGTTAAGTAAACTGGGTTCAGTTTGGGCTTGAACCATTTGTTCCATGGGTCCAGATTGGACCTGAGTCATTTTATTAATCAAGAAGGCTTGTTGTGCTGGGAGTCCTATGTTTTCTATCTTGTGTGGACAAAATCAGAGCATATTCTGTTGAATAATTGCCAGATAATGGAAGTTAACATCTAATCAGCAGGGAGCAATTGAAAAGGTGAGAAAATAAAAGGAACCCACAAAGGAAAAGTGGCCACAAGTGCACAACTTTGGCTTTTTGAGACCTTTAAACTGAAAAGATTATAACATATGAAGCTAAAGTCAGGAATTTGTAGGGTGTCAATAGGTTAGGTACAATTCGGGTGCAGATGCTTCTAATGGCTCGACCATTTTGGCTATGTGGATTTGTAATGGATCTCTTCTAGGTGCAGGGATCAAGGGTTATCTTTTCCAAAGAAAATGAAACGAGGGCAATTCTCTTTGCAGTGACAAAGGCAACAGACCTTAAAAATTAAAGGCCAAAGAAAGAGGATTTTGAAAAATCAATATTTGTTCGGAAGCTCTTGAAGTAGTGAAAGGTATTAATTAATGTATAAGAGGAGTGGGTCATTGAGTTAGTAATTGTGGATGTTTCCGATAGTGCTAATACAGTTGATAGGATTGAATTTTAGGCATGCTCCCAAAGAAATAAATGGGACTGCTCGTTATCTGGCTAAAGCAGTAGGTCTTAATTGTTTTGATGAAGTTGAGTTGGTATGTCTTTCCCGATTGGCTGTCTATAATAATTAATCCTGTTTAGTCTTTTGTGGTTTGTGTAATAAGCTTATATTTTACCAAAAATAATTATTTGACTACTTCGATTAGGGCAGGGCTACAATGCAGCGCCACTGCATTATAGTATGTGGTGCAGCACACATCTTCAATGTATGGTGGGCCCATCTTTTCAAACTTCGAGCCAGTCATCAGCCATAGGACCCATAATAGTCATTCTATCTTAGTTTTTGAAGAAACTTTTAGTGGGCGAACCGTTAGACTGATCGCATGTCAGTGACTCCATCCATTTTAATGGTGACTATCTTACATATTTCCATATTAATATATAGGTTGATCATTTCAAAAGGCCTTAGGGTTGATGACCGGCTCGGATTTTAAAAAGGTGGGCCCCACCATGCATTGAAGATGGGGTGTTGTACTTATATTATGATGCAGCGGCATTGCATTATAGACCTACCCTTTGGATTAATGATTCTAAACAAAGTTGATTAGTTGGGTACAACATTTATTTTCATACTCAAATGATATTGGAGGGGGTTGAAGTCATTGTGGAAGCTCATTTTTACTTCAATCAGCATCTTCTCCGGACGAAAAAGAAATGGCAAAATTTCATAACTAGGTCACTAATCCAATTTGCAAATAAGTTTTAATCAGGGCCAATAGCAGATCTTCCATGATCAGAACCTTCAAATTCTTGGGCAATCAAGACATGATTCAAAATAACAGCCACTACACATTGGTATTTTGTCTGGTAGTCATCTTTTTCACTTTGTTATTTTAAATGTGGAAAATATTTTATATGAGTACAATGTATGGAAAAAAGAACAGAAAAAGAAAAGATAACCGGTTATGGCATATGGACCCAACTCGACCAGAACTAACTGTGGAACTAAATCGGAGTGTCACAGCCCCGCCCAACTTAGGATTTAATTTTTTGCTTTAGCTCACATGCTTGCACAGGGACTTTCCGGCCCGAGCACGCTTAACTCCAGATTTCTTATGAGATCCGGGGACGCACGGCTTTAAAACCCGCCATGTTGAATTGACTCATGACTGTAGAGTCAGGACTAAGATATTTCCCATGCGGGACTAGCGAAGAATCACCGTTGGAAGCATGTGATTGACACGCTACACCCATGGTTAAGGGTGCAAGACCAAGTTCTCACACTTTCCCCCACCGGAAATCAAGCCTTCCTCAGCTCGGATACGAATTGTTACAACCCCGCTCAACTCAACATGATATTGTCCGCTTTGACTCCATGAGCGCGCAAAGACTTCTTGGGCGATCACCCATCTTGGTACTGCTCTCACCTGAGCACACTTAACTCCAGAGTTCTTATGTGATCCGTGGCCGTACAGTTTTAAAACGTGTCATGTTGAGTTAACACGGGGTTTGACTTATAAGCTCGGAGTTAGGACTTGGATATTTCCAATGTGAAACTAACCAAGACTCACTGTTGGAGGCTCGTGATTGACACGCCACGCCCCATGGTTAATGGTGCCGCCCGTTCCAAGCTCTCACACGAACCATAGATAACAAATTGGCCTGAAATTCATCTTCAATAACTGATATTTCGGGTTGCTAAAAATTTTAATAAAAAAATTTGGACCTAAATTCTGTCTCAGATATCAAATTGGCCCAAAATCAGCTTCTTTACCTGATTTTCTTCGGAGTCTTTCAAACCATCCATTTTTTAGGATTTTGATAGATTGTTACCATTACCTCAAGAAGATAAAGCAGAGGGAGCCCATTGATCCAATTTGTAAGTGGGCTGCACACTATAAGTGAGGCATTGGAATATTGGACCATGTTCTTGTAATGTACAAACCATTCCTTTTGTAATGTCTATTTATATTCCTCTTTTGCCTTGGACAGATACTCTTTAGCTTTTGAACATGGCTAAAGTTTCAAACACCAGCACATTACCACCACTGTCACAGTTCTGATGCATGTGAAGAACCTACTTGGGTCCAAAATAAACAAATGGGGAGAAGATCCATGGGAATATGCACAGTAACTTCTAGTGCAGCCAGCTCCATTTTAACACATGTAAGGCACTGTATCTGTCAATTAGGACCACCCATCTCACCAGATTGACATTTGATTTTTAAAAATCACACTTATCAGATGATCTTAATCTTGTGAAAATGACCTCCAAAATCAATGTTTCAGATTGAATTTAATCAAATTGATCACCCTCGTAATATTAAATGGTCCCACATGTATGGATGATCAGTACTGTCCAGTCAATATACATCTTTGAGTTGGTATTTGAAAATGGGCAGGACTGAAATGGGTGACTTTTGATTGAAGAATTGGATTATGCATGTCTCAATATACAATAGTTGTACTGTACTGGCTGTTAAACAGGATGTTACACCCCGACCAGAACTAATCATGATTAAGGTTAATTAATTGAGATTAATGCTAATTAAGCATGAATAATTGAATTAATCAAGGTTAATGACCAAAGAGGGACAAATTAGTTTCAAATGATGCATTGAGCATAATGGAATGGATTTGAATGAAATTGAATTGGATAAAATGAGTTTAGACTCAAACAAGGTAGGCTAAGGACTTTTCCGTAAATACTGGTTTTCACGTATTTCGTTGAACACGGAAATTCTTGATACCAACGTGTATATCTCTAATAGTACGTTAACTTTCATAATAGATGCGATTCCATTTGACCTCAAATGGACCAAGTAAGGCTTCATTTGACTCAAAATGTAATTAAGCTTAAGGAGAGGAGGTTTTAGTGTAAGAGTCTCTTATATTAGAATGAAATGAGTTCATTTACTCATTTCCAAAACCCTAGACTCATCTTCTCCCTTTCTCTTCCATTTTCTTCATCAAGAGTGAGATTAAGAGTGATTCAAGTGATTCTTGAGGAGTATCTTCATCTTTATCTTCTTCCCTAAGTCATTTTCCTCCATTTTTGAAGTGATAGAGCTTGAAAGAGAACTCAAGACCTCTTTGCTTGGAACCACAAGTAAGTAATGGTCTTCTCTTGTGATTTTTCAAGTGCTATTAGTTGTTTTATAGTGATTTCTAGCACATGCAAATGGCTCATAGGAGTTCATTTGTATGTTTTCATGGAATTAGGGTTTGAGATTAGAGATTTTCATCTCAAAAGCAAGCTAAAGAAGAGGGGTTTTTGCCACTAAGCTTAAAGAGAGGCAAGTATAAGCATTGCTTGTGATTAGTGTTAATCATTGTAGAAATGCATAGTATTTTCATGGCGTTTTGTGCACTTTTCCATTAGATTATGGTGTTATTTATGATTTAATGGATGATTAGAAGTATTGATTTGTGAATGAATGTTGTATGAGGAGGGAACAGGAGGTTCCAATGCTCATTGCAGGTTGTGGAAATGGAATGGAGAAATGAAAGTAGAAGAAAGAAGGAAGATCAGAAATTTCAGACAGAAATTCTGATGGTTCGCTCGAGCAAATAGTAAATTCGCTCGAGCGAACAACGTTCTGTTTGGACGGAAATTCTGAAGGTTCGCTTGAGCGAACAGTAATTCGCTCAAGCGATCATCGTTCTATTTGTATCCGCTCGGGCGAACAATATTCCGCTCAAGCGAACAACTCTCTGTTTGGTTCGCTCGAGTGAACAGTAATTCCGCTCGAGCGAACCTGATAATGTCAGGACATTAAGTTGTGAGCGAAATATGGGCCAATTGATCAGACCTAACGGTCCAACCGACTGGATTTTGGGTTTTGGATTTTTATGTGGATTTGGAGTACCACTTGTTAATGTAAGTACTTTTTAATTGGTACTGAGACTAAGCATCCATGGGTGATAATTACGGGAACTGTTGTAATGCACATATTAATTATATAAATGTGATGTCCATCAAGAATAACACGTGCATTTGAAAACCAATGGTTACACCCAAATGGTTATTTAGGATTGAGATAAGATTGAGTAGAACCATGAGTGGTTAATGATTCTCTTATTGTATCATTGTGTTCCAATCTAATGAGGTTGGTATTATTTTTATTCCATTCCTTTGTTATGAAGGGAATTATTGAATTGAATTGAATCCATAAAAGGATTGCTTACTGAAGAGTATTGACCCTTGAGTCTAGCACTACCTAGCTATTGTATTAGAACTCTAAATGAGTTTAATGAGTTAATAAATGAAATAAATGACTAATCTTGCTGCAGCAGATGGATTTTGGGGCATTCCGGAGCTCCGTGGTGATGCTAGTTGTCCCTAGCCCGGACACTAGTAAGTCTCACCATTCCGATCGTATCTTTGGGTATTGATTGATGCCTTCCATTAGAAGAAGAATCCTTCCTCTGAGGGAAGATGGTAATGAAATGAATCCTTCCTTGAGGGAAGATGGTAAATTAAATACAATGAATGCTATGGTAATAGTCATCTTGTACATGTTTATTGATTGACTTTATGTCTACCTATTGCTATTGTAGAAACTGTCTAAACTTCTCTAGGATTGGAATTATTATTAAACAGATTGAGTGAACTCAATATGAATGTATTAACATGCTATTGCGAGATTTATTTATACATTGTTGAACCGTCGTGTTCATTAGTGTTATTGATGGCATTACAGGCCCGATTGCCCCTGCCTGTCCAGCAGCGCCCCGGCGGCAACGGAGGAGACTGCTCCAGTTCTTCCAGGAGGATTGATCGAATGGAATAGACGGGATACCATCTGAAATGGGTATACGAGTGCGAAATGGAATTGGAACATTTTGAGAAATGTTTTGAGGAACTATTTATAGATTCATTTTGAAATGTAATTAATTTCCATATGCATAGTGTTTTGGATATGCAGTGTTTGACAGACAAATGTTGGAATTGATACATGTATAAAAACTTTATTTTGTATACATGTAAATCATAAATTAATATTGTCAAATATGAATGTTTCCGCAAAATTTTATATTTAACAGGTATATTGAGAATGTTATCCCTTGTGGATTCCGTTTTACCTTTAGTTAATTCGGAGTTTACAGGAGTAAGTATGGATTCACGGCTCGGGGTTATCGAATCTCGGGCCCAGGTCGTGACACAGGACCTACTTTGCAATTATGCTTCTGTTACAAAAGATATCAAGATTTCTATTTATATTCTCTCCTGGATGCATTATGAAATTAGGATAAGAGATAGATAAATAAAACATTATTAGAGGTGGGTGCAATTTCAGCTTAATCAAATGATATTACACTTCAATTTATATCTTCAAAGTTTAATTGCTATATGCTGTGCAAATTTTTCCATGTTGAATTCAATGGCGAATAATCTCCAGGTCAGTGTTAAACTAGGTTAGTCCTAGATCATGTGCAAAGGGATTGAATTGATCATAGTGGGGTCGGCTCCCTATATGAAAACAGAAAAGGCAGAGGAGTTGGGTTAGGATGGAATTGGAGGTCACTTCCCTCATATGGGAAAGCATCTTTCTTGGAAGTTTGGCCTCTAGGTTATTGCTGAGTATAATATACGTTCACAAATTTTATGATGTGATTGTGATATTATTAAGAAATGTTACTTTCTCAACAATGTTATGCATTGCCAAAACATCGAAAAAAACTAGAAACTTCATGAGAAATTTGCGAACTTATCAGAATAAAATGATAAGAACAGTCAAAAGTAAAATTCATTTTTTCTATGATAATTTATATTTATTTTTTTGCAATATTTTCCCTATGGTATACAGGAAAAATGTGAGTATACACCAATAATTTTCCAAGAACAATATTTGCAACATGATCATGGCCACGTTTAATAATATAGTAAAAAAATTGAATTTCACATTTAATTTAAATTTCTACAACCATTATTATTTCTGAACAGTAATTCCAACGATGCATGATAGATAAAGTACCACCTCTGAAAACAAGTATACCCAATTTAAATTTCAAACCGCAAGCCATTTAAAATATTAAATTTATCTATATAATTTTATAGGGAGATGCTCCTATGAGAGATGCTCTCACCTTACTATGAGAGATAAGGTGAGGGCCCTCACATCCATATCGAATGCCAACAACTTAAATGTGTGGGCCCCAACTCCTATCTCTAATATGAGATGAGAGATATCTATCATGGGAGTGTCTCCCGATTTTATATAGCATAGATGACATTCATCATCATCAAAGACTTGTCTTAACTATGTTGGGGTCGGCTTCATCAATTCTTTTTGTCCGCTCCTATCTATCTTTAGATATAGAAGAGATGATATTATATATATTCGATGTAAATCTCATTTTTCTTCTCAAATTGTTTGTCACCTACATGTTTGCATGTCTATATAGAACTATCCTTTCACAATTTTTAGAATTTGGAACTAATTTTATTTTCACTGACATATTTCTGAGAATATCTCAAGAAATACAAAAAAAAATTGAAAATATCCTGACATCTACCCCAAACGATATAATGACGAGATGAGATGGTGAAATTGGCTGGTTGGGGCATATTTCTTTTAGAAAATTCAAAAAAGGTGGCTCTATATTCTAGAAAATGTCTCTTGATCTACTTTTGTTAATAAAGCAGATTCCAAGATCAAAAGAGACCTGTGATTGCACATTGCTTACACGTAATGGTTCATGATAAAGTAATATTAATATATAGAGTAGAGAGAGATGATAAGTATAACCTTTTGTAAGTGATGAATTAAGTCTGTTTATGCTAAGATGATGAACACAACAAAGTGCTAGAAGTGTGATTTTTCTTCATTGATTCTGATGGGTCTCTTCTGTTGTTTGCTAGTTTTATTTCTACAGTTGTTTCCATGTGCTGTTTGCCAAGTTAGAGGTATGTCTGTTCTTTCAACTGATGATAACTTCTTCTCAAACTTGTAATACTATATCAGTTGAGATATTGGTGGAATTACATGCTGAATCCATGCTGACTCTCTCTCTCTCTCTCTCTCAGGTTGTAGAGTTTGGTGATTTATATTATATTAGCTTTGTCGATCAATTTAGCCGTATCTCACTGATTTAGGGTCGGCTTTATATGTTCTAATCACGACTTATAAATTATGTCTAGGCCAAGGAAAATGGTATTTATTGAATTTAACTGAATCATACAACACCCTGCCAAAAAAAAAAAAAAAAAAAAACCAGTTTTTAGTCTGTGACTATCAAAATTGAGCGACTCAACTGACTTCCTAGCAACTCTTTGGAGTTACATGAACTCTCTAGCAAAGAAAATATTGTGGAACATGGAGGGATTTTGGGCTGCAAACGTTCCACAACTTTGAAGTTGCGAACTTGGATGTGTGGGGCCCACCTGAAGCATGTTGACCAGTGGGGTAGGTGGAAAGTGAAGGTCTCATAGTGGACCCACATGGGACACGATCTGATGATCACAACCTTGTTTAAGGGCTTAAAGTTTTAACAGTCTTTTAAGTGTCATAAAACTGTGAAAACTTTGGTGATCTTAGATAGGCGGTTGTGATCATTAGATCACGCCCCCTGTGGGCCCCACCCGCGATCTTCAATGATACTCCCCAGCCAGGTTTACAATTTTTAAGTGTTTGCAGCCAAACATTCATGATGAAACATGCAAACCTGATTGAGTAGTGTCATATAACTCAGTGAGTACCAAAACCAAGTTGACTCAGTTTGAATTTTGATTGACTAGCGTGAGGTTGTGTATTGATTCAGTAAGTTCCAAAATTGAGTTGACTCAGTTTGCCCAGTTTTGGTCACAGGCATCCTACTCAATCTCAAAATAACATATTTTTTCTTGTTGAACTTTTGAATGGTTAGTCCTATAAAAATATACACTTGATGTATGGAACATATGCTCGGGTCAAACAAGCAGCCCTCCTGGTGGTCCAACATATATATGTGGGCCTCATGATGGATGCAAAGATATCTCAAATATCTCCTGCATGGAAAGATCATGACCATTCAATTGAATCCATTATGGTAGAGATGTTAATGGCCAGGGTTTGAGCTGGGCCTAGTTAAGACTTAGTCCAGCTCATATATATTTGTGCCCAAAAGCGTTCTGGGCCTAGCGACACCTTCAATTGGGTTTGGCCCCGGTATCAATATTAAAATAGCTAAAACCTAGGCCCAAGCCCATTCATTTTTCTGTTAAAGCTTGAATTTAAAGATTGTTTAGGCCTTTATTTTCAATTTTTAGCTGACTTGGCCTAGTGGCCGAGGAGGACTTCCTAAACCTAGCCCTCGGCCGTATGGTGAGAGCAGGAGTGCTATCCACATGTTGGGGTCTTAAATTCAAGCATGTTCTACATATGAAGAGAATGTGGAAAAAATCCTTGCTATCATATAAGTTAGTTCCTTGGAGCTTGTGATCTATTCATTTTTGTGAATCAGATTCATGTAGTTTAGAACTATAAATCTTATTACATAATGTGTTCTCAAGTCTTTATCAGTCTGAATGTACTTCCCTAATACAGCAACTAGAACTTGCTCTAAGCCTATTTGACGCCTTAGAACTAAGTCCATGCACCAGTTTCACATTTAACTGGTTCAGGAATATGACTCCTCAGTTCTGAAAATTTAAGACACGGATATGGATACCGGTGTTCTAATTTTTTGTTTTTCTTTTGATCACTTTTAAATCAATGAAATTATCATTGTTTTTATCCCTTTCTAGCATTGTTTATGGTGATAAGTTAAAATATTAAAAAGAACTATATAAAATAATAGACTTCACAAATAGGATATATTAAACTTGTTCATTAGAACCATAGGTGGAGTATCATGTACCAATACAAGTATCGTATCGGTCCGATACAGATACGTTGGGCTTGTACAAGTATTTGGATATCATAAATTCTCTAACAAATTATTCGGAAATATCCTTTGATGCATTGTAGGAGATACTCATTAGCCAAAAGGAAAAAAGAAGTAAATAAAGAAAGAAATCAGCAAGAGATTTCCTTCAAACTTAAGAACCATGGAGCAAATACTGAGAAGTACTGAAGAACTATGTTAAGGTTAACACAAGTTGTTAGAGAAATTGGACAAAGAAGTTGATCAGATCCTGAACATTATATTATAATAAAATTTATGAAGATTAGTGAGAAGATTAATTTCATCAAAATGTGCTTGTACTGGGAGAAGAATACCACATTCGTTATTTAAATCCATGTTTAAGTCTTTTGTTTTGAGAGGGTGCCGAGTGGAAGGGCTGTCACATGATAGTGTTTCAGAATAACTATGTCTAGTCGTCATGTGCTGGTACGAAGTCCAGATAAAGCAGAAGGGTTACCATCATGCAGGCACTCGGGTATAAAATCTTGCCATACTAAAATGAGTTCCATTGAGAACTAGAACTCACAAACCATATATACCAAGATAGAGGGATAAATTTTTATGATGATGATGATGATGATGTTGGTAGATATCTTTCTTGAGCCACTGTGGTCCATGTTAATCTTTTTCTTCTTCTAACCAAACCAAAGAAAGATTTTGTAGGCAGCTACCTGTCTAATGTTGTCTTGATCAACCATTAGATGTCTATGTAACAGTAGAATTTCTAAGCTAGCACAATTTTGAAATATATAGTAACACTGTAATTTTTACATGCAGAATTTGTGAGTATAGATTGTGGAGGTACAGGTTACTACACCGATACAATTACAGGATTGACATGGGTTTCAGATGCAGATCTCATAAAACATGGCAATGTGGCACAAGTCAACAACTCAAATGGAAATAGACAGCAATATAAGCATCACCGCTACTTTCCTGCAGACAGCAAGAAGTACTGTTATACTCTAAGTACTACTGAAAGGAGGAGATATCTTATTAGAGCAACATTTCAGTATGGAATTTACGACGATGGCAATCCATATCCAATATTTCAACTCTATTTGGACAGTACTAAATGGTCCGACATTACAATTACCGATCCTTCGAGAGTATATATTGACGAGATGATCATAAGGGCACCGTCTACTTCTGTTGATGTTTGTCTGTGTTGTGCGTCTACTGGTTATCCTTTCATATCTACTCTCGAGCTGCGACCTTTAAATGCTTCAATGTATGCTACTGATTATGAAGATGAGTTCTTCCTTAAAGTGGCAGCAAGAGTCAACTTTGGTGCTCTCAGTAAGGATGCCATACGGTATGTGCATTTTAGATAAATATGTAATGGTGTTCTAATTAGTGTAGCTCAAGGACTTGTTTTGAAAAATGAGGAAGAAATTGATCACTAAATCACCTTTTTTTGGAAAAAAAATCAAACACAGGGCTAAAGTGTTTCCCATCATCAATCTTAATATTTTCAAACAAACAATATCATAGGCAGTCCTTAACATATGTATATCATGGAAAAGAGAAATGATTTTAAGTACATCTTTCTACTGAAATAGGTACCCAGATGACCCTTATGACAGATTATGGGAATCTGATCTAGCAAGAAGGCAGAATTTTTTAGTAGGTGTGGCTCCTGGCACAGAAAGAATCAGTACTTCAAAGAACATAAATACAGGCGCACGAGAATTTCCTCCAGTGAAAGTGATGCAAACTGCTGTTGTTGGTACTAAAGGAAGCCTGAGTTACAGATTAAATCTCTATGGTTTCCCTGGGAATGCACGGGCATATGCGTATTTGGCCGAAATCGAAGATCTTAGTGTGAATGAGACTAGGAAATTTACAATGCAGAAGCCTGCTGTCCCAGGATATAATAATATTGTGGTAAATATTGTGGAGAATGCCAATGGGAGTCATACTCTCTATGAACCAAGCTACATGAACGTGTCTCTGGATTTTGTCTTGTCCTTTCTATTACAGAAGACTGGGGACTCCACTCGTGGCCCTCTCTTAAATGCGATAGAGATTAGTAAATATGTTCAGATTATCCCAAAGACAGACAACAGAGATTGTAAGTTGATTAATCTGTAATGACCATTTTGATGTGATGTTTTCAGCTGCATATTCTTTTTCTCATAGATGGATCATTGGATATTAAGTTGATTTAATGCTTCCCTTATATTTCATGAGTTTTGTGGAATGAAAATATATTATCTTTTCCCTAAATTTTCTAATGGGTACCCATGTTTCTCAATTTGAAGCTAATGTTCTGGAGGCTTTCCGCACCATGACCACTCAAAGTTACTGGACACATGAAGATGGCGATCCTTGCGTCCCGGCTCACTGGGAATGGGTGAACTGCAGCCCCAGCATGCCATCTAGGATTACAAAGATGTATGCTCCTATATCAGTTTTATGCCAATTAAATTCTCAACCTTATCTTGAATACTAGTAAACCCCGTGCAATGCACTGGACATCGATCCACCAAATGCACTGACTAATACAAATTATTTTTATTAAGTTTTTTAATTAGTAGACTTGTAAGTCCTTTTTTTTTGTTGCTAATTTAATTTTTTTTTTTCAAATATTTTATTCTTTACGTGAGGTGTACATGGAGTCTAATGAAGCTCGGGTACATATAAAAATAAATATATAAAAAACATATTCACAACAAAACAATAGAATAAAGCAAGTAAATTTCATTTGAATAACACGGGGTTCACAATATACACATTCGTATGAATTATAGAAATTAAAAGACACTGAATTGAACTTGTAAAACGGTTACATTAACCTATAGAAATCCAAAATATGTACAAATTAGAATATGGACAATATTAAACAAAATATTCATGCCGACTATTTGAAACTCCATCTTTCAATTAGGCTAAGTGGGACCACACAGTTAAGAGGTCTCATCAGAAAACTACATTATTGTGTAATATAAATTTTAATTTATTATTAATTTTTTTGTTTGACCTATGTTTGGTCTTTTTCCTTTTATTTTTTATTTTTTGTTATGGGCGTTAAATTTTAATTCTATGTTAATTTTTGTTGATTAGAAAGGGTTTTTATTTATTTCCAATATTTTTTATATGTAAAGGCATTAAATCATAGTATATTTTTCCCGAGCGAAAAACCCTAAATATGTTGAGATATATACGTTTTTTTTTGCTGTATTTGAATTAGGCCAAGTGGAACCATATAGTTAAGAGGTCTTGTAAGGCAACTACATTGTTGTGTAATATAAATTTTAATTTCTTAAACATAAGTATGAAATGAAAATTTTAAAAATATACAGTAAGAAATATACAACAAAGGATAGTAGATCTTGAAATTAATAAAATAAAAAATGTACAACTCATCTTGCCTTCCATCTATTTTGATATTCTTGTATGAAGTATGGGAAAAGATTACCTTTTTATATGAAGATGATGTATTTGTTGCTCCTTTTTCCAGCCTTTTTCCAAATTCTAGTATGAGGTGTGAGGTGCTCTTTTTCTTATAGCTTTGACGGTTTGATAATAGTTAGCAGCAGATCTGTAAATTTTTAAAAATATAAAATCAATGCCTCATTTTGTATTATAAAAATAAAAATAAAAATATTAACTTGATCTTATGAGGTACACATGCAGAAAGGTTGACGTGTATGGCTTTCCAACTAATGAAAGCATCTCTTAATAACTGATGAGATTAAGTTTTAAATTTGTGGATAAAAATCTATAAGATGTTTTCATTAAGAGTGGGGTCATAATGCAAAACCCCGTCACAGATCAGTTACGTAGTGGGGTTATTTTATCATGAATTAGAAAAGTATAAATATCAATTCATGAAGGATACGTGAATCTGAATCAATTAAAGATATGTAAATATGGATGACCATTACAATTTCATTTTATCATGCATTTTTAATGCACCAAAAGTAAATTATATTTGATAAATAACATAACAATATCTGTGACTTACTTTCACATCTTTTTCATGATATTTGTTTATTTATTCATTCATTTTTTTTTTCATATATGTTTTAGAGTTTTGATGAGTTTGACAAAAAAATAAATAAAATGCACTGTTCTTTTCAAACTTTGGTATCTTGCGAGTTACAATACACTTTCCAGTGTATTTAGGTAGCTAAATTATTTTTCATTAGCTAATATATTAAGATCGAAATTGTAATTTTTATTATCATGTTTTTAAACTTTCTCCTCAATTTGTTTCAAGGCAGGACTAAAATTATAATTAAGATATTGGAGGCAACTGAAATGATAAGGTAAAAGCTATATACTTTTAGTCTTATATAAAATTTATATTTTTCATTTAATTTAAAGTTTTGATAAATATTTCCATTTATATATATATAGATATATAATTTCACAAGAAGAAGGGGATCATAGCTAGTAATAGCAGTTCTATCAGAGTTATTAAAAATAATGCAAATACAGAACATTAGCAATGTTGGTCGGGGCCGCTCATGAAGAGATCTTTTTTGCCATTGTTAAAATAGATTGAGTAGTAGGGAGATTGGATTGCAACTGAAGAAAATAAACATTGAAATGGTATAGTCAGAAGTTAGAGGATGAGAAAAAGTAGGCTTTGCCTCTCTCTTTTGGTTTAATCTACAAATAAAAACAAACCCTTGCAATGACCGGAATTCGATACACGTTGTATACATGGAAATCCTCTTTTTTTTTTTTTTTTTTTTTTTTACAGATGATATATGATCCTAATCTATTTTTATTTTTATTGTGATATTTGTTTTTTCTAAGGGCTTGTGCCTAGAGAGAGTAGATCGAGGGGGAAGGGTTACTCTCTTACTTGCTTTGAGACTGACTACGAAGTTGGTTTCTTTATGAGGAAGTTATGGGGTTGGTTAGTTTATCACACCTGGGTCTTGGTATCAATGCAGGAAAATCAATTCGTCTATGTAAGATCATAAATTCTACATTCAGGGAATCAAGATCATAAATCCTACATTGTAAGATTAGACGCTGTTGGGCCCACCTCGCACGGGTCCACCACCTACTGGGTCACCCATGGGTCCTTATTCTGATCCGTAGATCAGATGGGTCATTGGGTGGCCCACCTGGGTCCCAGCCTCAACGCAGGAAAGTCAGTATGTCTCATATATCCTGTGTATTATGTGGGTCGGTTATTGAGAGTGGAGAGAATAGAGAGGGAGAGGAGATACTGACACCTGGAGCTCTGTGGTTAAACGAAGGGAAGATACATTCCCTTAGTAATATAGATTCGTGATCTAGTTTTTAAGATATTGGTGTCTGAACCATATTGGCCATATTTTTTTACACTAATAAACATGTCTAACTTAGCATGACAATCACTGTTAGTTTAGGCAATTAAGATGTTTAATGTTATTTTGATAAAGAAAACCCACTAACAATGAAATTCAACTGATTCTCTGAACAGTACTTTGTCTGGAAAGGATCTGAAAGGTGAAATTCCCTCAGAGATAAACAATATGGATGGCCTAACAGAGCTGTGAGTAAGAACATCATTTTTCCAATAATGTTTACAGCAAATTTATGACCTGAAAGATAGAATGGTAGCTTGTGTACTGATTTTGATTCGTTAGGTGGTTGGATGGTAACTCCTTGACTGGCCACATCCCAGATATGAGCAATCTCATTGATTTGACTGTTCTGTAAGTTCATGCTTATGCCTAGATTTCAGAATTGTTAGTTCAAAAATGCAAAGATGTGTTTATCTTCTAATATTTTTGGTTTCCTTTATGCAGGCATCTAGAAAACAATAGACTTACAGGCCAGATACCCTATTATCTGGGTGATTTGCCGAACTTACAAGAGTTGTAAGCTATTTAGATTTTTATTTGCTACCATATTAACTGTTTTGGGTTGACAACTGATACATTTGCTTTGACGGACTCAATTCTTATGAAAAGATTAGTTTAAATTTTCATTCCATGTTGGATTTAAAGTTTGGTTCACAATGAAGGTAAAATTGTCATGCTGCAGGTATGTCCAGAACAACTCTTTTAGTGGGAAGATTCCTCCAGCATTATTATCTGGAAAGTTGGTATTCAAGTGAGTATGATCAGCCATCAGTAATTCAGTATAGGTGTATATGTTGTTATACATAAGCACAGAGGATCTAATGTGAAATAGTGTTTCATGATTTCATCACACTCAGATGCTTCAAATCTCTTAGAGTCAGACATGGTATCCCCTTTTTTTGGAAATTCCAACAGTAAAATTTCTTCATGAAATGAGATTATATGGACAGAAAAAATAACATTAATTTAGGAGACATAACAAGAGAGTAAAATATACAGGACAAAACAACAAGAAAAAGGAAAACGAAGGAGGAAAAAAAAAAAACCACACAAAGGGCCTAAATACATAATATCTTTGTCTATCCTGTTTCATTACAGCATCAGCCACCACATTTGCACCACATTAAGATGAAAGTCAACATCCATTGTCTTGCATAATCCATTGTCTCATTTATAATGATGTGGAACTTCTATGATGGACTATCTAAAACCAGCTAGATGCATTTGAGGAATCACTTTCCACAATAGGCGACAGAAATATGAGGGTTCCCAAGATCCTTAATGCTTCTCTAATTGCCAGAACTTCACCTCAATGTGAACCCTCACCCCAACTGGACAGGATAACACACTAAGTACATCTGCTTTCATGAGAAGAACCGCCGACACCTGCAAGCCCAACCTTTCTTGTTGTGGTCCAATCCACAATGATTTTCATGGGGAATAAGATTTCCAATTTTATCGTCTTCTTCTCTCGGAAAACCTCCCCTCATATGAAATCCATCAACTTAAAAGATAAAAATTAGAAAAACTCATTTATACTATAATCTGAAAATTTCTATTTGGTCAACGCCCATATTCCTACCCTGTTCTTGTTGATGGTGTTACACAACTCCTTCACCTTCCGTTGCTATTGAGAATTGCTCATTTCCTTCTTTCCAAAGGGACTGTATAATAGCCTATAACAGCAGCTTCCACATAAGTTGGTCTCTCTTCTGAAAAGGACCAGAACCCAAGCTCAAGGCTGCGTCCCCAAACAATTGGTGAGCACCAACTCATGTTCATCAGTGATGGAAAATCTATGTAGAGAAATGAAAGTGTATAAAAGCAAGAAAAATATTTATATCAAAAAAATTGTAAATTAAAAAACTATATTTAATGTCTTTTTTAAAAATTTAATTTTTGAGTTGGAGAAGTGACTTTAAACGGAAGAAATGCCTGCACTGCTGACAGTAGCCCAAGCACAAAAGCAGAACAATAATTTACACAGGTTATCGGTAGTATTTTAAATAGATATAAACCAGTGAAAAACCAAACAAATGCTCTTATATGTACTTTATTATAGTAAAGTAGAACTTTCAGATGTTATAAATCCCACCAAACTGTTATTGGTAAAGAACCATGTTACATGGATACTCCCAATGCTAAAAATAATTGGATCACATCAATACAGCTATATCCATATTTGATTACTTATCCTGGTACTAATTAAAATTCTGCATATACAAGTTTCATGTTTTTTATAAGGAAAGATGACCAATATGTGATATTAATGTCATAACGAAGATGCAAGTGTAAAGAATGAGATTGTTTCAGGCAATCATTGTCATCATCATCAAACTGAGCCTATATCAATATGGGATCGGCTAAAATGGTTCAGGCAACCTAAATCAAATACAATTAATTAACAATCATGATATTTCATTTGCAGATACGATGACAATCCTGAATTGATTCGAACGGAATATCACAAGAGTAACATAAAGTTCATTCTTGGCACTTCAATTGGAGCACTTCTAATTTTTGTTCTGATCACTGTAAGTTTATTGTTATTACAATATCTTCGAAGAAAGGCCACCCAAAGGAAATGTAATGAGAAAAGTGAGTGCTCCCAACACTTGCCTCTGCTTTGTAGCCTTAAGGTCATCCACCACATATTTACACTTGTCTTTTACCACTTCTTGTGCTTTTCAGATAAATTCCACACGCATCATGTCCAAGCCTTCAACTTCCTACTCTCTTGTACGGGGTGGATCAGTGTATATTGATGATGGCTTGGATGTTGTTCATATCACGTTCACTGAAATAGAGGAAGCTACCCAAGATTTTTCTACAAAAATTGGAAAGGGAAGCTTTGGTAATGTCTATTACGGAAAACTGAAAGATGGAAAAGAAGTGGCTGTTAAGATCTTGGCTGATGCATCTTATCATGGAACTAAGCAATTCGAAAATGAGGTATTTTCTTTTGCAAGCATCTTAATGGGAGTTGGGATTTAGAAATAGAAAGTTAAAACAGAACCTATTTACATGAAGAGAAAATGCTTAAATTAAGACTCATCTGTTCTTAAAAAGTACAGCATCTGACATACAAATCTCACTAGTACTAATAAAGTTAGATAAAACCTTAGAGAAAACTTGACGTTTTGTATACAGCTGGGAATTTTGAGATTGAACCAAAGCAAGGAAATCCTCATTTCCTTTTCTCCCTAACCATTTCTTTGCCATACATGTAGTCTTGATTAGCCGTTTTTTTCCAGTTGAATCCATTGTGAGAATTGTGGTTTGGATGGATGGAATCTATGATAAATCTCTGAAGAGGCAAATTTTCACTACCAATTTATGATAGGATACATTTGTACTTCAAGTAGAAACATGTTCATTCATCATAGAAGAAGGTTTTTTTTTTTTTATTATTAAATGTGCATCCAAACATGGGACTGCAGAGAAAAATTAACTCCTTTCAATTCCCATGATCAATATGCCCCTTCCACAGCAATTCTTATTATGCAGTCTAGACTAGTTTTTCATTAAATAATTGCACTAAGGTAGGAGCTATGAACCTAGGCTACATAGTTTCCCTCATATCAAAAACATATTCATGGGAAGCACTTGTTTTTAATTATCCAAGAATACAGAATAATTATTTTTGCTTGCTAAATCACAAATTTCTAGTTATTCTTGTGCTGATCCGGCTCCTCCTATAACTTTACACTAGAAAACAAATTAGTCAAATCTCAACAGGTAAAATTTTCAAAATATGTCATATATTGCTCAGAATATGTCATATTATTCTTAAAAGCCTTGATGGATGCCACTGCTCAAGCAGATGCAGATGTTATTTGCTATGATTAGTATGGAACAAGGAACAAACTGACACATAAAAGAATGACATGATATCAGGTAGCTCTGTTATCAAGAATTCATCATAGAAACTTGGTTCCTTTCATTGGAATCTGTGATGAAGAATCTCAACGAATTCTGGTCTATGAGTATATGCACAATGGGACTCTACGGGATCATATACATGGTATACTCTTATGTAATATCTTCATAAACATGTCAATTTGCAACTTTAGAAGGAAGCATTTCCTTATAGATCTGTAACATGATCTGCTGATCAGATTCTGGTAAGCAGAAGCAATTGGACTGGCTATCTCGTCTCTCAATCGCAGAAGATGCTGCTAAAGGTATGATGTGAGAAATTAGTCTTATTGAAGGTTTGTTTGGATTAAAAACAATTGAAAGCTCCATTTTCAAATAAGAAGTTTATTTGGTTTATGGCATGCACTGACACTTCAAACTGACTTCCTACTGACACATCAAACTGGCTTCCTATAAATTGAGATCTTGGAATTGTCTAAAGGCTGTAAATTTCAGAAGTTACAATTCGCAGAATAAACTTGCAAAATATCGATGCCTCTGCTGATATGTTAGCTCAGGCCTAGATTTATAGAAAAAAAAAATGGAGTTTTCAAAAGTTTTTACTGCAAGAAAAGCCTTTTATTTAAATTATGCTTCCAAGTTCAATATATAGTACGTTTAACGTTTTGGGGCATCTCTAGGCCTTGAGTATTTACACAGTGGATGCAACCCAAGTATAATCCATCGAGACGTGAAAACAAGCAACATTCTCTTAGATATCAATATGAGGGCAAAGGTCTCAGATTTCGGGCTTTCAAGGCAAACTGATGAGAATCTTACTCACATATCAAGTGTTGCTCGAGGAACAGTTGGATATCTTGATCCTGAGTATGTCACACTAAGTTCTTCTTTTCCTTTATATTTTTAGACTTTCTCATTTACTCAAATGACTTTTTCACACTACATTTCTTTCAGGTACTATGCAACTCAACAGTTGACCCAAAAAAGTGATGTCTACAGCTTTGGTGTTGTTCTTCTAGAGTTGATCTCTGGAAGGAAGCCTGTTTCAACAGAAGATTATGGTGTTGACTGGAACATTGTTCATTGGGTATGCCCCCATTTTGACCTTTACTGTCATAAGATGAAATCAAACTGAATGATACTGTTTCACTACCATGTCATTGACCAACATTGTTCATTGGGTATGCCCCATTTTAATCTCTTTGCTATTTCAGGTGCTGAAAAAATTCTCCTGGTTCATGGAAACTCATAATTTTAGTAGAATTATCGAAAGTCTCCTACCCAGGAAAGAATTTTCTTGGTAACCAAGCATAAGAACTCAATGCAGCCTTGTTTTCTTAGCTTAAAACAGTACTACACCTTAGTTTTGTCATATTCATGGAGGCCTGCTTTAGTCTTGGCAACCATTTTTAAGCTTTTCATATCATGGACTAAACATCCATGAAGAACTAGACTTGGATATGACAGTGATCCAGGTCAGGCCATCATGGGAAAGGATTTTCAGCTTTTCAGCATTTATACTTTTCGGGTGAGTAGGGTCCGAATCCCATGGGACCCGACTCGCTCAGGGTCGAGTATGAGTCTTCTCAAACTCGGCACTCAGCCGCGTCTTTAATCCTTGGTTGACGCCCTAATCACATATATGGTTGATCAAGGCCTCTACCATTTTCTGGGTTTTTAGATGTATCATTTTTTATTCTAAATTTCCATTATCTTTCAATATCACATCCATGTGATGCAAACCATATATTTGAGACATCTTGTCATTTCCAAGTGACATGAAACTTGAATTTTCGGTTTCCTTGGACTTCTGAATTAAAATGTTAGATCAAATTGGAATTGAATTAGTCCTCTGCTGTAGTCGTCTCTGGTTTTTTTTTTTTTTTTTTTTCCTCATTACCTTTTTCATTTCCTCTTATTGTAATGTACTTGGTGTTCAGCTCTTACCAACTATTTCTTTCATATAGCTATATTTTGCAAGATCAAATAATAAGAACGATTCAAAGAGGAACTAACACTCACATTCTTTTGCAGGCAAGGTCCTTGATTCATAAAGGCAATATACAGAGCATCATAGATCATTCACTAGCAGAAAATTTCAAAATCGAGTCTGTTTGGAGAGTTGCTGAAGTAGCACTACAAAGTGTGGAGCCACATGGAGTTTCAAGGCCAAAGATGCAAGAAGTGGTGTTGACAATTCAAGAAGCGATTAAGATTGAGAGAGGGAACCAAAACACAAGAGGGATATTTTCAAGTTCCTCAATCCAAACTTCACAAATGCGGTTACAATTAGACCCTCTTGACATTTTAAGTTCGGAGCATTCAAGCAAATGTGATCTCCCATCTGCAAGATAACTGTGTAGGATCATTAAAAAAAAAATCTTTTTCTTTTTCCTTTTTTTCCGAAATGGATTTTACAGAAATATGTAAGGGATTGAACTGTGGAATGAATGTAGCAAGAAATGTACATATTATCAAGATAAAAAAAAAATGTGGGCCAGCTAATATGTTTCGAATTGCTTTAAATCAGAGAATGTAGTAAATTATGAAAACCCATTAGAGTTGACTGGGTGGGTTACCTTTCTGAGTCCACCAGGTTGGTCATTACATTATTTTATTTTGTTTTAATTAGTCCATGACTAAACCCACAACCTCAATTTTACAATAGTGAGCACCTTCCACTGTGCCGCTGGTTCATAGTGATCTCCTCGCAATCTATTTTTATAGAATAATCCCGAGTTTTAATCTAATAGAAGTTGGTCCCATCACAATTTTTAGGAGGTTCCTGCTTTTAAGGACGGTGGGGAATGAAAATCCTGTGCCGTGCAAGGGCAGAACTTTCTGTGGGAGATAGTCTTGGTGAATAATTATGCCTAAAACTGGATAATCATCTGCTCAATTTTGCTGTGGGATCAAATAAGTTTATGTAAAATTAGAGACATCATTGTAAGGAGAGGACCTACATTTTGATAAGTTCTACGTTTCAATAGGCAAGGTCAGTACGTCGATTTCTGTGAAGATTCAGGCTCAGGTAATATCTAACCAATTGTATGGGTAATGGGCTCCATATGATAGCCTAAAGATGGATAATTAAAACCCAACAATCTATTGTTCTTTATTGTATGTTGCTATGGCTTTTGCTAACCTAATGATACTCACACAACAACAATGCAATGAAAAACAACTACACAAATGTAATTAGGACTTGGGAGTAAAAGAGTAATTTGGTTTTTTCCTTCTCCCCAGTATACAATACCACTCACCAGTATGACAAAACTCTTCTACCCAAAAAAAAAAAAAAATCATGCAACTCAAATGATGAAACTCTTTTACCTAAGGAAAAGAAATCATGCAACTCAAAAGACAAAACTACCTTAAAAAAATCATTCAACAAAACAGAAACATTGTCCCTTGAGCAGTTGGCCCTTTTCCCGTGCGAAAAGGCAGTTGAAGAGCAAGTAGAGAAGGAGCAAGTAGAGAAGGAGAGGAAGAAGGTGAGGATAAGAAAATTATGAGGACAACGACGAGGAGGAAGCAACTGCATCAGGTACTGTCACCCTTTCCTCTGTCTTTTGTAGAGTACATCAAGTAGACGTATCCATGACTGCTATTTCAATGTTCGCAAATTGCTGGACAAATCTTTTTGTGGAGTTACAGAGTTACCATACACAGAGCTTTACATATGGATATGAGATACTTAGATTTAGAAGGCCTCTTACTCATTTGCTTACTGGACAGGATGTGGTTATGTAATTGATGGAAGAATGATCTCTGTGAATATTATCTAATTGCATTAACCCAACCTGAACTCAATCTATATTTAAGGGTTTGCATTCATCCTCTTTAAGTTCCAAGCTGAGCTTTTTGGTTGACATTTTCAACCTGATTAATTAATGGGTTGGTTTTGGGTGGAGCCTAGACATGTCGCGCACAGATCTCTAACTGACTGACCCATTGACACCCCTAATGCCAGGGTAAGCTAGTTGAAGCCTTGATCATTTAATTATCACACCTCATATCCGAAAACGGATTTAGAGCACAAGCCGTAAGTCAAGCCTGACACCAACCCAATACTAATATATCACATCAGGACTCACCTATGGGCTAATCACATTGTTTATATCAGCATAGAAGAACCATGACCAAGGTAGCCCAGCCTTTCTGCAACCAAAGCCTTCACAGATCTTAGATCTTGTGGAAAATTATTAGATAATACATGGAGTAGGTAAAATGGTGTATCAAGGTTAATCATAAAATTTGGCTCTCATTAAAATTAAGAATGGAATTTACATTTTCTCTCTTTTTTTCCCTCTTATTGCAGAGTATTTCACTGATTTGTGGACGACAGGGAGGCATGAAGAATGAACCATCCAAGTACTTGGAGGGGAAACAAAAGCTCAGTTGTGTTAATAATACATTGAAGATGGTGGCAATTGAAGATTTCAAAGAGGACTTTGAGTTTGCCAAATTTGTTTGGAAAGGAAAGGTGATGCATCACCTCAAGATCAGCCATAAATAGCTGCCCACTGCAATGCCGGCGGCTCTAACAAATATGAAAGGAATTGATAGTATAAAAGGGTAGAAAACAGTTACACGTATGATGTATAATCAGTAAATTGAGAAACTTTTAACTTTGTTTTTTATATTTTAATGTCTTCTTGTGCATTTGGTCTTATCATTGAAATTCTTTCTTAGATTTTTCTTTGCTGCCTAATTTAAAAATGAAGGTAAACTAATGGAGATTTTTTTGGTGATCGTTAAGCTTTTTGTATTTATAAGGGATTTATAACACTAATTAGGATTAATCAGATTCAAAGTAAAATTAGTCAAAATAAGTTTGAAAAAAAGGATTTACTAATCTTCTTTAGTAAAAGGATTCACTGATCTTCTCTAATTACAAATACACCATTGTTACATTGCAGTTATTCCTCAACAGAGTTCGTACACAATGTAGAACAATTCCTGGCCTGCCAAATTGACCTAAATCTAACCCGGTAATTTAGGGTTAGCCTTCGGGTTAAGACTACTCTTGTTTTTTGGCCAACCCGGACCCAACAAAACCTTACTTATGTGTGTTACCACCCAACCCATCCAAAACCCTACTTTTTTAATTAAGGGCCTGGGTGGACCATTATAACTTCTAGCCTGGCAATAACATTTAAAGCTTTATTTATAAATGGGTTGGGTTTGGGTTGCGCTGATACGTGTTACAGTAGCCATTTAGTATAGGCCCAGTGTACAGTTACATAATGGGCTAGCCAGGTGCTGGCACCTTAGTATCACCCACATACCCAGGGATCTAGTACTTCTGACCAGTACTTCAGACCAGTAGCCCCGCGCCCCCGGCACCCCAAAAAAAAAAAAAAAAGAGGACCCTAAATGATTAGGAATTGTGTAGAGATATGGGGTTTTCCTGTTGCTTTTAAACAGCTTTCTAAAAAAGCCTAGTACTTCTGACCAGTGGCCCCAAAAATGAAAAGAGGACCCTAAATGATTAGGAATTGTGTAGATATGGGGTTTTCCTGTTGCTTTTAAACAGCTTTCTAAAAAAAAAATTCTTTTAATTACCAATAAACCATAATTAAAAAAATCTTAAAAAGTAAATTAATCTGTGCCAAGACCTCAAAATCTTCAACAGTAAATTAACTTGTTCCAAGACCTCACCATCAAAAAAACCCTATGACTGCAGTGTTCATCCAAACTACGAAAATCTAATCAAAGAAAAAGGGTCCCACAGGAGACGGAAAACAGGACAAACCAAAATGCAATACCATCCTATGACAGGCCTGTAGCAAGTGCAATTGATTAGGCAGTTGTAGCTGCGGCTGCTGCAAGGCGTTTTCTGGCCTCCTCGATGATCGTGAGCTTGATACCTTTGCCTTTAGGAAGAGAGACCCAGGGCTTCGTTCCCTTGCCAATGGTGAAGACATTCCCCAGACGAGTAGCAAACTCATGCCCAGTGGCATCCTGAACATGAATTGTCTCAAAGGTACCCTTATGCTTTTCCCTATTCTTGATCACACCGACACGTCCCCTGTTCCTGCCACCAGTCACCATGACAACATTTCCGACATCAAACTTGATGAAATCAACAATCTTGTAAGTTTCCAGGTCAAGCTTGATGGTGTCGTTGGCCTTGATAAGGGGGTCTGGGTAGCGGATGGTGCGGCCATCATAGGTGTTAAGATAGGGAATGCCCTTTTGTCCAAACTGCACAGATCGGACCTTGCAGAGCTTGAACTGCAAAAATAGGGGGAAAATGAAGTCATCATTCTGTAAAGAAGAATATATGAGTCGTCATCCAGGAACCATTTCCATACTGCTTCCAGATAGGCACGGCTCAAATCCAGTAAATACAATTGCTCCCATGGGCCCCAACAAGAATGAAAGTCCCAATAACCACCATGACAGGAAAATTATTACAGTTCACTCAAGTGGCCAGTCACTTTATTATAAATTCAATGAGTTTAAGAAACTCAGGCACAATTCAGGGATGCAATTTGTTTCTCTTGTATCCCTAGAATCACCCCAGTAGGATGATCCTACCTAGTCATTCACACTATAGTCCTTCGCAAGCATAGCTTTACTATATTCTTTAACCGTATTTAAGGTTACTAATTGAAGGTTTAGGATCTATGATGCCCAGATACAATATGGATAAGCAGGGACATGGATTTTACACATAAAAAATAAAGTATCAGATACAATATGAGACAATATGTTGCCCATTTTGAAGTATCCATGCATCATAGGTTAGGACGTTCCAATCTACAAGGTTATTGGGTGACTTTCATCCATGGTAGGCCAATAACATAAACATTCTTTAGAAGCTTGAACCATGCAACCGGGATAACAGAATTTAGGGTGTCTCTGTGTATAGCAACACCCGTTCCCACAGCACCCTCCAGGGATCGATCCCTTGAGGGGCAGGTCTCCTTACATGTTCCTGGCCACAGGGCCACCTCAGACAAAAAAAAATTAGGGGGCTAATTAAAGCATAAATAGATAAACTGCTGCGAGTGCATATCCAATTTATACATTCATAATTCACAGGTGAACAACTGCTCTTCTCAAACTATAAGGTACACATATCAATGCAAAAAAGTTGGGAGTATCAAATTGAATGATATATAGTACTTGCATTGCTTGTAATGAAGGCATGGATGCAAATCAAATAAAATTAACAAACCTTCGCCTCTTCATCTCTGATTGAGTGGAGCCGGAAGCGACCTTAGTGTCATAAAGGAGACGGAAGTTCTCATTTGTTTTTGGAATTGAGACAACATCTGCATTTGAAATCAAATAGAAATGTTAGAAGTAGATGGATGATTACTATTAGTCCCGCTATTCTTCATCTCTCAAGGCATTATATCCATTTAGGCAAACAGAATGAGAATACAAAATGAAATGAAGAGACATGCGTACCCATGAATCCTGCAGGATATGTCTTGTCTGTCCTAACCTTTCCATCAACCGAGACATGCCGTTGCATCAAAATCGAGATGACCTCACGGTAGGTAAGTGCATACTTCAACTTGTTTCGCAGGATTAGAATCAAAGGCAAACATTCCCTGGCTTTATGAGGGCCAGAAGATGGCTTCGGTGCCTGCAAAGGGTTTTAAGCATTACAAACAATAGTGGAGGGTTGCATGATAGGAAAAGCCACAAACGAGATCATTTTAAAGTTTCAACTCACAAATGCACCACCAAGCTTGTCAAGCATCCAATGCTTCGGGGCATTGAGCCTCTTCAAATGCTTCTTAAGTCCTCTTGCCTGAATTGCACAGAAATTGCATCAAAACAGGAGTTTAACCAACCAAAATAAAAGAAGGGGGGGACAAGCAAAAAGCACAATATTGAGATATTTTCTCTAAGTACATTAATTATATTTGGCAAACTATTTGGGCCTTTGCATCCAGGTTTTCAGTCCAATCTAAACAAGTCTGATGAATGAGATTGGGGTTAGGGCACTTAAACAGCCCCAATTAACAAAACTCAGCTTTTGGTGTGTATACAATTGGCAAAAGGCAGCTCCTTTCAAGATCTTTTAAATCCGTAGTTGCCAACCATTCTTTGGCTGAAGTCCACATTTGTTTTTGCTGTCAAAGACAGGTACAATAATAACAAGAGCATCCTAAAGATCTCCTTCTCCAACTTAGTCTCTTCCTACCCACATGATCCAAGATCACAACAGCAGCACGCACCAATTACCACCCAACAATCACCTCAAGCATCGCATTTCTCAAAAATAGTCTTCCAACTACAATTGTAATGAACATGATCCAAGAATCACACTTACCATGTTCATGATCACATGTACCAAATACACAACAACGGCCAACACCCCACTTCATTTATTTAGAGTATATGATTATGCACACATAATATATTATGATTTAAGTCCAGTTCCGGGTCCAATGGGGTCCATCCGGAATCGTCTAGGTCCATACCCTAGAACTGTTTGTTAATCAAGGTCTAATACAACATGGATGCAAACCAAATCCAACCTGCTTACAGCCTTAAATGCCCAACCCTTTGTAAACATTTTGGGTCTAAGTGAGATTTCAGTCATAAGAACAAAATTAAATCCAATGTTATATAGCACACAAACCCAACCCCTTTGTTAACCCCATTAATTTTATAAAAAAATAAATAAAAAATAATAAAAAAATCATACATTTATATAACAAAATAGTGTTAGAAAATAATAACAGCATTAATAAATAAATATATATGGCATGCCTCAATGAAAGCTACATAGGTTAGGATGCTTTTAGCTTAAAAACAGTCCAACCTCTGGATAATTCATCTATATATTGACCATCAACCACTCCAGAAAAATTCTTATATATAATATATAAATACATTTCCTTTCCATGTCTATAGTTACTTTTTTACTCCACTAGCCTACACTAAAAAGAAAAAGTCCAGATAAAATAGTGTGTTAAACAACTCAACCAAAGACCACACGGATCAGGTTTACATTGGCATCGCCACTAAGAATTACTCACAAAGTTTCACTTTATATTGTTTCTTCGGTTTCGCCAATAGCGCTCATTTGTTTAATTGGAATTGAATTTTTCTACCCGATAGGAAACGATCACGCGTCCATTGACGATCCCATCTGGGTCTCCGCCTAAGACCCTTCTATCCACATTTCTTTAACACTCCTTTGATCAAACCCCCATCACCATGGATTCAATACAAAGTAGGCAAACAGCGCGAGCGCTTAGTATACATACAACATCTATCTCCAAGATAATAAATCATCAAAGGCAGAATATGGAAAACACATCCCAACAATCAATAACAAGAAGTAACGATCCAATGCACCCAGTTAGATTCAGGCCCTAATTCAACCATATTCGTGTCCTCTCCTCAAATCAGAACAAAACCCCAAGATCCAGATCCGGAAATGAGACGCACCCGGATTGCGAACTGCAATCTCGAGGTAGATTAGATTAAAGAAAGTTCAGGTTAGGGTTTTTGGAAATGATCAGAGGAGAAGATCATGATAAGGGCCTTATTAATTGGGAGAAATGCAGACAAAGATCAAAAAGACTATGGTGCGAAGTCCACTAAACAAAAACCCAAAAACCCTACTAGGGAAGAGAAGATTTCAGTTTGAGAGAGAGAGAGAGAGAGAGAAGGTGCGTATTCAAAAACCAGAACCCTAACCCTAGAAGTGAGAACATTTTAGTTACCATGGTGTTGCGTGGTGGTGGCTACAGTCGGCGTTCGGAAAGTTGCAGATGAAGGTGGAGTGCCGAGGGAGGAAGAAAACTAGGGCAGATGTTACATTATATAGTGTTGCTTTTCACATAGAGCACCCTAGAGTTTTAACATGTTTCAAAATAGTTTTTAACAAAAGGACCCTACATTCAAATTGTACAAAAGTAATTTTACTCCTTTTTTTTTTTAGGGGATTTGGCTAACTAGGCTATTAAATAAGATATAAGGGGTCATTTGCCTATTACAAATGTGATAGAAAAATGAAATTTACATATGTAAATGATGCATATGTAAATGTTACGTGTGCCAGTGTTATACATGTGAAAAACATTACCATGTTTATCAAGAGGGAAAACTTAAAAAGTTATAAAACTTTGGCCTCATTTACAAGAAAAATAAACAAGAATTTGAATGTTTCAAAAGAGTATAAAAGTTTTTCGTATTTCTTTTTATCAAGTACTCACCAAGATAAAAGTTTAAAATGACAAAAATACCCTTATGTTAGTTTTCAAGATCTACATTTACTAAATCATTTAAGAAAAACAGATAATAGCAGATTACCTACCTAAACTTTACCTATATTTTAGACTTCCCCCCTGTAGTTTAGTATTTTGTACTAAACCTACCTAAAGGTTTAAATCACCATGCAAAAGTGACGGATTATGTTAGTATTAACGGCGTACATGTATAAATGGCATGTAAGGTATACTTGCAGCAACTTACTGTTCCAAATGGCTTTTGAACGAGACTTTTTTGCCTCTAAACCTAGCTTACAAAAAAAGGATAGAAAGGATGTAAGTTTGGTTGCTTCGGCCATGAGCTTGGGGGCAGCTCTCAGTCTTCTTACTCTCGGTCTTCTTCTTCAGGCGTGAGCAGCTGTCAGTCATCTTCTTCAGCTATCAAATGCCTTCCTCTTCAAACTCACATACCCAGTTTTCTCGTGGTCAAAGCTCTCAATTTAATGGTGAAATTCGTTACTATCACTGTGGGCATATGGCTATCTCTGAGAACTTCCCGAACACAGCGGAACAGAGGGAGGAGGTTTCTTTGCTGTGCACTATATGGGGTTATGCTTTGACTCATTTGTTTGATCTTCTCCATGTCTAATCAACCATGGTAGTATTAATGTATTTATTTCATTTTGTTCTCAGAACCAGCCAGCGTGTGGATTTTTTGAATGGGTTGATGGAGAAATAGAGCTTGTGCCGAAGCTATTTGATAAAATTGATGTTTTGGAGATGGAACTGAAGCCAGCTTATTGAATGGAAAGATGTTACCTACATGTGCTGCTGGGGATATGGGCTAGAATTGTGTTTGTGTTGTTCATGTGTTACCTACTAATATCTTAGACTCCTGTAAATGGGTTGGAATTACCATGATCATATGTATCAATTGAAATATAATAGAAAATGGGTTGGTGTTGTTTGTTTGTTAATGACTTTATTTTTTTGATGAACTTTAATTAACCTGTAATAAGAAAACACCAACAAAAAAAAAAAAAAAATATGACAGGAAATACAATGAAAATGGGAACATCATTATCCTTCCAGTAACAAAAAATCTGGAAACATCATCATCCAAACAGTAACAAAAAAACTGTCATCATCCAAACAATGTCAAAAAAAGAATGGAAACATTATCCAAGCAATAACTAAAAAACTAGAAACATCATCATCCAAACAGTAAGCAAAAAACTAAAAACACATTTGGCCCTTGCAAGACCTAGCATTATGGCCCAAATTCAAACAGTAAAAAGGATAATCCAAACCCAAACAGTCATCCTAAAAAAAGTTGTTTAAAACAGTCTTCATCAGTGATACAACATCATCTAGAAAAAAGTTCATTTTAACATAGTGGTAGCTATCATCAACAAGTTGAGCTCAGTTTTCCTACTCCAGTCCGCCTTCTACTTGCTTGTAACTTCCCTCTACCACTGGCAGTTCTTGCTGATGGATTTGGCTGAGAAGAAGATTGTCCGACTCTCCCCTGACCAATCAAAATTTGAAGACCATAGTGAGTACATGCATATACTATATAGTATATACTACAACAAACTGCACATTTCCCAACTCTATTTGTCGTCGCAGTGAAAATTTGCGATGGCAAAAGTCTTATTTCCAACGCATATTTGGATTGCGCTGGCAAATAGTGTCGGGAAATGCTACTTTTACCGATGCAAGTAAGACTGCGTTGGCAAAAGCTATCGAAACCACATTAGCACCAACAAAAAAAACCCCAAAAGAGAGGGAAAGTTTTGCCAAAGCGTTTTTTTCTAATGGTGACACAATAATGCGTTGGCAATTATCTTGCCTACTGGCGACGCACAGGTGTGCGTTGAGAAAGGTCTGAGTTTTTATTCGTACCATTGCCAATGTATGAGTTGCGTCCCCAAAGTCCCATTTATGACAAACTTACCTTCCCCAATACTATTTTCCGATGCAGTGAAAAGTTGCGTCGGTAAAAGTTACGGAGAATTGCTGCTTTTACCGACTCAAGTAAGACCGCGTTGGCAAAAGCCGTGGAAATTTTTTTTTCGACACTATTTGCCGATGCAGTGAAAATTGGTGTTGGCAAACGTCTTATTTCCGATGCATATTTGGACTGTGTTGGCAAAAGTAACTGAGAATTGTTACTTTTACCATTACAAGTAAGACCACGTTAGTCAAAATTGTGGAAAACATACAATTATTTTACTTACTGGCAATGCATAGGTCTACGTCTGCAAAGCCCTATTTAGTAAAATTCTTTTATGCCAAAATAATATGAGCATGCACTCCATCTTAATCGCTTTGATTTAATCCCAACTCTCTTCCTCTTTCATGGGTTTTAATTTTTTATTCTTGGGGCAAAAACAATAGCTTCTAGTGGAGTATGGTGGGAGTTTTTTTGGATGGGTCCCACTTGTCCCCATATATGGATAATCAAAGTCGTTCAAAATGATCAAACACATTTAATTATGGGGTATAACAATTTTTTGTTTAGAATTGAGTTGGAACCACTGTAAGATTGACCAAACAGAAAACCATGGCTAAAAAAATGTTGTTTTATTAACTTTTTTTGTGTGTGTTCAATCGTACGATGAGATAACCTCCATTCAAAATGAGATTTGACGATACCTTATAAACGTATGGTAATTATTCATCGAGGGTCGGACTCAAATATAAGGAAAGCCTCCACCCAACTTAAAAAAACACATAAGGCCTGTATTTTGAGTCCGTAAGTCAATTTTAATTTACTTTTAACAACGCTCATAGTAGTGGCTGCCTGTATAAACCCCAATCTAATGGTGCCAAATTTTGGTGGAAATTAAAAAATTTTAGTTTTTAGCGTCTAACTTTCTACGACGGCCTATGCTTTTGACGCTAAAAATATATTTTTAGCGGCTAGTATTATATTGGGTGAACTAAACCTAATTTTTGGTGGGCATAGGATCTCCCGCTAAAAGTTCCAGCATTATGAAAGACTCACGCCCGTGTATCTCTGTATCTAAACCCTTCTTCCCCATTTCTTCTTCTTACAACTGCAGCATGCCAAACCCTATTCCAAGTCTTGTTCTTCTTGCAACTGCAGCGATCTAAACCCTTCTTAGGGATCGTCTTCTTCGTGCAACTGCAGCAAGCCAAACCAATCTTCAGAATCGTCTTCTTCTTGCAACTGCAGCAAGCCAAACCTTTTTTCGAAATCGTCTTCTTCTTGCAACTGCAGCAAGCCAAGGTATGATCTCTCTCTCAATCTCTCTTTATGCCGACCAGTCCTCCCTCTTCCCCCATTGCCCCTGCCTCCACCCGCCCATACCCTCTCCCCACCAGCAACCCTCCGGCCAACAACCCTCTGGTTGTTTTCTTTATTTGCTATTGTATTGGTCAATAGAAGAAGGAAAAGGGTTTACACATTCTGATGTTGTTTGGTATTTGTTTGATGTAGTTTTGATTGTTTCTGAAGTTGTCGCTTCCATTCTGCAATCTTCTATTTTCTGATTCATGACTTGTCTTAGTTCTTCTATAGTCAGTAAGGTATTTGTAGAAATAGTAATGCTCTCAAAATTGACTGAAACACCCTTTGTCTAATCTCTCATCCGACCAATTAATATTAATGCAATTTACTGTTCATGCAATGATAATGGCTGTTGATGCAGCTATTAGTTCTGGCACAAATTTGAAAGTCAAAAGTCTAGGAGAACGAATAGATTGTTCTCCTAAGAAATGGAGGGTTCTTTCAAGTGAATGCTATTTCTTTATATTATTTGAAAATTGAATATATCATTTTTGAATAATAGAAACAATTTCCACCAGACAACATATGGAAAAGCTTAGAGAAAAATTAAAATACATACTGTTATTAATATACTTAAGGTCTACAAAATGACGTCAGTGTAGTTTATTTGAACTCCAAGTATATATCTAATGGATATTTAAGATTAAGCATTGTGTGTGCAATTTTATTGGAAACTTGTACAAAAGGAATGTAGAGAGTTGATGGCAGATATTAAGGATGAAATTTCTTTGTATGACTAAGTGTTTGCTTTGTATTCTGGGTTGTTGAAGACTAATGTTTATGGTGGCCTGATGGAAAATTGGGCCATCAGGTTTTTTTTTTTTTTTTTGGTAGTAGGTTTCTTAGTGTGTGTGGAAAGGGATTGAGTGGGGGGGTTTGTTAAAGGAATTATAAAGTCTTTCCCTTCGGTTTTATGGGGTTGAAGGAATGAGGATGTGGAGATTTTGGTGGTGTGAGAAACAATATAGTTATTCAAAAGAAAGGTACACTGGTCATCTGATTATTTAGTGGGATTTAAATTCCAAACTTTGCATTTAATTGGGCAAAGGTGGGTGGAGAACTGTGAATAGCTTTCATTGAAATATGGATTTGGGAATTAAGCTCATTGACATTGTGGAAGTGTGAGTGGGGCTGTAGGATGCCTTGGTTAAGCAGGGTGTTGGTTATTGAAAGACAAGTTTTGAAAAATGTAGGTTTTGGCTATTATTATTTTCAATGAAGTGAATCTTATTTCAAGGTAATTGATTCTTTCATAACCTAATGGCCATTCATAGCCATGTGTGCTGAAGAGCCAAAGGTAGGAATATGTAAAAGTGTCATCATCATAGATTTTTTGTGGAATGTTTCCATTTCTGTGTATATTATAAATATACAAATTGATGTTACCATGCTATGGATGCTGTGCAAAGGTGCAGAGACACGCCCACAAAAGTTTTCATAAACACATATTTTTGTACAACATTATATACTTTGGCTACTATAACAATAACTAACTTTCCTTACTACAAATAGACAGCAAAATTTGCAGAAGACAAAATTCTGATACAAAGAGATGGCATGGAACTGCCCAATAACAAGGAACAAAAACCACCAATTACAAGTAATTAACCACAACAATCAATACCCAATAACCAAGTAATTAACCCAAAAGACTTGACTAGAGGGGGAAAAAAACTCACATAATAAGTAGTCACAGTCTATGCAGAGTTTCTGGGGATGAGCTTGAGTTGCATGTCAAACTTTCCAAACAGTTAATCATTCTTGGACTGGAGGCCAGACCCAGAGGTCTTGTCAAGAGATAGGGTAAGCAATTCACCATTGTTGAGTATTATACCTTGACCATCACCCATGTAATATCAACCTCTTGGTTGAAATTACCAGCAAAAGCACCCATTGCAGAGGCTGCCAACACAAACAATATGATACTAACCATAGTAGAAGAAGACATAGCAAGCAAATGCTAGAAGATTTTAGTGAAGTGAAAGGAATTAAAATTGAGATTGAGATGTGAGATTGGTGTTTGGATCATTTATGTGTGAGAGGGTATTTTATATATGTTTGTGAGAGAGGAGTGAGGAAGGATAGTGTGAGTAGAGGACAACAGAGTGCAGGCTGGAGAATTTGAGGATTAGATTATAGGGGAGAGCATGAAATTGATGCGTTGCTGGATGTCATCAGGAGTAGCACCAAAAACCTATTACAAAATAAAAATAAAAATAGTGATTTCAATGTAAAATATGAAAGATTGAAAGTAAAACATTACTGATTCAACAAAATGCAGAAAACACACTATTAGACAATGCTTTTTATGAAACAAAAATAAAATAAGAAATAAGTCCCTAATGCATTCTCAAATCATACATGTCTTACGCAACAAAAACCATGCTTTTTTATGAATACTAATATCTGAGCATGCATACTACAGCACAACTGAGATATGAAAAGAAATCCTCCAATTTTTCAGAGAATTGGTCTTCAACAAGCTCATCTCAGTGACATCATGAGGTACATAGAGTAAGTTGGCTTTGCTATGCAGAGGCCAAATGCCAATGGAGTATTTCCTTTTCTTGTATCATCATTGTCCATATTTTTGAGTCATTGAAATGGTTGGCACCTAAGGTTTCCATCTTTAAAAAAAGACCGTATCAAAAAATTCAGGATATTTCAACTCTCTTATAATATTATAATAACATCCTTAAGTATTGACTAATATAAACTAATTAATAAAATCTGCCCTGTTGCAAAAAGAAATCCAAACAATCAGTTGGTTGCTATCACAACGCAACTGTGTGCTTCTTCTTGTGTGCACATGCAGTAGTGGGTGTGCTGATGGCAATAATATTAATAAATACTTCTTTCTGTTGACTTAGTTTTAGAGTTGTGTGAATTATGTTGGGCTTATGTTTTGTTAGGAGGAAATTCAGTATCGTTAAGTGCAATCATGTGTGCATGTGGATTTGATGGTCTTCAAAGAACTATTTATTACACTTCTTTCCCATACTCAATTATTTCCCATCAGAAGTCCTCAGGGCATGTACGCTTGCATGGGTGTGCATGGGTGTGTTAATGGTTGTCTAAACATCAGCACATCATCCTAATATTAGCCTCTCATCAAATCAAATTGGAGTTGGTGGCATATCAGCATATATTGAATCTTCTGTGAACTTATTAGGTTTGCATGAATCAATGGGTTGCCATAACCCATTCCCAATGTGCTTCCCATTCATTTTTTTTATTTCTTTTTATGATGAAACTTGGATGTAGGTTCCAAACTAGATGCATGCAAAACATAAGATCATGGGTAGTGAAACATATTATCATAGTCATCATGTGATCGACTGTATTCCAACTCAAAGCATTCAAGGTCACCATGTGATTGATTGTATTCATAATCATATGCACATTTTTTTGTTTGTTCTCTTTTGAGTAATGTGATTAGCTTATTGATTACTCCTTTTGTAAGATATGGACAAGACTTGGACGACACTAGATAGTCAAGATCGCATGGTGAGAATGGGTAGGGAGTATCGCGATGGGGTGAAGTCATTTATTGAATTTGCAAAGGCGAATGCTGGGATGCTGCTGAGATTTGGTGCCCGTGTAGGGTTTGCAAGAACAATCGTCGATATGACTGCGACACTGTGAACTTTCATATTTACCGTTGGGGTATGCAAGCATCCTACAAGACTTGGATTTACCACGGAGAGATAACACCTCCTGTGGATGACATTGTTGAATCGGAACATGGGGGTGATAGTGATTATGAGGATCGGGATGAATATCAAGAAATGATGGAAGACCATTATATGGGAACTTACACCAATGCTGAGGTCATCCAAAGTAATGCAATGCGTCACTTTGAAAGAATGTTGGATACTTCTCAGCGCCCTCTGTACCCTGGTTGCTCTCCAGACAACACTCTGCTAGATTTTGTAATTAAGATGATGGAGCAAAAGGTGGAGGGAAAATGGAGTAACAAATCGTTCAACAATGTGATGCAGATACAGAAAGCACTCCTGCCAAACGGTAATTTGGTTCCAGATTCAATTTATGCAGTGAAGAAGATACAGCGTGACTTGGGTCTGGGATATGAACACATTGATGCTTGTCATAATGATTGCGCCTTGTTTTGGAAGGAGAACATAGATTTAGAAAAATGCCCGGTATGCAGGGAGTCCAGATACAAGCTAAATGATGGGAATGGAAAGAAGATACCGCATAAGGTTTTACGGTACTTCCCGTTGATATCGAGGTTGCAGAGACTTTATATGTCCAGAAAAACTGCTACACACATGAGATGGCACAGTGATAAACGCAAAGATGATGGGATAGTTAGGCATCCAGCCGATTGTGAGGAATGGACGGGTCTTGATAAGGAACATCCGGATTTTGCTGAGGAGACCCGTAATATAAGGTTGGGGCTAGCCTCTGATGGGTTCAACCCTTTCGGGGACATGAGCACGTCTTATAGTATGTGGCCTGTCATACTTATGCCGTACAATTTGCCACCATGGATGTGCATGAAGGAGCAATTCTTCATGATGTCATTGCTTATTCCTGGACCGCATCAGCCTGGTAATGATATTGATGTTTATCTTCGACCCTTGATTGAAGAGTTGAAGGAGTTATGGGAGCATGGTATCGAAACTTACGATGCCTCTAGCAAGGAGAGCTTTCAAATGCGTGCGGCTTTGTTGTGGACCATAAACGACTTCCCTGCATATGGTAACTTATCTGGGTGGAGTACCAAAGGGTACAACGCTTGTCCCACTTTTAATGAAGACTCCTTATCTGTCAGGTTGAGAAGGAAGATTGGTTACACGGGCCGTAGATCTTTCTTGCCTAAGCGGCACACTTGACGACGTAGCTAGGACTTTAATGGAAAGGTAGAGAATCGAGTGAAGTCATTGGAGTTGCCGTCGGCGGAAAAGGTACAAGCACAATTGGAGCGGCTTCCAGTTACAAGGTTTAGGAAGCACTCTAACAACAAAAAAAGACCACGTGACCCTGAAGATTGGAACTGGACAAAGAAAAGCATTTTTTATGAGCTACCGTACTTTAAAAAACTAAAGCTTCGACACAACATTGATGTTATGCACGTGGAGAAGAATATATGTGAAAGTCTTCTCTGCACAATGGTGGGCTTAGACAAGAAGAGCAAGGACATAGAGTATGCCCGTTAGGATTTGGCAGATATGAACATTAGGCAAGAATTGCATCTACGAAAAGGAAGCAATGGAACACAAGAGAAGCCTCGTGCGTCGTACACATTAGGCCCGAAGGAGAAGGATGGTTTTTATCTATATTTAAAATCGATCAAGTACCCAGATGGCTATGCTGCTAACCTCTCGAGGTGTGTCACTTCAAAGAATGGGAGATTAGCGGGCCTAAAAAGCCATGACTGCCATGTTCTACTGCAGTGTCTCTTTCCGATTGGTATGCGTGGGTACGTGAACAAAGCGATATGCACAACACTATTTGAGCTGGGTAACTTCTTCGAGGACATTTGCTCAAAGACTTTGAAATGGAGACATGTGGAAGAATTGGAAAATATGATAGTCCTCATATTGTGTAAGTTTGAAAGGATTTTTCCACCGGCATTTTTTGATGTGATGGTCCATTTGGCAGTTCATTTATCGCGTGAGGCTATGCTCGCTGGACCGGTGCAATATCGATGGATGTATCCAATCGAGAGGTGATTCCCTTTGTCATTCATTAAATTGTTGATTAGTATCAAGAGGTGATTGTGTTTACCATTCTTTAATATTTTTCATCTTGATATTGATGTATGTGTTTAAAGGTTTCTAGGAACACTAAAGGGCTACGTTACTAATCGAGCTCGGCCAGAAGGTTCGATCGTCGAGGCATATATTGCTAAAGAGAGTTAATTTTATGAAGATGTACCTAAAGGGAGAAGTTCCTGAAGAACGGAATGACGATGGGGGTAAACAAGGCCTAGAGTTAGGTGTCTTCACCCAACGCGTCAGGCCCTTTTCACCTATCAAGAGGGCTCCTAATGTGTCCGATAGGGAACTCAACATGGCCCATTGGTTTGTATTGTTTAACACTCCCGATGTCATACCTTATCTAGAGTAAGTGGTTCGGTTTAACTAATTATATGCATTACATGTAAACTTTCTGATATTCCTATATGTCACATTGATTATGTGTCACTAATGAGTAGGGAGCACAAGAGGCAAGTGAATGAGCGCGGTGGACGCAACATCACCAATTTACAACGGGAAGAGTTTTTTGGATGGTTCAAAGATCATGTGTGTATAACATATGCATAATAAATGTTATCAACTCAAAACATGGAAATCCAATTTGAACTAATTTTAAGAAACTAATGCAAATAAACCAACTTAGATCTCAAGGGTCTCCAGAAGCAACAGATGCATTGTGGGCATTGGCAAATGGTCCTAGTTGTCTGGTGCATCAATACTCGGGATGTATGGTTAATGGTGTCCGGTTCGTCACCATAGACCGTGACAACCGTCACAAGAGCCAGAATAGCGGGGTGGTCATCGAGGGGGACGACAATGAGGAAAGCATTGACTTTTTCGGTTACTTGACCAACATTTTTGGATTGTCATACATCAATGGTTCTGGAGTTGTTTTGTTCAAATGTGAATGGTATAATACAGGTCATAAATCTAAAATAAATATCGAGGCACATGTCACAAGCATTTACGTTAGGGATTGGTGGTATGAAGATGATCCCTTTGTCTTGCCAAATCAGGTAAATCAAGTGTTCTATGTCAATGACACCAAATTAGGCCCAAATTGGAAACTCGTGGAACGGGTCAAGCATCGGGGTGTTTGGGATGTGCAAGAGCGAGATGAGGAAAAAGAACAAAATGTGATAAACGAGCCATACCAACAGGAAGAAGCCATTGAAACTGTCTCAGTATCTGTTGCCGAGGATTTTTCCTTTTGTTACACTAGGGATGACATTGAACCAGATATCATCCCTGAGGATGATGAACCTGCGGCCGATGGTGATGAGCCAATTGCTGGCGATGGTGGTGACGAGGACGAAACATTGGCAAAGTACATAAATGAAGAGGAAGCTGATCAGTCTGACCCTGATATTGATTCTGATATGGAATTATGATATGTAAAATTCATTTCTTCATGTGTGTGGACAAGGATTATATGCAATGGAATCATTAATTTTACTTTCATTTGTTTGCCACTAATGTGATTTTTTTAAAATTTTTATATGTTTGATCCCTTTATATATTTATGATCCCTTTGTCATTTTTTATCAAAGCGGTCCGAAAAATGCCGAAAAAAAGAAAAGCTTATGTTCCTCCTGGCGCATTGTTTCAAAAGAAGAATGCTTATGAGTCAGCTAGAAATAAGAATATTAAAAGTAACATGGCCCGAATGAGTGAAATTGGCGCACGACAATTGGTACAAGCAATCCAAAATCCATCTCGGCGTCAACTCTCTGTTGAAGACGACCATGATGACGTCGACAAGGAGTATAGACCATCTGGAAGTAGTGAGGAAGAAGAAGAGTTAGAAGTTGAGGTTGTTATATCTAATATCAAAATTTAAACACTTGTGATATTTCTTGCATGTATACTAACTTATTGTGTTTTTTTCGTAATTCTTGATTTTATCCTATCTTATTGTGTTATTCAGTTCACACACATGGCCCCAGGGAGATGCAAACAATGCCAATCAGCAGGCACTCAAGTATCAGTCCAAGATCATATTGCCAGTCAGTGTGAGATCAATGCCACCCAGCCCGATGTATCTAGCCAGCCTACTACAGACAGCAGCGTAGGTAAGAAATATTTGACCCAATTATCTTTTCAAACTTATTAACCAAATTTTATTTTTTTACGATTAATAATTCGGACTTGTTTGTGCTGGTTATAGCATCATCCTCTCAGCATGTACGGGGTAGGGTGGTGGGCCATGAGTTAGAGAAGAGGATGAGGATTCTAGGCAGTAGGATTTTTGTTCCGCTAGGTGCACATGCAGGGGCATTTGAGGGTATAAATGCCTCTACATTTGCAGTCGAGCTGGGGAGTCATATTCGCATGCTTGCACCTTTAAACAAAGAAACATGGGGAGCAATTGATGATGGGTGCAAGGAGGCAATCTTCACTGCAGCTGCGGTAATAAAACAATCTTGTACTTTCTAATCTATATTCATAGGCTTTACTATTTACTTTTCACACTTGTGGGTTTGAAATGACAGAAAAAGTATGACTTTGGCGACTGGAAGACCGATGCACGTGTGGCAAATGCAGTCTGGAAACTAGCGATGCATATTTATAGGGAGTTTAGGGCGGAGCTACACAAAGCATATAAGAAGTTATTGGAAAATGGCCACGATCCGAAGCAGTGCCCATATGATACGCAGAGGGCGGCCCAGTGGGTCTGGCTAATAGAAAACAAATGGGAGACACCAGAGTGGAAGGTAGCAAAAGTATATTTATTGATTTGCTTTCGGTTCATGGTTTAAATTAGTCCCTACATTATATATTGCTGTTGTTTTAACTATTGTTGTTGTTTTAGCTAAATTAATGATTTGGTAGAAGCACATATTTTTTAGCTCCCTGAACTTGTATCATTTAGCTTCCCTACACAAGTTTTTATGTTCCCTCAAGTTTCTTTTATATGGTTATGTTCCCTCAAGTTTCTTTTAAATAAGCTAACTACATTGACTATTACTTGTAATTTTCAGCATAAGTCACAGAGGAATTCAGAGAGCCGGAGCCGGAGCAAAGTGAAGACGCTTCATACATCTGGATCTCGATCATTTGCAGCCCAGTTCTCGATCATGCAGGCAGATGAGCAGCAGGCTCCTCCCTCTCAACCTAATTTATATCGACAACGACACTATAGCAAGAAGAACAACAAATGGATCACAGATCATGCTGAGGAGACACATGTGAGTTGTTTCATTAACAATATTGTAGATCCCAGTTTATTTCATTTGCCTGACATATATTAATTACATGACATATTTGATTGCTTTGATAATGCAGCGAAGAATGGATGAGGCACTGTTGCAGCTCGAAATTAACTCTCCAGTGGCTGAGCAACAGGTGATCGAGAATCTGCTAGGGAAGAGGGACGCGAGGAGGCAAGGGTACCACTTGAGGGGCCCATCATCATCTTCTACTGGTATCTTGATGTCTTCTGAGATGAGCACTCTACGGCAGCAACTAACTGATTTGTTGAAAGCACAAGAAGAGTTGAGGGAAGAGTTGCAGCGACAGTATGAGGACTCACAGAAGCAAATGCAAGATCAGGCAGCGATGCAGGTTCACATGCAGAGTCAGATTCAGTTGTTGCTTTCCCGGGTCGGTATGGATGGTTCGGGCTCCTCCAAAAGATAAGGATTTGATGGTTTTATGAATTGGCATGGGTCATCCCTCTAACAAGTTCATTTTGCTCCTTACTGGCCGTGTTTCATGGTGTACTTTGGATATTTGATGATGATTAGATTTTAGTTGGGATTTACTTTATTGAGATATTTGACTTTTTTTTGACATGGGATATTACATTTTATGTGGCAGGGACAAGTTTTATGATTGGTTTTAGTTTATTCGTGACTCATTATTTTTTATTGTTTCATGATGAATGTGGGATTATTTGTTGTTTATCAATGCTTAAGCTTGTGCAATGTTGAAAATGTAGATTTGAATAGGAAAATATTATATAGGAATTTTTCTTTTTTTTTTTAGTTATTTCTTAATTAATAAGAAAAGCTATGTCCCAACGCACTCTCTACGTCGCCAAAAGTAAATTTCTTGCCCTCGTTGGAGACATTTCTCGATGCGTCAACAAGTCGGAATATGTATTATCGGCATTGTGTATGCGTCGTCAAATATGTATTCCGATGCTAATATGTGCATTGGCAAATGTATAACCGACTTTATTATGCATCGGCAGTTAGGTAAATTCATTTCCCGACGCACTCTCTGCGTCGCCAAAAGTAATTTTCCTACATCGTTGAAGACATTTCCCGACGCTTCAACACGTTGGGATATGTATTACCGGCATTGCGAATGCGTCGTCAAATATGTATTCCGACGCTAATATGTGTGTTTGCAAATGTATAACCGATGTTATTATGCGTCGACAGTTAGGTAAAGTTATTTCCCGACACACTCTCTGTGTCGCTAAAAGTAATTTTCCTGCGTTGTTGAAGACATTTCCCGACGCTTCAACATGTCGGGATATGTATTACCGGCGTTGTGTATGCGTCGTCAAATATATATTTCGACGCTAAAATTTGAGTTGGCAAATGTATAACCGACGTTGTTATGCGTCGGCAATTAGGTAAATCTATTTCCCGACGCACTCTCTACGTCGCTAAAAGTAATTTTCCTACATCGATGAAGATATTTCCTGATGTTTCAACACGTCGGGATATGTATTACCGGCGTTGTGTATACGTCGTCAAATATGTATTCCGACGCTATTATGTGCGTTGGCAAATGTATAACCGACGTTGTTATGCGTCGGCATTTAAGTGAGGTTGACCACTAAATTCGATTTTTTGCCGACGCAGTTGACATTGCCGACATTTGGGACGACGCACCATTGCGTCGGTGAATGGCCCTTTTTTGCCGACACTAAACATTATTACATCGGGAATGGTTTTCCAGGCATTAGGTTGTCGACATGGTGCCGACGCATTGTACTACGTCGGTAAAGCCTGTCCCGACGCAATTCTGATTTTTCAAGACGCGGTGACTGCGTTGGTAAAACTGTATTTTGTTGTAGTATATAATTAGAAATAAAAAATCAAAAGAGTGAAATAGCATTACCCTGTGTGGTGGCATGGTATGAGAAGCTGGCATGGGCTGAGAAGCAAGCAAGGGGTGATAAGCTAGCTAAGTCTGAGAAGCTGGCTGAGGCTGAGAAGCTGGTTGCGAACCTGATGCAAAACTAAATAGTCTTGAATTGGGATGAACTGGTCCCTTGCAAGACCTGGCATTATGGCCTGTTTCAAGCATCTAGCACAAATCATTGTTCTATTTATTCTAGAAACTCTACTAGAATTGGGTAACTCATCTGCTTCCCTCCTCCTCAACTTCCTTGGCCTACCTGTAGGTCTTCTATACAAAGAGGACCAACTCCTTCCATTCCACTTTCTACCCAATCATGCATTCCAGGTATTGGGTGTATCATGCCATTATATGCCCTCAAATACATCTCTTTGATGTAGCATGCATGAATGTAATCTTCAAGCCTTTCTTGATTCATGTATATACATGCTATGGCATGCATGCTTGTAAAGTATCCCAATCAAATCTCACATTCTGCATAAACATATTCTATTCTCAATGTTAACAACAAAAGTTTTGGCAAAACAATCAACCTCAAACTCACCTCTGCCTGACCAGTTCGCAAAATAGTGTCTGTTGTTATTCTTGTTCTTTTCCAACTTCTCCAATATCCCCGCACAGACTGTGCCATCATATTTGGTCATTCCTCTCAACTTCACTTGAATTCTATTTATCAGTTTCCTCCTCACACACTCAAGCAAACCAACTATTGGTTTCTCCCTTGCTTCAGGTATTGTAACTGTTGAAAGACTCACAAAGGTTGTTTGTTAATACATCACATTTGGCCCTTGTGGAAAAATGAGACATGGCCCATCTGTTTGGATTAGCAGCTATCAGCCAATTATATGCAGCTTTATCCATTTCTTTAATCATCTGTATATTACTATCAAATTCCCTTAATAATCCACATGATGCTGCAACCCACATAGCATCTTTCAATAATTTTCCTCTGAAAAGTTTTTTGAAGTTATCATATATATGTTTCAAGCAGTGTCTAATTTTAGCAGTAGGAACAACTTTCTCAAATGCTGCATCAAGCCCTTTTTGTCTATCAGACATAAAAATCTAGCCCATGTCACCCCATCTCCGATGTCACCAATCAATGATTTTAAAAATCAAGTCCATGAGTTTATATTTTCAGCCTTTACAACAGTCATTGCAATTGAAAACATATTCTCATTCCCATCTCTACCATTGCAGCCAGTACTTGTCCACCATAAATACCTTTGAGGAAGCACTCATCTAGACCAATTATGGGTCTACATCCACTCACGAAACCGATCTTATGTGTCTCATAACAGACATACAATCTCTGAAAATATGGAATTCTATCCATTTGAGGTCTTTGTGTCACCACAAATATACTTGTATTTGGATTGTACTTTTGGACAGTGACACAGTAGTCCCTTAATCTAGTGTACTGCACTCTAATATCTCCAGAGATGTTATATGTTGTCTTCCTCTTCACTCTATACAACTTATCCTTCCACAAATCAACCTCCAGATCTCTTCCCAGCTCTTTCTGCATTGTAGAGATTGACCATTTCGGATCGTCACTCATTCTCTGCAGGTATTTATTAGCTATATAGCTGGAAGTGACCAAATGGCTTTTAAATTTCATACCACATGTATGATTGGGCTCGAATGTCTTAATTTGAAATGTCTTCTCACCCTGCATGGGTAATGCATGAATCCTAAATCCATAATCATATTTACAAACAACTGTGATTCTCTTGTTCTCATTTTTCAGATATTTAATGTCTTAGCCCTGCCTTACAGTCCATTCAACAAGCGCTTGTCTGAATACTTGAGGACTTGCAAATATCATATCCAACTTGAGTTGAGGATTCCCCATATCAGTCAACTCCTTAAAACTAGGGAATTTTGGCCTGTTGTTCTCATCAGATGAGCTGCACAAAGATTGAAGATCATCCTCATCCTCAGCATTTGTAATCCAGTCTCATCAACCGGTACGTGTTAGTTTTGAGTCTGTTCTCCTTCCACACTCTCAGCTTCATGAGGTTATGATTCATTCTCACAAGATCCTCTGAAGATATTCTCATCATCAGCCTTCTCAACATCCTCATATAACTCCGAAGGCTCATCAGGATCTAATCTAATGTGATCACTCTCAACCTCACTGTCATAATCATTAGAGTCATCATCATGACCTTGTTGCCGATCTTAGTCATCATCATTGCCTTCATCACTGCCTTCCTCAACATCAATAGCATAGTCCTCCTCACTGTTAACTTTCCTACTGCCTGATGCAACTTCTGCTGCAGGTAACTGCTTCAAGGGACCTTTACTGTGAATATTTTGCATCAAGACCTTCCCCTTAGGTGACACAACCATCAAAGGTTCATGTCCCCTCTCTACAAAAATAGTCAAAACCTCACTTCCCTTATAATATTCTAATAGAACAATTACATCATTGTCTGATTCAATCCGCCTCAGACCATCATCAAAACCCAAGTTTGGAACCTTAAAATACATTATATTGTTCGCTGGGTACCCTAATTCCATCACATAATCCCTAAACTAAAAAAATAATGTTTTATCAATGTCAAAATCAGTAATTTCATCCACCACACCCCCAATATATACACTATTTGTTGGCTCTATAAAATAACCACCATGGTGGAATTGTACTGTCACTTCATCAAACGACATCTGCATGTAAAAGACATTTCTTTGAGGAAAATTCATGTACAATCACATAAAAAATTGGGTGTTTAACAAAACCATGAATGTAAGAATTTTTTTTGTGTCACTGTGGTCCCCTCCATTTTCACTGTGCAGATAGAAAGAGACAATTGGGTGTTGTCTGGCCGTGGTCTCCATTTTCAATGTGCATACAGAAAGAGATAGGAAGAAAATTTTTTGTGTGTCACTATGGTCCCCTCTTGTGAAAATTGGGTGCTATCTGGCTAAGAAGCAGCCGACACCGTGTAGACAGGTGGGGATTTTATTCCACCAACATTCATAAAAAAATAAAAGGGAATGAAATAGATAGCACAAGAGGAGACCATTTTCAAACAACATCACTATATCATACAATGAAAGGTCCTACATCCACTAAAAGTAGTCGAAAAAGTCATCCCCATTTACTAAAATGAGACATAGAAAGAGACAATTTTCTAATGCAAATTTCACATAGAGATAGTACAAACCCCATCAACAACTTTACAGTCCATGCACGTAGAGAAGTTCTTTTTAATCAAAACCCTAACCCCAAAAGCCTCTGCATCAAACATTATTAAGAGATTGAGATTATTCATGCCTTTGAAATCGCTGATGCTTCTTGATGGATTCTCCGCAATCTAGATCGTCTTTTGAAGGAGGAGCGGTTTCTCCCAAAAGCGCCTCGCCCAACGAAGAACCCTAAGTGGTTTCTCCCAAAATCGCCTCGCCCAACAAAGAACTTCTCCAACGACGAACCCTAACTGTGACGCCCCGGAGTCCCACATCGACTATAGAGAGGAAAGTGAATGGGGTTATATGTACAGCTTACACCCTTACCTTGCATGAGGCCTTTTGATGGGTTGAGGCCCATCAGAAGCAAAATCGTGAGGCCGGTGGGCCAAAGCGGACAATATCATGCATGAGTATGGGTGGGGCGTTACAAATGGTATCAGAGCCGACTCTCGACTAGTTCGAGTGTGGGTCCCCTGCCGTGATCTGGTGCAAGTGGGCGGGTCTCCATGTGGGCGGGCCAAGAGGGCTGGCAGGCTACAGAGACTGGCAGGCTACTGCACAGAGACGTGCAGCCTTAAGGGGGTGGATTGTGACACCCCGGAGTCCCACATCGACTATAGAGAGGAAAGTGAATGGGGTTATATGTACAGCTTACACCCTTACCTTGCATGAGGCCTTTTGATGGGTTGAGGCCCATCAGAAGCAAAACCGTGAGGCCGGTGGGCCAAAGCGGACAATATCATGCATGAGTATGGGTGGGGCGTTACACTAACCGCATGCGAAAAGATGCAAAATGATCGAAAAGGACTATACACGATTTATACATGGACGGGGAAATTCGTCATTCGATCTTTTCTGTCACGGTTGTCTGTAGTTGCATTGTGATTTAAAGTTCAAGTAGGTTTAGCACAAAATACCAAACTATATGGGGGTAGTCTGAAATACTGGCAAAGTACAGGGAGGTAATCTGCTATTATCCTTAAGAAAAATGATGAAATCCATCCCAAATGACCAAGTGGGGCCAACTTCAGTAAATCAAGTTGGTTGGTTTTGGAGAAGAAGATGGTTAATAAAAATAAAAACATATCATAATGGAGGGTACCTTTGTCATTTTCTAAAACCTTTTTATGGAGAGGATACTATTGAAAGAATTGCGAAGATTTTTATACTTTTTTGAAATATTCAAATCTTCATGTCCTTTTTTTTTGAAAAAAAAAATGAGCCAAAAGTCTTATACTTTTTTGAAAATTTCACTTGTAAAAATCACCATTTTTGCATGGGTAAATAAGTACATCCAACAATTTTACATTTATTTGGGGCCTTTTCACAAATATCTCAAAATCCATGAAGGATTAAAACATGAAACTAACATTTCACTGTTTGGCATTATTGCAAGAATATTCAATGGTTTGGATCATGAATTGGGGCCCACAAAAGTGTAGAAAATTAGATATATAGTTTAAGATTTTTCACAAATTACTTAGAATCTATGAAAGTTTAATATAATTAGATACAATAACTTAGAGTTTATGATAATCAACTATAATGGCTTGGGGTTTCTTAGTTATAAAAAAAAAAAAAAGTGAACGGCTTAGACTACAAATATGGGGCCACATGAATGAGAAAAAATAAAAATAATTGATGGTTCTCATAAGAATGCAATCATCATGTGATAAGAGTATTGGTTCTTCTTTTTTTTGAAAGAGGGGTGTGAATCACTTTCACACACTTTTTTTTTTTTTTTTTTTTGTATAAGTGGCCTCATTTACATGTTTTCACAACTCATATATACATTACATTCATAAATGATCACAACCAAACATGATAATGCATAATACTCATGCATGTGAAGCATGCATTTACACATGTAAACGACGGAAAACAAATGACCCCTAGGCCCTATTTGTTTGCAATATAATACAGACATAAGGTGGCTAAAAATGAAGATCAAAAGCGACTTTCCATAAATGCACATCAAATAGCATCTTCTCTTGACTCTATTTCTCTACAAGAAAATTTTATTTGATGTTTATTTTTGAAAATTCATCTTTAATCTTTATTTTTAATTACCTTACGTGTTAAATTCCCATATATTTTTATACAAACGAATAGGCTCCTAAGGACAAAGAAATGACAGATGAATGAAGAAGTATTGTCACATTCAACAAGAACAAAGGAGATATAAAAAGTTGCACCAATTATCGTAAGATTAAACTATGAGTTCTGCTATAAACAATAAAAGAAGTAATGAGACAAATTGACTTAGACAAAAGATAAAAATATCTTAAAATCAATTTCATTTCGTGCTAAAGAGGTCAAACATGGAAGTTATTTAGTCACTTAGAGAATTAATGAAAAGAATATTGAAAGATGAAGAAAAAAATTATAAATGGTCATTGATCTAAAGAAAGCTTTAGACAATGCACTTAAAGATTTGATTTGGTGGAATTCAAATAAAAGGAGTGTCCAAAAAGGTTATTGTAATGACCCAACCTAGGCCCGGTGCAATATTGTCATCTTTAGCTCATGGGCTACTCGACCAGAGGACCTGGTCCGAGTGCATCCAATCTTGCCTCAGGCTTTAAAACGTGTCACACCAAGTTAGGAAGGCTCACACATTTAGCCTTCATTTTAGACACTCACATGAGCGATGTGGGATGTAACAATCCCCCACCCTCAGAGGAGAGCCGTCCTCGGCTCTGATACCATTTGTAACGACCCAACCCAAGCCCGTGCATGATATTGTCCGCTTTGGCCCACGGGCCTCACGATTTTGTTTTTGATGGGCCTCAGCCCATCAAAAGGCCACATGCAAGGTAAGGGTGTAAGGTCTACATATAATCTCATTCGCTTTCTTCTCTATAGTCGATGTGGGACTTCGGGGCATCATAGTTATATTGACATTAAGACATTTAAAGAGGTAACAAATGTAATAATTACTTGTAAAGAGATATGTTAGTTTTTAATGACCATAAGCCTACATTAGGGCTCACCTTCAAACCTCTATCTCTTTGGCTTTGATCATTGATAAGTTAACAACTTATATTTAAGAGGCAGACCTTGGTGTATATTATTTGTAGATTATATTATGTTGGTGGATCCAAATGTAGTTGGGAGAAGGCTTTGATGATGATGGTGGTGGTGGTTGATGAATTAAGAAATGGCATGAATACGAAACGTAAGAGATGATGGCAGACTTTGAAATCGAAGGAATTTAAAATACGTAGTACAAAGATGGAGTATATAATTCGAACTCTAGTAGAGATGTGAGATGGTAGCTTATATGATAGTTGAAGCTTAAGAGACAAAGAGATGTATTCTAATACTTAGCTCTATAATTAGTAAGGATAGAAACGTTAAGTAGGAAGTCGAACATAAGATAAAAGTTGAATGGTTGAAGCAGAGAGTTGCTTTTGGAGTGCTTTATGATCTGCACATACAAACAAGATTGAAAGAGAAATTTTACAAAACAATAATATAGCTATGACCTGTGTTAATGTGAATTAATTCAGCTCATGCCCATTTATGCTGATCCATTAAGATTGGCTCAGTTGTATAGTATCTCCCATATGTGGGGATTGGTCAAATATTGTACAGATCTGGATAATATCCCACATGTGGGAATCGATCAAATATTGTACAGATCATGGTTTCTTTATTACGAGATTTATTAGACTATTCTTATGATAGATTGATCGTATCATAATTGTACAATTGATTGTGATAGCCTTGATTAAGGCAATTTATCTTATATAAGGGAGGGTCAATCCTCAAAGGAGACCACTCAATTCAATCCAATATTTCTCTTATTTTAATTCAGCTCTCTCTTCTAGTTTGGTTTCTAACGAATGTTTTGGTATCAGAGCCCATTCTCTAGGGCTTTATCTTATCATCTATTGAAGATCTCAATATCTTAGTTTCTCTAATCACCTTCTTGACGATCTGGCCTCAAATCGTGGTGTATAGGTTGCTGTGATCAACCGTGACCCACTCAAGATCATTATCTCATCATCAGCAATCAACACAGATCTGGTCGCCTGGATTTTCGAAGATATTTGGAGATTTTCTCAAAATTTTTTTAAGCTCACTGGTAGGCCTTCTAATCGTTTTTGTGCTCGTCCAATTTTCTTGAATAGTTTTTATCAAAACCGTACAAAACTGTGGATACATACGCTTTTTCAGAAATTCATATTCTAAAAGGAAGATAATTTGAGTCTTCATCTCATCAAGAACTCTAATCTAGACTATCATTAGAACGTGGGATCCACGTGCCCATCTTAGTCCCATTTTCAAGGTCGTTTGGGCCAACTTTTTGTAATTTTTTACAATGCATATTAGTAACCAATATGTTTGTTCCTTCTTTACATCATCAACCATATTTGTTCTTAAGTAGGACTTGATGTTCTACATATTCTCCAGATTTCATCTAGCTTTAAGATTCTAGAATGTGTTTGTGTGAAGATAATAGTGTGTGCTTCTATCTTAAAGCATCCAGTAGAGTGTTCTTCTCTGTTGAGTTGTTAATAAAATTGTCATGGAAAGATCTGAAGTTAATCTCATTTGTTTTACTAGTCAAAATTACACCACATGGGCATTTCAGTTCGAACTGTATCTTGAGGCCAATGAGTTATGAGGACATGTCTACAGATATGATCCCAACCAACAGATGATGCAAAGAAGATTGCCACATGGAACGCTAAGGATCCTAAGATAAAAGCTTGGATTCTTGGATCTGTTGAACCTCATTTAATTTTGAACATCAAGTCATATAAGACTTCCAAAGGAATGTGGGACTATCTGAACAAAGTGTATCATCATGATAATTTTGCTCGCCAATAACATCTTGAATGTAAGATTGGAAATTATGCACAAGGAAAATTGTCCATCCAAGATTACTATTCCGGTTTCCGTAATCTATGGGATGAATATGATGGAATTAAATATGCCAACGTCACTGATGCAATGCTTCTTGTAATTCAAGACCTTTAGGCCTCCAGTCAGAGAGACCAATTTCTAATGAAATGAAATTGCGGCCTGGGTTTGAGAATATTCGATCGTCTCTGATAAGTCAAAAGTCATTGCTATCCTTAGATGTTTGCTTGAATGAACTTCTCCGAGAAGAACAATGGCTATTGACAAAAGCTCATTTGGAGTAACAAAGGACGGTGGATTTCACTGTTGCTTACGCTGCCAAAGGAAAACCTCTGGCTCAGCCTTCATCTCGTGACATGAGCAAAATGCTATGTCATTGTTGAAAATAGTTTGGCCACATTGCACCATAGTGCACACAGAATGTCTGTTATTACTGCAAAAAGGGTGGGCATCTCATTACTGAATACTGTAAGCGTCCCCCTCAGAGGTCTCACGCGTATGTTGCTGCTTTTATTCCATCTGCCTCCATTGTTGATGTTGCATCCACATCTATGACATCTCATCCTAGTTCGTCAACTCCTCTAACTGCAGAGTTAGTTCAATAAATGCTTGTTAATGCACTTTCTGCATTTGGAACCTTAGGTAAATCTAAACCTTCTTCACCCATTTGGTACCTTGACTTGGGGGCATCTAATCACATGATTTTATTTTATTTTTGCAATTTTATTATTACTTTAGATTGTAATTAGGAGCTTATTTGTAACTAATCTAGAGAGTGTGTGTAATTGAAGATCATTAATAAAGATTTGGAGCTCTTTCTTGATGTTTAGTGGCTAAAGCTCTTGGATTAGACTCTCCTTTTGAGGCAAAGTAATGCGATTAGTTCAATTACATGCATGTTTAAGTTTAAATTCTCTACTTGTGCCTTGATTGATTAGTAGATTTTAGATCTAATTGTGCTAATTTATTTCATTTCTCATGCTCTATCTCTACACTTAATGCTTGGACAATCTCAATTGATGCTTTATTGTTGGATTAAGTTCTCTCACATAGTATGCTCTAGAGCCCTTATTTTTGATCTTTTGTAACTTGATTTAACTTGATTTTGATGAATTATTGTTAGGGTAGTTAAATGATGATTTAGGATCTTGGCCTTTAATTTCTTTACTTTGATATTTATTGCTATATCATCTAAGCCAATTAGGCAAGAGATTGCTAATTGGATTGTAGTTTTGAGAGTTGAATTAAAGCATGCTTGTTTGAATTAATTACATACTTAATAGATTTTGGATTGCCTAATCTCTTATTTTTATTATAGTTAATTTTAATCTTTATTTGATTTTTTATTTTCGCTTCTAGATTGTTAGATCTACACTTCACATCCCTTGTTACACATTTCACACTACACCTTCACCTTAAATCTTCCATATCTACCACCATTAATCATCCACTAGTTTAGTGTAGTTTGTTAGATTTACTTAGTTTTTATTAATTTCATATTTTATATTGTTAATTATAGTAGTCTAATTGCTATTTTAGTTTTATTCTATATTTCATTTAATTTTATTCCAATTTTCACACATGGTTTATTAATTTCAATTGTTCACTTCAATTGTCTATATTAGTTATATCTTAGTTCAATTCTACTTTGATTGGATTCATTGCTTCTTCCATCTTCTCTCCGTGGGATCGATAATCCGGATTCTTTAGTCCTTCACTACTTGACGATACCGTAGTCTTGCGGTTAAGCGTTGCACATGTAAGTGTCGATCATGAGTTTCGAAATTTATTACAACAAAATGGGATCATCTCACAAAAATCAGGTCCATACACACCTCGACAAAATGGGGCGGCTGAACAGAAGAATAGATATCTACTTGATGTCACTCGCTCCCTCGTCCTATAATCTTTTGTCTTAACCCGTTTTTGGACCGAAGCCCTCTCCACGGCAGTCTACTTCATAAATCGGTTGTCGTCTTCTTTCATAGAATTTCATAGCCCATATTATCGTTTATTTCAAATTCATTTGTCATATGATATAATCTTCATATTTTTGGTTCGGTATGTTTTGTTCATTTGCATTCTGTTGAGCATAACAAACTAACTACTCAATCAGTCAAATGTGCATTCCTTGGATATGCGGCTCATCAAAAAGGTTGTTTGTCTTATGATCCTCACATTTGTCGTATTCGTGTCTCTCAAAATATTGTTCTTTGATAAATAATATTTCTTTCAATATAATCTTGAACCTCTTGATACAGCTACTACTGTGTCTTTCCTTGGCTTTCCAAACGATGACACACTTGTTTAGACCTAGTTTTGTGTACCATAGGCGGTGCAATGAGACGGCCACAGGAGATCCCCTTCCCGATTCCTCAACTGCATCTAGTCGCCACCTAGAAGTCCCATCTTGCGACGTGCCACTCGTTTTACTTAACCTCCTGATTGGTATGGCTTCTCTCATACTTCCTTAATGGACACTCTTTTCACCACTTCTATTTCTCAGTCTTATTCCCAGGCTGTACCTCATGAATGTTGGAAAAAAGCAATGCAGGATGAGTTTGATGCCTTATAATAAAATCATACTTGGGACATTGTTGAATATCCTGCTTCAATTAAACCAATTGGATGGAAGTGGGTTTATTCTCTCAAACTAAAGCTAGATGGTTCATTGGATCGATATAAGGCCCGTCTTGTCACTCTTGGCACTCGTCAAGGATATGGGATTGATTATGATGTAATGTTTGCTCCTATTGCCAAGATTACCTCGGTTCGAACAACTCCTGCTATAATAGCTTTTCAATCCTGACATCTCTATCAAATGGATGTGAAGAATGCTTTCCTCCATGGTGACCTCAAGGAAGAGGTCTACATGCACCTTCCCAAAGGCATTCTGCTTGCCTCAAAGGGTAGTGTTGCCAAACTTCACCATTCTCTCTATGGCCTTAAGGAGGCCCCTCCGGGCATGGTTTGAAAATCTTCAATATTTGCTTTTTCGCTTAGATTTTCATCGAAGTCCTTATGATTCCTCTATGTTTTTGCACCATGCATACACGGGGATCATTGTTCTATTGGAGTATGTTGATGACATCATCATAACTGACACAAATACTAACAAGATTCATCAACTTTATAGGCCTATCTTCATTGGTCATTCAATGCGAAAGTTCTAAGACCATTAACCTATTTTTAGGTCTTAAGGTTCATTAATCCAAGCGAGGAATTGTTCTCAATCAGTAAAAATACACACTTGATCTCATTGAAATGGTTGGACTACAACATTCCACTCTAATAGACACTCCTGTCAAGGTCAGTATCAAGCTACGTGATGTTGAAGGTGATCCCCTTCCTGACTCAACGATCTACCGACTGTTAGGTCGCAACTTGATTTATTTAACTATAACTCGCCTTGATATATCATATGCAATTAACTTGGCGAGTCAGTTCATGACAGATCCTAGACATTTTCATTTGGTTGTTCTCTGACGCATTATAAGATACCTTCTTCGGACACTGACCCATGACTTATTCCTTCCAGCAGGAACCTCTCTTACTCTCTAAGCTTATTCTGATGCCGATTGGGCTGGCTGCCAACATACGTGGAGATCCACCACCAGTTGGTGCATGTTTCTAGGAGACGGCTTGATCTCCTGGAAGTGTAAGAAACAAGATAAAGTCTCAAAATCTTCCACCGAAGTTGAATATCGTGCTATGTCTGCCGCGTGCTTTGAGATTCTTTAGCTTCGTGAGTTGCTTTCTAATTTTGGCTTTCCTATGGATGGACCTACCCCTCCCTATGCTGATAATACGAGTGCAACCCGAATTACAAAAAACCATGTCTTTCATAAGCGAATAAAACACATCAAGGTTGATTGCCATTTCATTCGTGATGAGTTCAAAAGAAAGGTCATCAACCTTTCTCATGTGTCATATGAATTTAAACTTGCTGATATCTTCACAAAATGTCTCCCGCGACCTCGTATCAGTTCTTGGTCAGCAAATTGAAGCTCATTGACTTTCCCATATCAATTTGAGGGGGCTGTTAATGTGAATTAATTCAACTCATGCCCATTTATGCTGATCCATGGCTCAGTCGTATAATATCCCACATGTGGGCATTGGTCCAAGATTGTACAGATCTGTATAATATCCCACATGTGGGAATTGGTCAAAGACTGTACAAATCATGATTTCTTTATTAGGATATTTATTAGACTATTCTTAGGATAGATTGATTGTATCATAATTGTACAATTGCTTGTAATAGCCTTGATTAAGGAAATTTATCTTATATAAGGGAGGGTCAATACTCAAAGGAGACCACTCAATTCAATCCAATATTTCTCTTATTTTAATTCAGATCTCTCTTCTAGTTTGGTTACTCACAAATGTTACTATAGAGCCTAGTGTTGACCATGAAGAAAACCACACATGCAGAAATTGAGTATACCAAATATGAGAAAGCAGAAATGTGTTGCAAACCTTGAAAAAACAGAATAAGAAATAAGCACATTGAAGAGCATCTAGGGTTAGCATCAATAGGTGATAAATTAAAAGGACATGTTAAGATAGTTTGGACATGTCCACAGGTCAACGATGGCGTTGGTGACAAAAAGTTTTTCCATCTAGGCTGATGATTCTCTTTAAAGAAAAGGAGTAAGCTAAAGAGAACATGTATGAAAGAATATATCTGAAGAAGTACAACCAATCCAAGGATTTGACCCAATATAATTGGGACAATGCTTAAATGATGTTGACTTTCCCTTTTTTTAACTATTTTTTCTTGGAGAAAACTCAAATGACTCAAATAATGATTTTTCCGAAATGCCCTTTTTACAAACACTCTCTTTTGGACTTTCTTATAAGGGGCTGACCTTTTATCAATCCAAATCTTTCACACGTACGCAGACCCTTAATTGGAACTGATCCCATTTATCACATTTTGGACATTATTCATTATTGGGTTTTATCCCAAGAAGTTCATACAAAATATAGCTATTAAACCTGATTGCCTAAAACTAAATGCTCATATCACTTAATGGGCTTGATATTATAATAAAGTTTGAATCCACCTCCAAGCCTTTCCATGATCATCGTGCATCCAAAGTGTGGCCTTTGTTCATCATACGGTCATTTGTTAAGTTTAAACAAAAGGGTAGTTTTGTTACTTGTTTATAAAAACTAAGTCCTTTGTTTCACTAGGAAGATTTTGATATAAGTACAAAATATAAGGTCCTTTTTAAGGGGGGTTGGGGGAGCATAAATAAAACACTTTTAAAATGTCTCTTTGGGTAGTATCGTTTTCTTCCTTTTTTTCCAACTTAATTACATTTTTATGGCGGGGCGCTCTTACTTTTTAAGACTTTCTCTTGCACTCCTGCGCTCTACAGTCCAACGTAACAGTGCCTTTTGATTTGGAGGAATCTTAAAGCATTGTTGAGTTGTTTGGTGTTTTTTTTTATTATTATTATTTTGGGTTTTGAGTTGATTCACTTATTTATTGATCTTCTCATGATCTGCAGTACTTGGGAGTTCTTAGGAATCTTTTAATTTGAATTGTGCATCCTTTTCTTTTCTTTTTTTCATTCATTTAAGTTCATGTAATAATTTGTATTTTCATGATTTTTCAAGAAAATTTCTAAATTTCTAAATTGATTTTATAACTGTAAAAGACGATCAAAATCTAGTACACCCATTATGTGCTTCATTCCGAGGACCTCTCTCTCTCTCTCTCTCTCTCTCTCTCTCTCTCTCTCTCTCTCTCTAAAATGGAGAATATCTTACCATAGTGCTAGTGGGGTAGTAGGAAAAAAATGGTTTGGAGTTTGTGATTAATGTTTGGGCTATTGAAATTTGAGTAACCTTAATATTTGGATTCTTCTCACTTGATTTCAGAAAATAATTAATAAAAAATTAATGGAAAGATAATAATGATCCTTACTTTTGGGCCTTTTCATGGATACCATGTTATTCACATTTCTAAAAAATAGGTTTTGGTTCCATCTTTTAGCTTTGTTCAGAAAATCATGCCTTACGAGTTTCGATTTTGACGTTTGGCTCATAAAATCAATGGAGACTCACGTATTTGCAAAGAGAATTCAAGTAAAATGCTAATTAGTACCATTTTTGCCTTACATTAATGAATAGGCACTTGACTGGATATTTGGAAATTCTCAGGTCATTTAGCTAGTTTTTAAGTGTCAAACTTGAAGCAAGCACTAATGTTGGCCATGCTTTGTATTAACACACTAATGGGCTGAATTTGGACAAGCTTTGGCATATCTCATCCTGGCCATGCATGAATTGATCCTAATGATTCTACCTATTGCATATGTACAGTGCAAGCTGAAGAAACAATGCAAGAACAAAAAGAAGATTGACCTGAACGGATACATTCCCAATTCATCAAGCATAAAAACTCTTGAAACAGTAACTACGTTTCACATCCTTCTGCCGAAATAACCAACTGAAAGTAGGGTGATACAGGGACTAAAAGGTAAAAAGTTCCACATCTTTTTATTGAAACAGTAATGGTGATGACCTTGTAGGGGTACTTGATCTGGTATCTAGTTGTTGTTCTTGAGAAGATAGTCATCAAGAGTGTGAAGAACACCAACTATGAACTCAATGACGACATGTGGGTCAGCCACGTCCTCATTTGCCTTCTCATAATCAACAGCCCATTTGGCCAAGCAGCCTTTCTCCTTCGGAATTATCTTCACAGTTGGGCTGAACTTGGTGTAGAAACCACCAATGAAATCTCCCCCAATTACACTGTATGTGGCTGTCATATTCTCATCGTCTACGCTGTCAATCCTCTCGGTCGCATTTCCAATGGGATGTCCTATTGATCAATTCAGTAAAAGAAAAAAAAATATCAAACTAAAAAAGAGAACTGTTATTTGAAATACTTATTCAGAGGGGGAAGGGCCTTGTCTCTTTGAAATTTGAATGAGAGTGCTATTTTTGTTTGGTCTTGGTTTACTTACCTTCAACATATTGAATGAACCTGGTGGAACCTGGGCTCTTGCCATCTCCTACAATATCCTCTATGCTCTTGAAGACACCAGGGTAGATGACAGGCATTAGTGTTGTTATGTCTTTACAGGCAGCCCAATACTTGTCAGCAGGGGATTTGATTTCCTCTACTGTTTCCAGTCTACCTTTAAGTTCAACTGAAGCAGCCATACCTGTAGATATATATTTAGACAACAAGAAGAACAGAGAAAGAGAAAAAAGGGAATGAGAGGGAATAAGACTTTAAGTGCATGGAAGCAACACCATCATAGTGGGGTATATATAGTGCTATTTCTTGCTATCTGGGTTAAAGACTTAAGATTAAGATATCTTTCACCCACCATCTACCCTCTACTCCTTTTTATATCCGTTGGTGTGTACCTCTTTCATGTGTGAGACTCACATGTCACTAAAATAACTAGCCTTGGTTTTAACGAAACTATCAAAATGGCTTGTTTGTCTGCCTAGTTTGTAGATGCATGATGCATGATGCATGAGAAGAAATAAAGTTTTTTGAGTTCTGATCAATAAATAATAGCAAACCCAAACCCAGAATTTACACCTTCCCAGTGACACCAAAAGCTCGGGTTAGTGATGGCATAACAATTTATATTAACAGAATGATTGAATAGGTCTTTTTTTTTTTTTTTGTGTGTGTGTGTGTGTGTGTGTGTGTGTGTGTGTGGGGGGGGGGGGGGGGGGGTGTGTTTGCAACTAGGGCTGTACAAAAAATCCAGTATCACCGCAAAATCAGACCAAACCAACCGAATTGGGCGGTTCGGATCAGTGTATAGTAGATTGGTTCGGTTAACGGTTTGAAAATCATAAAGACTGCTTACAACAGTCGGTTATCGATTTGAGTCCACAGTTAACCACCTAAATCAAACCGACAGTATGCAGTAACTTAAGTATTGCTTTTTACTATTTTAGCCTTAGGGTTTCGTTTTTGACTACTTTCATAGTTATTTTCGACAACTCCTATTTCTCATAAACTCAACAGTCAACATTGCCTCAGAGGGTATCATGTGGAATGAATGTTTCATTGCAAGCTGGTTATTGTTTTTTATTTTTTTTATTTTTTTGTTCGCTTACGTTTAGTTCAAACTCTCTTTTTGGAGTAGAATTATTTTTTATATGCGTTTAGTCTAGTTTGGTATGTTGGCTTCTTATGTTTGCACTAAACATTGGAATAAATGCACAGGACGGGGTGTCATCATTTTGAAAGTTTCAATGTCTAATTTTAAAAAAATAAAAATAAAATAAAATAAAAAACAACGGTTTAAGCCCTCTCCAAAATAAAATAAACAACAACGGTTTAAGCCCTCTCCAGAATTTCTCTGAAGGGTGGTGCAGCCGGGTGCACCTTAGAAAATGACATCCATCTACTCAGAATTCCTTGCACAAACATGCACTTAGGCCACGTTTCAGAGAATTGAGAGGATTCTGCACTCTACACAGATTTCTTTTTTCAGAGAAATTCAACCCTCTTGAAGATGAAGAAGAAGAAGAAGAAACCAATTCACTTTCTTTCTTTTCTTTTCAATCTTGAGTCACAATTGAACATGGCTAGATCCCCATCTTTCAGCAATCTCAAACAGAAACTCATCATCTTCGACGTTTGAAAGGAAGTATCACTCCCAAAATAACAGAATACAAAAGACCCAACAGATCTGGGAGAAACAATTTAACACCCATCAGATCAAAAGAGACTAATGTCACACAAAATATAAACAGAGCCATGAGAACAGAAGAGGCTAAGATCCCACAATGTTTGGCTAATGGCCAATTGAGAGGACGATATGGGCTTGAAAATGGAGAAGATCCACCAACTGCTCTAGCCACTTGATTTCCTCTTCTTATCAGTTAGAGAGACACAATTGAAGAATTCAACCTCAGAGCTGACTCCACTGCTGGAATTAGCTTAAGAATTTTGTGAGTTTCAACCAGATAATAGAAATTGGGCCTACCTTTTGATGAGTGGGCCAAAAATTCGCTAATGGGCAGATCACAGTCCTTGACTTGCAGGTTTCATGCCTTAATATCAGATTTGATAACTAAACGGGCTAGGCTAGAACTGTTTTAGACCTCGATCATGCACAATTGTAATGTCAGCTTCTTATTAAATCATCTCTATTATTTGATAAATGGAAATAAAGCTGGCTCAATAATAAGCTATGATGACAGATACGGCAGGATACGGCAGGGACACGTCATAGACATGGTAGGGACACGGATTTTACATGTAAAAAGTGAAGTATCGAATATGATACGACACGATACGTTGCCCATTTTGAAGTATCCGTGCATCATAGATAATAAGATACAGTCCCATAATAACTAATTCTGAGAAAAGTACAACTATTACAACAACATTCAGTTTCACCAAATAGTCCAACATCCTGCTTACAATGACATCTGAATACATTGATAAAACAGATAAGACTAGTAATGTGGGCATCATCAAGTCTTTCAGTTTTCTATGCCAAGCAAGCTCATGAAAGCCTTAGCATCAGCAAGATCTGCAAGGATAACTGCATCTCCGGAGCTTGCTTGAATCAGCTCTTCTTTGGTAAAAACACCTGTGCATACTCCTACTGCCAAAGCTCCTCCAAACTCAGCAGCTTGGATATCATTTGGCTGGGCAGAAAATAAAACGAGCAAATTTTAAAATATAGGATAAAGAAGTTGCATGTCAGTACAGATTTTGTTTTCAAGAAATGGCTTGACAATGCAGTTAGGTGAGGCCCAGCTAGACGTAAGATGACCAAGGGAGACATGAGAATGGAAAGAGACATGAGAATGGAAAGGCTCGGGTGTGGATTCAGAAAATATATCAAGATGATCAAATGATTCTAGCACAAAGTTTTACGCCCTCAAAGTTTGATGGCTATAAATTGTGTTAATTTCTTGGAAATCCAATGCTGAATCATGTCCAGAATAGTGTGAAATGGGATTGGTTCCAATAAGGTTCCCAGCATGTATGTAATGGGCTGGGACTGATCATAGGTGGGCCTCATATGTGAAAGCCCCAAAAGGAGCCTTTGTGAAAAGAGGCATTTCAGCAAAATCATCATTTGAGTCATTTGAGTTTTTCTCAAGGGTAAAGAGGTCAGAAACAAAACAAGTTGGAGATCGTAGTTACTTTTGTATAGTTTGACTGTTAATCAAAGGGGGTTTTAGTAAAAACAGTAAATATAGGGGCCATTTTGAGGTGTGTGAAAAATGTAAGGGCCTTTTTGTGAAAGACTCTGAAGAAAATGGCATGACCGATGGTTATATTCATATTAGAAATGTGAAAACACCTTAACATCCAGAAAGGATTAAAATCTTATTTGAAGTTACGTTCTTATGGCAGCGGCATTGATATACTAAATAGTTCTGGCGTATCTATGATTCTGATCTTATAGATGCATCTTTTGTATTTAAATGATTAAATTAAAATATATAGGGATATTTCTTAGAGAAAAGGAATGCCATTATGATGTTTACTCCATGCGGCTACATAGCACAACTACTACAATACTTAAAAAATATATATATATATATATTATTAAAAAGCTCCCAACAGAACAACAGCAAACTTCACATACTGTATCTCCCACATGCACTCGCAAATCAAATCCTCTAGGAAATATCCTCTCAGCTCTATCTGCTGCAATCTTCACAAGCTGTCCTCGATCTATGTGATCACTTCCGAACCTAATATGAGATCATGAAGAGGGGAGATTTAATAAACATGAAGATATGCATTACAAACCAACTTGTCAACTCACCCTCCGAAATTAGGAACTGTGAAATACTTCTTAATGCCCAGGCCCTCCATCTTTAACCATGCTATGTCTTCTAAGTTACCTGTAACCTAAAATAATAAACAAGGAAAGTTGCAGGCAAAGGGATAAATGCGTCGTAAATGAACCAAGAGACTGGAATAAATGGAGAATTTTATGCTGGTCAAGGTATGTCTACAAAACTTGAGAATATTTGTCAGAAATTGTAGGGGATTGAGTAGTTATCAAGCATGCAATTATTAAATGATAAGAGTGCTGGATGGAATGAAGCATATCATTCAGTGATCAGGTACATCAAATATAGAATCTTTAAGGTGTATAACCAAAAATGGGCGGGCACTTCCATGTCTACAGATATTATAAATGGTCCCAAATCAATAGCTGCACCAATATCTCAGAGTGCTGGATGCTCATTGATAGCGGAATTAATTTGGGGCAGCAAAGGAATTGGAAACCATAAGAGTTTGGATATCATTGTTCTGTCATTTTCCCTTAAATCAGTATCCATTGAGTTTCTTGTCCAGTCTGAAATGTAAAGGTAGAGTTTGGTGCCAATGCATGCCACTGGCTCACCTCTACCAAGGGACATCCTATTGTATCACAAAGTTTGACCACTTTCCCAATGACAGCAAGAACTTATAGAGTCAGAACATATAAATACTTTCTGAGTTGAAAAGAAGTAGTTCACAGCGATCGTCTTTAGCTGAACCCACATCCCACATTGATCAATGGGAACTAAATATTATTTCACTATGTTACGTGGTTCCCTTATCAGATGGTTGTAGGTTAGACACAGATGCAATGGACTTGCTTACATTTGATGTGGACATCATCTTGTATGGTAAGTGGGTGCATTATGGGTGCGGAGGGGTGATTAGTTTTCTTATATGCATTGAAATCATCTTCCTAATGCTTGTATGGTTTACAGTGAGCTACACATTTGGGGATGGATCTTAAGAAAAAATTTTACTTGAGCAGTCTCTCCATTTTTTTAGGCTTAAAATGCAATCCTTCCATTTGTTACAACTTACAAACATATGAATATTCCTCTGAAGGGAGCTTGAATGAAGCCTAACTGTTTCCCAATATCTATGTCGCCATCAACAAAATTTCAACCTAGAACTTTATTTCCCCATGATTTTGGCACCTTTTTTCTAGAAACCTTCAACCCAAGATGCCGCTCTGGCTCCAACTCCCACTTCAGGGTCTCTCTTCTACCCAGCCTCCTCGGACTTCGGAGTTCACACATGAAGGTATATTGAGAATCACCACTTAGCTGTTACTACTACTCCCCGAAAGTCATCCAAAAGTCCTCAATAATATTACTTCTTTAATGTCCCTCTCTTATGCATGATTAGTCTCAAAGATAGGACTATCGTTAGGGAACATCTCCACTCATACATATTCCGACCATCTAAGTCTCAGACTCACTTCAATTTGTATACAAACCACGTGTCACTCTCTCCCGCATCAATGAAAGTGCATTGACTAATGATGAGCTTGTGGATCACTTGTACATAATCATCATCATCATCATTATTAGCTTGGGGACCCCTTGTACATGATGGCTGGTGAATCGCTTGTACATGACGTTTCCTATTAATACAGACAGCCAATGAGCAGAGACAATCAGAGATACCTGATCATATATAATGAGGAACCTTAATGATAATTAAATTAGAAATAATAATTAAGCATACCAAACCAATGGCCACATTTTCCTTTGAAGACAGAATTTGTAGAAGAGAAGCAACTCCAGGGAGCACCTGCAGTCCTTCGCCTATATCTTTCGCATTTTGTGTAGCAAACTCAACCATCTTTGACTTCAGATCTGGTAACTTTTCAAGAGCCACCTAAAAAACAAAGAAAGAAAAGATAATTTGTTTCAAATACACACAGTCACACACATGTAAAAATATGGATGTACGTAAACAGAAAAGTAATTAACAAATTCTAAAATGCACAGAGAAAAACAATCACGAAGATAAGAAAATTCCAGTTTCAAACAGGAAAAGAAATATCAATCATCAGAGCATGAAAACTACCTTAGATATGTAATGAATAATATAGTATCTTGGCTTTTTTCTCGGCAGGCTATTTTTAGTAACCAGGAAGAGATTAGGATTTGGAATACAGAAGTGATACTACTCAATATGGTTATCAAGTTGTAGCCAAAGCAAATGCCTAAGGGGTCATTTAGATTTGAGGAAAGCATTTGCCCTAGGAAATCCTTTTTCCCTTTATTGGGTGTAAACAGAAACCCCAAGAAGGGGCAGGAGAAGCCAGTTTTCCACATTCTCACCATTAAATACTTTATCTAACTCCAATCTTTTTCTAGAAAACACCAATCAAGAAGGGTAGGCAAGGAGTTAGGGTTTATCCACCTCCAAGTTTCTCGTGCATTCTCCACCTAGTAGGGAAAGCTTAGTTTTCCCTACTAAAATTTGAGGAAAGCATTTTCCCTAGGAAATCCTTTTTCCCTTTTCTGGGGGTAAACAAAAACCCCAAGGGAAGCTTAGTTTTCCCCATTCTCACCATCAAATACTTTATCTACCTCCAATCTTTTTCTAGATTGCACGAATCAAGAAGAGTAGGAAATGAATGAGTAGGGTTTATCCACCTCCAAGTTTCTCCTGCATTCTCCACCTAGTAGGGAATCCCCCACTTTTCACTTTTCCCCCATCCAAATGCCCCCTAAAAGATCTATAAAAACCAACTAAAAAATACAAGCAAGATTAAATTAAGGAAACGTAAGAATTCTCAGAGAGAAAATTTGGGGAAGATTTTTCTTAATCCTTTCTTTTGATCATTTCTCATTATATAGCAGCCGCATTGCCTTATCAATGGCTACATTACAGTCATACAGATCAATCAATATAACTAATCTCTCTAACTATGGTAACAATGGTTGGCTTCTGACTCAGCCCTTATCTTACAAGAAACGCACATTACAACAGGATAGATAATAGAGAATATACTTGAAGATTAAAGGAATTTTCTTTTTTTTTCAAATGACGAGGGTAAATTAATATAACTGAGGGAATCACAAGGTGTTGCTATGGATAGCAACACCCGCTCCCATATCCCCTGCCAGGGATCGATCCTTGGCAGGGTGGTTTAAACTTCCCTCTCTTGGCCACTGGGCCAACTCAGCAAAAAAAAAAAAAAAAAAAAAAAAAAAAAAAAAAAAAAAAAAAAGAAAAGTAATATAACTGAAAATGGATATTACAAATGCATTCCCAAATTTATTACAAATAATTCAGCAACTACCAAAAATACCTAATAAAAATTTATCAGTGAACCCTAATGATTGCTGAAGTAATTTTCTGGTAATAAAAACAAATTATCACAGTGAACCTTAGTGCTTTATGAAGTAAGTGGGGCTACACCTTGAGGGTTGTCTCAGTGCAAGGCGTCCCAATAATGTCCTGAGGCTCAAGTGTGAAACATTGTTGGCATTTGGGACTTACACCTTGCTATGATGCTGCATATTTGATATGTACGCCCAAGATGAAACATGCGCTTTAATCATGCTTGATATGGGGGTGTACACTCCATCAACACATCTTGTTTATAAGAAAAATTTTTAACGGTGTCTTATTTTTAAGAAAAAGAGGGGAGTAGTTTACAATTTAAAAACTTGACTGTCTTGACATTTTTTTAAGACTGTTATCATAAGATTTAACATGAGTCAACCCTCGCCAACTCATTGAGGCTGAAAATAGCCACACTCCTATAGCTTTACTTGTACCAGCATATTTTACATTTTATTTCATTTTGTTCATGAGGCCTGGAACTTAGCAGTGGGGGAGGCAGCAGCAGGGTGGGGGGAGGACATGGCCTCACACACACACACACAGACAAAACAAAAAAAAAAAAAAAAAAAAAAAAAAAAAAAAAAAAAAAGAAAACCTTGTTCTTTTGTTTTACATATGGCCCTTGCAATGGAGAAACAAAATTCATGTAGCCGACTCCAACATAGTTGAGACAAGGCTTTGATGATGACGATGATGATATGCAGTGACCCCTGTAATGTGATTCTTACATATGAACATGATTAATGAAGCTGACAATATTGCATTGGAGCCTGGAGGGAGCCGTGCTTTACTAAAAACCAAGTATCATATGAAATGTGTTATCTATGAGCAATGACAAAATTATGCCTTTCAAAATGCAACCATAGTGCCATCCCTAAAGTGATAACATCTCAACACATCAAAATCAATCATTCCAGATTCTGTAAATTATATTTCGCAGATCAAAGAAAAATCATACTTGTGAAAGGCACTTGATATATTTTCATAAGTGCCAACCACCATTCCAAACAAATATTTAAATTCCTAGTAGATTTGATCATTTGAAAAACTTTTTCAAGTGTCGAAGCTACCAACTTCAGAGGGTATGCCATAGTGCACGAGAGTATTCACGATTACTGCTGGATCTGTTGAGCCATGATGCTGCAAATAGAAAATAGAAAACATGTCAATGGAACCACTATAAACTGTATTACTCCAGAAGTGAAAGAAAATAACACATCAGCAGAATGATAAACCTTCTAAAATTAGTAAGACATGGGGTTATATGTGCACAGACATCTCTTGTGACAACACTGATGCCTCACAATCTAAAAGTAAATCCATTGGATCTGCTAATTATTTTAGCAAAATCACATAATATGCCTAGCCCATCCAAGAGAAATTACTTATGCTTCATACTTATAAAAAGCTATATCAACTATATCTGAAATCAACTCTAATTAATTCCCTAGAAATAATGATTTAGTTATAAAAAAAAAACCAACTCAATTGATCCTCATAGATTCAGAAAGGGCCTTGAGTTAAACCACAATTGGAAAATTACAAGTTATGAGGATACAGTGAACATCCAACTGAACCATATTAAATAATGAGAAGAAAAAGTAATTATGCACATAACCCTGATTTTAAATTGGAAAAGTGGGAATCTAGTAGCTAAGGGTAGCAACCTTAAATTAATACAACCAAACACAAGCTACATATTGCAAACCAACACCTCTTTCTAAAAATGAAACATCAAAAATCAAGTCTTGCACGAACTGTTGAAATGGGTTTTTCCAATTCTTATTGTTTCTCTAAAAGGGTGTTTCTGACATCAACCCAATTCAAAGGAGGCAAAATAAAAAATAAAAAAAGAAGATTACACTTTGGAAGTGAGAGGAAATCATACACTCACAAATATTAAGAAGATTTATCAACAAAAACAGAATTTTTTTTCTTCATTTGATCAAAATGAGAAGTAGTATTGTCGAGAGATTGAAGGGAGAGACCTGAATGGCATCGATGGTTCCATCAATGCCGAAAACTTCCAGGAAAGCGTGGGAGAAAGCACGACGATGCAATCGGTTGGATGCAGTTCCTAAGCTTTGAATCAGAGTCCCGTCGATGTCATAAGTCACCAGGATTCTCTTCCCCGTAGATTGCTTGCTTTGAGATTCGCTTCCTTCCATAGCTCTCTCTCTCTCTCTCTCTCTCTTAATGATAAATCTAATCTAATCTAACCATGCCTGGTTCACATGGATGTAAACTGATTTTGGTTGTCAATGGGCTGGCTTTGGGCTGGACCCACCCGGGCCCGAGTGTGTAATGAGCCTAGAATTAGATCCTCTGTCGTAATTCGCATACGCTCGCCCTGAGTGGACCACTCATGGTGAGTAACGTCACAAAAAAACACGTGCAGTTGCTTTCATTCGAAAATCACGTGCAGACTATAAGTGGTTTTTGTGGTGTAGTAGCACACCATGAGTGGTCCATTAATGGTATATACCAATTGCGATAAAGCGGACCACTCATGGTGAGCCACGTCACAAAAAAACACTTGTAGTTGCTTCCATTCGAAATTCACATGACTATAAGTGGTTTTTGTGGCGAAGTAGCACACCATGAGTGTTCCATTAATGGTAAGTGTATACCAATTGTGATAGAGGATTTAGATTCTTGTCACAGTAAGGAAAAACCTTCTATTTCTGCTTGTAATTTTTTTCACAGATTTAGTCAGCACTTTTTTGCAGAAAATAAAAAGGGAAAAAAGCACTTTTTCCCTCTAAGTCCATAGAAATTTTTTTCTTATTAGGAGGGTTAGAGATCGCTTTTTCTACTGCATTGGAGAAAAGAAATATTTATACTCCTATGAAGTTCCAGTGTTGCACAAATGTAATTTAAATTTCATGCTTGTTTGTATAAAGGCTGTGTTTCCTTTTTTGTGGAAAAGGATTTTTAGTTGAAGAAAGAAATATGCTTGCTTTCATTAACTTTTTTTTTTTTATTAAAATGGGTCATACGAAACAACTAAAAGGGCATACGGACCAAACGCATGTTTTTTCTTTGGTGGAAATAGGGTGCAAAAAAGGGAACTAAAAGACAAATAGATTTAAACTGTGGAAATTGTCAATGATTTAATTATAAAAATAAAAATAATTAGATAAAGAAAAGAAAGAAGCGGAACGAATCGGCAGCCGAAGCACGTCACAAAGGACGCTTTCTTTAGATAGATTGGAGATCCCATATAACGGGTTCAATAGAAAAAACAAAGTCATCTTTGGGTGACTCTATAAGAATACTTCAAATCTCACATGTGTCAAACTCATTTTTATGATATGAAGTGTTCTATTCATGTATAAAAGTTGGTATAAAATCTGTCTTTTATAAGCAGGGTGTTATATGGAAACACCTTTGATAGAGCATACCTATGTGAGTATGAAAGTCAGACCGCTTCCCTCCTGGTTTTAGATCTTAGTTCACCGTAGAATTTTGGTATTTTAAAATTTTCTACACTAAGTGAAGATTCAAGACATAGTTCACCTCCATTTATGCACAATCTCACCAAACTAAACTACCTTGCAGCAGCATCTTTTCTGTCCTATGCTATAATAATATGTGGAAGTTTGTTAGTGGTTTTTTGAACTCCTATAGGTCAGGCCCACTAGCTACCTTCCCCCCTAGCCCAACTCATTTTCTTATAGACGTTGTAGAGTAATGATCCCAGCCGTTGTGGAGTTATGATGTGTAACCGTCATGGGATTATGAGACTAGCCGTTTTGGAGTTATGGGGCTTGAAATGTATCCACTCGCACTAGTGGTATGTCACCGTTACCGTGGTTATAATGTGTAATAACTGACGTTACCATTGGGGCTCAGGGCTCAGTGGTGGATCCATGATTTTTATTTGAAGTGGGTTTGAAAAATTAATATTCCTTTTGTATTCAAAACGATAACTTGAAAGATGAGTTTTAATGACGGCCAAACAGATAGATACGTGTTACCTGAGTTTTAAGAGCTATTAAAAAGTTATATTAGTTTTTTATAACACCATATGAGATCAAAGAACCAATACTATATTAAGTTATGTTTTCTCGTTCTTCTATCCTTCTAAAATGAAGCTCACCTTTTGAAATGAGTGAACCCAAGACAAGCATTGGCCCGCTTTTCTTAGCCACTGTATATAATTAAATAAAAGTAAAGAAAATGGCCAAAAGATAGGTGTTAATCAGTAGGGTTGAACTATAGTCCCTATTACTAAAGTGCTTAAATAAGTAAAATTAGGTTTGTGTCCAATATTCAAACCATTTTAACTTAAGTTGCATTATATTGATAAACATAAAGTTTGTATTTGAATCTAAGTAGGCTTCGATCTAAGTTAAAAATTAGGCTTGAAGATGATGCTAGGTTGACCCCATGAGCTGAATCACATTCCATTGTAAGCCTAGAAATTGAGAAGCAAAGTGTTGGAAACAAAATATTCACTCATCGCGCATCAAGATTTATGTATGATTAGTTTGGTGGGGGGGCATATTTTTCAAATGTGTCAAAAGGTAATCTAATCTAAATGAGCACCGGTTGGTAACCGTATCCCGCCTAATGGATCTATTTACACTGTTTTGATTTAGTTGAATATCATTATCATATATAGATTGTGGATTCTGAGTAATTTTTGGAAAAAATATATAAAAAGATCCTACCAATAAATCATTGGGTCACAATTTCATGATCTAAATCATTAACATTCTCAGACTCATGAACGCTCAATTTCATATCTTTTACATTTTAATAGATTTTGAGAATTTTGTTAAATACATCCAAATAATCTAAATACATTTAAACCGCTTCATGTCTTATAGTGAATTAGAGAGAGGTTGAGAGAGATCTTTTGTAGATCTTGAATTGAGCCACACAGTTTGCTCTCATCTACAATTGTTAGCCATTATTTGCTTTTTATTGCAGAAAATCATTTTAAAAAAGTGTCGTTTCTATGCAAAAAATTGTTGCACCAACCGATGGAAAATGAGCCGAATAGAAAATCCGAGCGGTGCTCATGTTAGGCAAATGTGCCCCCAAAGACTCCATGTCAGTATGGTGACATGAGATGGTGTTAGGCAAAATATGAAAATGCTAAGATGAGAATGTGAGACGTTAAGAAATATCTATATGTTTTGAAGATAAAAATAATTTAGGAAAAGATAAGCAAATTGACAATAAGTACACAAAAGCAGAGAAATTGAACATATAAGGGTGCCTACCTAGAGAAGGATTTTCGAGAACAAAAGGAAAAATGGGAATTAGTGGCGACGTCTCACCGTAAGGAATACCTACCTAGAGAGGGACAACGGCGGCATGCCAATGCCGGATACGGAGTGTGATTTAAGAGTCTCTTCCAATTTAGGGAATTTTGAAAGGGAGAGAGAGTTAGGGTAAACAAATGGGGGTTAGACAGTTTTTTAACTGGGGCTAAACTGGGGCTAAACTGGTTGGTCTTTAGAGACCTCATGGGGCGGTTTTCTAGTTGGATGGGGGCTTCAACCCTCAGACCCCTGTATGTGTGTCCGCCCCTAAGGCTCCTCTATATAAGACAGTTTATGGGTAAGAGTCCAACACATACTACAAAACTCTTCTCTTATTCTCTTTATTTTCTTTTTTCCTTTTCCTTTTCTGTTTTGCTACTGCAAGAAAGTTTCAAACAGTGGTTCTCTGAGGTTCGAGTTATTTATCCATTCAAGTGCACGAGTGGTGGAGGTTGTTCGATCAAGAAGCCATTTTATCCTTGGGCAGACGTTTGCGAATCCACTACATAACTGTGGGTCCTATATTCTAAATACCACAAAAGTATATTGAAATTTGTGGAAATTCCCAAACAACATAAGTGACACAATATAATAATATAACACTAATTTGTTCTATGATAATGAAATATCACAATATTTAAATTTTTTAATATTATATAATGCATTTATCCAAACCCCCCCCCCCCCCCCCCCTTAAGTTGAATAGAACGCAATATACAGTTTTTTATTTGCACTACCACTTTCCTCTCATCCCATATCATCTGTCCTCAACATATACATTTTCCTCATTTACCACAATACCATTTCAATTATTGTCTGTTTTTGGCCTAAGATAATCACACTTGTTCACTCACAACAAGTAACACCAGTGTTTCAAGAACCTCAAGACACCCAAGTGATAAGGGTTTCTCATCTCATACAATTACCCAGGATCGATCCCAAGGTATATAGGTAGCCTGGTAGGCCATCTCAAAGGTTATGTACTCCATACTCACCCATCTAGGAAAAAAAGAAAAGAAATACCAGTGTTTCCTCATGCACAATTGGAAGACTTTCCATGCCCCTGAGACTCCTGGACTTCTATTAGACAAATTTCTTACAACGAAACTGCTTATGAAGCAAAGAAGGAATGATGGTAAATTATGATGTCGGTAGCGTAAATTATCTATTTCTTCACTGTTAATCTGCATATGTTGTTTTTGGTCTCCTTCAAGTCAATTAGGCATATGTTCATAATCATTTAAAATCACTTTAAATAAGATTATAATAAGATCACCAATGTTCATGAACCTTGACTTCCAAGAAGGAGCCATAATTATCCAATAGACACAATGGGATCATTCATGTTCATGAACCTTGACTTCTAAAAGCAGCCACATTTCTCCAACATACACAATGGGATCATAAATGTTCATGAACCTTGACTTCCAGAAGCAGCCATAATCCTCCAAAATGTGGTATTCAAAATGCACTAAAGACTGATTGTATCTGAGGTTGGTTGTAGGCTCCTCTTGTTGGGTTCACTTCTAGTACAATCTAAGAATTGGCATAGTGTGGTACCTTTTTGAGAGAGTGGTGTATATTAATGTTTACAATGTATAATTTCAAAAATACTGCTATCAAAGGATTTAAAGAGAGGATACATAAAAGGGATATTCTTAAAACAACTAATTTATAAAGAGAAATGCTAGAAAATTAGTGCTGGGCATTTTTAAAAGAAAACATGCACGCCCGGTTTCAAAGAAGAATAAGAAAAAGGGGGCAGTTGATGAGGTAGCATGAGGTGGCATTCTTTTCTCTTCTTAGAAAAGTACCTAGATATATATATTTTTTTGGGTAATAAGAACAGAGTCTCAATCTCTTGTTCAACCTTCTTGAATTCCTGACCCTTAGTAGTCAAATTTTCAGTAATGTAGTTTTTTTTTTTTTTTTTCTCACTTTCCAAGAGATGAACTTTTTCACTTGCTTGCTCTAACTCATTCTTTAATGTAGAATTTTCTTTTTGAGCAGCCTTTAACTTAATTGTGATTTTCTTGCCATACTTGGTCATCCCTATACAATCATCATATGTTGTAAGTTACAGCTCTTCCAAAATCTTTTTCTTGATATGACATTTCATCATCATTATTAGTATCCCTATCAGAGAGAGACTTACCCATGAAAGCTACAAGCTTGTCATTCATATTTTTAGATAAATCTGCCTCAGGTTTTTTTTCTTCTTTAGATGACTCATCATCCCAAGTCGCATTGAGAGCCATTTCTTTAAACTATTTTTCATGTTGGCACACTCATTAGCATAGTGACCATAACCTTGGCACTTAAAACACTTGGTTCTTTTAGCAAGGTCATTCTTCTCAGATTTGGAATTCTTCCACTTGGCTTGTTTTGACTTTATGTATTTCTTGAAACAATTTAGAAATTCAGCCATATCATCTTTAGCATCAGATTTAGAATCAGACTCAATTTTTGTTTTTATTCCGTGCTTTCTTTCAAAGCAATACCTCTCTTTTGATTTTTCTTTATTCAAACAGTTTGCTTCAAAGGTCTGAAGATTTCCAACCAGCTGGTTGACCTTGAGGGTGTCAAGATTCTTTTTTTCTTCAATAACTTTGACTTTAGAATCAAACCTTAATGGTAGAGACCTCAGAATTTTCTTGACAATCTTGTTTTCTGGAATCTCTTCTCCCAAACTAAAAACCATGGTTTCAAATTCCTTAGTTAACCTCTGCAATTTAGATTGCTTCACAATATATATACCCTCATACATAGTCTGTAAGACCTTCCATGCTTCTTTTGCAGTTTTGCATGTGAAAATCCTATGAAACTCTTCAACAGACACTCCATTGTATATCCCATTCATCGCCTTGTTATGACAATTGGATGTATGCTTCTTATCCTTAGTCCATTGGGCTTTTGGTTTGGGAACAATTTTCCCATCAACCATAGTTGTTGGTTTGGAGCAGCCCTTTTCAACAATGTCCCATACATCATCATCAATGGACTTAAGGAAACCAATCATCATTTGCTTCCAATAAGCATAATTAGAACCATCAAGCAAAGGAGCTTTGGAAGTTGATGTCCCTTCTTGATTGAGCACCATTATAGAAATCTCTTAAGATCAAACACAAAAACTTAGTGCAACCCACTCTGATACCAATTAAAAAATCGGGTATGAGATCTCTAGATTAGTCAACTCAACAAAACAACCCAATAGTGTGCAAAAACAATAAACTACGCAGCGAAAAATAAACTCCAAAAGCACATACCACGAGGACACCAGATATAACGTGGAAAGCCCTAACCGGATGAAGAATCATGGATCCAAGTTGGATAAAAAATCAAGCTATGAATCTCGCAATTACAAACATAGATTCCTCCCCAGATATCCCATATCTAAGGATTGCAGTTACCTATTCTGTCATTCATACTTCAATAATTTCACACTGTTGATTACAACAGATTCAACCAGTGCTTGACTCCTCAAATCTTCTACAAAGAAGATGATCTTCTGCAAGGGAAGTAGAAGAACTTGCTCTCTAGAAACACTCTTTAGCACAACTCTTTAATTGAACTTCTAGAGAAGTATTCTCTCAATTAGATCTTCCAACTCATAATTATGAGAGAGGTGTTGTAATATGATAACCCTTGTGTCCTTTAAATAGTCTTTAGGACGTGCTTGGGGTTGTCTAAGATGATTATGACTAAAACAAGCAGTTTGAGCAAAATTAGAAATACGTTTCTAATTTTGGTTAGACTTGTTCGCCACGTTCGCTTGAGCGGGGTTTTGCTTGCTCGAGCGGACTGCCATTCTGTCTTGCGTCTGCGGCATATTTCCGAAGTGCTCGTTCGAGCGGATAGTCCCCCACTCGAGCGGACCACTATTCTAGTGAATTCGGAAATTCAAAACTTCTAATTCTACCCAACTTTCTTTTTTGAGTTCTTCCAGTCTTCTAACTTCAAAATTTTTCAGTCTTCTAAATCAAGAGAATCACAGTTATTTTCTAAAAATAAAAATTACAACTCAATAAACCTGGAGTTTTGTCCAACTCATGAATTAGCCCACACTAAAAAAACCTAACATCCTTGTAGCTTCATATTACAAAATAGAGCGCCTGACTCATAATCAGGTCCCAGTTCTCAAACATGTCGTTCAGTTCTCCCAATTTCCAATCAACAAGTTTGACTTTCTACTACAATAAATAGTTTGTTTCAAATAGGTACATCGTCATCGGCCTCTCCTAAAGTACATCATTAATGTAGTTAGCTGAGCAATGGTGTACTAAACTTTCTTAGAAAAGCTATTTTGATGATCTCTTTAAGAAAAAAAGAAGAGAAAAACCCTTTTAAAAGGATGTATTTAGAACAGGATGCAAAGAAAAGAATAAATCAACTTTCAACATAGTCGATAAAAACATTAGTAGAACTCTAAGTCACAACTGAAATCTAACTAGTTGATCTAATTCATGAATTAGACTGAACAATAATTGAGCTATCAAGAAAATCAATTTTTATTTTTTTGGTAAATAAGCAAATTGAATTGTTAATTATATATAAGAACTAGTTTGCAGATTCAACCATAGTTAGTATGAATGAGTTAAACCACGGAATCGAGTTCAGAATTCTGTATATTCTGGGGTGGTGGTGGTGTGCCTTGGGTGAATTAATTGCTGAAAGTGGTTTTAGCCTAGTTAATACAACATCGAGGCGTGCTGCTACACATCTTGGTTTGAAGTGATCTTAAAATATTACAGGTTCATATTGTTACAATACCCAAAATGGGTATAGATTGATGATATACTAGAAACATGAGCTAATTTATCTTACTCTCTCCAATCTCAATATAGATACATATAATCTGATCATCCAACATCTCAAACAATTTTACAATTGAATGCTGGTAAGCAAGTTCATACTCTTATATGCTTGTGACCAGTTTCTGAAGCTGAAGACTAGCATATTTCAGCTATTCTATTGTTATTTTGAATTCATGATTATACATCTAACCATGAGAGCTGACTCCAGCCTTGTTGGTTTGCCAATTACAATACAATAAGAACCTGCAGTCTTCAATTGCTGCACTTTCTTGCACATGAGCCCTACTGTTGAGGACCAGAGGCTCATGATCATACACAATCCAATAACTACAACTCTGCAGCCATTGTGGAGATATATCATAAGACACAATCCAACACTTAATGACTTGTAGTTATTACCCATGCTGCAGTGCACAATGACATGCAATATCTTTAAGTTTCTTGCCATTTCTCACTGCCAGTATTGTACAAAATATACAACTACCCTGATAGAAAAATAGAATGACATTGAAATCAAAAATAGTTTTGAGCTACACACACAAATTTAGTGCTAAATCTTGCATTAAGTTCAACAAACAGTTTATTTGATCCGTGTTGAATTCCTAGGATCCTAGGCTGTTCTTCCCATCAAAGGGGCTAAAATTGAAGGACTAAAATGTGAAGATCCGAAAGGGCTATCAAATTATGTCTCCTATTTGGAAGGAATTAATTACTTAGCCATCAGCATTGTAAATCAAATCCTATGAAAGTGGGGACTGGATCCACATGCCACTCAACATGCACTCGATCCACATTTCACCCTCTTCCACAATAACAAAAGAAAATTCTTGAATGAACATGTCAAACAAAAGAAATAACATGGAGATTCTCACCATAAAACTCAAACAATGTGGTGCGGGTCTATACATTTTCGACTTGGGATGATTCGCTAGAGGACTTCATCAGTGGCTCTGTATTTTCTGGGCCAGCTTTTAAGTAATTCTCCACCCTTTTGGAAGGATATAACACATAATGTTGGAAAACGAAAAGAAGGTCGAAAAAAACCATTGCCTGCAAAAGCATTCCCATCTCAAAACCAAAGTTAACAAACTGGCATTTTTTTTATACGTACATACGTACGTACATATATATATATATATATCACTTTTTCATACAGTAACTCTTCAAAGGGGACAGTAAATACTAGATGTATATGGTGAGAGAGAGACCAAATTGGTATCCATGGAAATTAGCACAGAGAAAGCTATTTCTTTGATGTTTGTAAGGTTACTTCATTTATCTCATGTATAAATACATGATTCCACTTAACAAGTATATGTGTAAGTACAAAATATGTATATCACATGCTAGCCTTCCTTACAAATGGGGGAATGCCAAGGTAAAATACACTTTCCTCTACTAGTCCCTCAAACATACAATTGCCAAGAAACAGATGGAAAACTAGTATACCAATATAAAATACTAAGAGCTATAAATAAATCACAAGGATTATTCATCTTTTACAGATTACTTGTAAAAGTGAAAGAAATGACTTTCCATACCAATGAAAGCAGGGTCTTCCCAATATTGCCATAGAAATTTACAAGTGTGCCTAAATGAAACAAAAACATGTTTCAGAAAAAATGTCAAAGTCAGAATCAATTAAGGAATCAGATCCTAAAGACAAATGCTTTTGGGGTTGGGAGTTGGAAGAACTCACCCTGGTCAATAGACTGAACAACCATTTGTGCAAAGTTTGTAAAACCTCCTAGTATATCAAGTAATACATAGTCAATGCTCCATCCTTCTGTGCTTTTCCGCCCAAAGTTCATCATAGCCTACACAACGTTATGAACTAAGATGAAATTTTTTTAAAATATAAAATAAGGTTTCCTTGTATATTCAAATCATGCTCATTATATTGTGCATCCACAAACATGCAAGGAAAATGTTAACAAATAGAAATTCAACCAAGAACTCCATAATTGAAACCATGCAAAGGGAAAGTTAAGCAACTCAAAACCTGAGGGATGTATTTGATTGCTGTCATGAAAATTGAAATAGTGCTGCAATGAGAATGGCATTACAAAATGAGAATAGTACCAATTCAAACCACATCATAGGTAACTCAAACCAAACCTTCAATAACTTCAACATAGTGAAAAAGAGAGCAGAGTACATTTAATAAGTAAGGAGTTCCCAATAATACTAATAAATAAAGTATGTTTGATGCCCTTTTAGCAAAGACACTGAAATGGGAAGATCCTTATACCAAGCCTTGTAACACGAGCATCTGAACAGATGAAACTCCAAGAGATAATCAAATGTGGTTCAGACTTTCATCTATGCCATAAAGCTACACTGAACGTATCAAAGAATATCAGTTGGTTCATCTCTTGTTTTGATTGATTAAATGACTTGAACCCACAATCTTTATATATGACCCATTAACTTGTTTTGATTGGTTCAAAGAATACTACTTGGTTCACATACATTTACTTAACTGAGTTATAATCAGTTTTCAGCACTGAAAGATGAGTGGTCTCACCCCCACCTTTTGAAATCAAAACCAGCCTTAGAAGAGAGGAGACTTACTTGAACACAGAGATAAGCCAAAGCCATGAATTGTTTGGCCAAGCAATGATGATGCAGATTGCAGCTACGACACAAACAATGGAAGTGATGGCGATGCATGTCTTTGAAATCTTCTGGTTACCCCGCTGAATGAAGCATATAAAGATCATGCAGGCAAGGCGTTATGCTATATTACCTAATAGACACTCATCCGCTCAAGGAGAAAGAGGGCAATGAGTGATAATGACTCCCTTACTTCATAGATGAGAATTTGGGTTGTAGCCATTGCCGATATTAGATTACAATGTATAGAGAGGGCAACATCATTTGCAGCAACCGGGATCATCTGGCATAGAAATCATCAATAAGGCAATTGACAGAAACTACAATTACTTCACACAAGCCAAACCCAAACCCATCTTCTACAAAAACTTAAGCTAGCAATTCAGCTATGTACAAGAGGAGAATTGATTTGATGATTGTGACAGTTGAATGTGAAAACTATTTTATTTTCTAGGAATATAGAGACACATGATACAGCTCTATCATATTCTATTAAAGATGCATAATCTATGCGCTCCCAATTAATCTGGTGGGGTTGGAAAGGCTTCATGAATATGCAGGTGGCACACTTTTTGGGCTGGGCAACGAGCTGTTGCTTAGCTCAAAGCAGAGGATCAAGATTAGAGGGAAAAAGTATATCTCATTTAATCTCTTTCCAACAATTCACCATTCCAGAAGCATGGTAAAATTATTACGATAACCAAATCCCATCATAATTTTGATATATTTCAATCCTAATCTAAAAGAGACTCAATTTTATCATAGCATATCCAACATAAATATTCCCTACTATTATTAATTAACCATTCCTTCAAAACAGTCAAACAAATTGTCATTTGGGCTACTTCCAAATGCTAATCTTTAGGGGCTTATATAGTGAGACGGTGTTCTAATTGCTTTTTAAGACTCTCAACTTTAATTCTCAGATTACTATGAGTTAGACTACATAGACTGTTCTTCCAACTCCAGCAACGTCATAATCACCTAGATCACATGAATAATACAATTCCAACAGCAGTTGATGAAGAAGTTAGAGGGAAAAAGAAAAAAAGACTCACTGCTTCATATCCATACTTCTCACCTATGATGCACGGATACTTCAAAATGAGTAACGTATCGTGTCGTATCGTATCCGATACTTAACTTTTTATGTGTAAAATCCGTGTCCCTGCCCTATCTATGGCGTGTCCTCGCCGTATCCATGACGTATCTGTGCATCATAGCTTCTCACGATATTGCCTTTGAATAACAGGGCTAAAGAACAGAGCAGCATTGTATATGAGATAAGACGAGTGCTTAGTCAAATTCAGCGCCACAAAGTCCAGATTCATTCCCACCACACTTCAGAAACAGAAGTCCAGAAATTAAAATATATGGAATGAACACACACATATTGACGCAGGAGCATATAACTTAGATCCAACGGATTATGTGATTGATCAGGTCCTTGATATTTGGATCTATTTGATCGATCACAAAGCCTTTTGATCCATCTTAATCCGACACGGCCAACACTGGTCCAAAGCAAATTGTGAAAAATCTTAAATTATTGTAGGGGTCAAAAAGTACGTTCATGACTCGATTGGATCAGCCCATCATGTTTGTTCAGGTTCATATCCTACTTACAGTCCAAAAAATAATGGACTGCAGAGTATGTAGGTTGACGCACTTGCTCAAAACAGGCCCAAACCAATTGGCACAGGACCCAAACTGATCGTTCATGCTTGTTAAATCATGTCAATAAGGCAGCCAGAAATGTAAATGCAGTGTTGGGAAATTGTGTGCCATAAGGCCCATGCCAGATCAAGCTCGGTGGTGTGCCGCGGATGAACTCCCAACAAGTCTTGATCTGGTTGAGTCAAATAAGGTTAAAACTGTTGGTGGTAGAGTTTGGATCAGGTTCAGACTCCTTTTGCAGAATTCCCACCGTGCGTGCTAAGAAGATGTGGGGATTTCACAAGGGATAGAGTCCATAGAAATCGTGACTCATAGGGATGGCTATATAAGGGAGATGAGAACCCTTGCTCGATCATCCAGTGGATCTAAGAGCTCTCAGTGAGTTCGGTTCAGATGCCCATCTGGACCTGTTCAAGTTGTACAGCTTGCTTCTTACTCATGTTTTCAAGATATTCTGATAAGATAAGAACCAAAGTTGGCATGCACAAGGATTACTAATATTTCTGTGATTTCTTCTTAGCTCAGTTTGAGTTATCTCTGATTGAATGGGAGATGAACGGTTGACTTTGCTATCTAGGTAGTAAGGAAAATCTACTACTTCTCCAGTCTCCAGACTGTATCGAGTGTTTGATAGAAAATCGAGTGACTGCATCATATATTGAGAGAGAGAGAGAGATCCCACTTCAAAAAACAGCAACCCAGAACCATAAAACAGCAGAGATTATCGAAAGTCACAAGATTCAGCCACAGCACAAGTCAAAAAACAAAACCCAGAAATCAAAATCTGTGAAGAAGGATAGAAGACAGGAATTCAAGATGGAAGAACTTGGAGGAAAAGTGAGGAGAATGATTGGAAGGGGTCACCTTTTCCTTGTGTAATTGAGGTGGAGTTGAGGGTAGAAACCGAAACTCGAACAGAAGAAAGCCAACCAACCCACAACCCGGTAAGTGATTTCCAGGGTGGTCGAATTCCATGACGCCATTTACTAGCAATATTTCTGAGCTTTGTGTCAGAATTCAGAGAGAAATCTTTCTTTCTTCTTCATGGATAGAAGAGTAAACAGATTATATTAAACTTAGAAAGCTAATGCAGAGCACTTGGGAATAAAACAAGTGAGGTACTGTAGGTAAAACAGACCCCAATGAACAGGAATCTGGATCCTACTTAGAGAAATTATGAGTTAAAAGACTAGAATTCCACATTAGGCCCACCTGTTTATAATCTCTGCTCAGTATGGGGTGTTTTTAAATGTTATCTAAGTAGGAGTCGGTGATGCAGGCGTCCCACCTGAAAAGGATGGCCAACGACAGAGATCTTGACCAAAAGAGGAATAAACCTGAGAAACCACTCACCAAGGGCAACGGGTCATGAGGAATAAACCTGGGAAGCCTCTCACCAAGGCCAACGGTTGTCACTCAACGTTGCTAATCACGGATGTCTCTCACGTGATCAAGCCACCAGCTTGTTTCAAGCAAAAACAGAAAAGAAAAAAAAAAAAATAGTGCAGAAAAACTAAAAACTATTTTTGAATACGAAAAGTCCCCTTCCATTTCATTTCTTCATAGATATATATATATATATATATATATATATATAGAGTTACATATATTGATGACTCTAATGACTCTTAGTCCTTTCTAGCCGGTCAAGGTAACTTACATTAATGAATCTATTGACTCATTGACCAGCTTACTAATGCCCTACATCCTGCATCAGTTGGTCCTACCATAAAATTGATGGTTTAATTAAAATGGAATGGGCCCGGCTGCGGGCTTCCAATCTTTTAATTCCGGACTCGGCTAATATGTTGCCAAGATGATCTCCGTACTATTAGCAGTCTGGCCATCATGATATCATCTCTAATTTTAAACCAAGACACTCGAAATTTGATATCTAAACACCCCCATGAGGGGTCCACCCTGTGCAGTAAACATTGAGGAGTCTAGAGGATTTCAGGAGAATTTTCTATGCTTTCAGGGTCCCCTTATGTGATTGGCGATCTACTTGATTCTATTCCCAACAGTAACTTACAAACAGAAAAGAAAGAAAACTATCAAAGCTGAAATGGGTGGACCACTAATCAATTTTTATATGCTCTTTATAGCAAATTCTAGGGTGCATTATTTAGAAGCACCAACGTTTTCTTTTATTTAATTATTTACTTAAAGCATGTGTCGTTTAGATGGCCAGCCAAATGATAGAAAATTGCGCGGGGCTAATAGAAAATAGGCCCCATCTAGTTCTGCATCAATTTCGTTTTTCATTTCTTAACTTTGGCTGATTTTTTTTTTTTTTTTTTTTTTTCGGGGGATTCCTTACCCTTTGGGTTGGACTAATCCCTTCGGGCTCAGAGGGAAGCTGGGTAAACTCCCATGTAGCACCAGTGTGATAATGCGGTTTTGAACCTACAACCTCAGGGTGCAAACCGTGGTTTTAGGCCAACTGAGCTACCCTTTGGGTTTAACTTTGGCGGACTCAACTGCGTTTAATTTGTATAATTTTATCCGCCACACCAATTTCCATCACGCGTGGCCTTTTTGTTTTTAATTAGGAAGAAGGTTTCTACAATTAGATGAAAAGAGGACGCATATGTAGAAAAAAAAAAAAAAAGATAGCCCACCTATCACGGCGTCACCCAATGATGGAAAGATCCACTTATGATGGACCCAAATATAAAATTAGAGTTAATCTCATGTTTCTATCTCCTTGATCCATGGCCCATAAATATAATGACTTTATCTTAACAAAAAAAAAAAAAAAAAAAAAATTTACCATCAATCAAATGGTCTAGTCCTTTTGGGGTATAAATCCCTGGGTTCGGTGAGTACCAAGAGAGGTCCCGTGTGTGTGAACAGTTCAAATGAATCATAAGATGAATCATAAGATGGGACTATTGGAAGTTCTCACCGTAATATAGTGAGAGGAGTTCGCATAGGAAGATTTGCCTATATATATATATATATCTGGTGATGGCCCACCTCTTCTTCTTTGTTCTTCATTGGACCTTTGTATCACTTTCAAGAAAGAAGCTGATAGACCCTTTCCTATAGCATAGTGATGGCCCACCCTCTAAGGCCAATCTCTTCACGCTCACCAACCCTTCAAGAGCGGTCCTACATTGATGATAGTGCAAACATAATCCATTGGTGGATTTGATCACAGAAGTATGCATGATTTGAAGTCTTTAATTTTTTCTCTCTAATAATATACCCTCAGATTTTAGTTTAATAGGAGTGGGTCCCAGTGTCCGATTGAGAACCAGATGTAAACGTGATTAACTCCACGTCAACAAGAAATACACTTTGTGTTAAGGCCTAATACCATGCATCTATTCAGTCCACAAGCCTAATTAATAGCTAGGCAAACCCAGCCCATTTAACTTTTTTGTGCCCATTGTGTTAAAAGTTTTGAACCAGTCTATAGACAGATAGTTGGGCCATAAGTAGGCTGGGCCCACCCTATTCATCGAATGGGCCAGAAAGTATGCGGTCAGACCATAGATCTTAAATGCCCAAAGAGAGCCCATTAAGGCACTCAGAGCCTGTTTTAGGCTGGACCAAAAGCTAACAAGAATCAGTCCATATGTATTGGGCTCAATAATTAATTGGGCTAGATTTGGACCATCTTCAGTTTGACCGGCCCATTTTTAATCCTATCTCCCATGTAACAACTAACAGTCCATGGGAAACACATCTAATTTGAAGAAGCAGTTGGTTCAGAAGCACACCTAGATGCATATCTTTTTTAATCAACACATATTGGTATATCCATCTTTAGACAGGATTGATGACAAAAACAACTTTATCCGGCCCACTTGGATACATCTGGGCCTGTGTTGGATGGACAGATAGGAAAAATTGATGACAAGTTGATTGCTTGATTTAGACAGTTCTAGCCTTCCAACTGGGGCCTCACAAATCGCAAGGATTGAACCAAGTTGTTCAAACCATCTGTTATAGAGGCCCCAAAGTTGTTCTAACCATCTGCTTTGGAAAATCCAATTTGGGATGAAATTTGGGATGAACCTGGATTGGATATTTTTTATTTTTTTTTTTTTTTGTTCCTCATGGATCCAAGTACAATGATGCGTACCGTGCAGATCCAGTTCCATTCTTTAAAAAACAGTACTGGACCCAGATACAATGCGAACCTAATCCAAAGCCGACCCCTTTGCAACCCTAGGTATATCATAGGCTAGAGTTGGACTGGTTTTTAGCACATCCTATCCAAGCAGAAATAGTGATCCACAAAATTAGGCCTCACCGTGTCAGCCATGGGAAGCCCCTGGCATATACCACCTCCATTTGATCAGCTACCAACCATTCCCTTTTCTCATTGCCACCTGTGACTTAAATCCACAACCTTTAGCTGCAACAAAGAGCTATTTCGAAACGTGCTAATCTTCGACTCTTGTAGAATTTCACAGTAAGGGGCATGATAGCCAGGGAAGAGGGCACAGAAAGCACAAATAAAACAATGCAGAAAACTAAAGAGAATGATAGTAAGATTCAACAAATTGGCTAGTAACAACAATGGAATAACCCAATATTTAAGGATAATATATACAACCATTGAGACTTTGATGCTCGCAAATCTCATCACCTTGATTTCTTCTTTGGAGCAAGCTTTCTTTCTTGACCTTGGGATTCCTGTCCCACACTTGCAAATCTCATCGCCTCGATTTCTTCTTAGAAGCAGCTTTCTTTCTTAACCTTCGGAATCCTGTCCCACTCTCCTGTCATTTAACAATAGCATGAGCACATCAGAATGAACTTGTTTGCTTTTACGAAAATAGAAATCATCTGGTTATTGGTTAGAATAGAACCCAAAGTGTTAGGTTTTGAGTGTTGGCAGATTCATTTGGATGGACAAAACTTGGGTCTATAAAATGTAATTTTATATTCTTTTAAATAGACCGTATCAAGCATTGAAGAACTCTGAAGATGCATCAAAGACAATTTGGAATTGGATCAGTTCTTCCGATCGATCGAACCCTCAATCCGATCAATTAGATCTAAACAGGCTACCAGTTAAAAAGACTGTCCAATCGATCGGCCCTGAAGAGCTCTCAGTTAGCGCCTGTCCGATCGATCAGACCTTCTGTCCGATCGATTGGTTCTGAAGCCGTCTTAGTTATTTCACCCTGTCCGAATTGCTTTGTTGTTTCGAGATCTACAGTTTCAAACCTCCGTTTTCAATGGTGTTTCATCCCAATCTCTTGTATACGATCCAGAACCTCTTAAAACCCCCCCAGGCCTCACAGAAGAACCTATATCTCCTATTTCTAAACCCTAGATCATTACCAGAGAGATTTCTCATCTCCAGAGAGACTTTGTGAGGATTATGTGCTGAAGCTGTCTTCGTCTGGAGACTCATCCCCTACATTCTCAGTTGATTCGTCCTATTTAAGGCGTGGAGATTAAAGTACTGGAGAAGGTGAATGACGTGCTCGTCGGCAAGATCCACTACGGTCTTTGGTTGTGTTCAACCATAAAGGATAATGAGTTTATCTTGTAACCTTTGTTTTATTAGTGCTTGATCTTTTCGGACCAGGGTGAGTTCCCGTGGTTTTTTCCCTATCTAGGGTATTCCATGTATAAATTCTATTGTCCATCTGTGTGATTGATTGATTGATTAACTTAGATTTTTATTTCCGTATTTTCATATTGAAATTTGTGTTGGGACTGTATTTATCTTTAGGGTTGATTCGTGATCGAGCCTCTTGGAATTTCAATTGGTATCAGAGCGGTTCACACTAGCTTATTGTGTGAGATCTCTGAATTTTTTTGATATGGAATATAGCAGAGATGGAACGTCTACTTCTAAACCCCACTTTTGGATGGATCTAACTATCCATATTGGAAAGTTAGAATGACTGCATTCCTCCAATCCATCGATGTGGATGTTTGGAATTGTATAAAATTTAGTTACTCCAATCCTACTGTCGTTACTGATGGCGACAAAACCATAGAAAAACCCATGCCTTAATGGACCAAGGAAGATAAACAGGCCTTTAATTGTAGGGGGATTCGGTGAGAGGTCCCTCAAAGTATGACTTTGTTGCAAACAGTCCACAAAAAAAAGTCATGCAGTCAAAAGTCTTCTAACAGATTCACATACCTGATATGTCTAATTTACCCTTTCTTTAAATCATATCCCATGATTAATGGGATATCCACTTAATAATAGTCAACTCGCATTCAATGGGCCACGATTAATGGAATCTCATTGATGAGATTTTCAAATAAATTTTAAAAACACACAAATAAATTTCAACATAATGTAAATAAATTTCAAAATACGCAAATAAATTTCAAAAAAAGCAATAAATTTCAAAAGAACACAGATAAATTCAAAAAAACACAAATAAATTTAAAAAAATCAAATAAATTTCAAAAGATCAAAATCAATTTCAAAAGATCCAAAATAAATTTCAAAAGATCCAAATAAATTTCAAAAAAATATAAATAAATTTCAAGAGACTCAAATAAATTTCAAAAGACGTAAATAAAATTAAAAAATGCAAATAAAATTAAAAAAACGCAAATACATTTGCCAAACTAAGCTAACACAATTTTCCAAATTAGCGAATAATGTGGCAAAAAACTCAAGTCTTTTTTGTCAAAAACTCAGATAGATTTTTCCAGAACTCAGATAAATAGCCAAAAACTCAGATAGATTTGTCCAGAACTCAGATAAATTTGTTCCAGAAGTTAGATAAAAAGCCAAAAACTCAAATAGATTTGTACAGAACTCAAATAAATTTGTCCAGAACTCAAATAAATTTATTCCAAAACTCAAATAAATAGCCAAAACTCATATAGATTTGTCCAAAACTCAAATAAATTTGACTTCTGAAACGGGTTAGGCTTGACCTGACTTGGACCAACCCGGAACCAAACCCAGCCCAAATTGCTGTCTTCTTCCCTAGACTGAACCTGGGCTTCCTCTTCATGTTCTCTGCGACGTTCTGGAACTAGAACCAGAAACCTCTCCCAGTTTGCTTCTTCTTCCACAGCAACGGCGCGGCGTGGCAGTAGTGGCGGCGAACTTCCTTCTCCGGCGACGCACAACGTCGACCTCGGCGACCTGTTTTCTGTTCAAGGCTGTTCAAGGCGATGTGGGGCCCAACCGGACACAAATCCCAAAATGCTATCTGCTTCTTCTTCTTCTGCAACCTTTTCTCTATGACCAAAGAAAAACTCCGGCGATGGCAAGTCCTGATTCTTCTTCCCAGGCGATGGCAGCGGACAGCGGCGATCACCGGGTGATTATTCCTTCTTGTTGCATTTGGACGCTGCAACAGGACCCAAACAGAGCCTTTCTTCTTCACCGTTTCTCTACAACATGAAGATCTTCTTTCTCTTGACGAGAGAACCGTGGCCCTCCAACAGATCTATAGATCTTCGCCTCTCTTCTTCTTCTCCGATCAACCCTCTGATACGAGTCTCCGGTACTGTGTAGCCTTCAAAACCGATCCGAGACTTGTCTGCGAAACGTCTGCAATTTCGGATTTCTACATAAATCCGATTAGTGTGGTCCTCTCGAGATCAGAACTGCCATCTCTCCTGTTCTTGCAACGAAGATCCACGGACAGAAGTCTGGATACAGGAAGAAGAAGAGGGAGAATGGAAGATTTAAAATTTAAAATTTTAAAATTTTATGCCTAATCAGTGAAAAGGGCAAATCAGTCATTAAAATGTATGAGGTGGCGTGTCCAGGGACCTCTCTCCATGAAGTGACATGTCTAGGGATCTCTCACCGAAATATGTCCAAGCTGCATGGACTACAGGCCTTAGAGGAAAAGTTGGTGGACTGGAGGCCTTACAAGTTCTATATGAGGGACCTTTCGCTAATTATCTCTTAATTGTAATAGTAAAGCTTTGAATGCTATTTTTAATGGTGTTACTTCTTCTGAATTCCATCGAATCTCTATCTATAAATTGGCTAAGGAAGCATGGGATATTTTAGAAACAGTCCATGAAGGCATTGTCAAAGTTAAACAGGCCAAACTGCAACAATTGACTACTGCTTTTGAAACTTTGAAAATGGATGATAATGAAGTCTTTGATGACTTTAATGACAATTTGTCAGCTATTGTGAATTCTAGTTTCTACTTGGGTGAAATTATCCCTGAACACAAAGTAGTTAAAAAGATATTGAGATCGCTACCTGAAAGGTTTGACCCAAAAGTAGTAGCGATTGAAGAGAGCAGTAATTTGGATTTAATTAAAGCTGATCAGCTGGTTGGAAATTTGCAAACCTTTGAAGCAAATTTGAGTTCAACCAAGAAAGCCAAAGGGATAGCTCTAATTTCTTCCGAGTCCCACGTGGAACATAATGATGACTCAGAATCAGAAACTGAGGATCCAGATCTTGATGCCTTCTTTGTTAAAAAGTTTAAAAATTTTCTGAAAGATGACAAAAAGGGTTTCAAAAGATCTTTTCAAAAGCTTAATGGACAACATAAGCCTACATCTTCTTTCAAAACCAATCCTGGTTCAAAAGTTGAGAAATATGTATCCAAGATTCCCTCAAAGGATATTCACTGTTATGAATGCAAAGGATTTGGTCACTGTGCATCTCAATGCATTAACAGATCTTTCAGACCTCAAGGCAAAGTTCTCAATGTCACATGGGATGATGATTCAGATCAAAATGGTAATGATACTGAACCTGACTCTTTCTCCGGTCATGGTAAGTTTGTGGCTTTTATGGTAAAATCTAATGACCTTGTTGTGCAGGATGTTTCAAAAAAATCTGATGATGATATTGAAGAGAATCTTAATTCTCTATTAGACAATGAACAAGATCTAGTTGATGCATATGAAAGTCTTTTCAAAGACTCGAGGAGGATTACTCAACTGAATGTCATTCTGAAGGGAAAATGGAAAGCAACTGATAAGGAAAATTCAGCTCTTAAAAAGGGACTTCAAGAAGCTCAAGGTCAAGCATCTCAACTTGACTCACAATGTAGCAATCTATCTAACAAGTTGATTGATGCAGGAAACAAATGTGACATGCTGCATGAGCAATTTGTCAAAGCTGAAAAAGAGATACAAATCCTAAATAAAAATCTGAATTTCTGCAAAGGAGAAAATGCTGACATGACTGGAAAGTTATAGATGGCTACCTCTGAATTAGCCACTACCAAAGCTGATCTAAATCCAATGAACAAAGGGACGTCAAAGAAACTTGATGAAATTTTGAGTGCACAAATCCAATCAAGTAACGGGCATGGACTCAGATTTGACTATGGTGCATCATCTTCACAGAAAACAGGTAAATTTGTAAAAGGAGATACATTGTTTGCTATTGAACCTACTATCTGTCATACTACACATGTGAACTCCACACCAAAACAGAATATGCCTCAACACAAAAATGTTCCTACTTGTCACTACTGTGGAATCATTGGTCATATAAGACCATTGCAACAAATTGCGTAACAAACTTCGAAATCAATGGAGAAAAAAAAACTCAATTTCTCATCAAGTCAAAACAAAAGCCATATGGGTTCGCATGACTGATCTTTGTTGCAATGTAGTTCTAACTGCTTTGAAAGCTCAAAGTTCACAAGTATGGTATCTAGACAGTGGGTGCTCTAGACACATGTCAAGGGATAAATCCATTTTCACATCTCTTGAAAAACACAATGGCGTCCAATTTGGTGATGGGAGGAAATCAAAAGCCATAGGTAAGGGATCAATCAACATACCATGTATGTCAACAATACAAAATGTTTTTCTGGTTGAGGGTCTAAAGGCAAATTTGTTGAGTATAAGTCAATTTTGTGAGTCAGGAAATGAGGTTCAGTTCTCATTAAGTAAATGCTCTATTGTCGATCACCATGGGAAAAATGTACTTTCTGGTAAAAGAAATTCTAATAATAGTTATGTGGTTGTTAATGAAAATAACATGAAATGCAATTCCTCTATCATTAACGATGTTGATCTGTGGCATCAATGGTTGGGACACATTAACCATACTGATTTAGAAAAATTATCACAAGAAGATTTGGTTCGTAGACTTCCCAAACTTCATAAGCCCTCTAATCGTGTGTGTGGTCCTTGCCAAATGGGAAAAAAAAATAGAGTACCACATAAGAAATTGGATTTGCTTACTACCAAAAGACCGCTAGAGTTACTTCACATGGATCTCATGGGTCATTCTAAAAATGAAAGCATTGGTGGTAAAAAGTATATTTTTGTCACTGTTGATGATTTTTCAAGGTTTACATGGGTTTGATTTCTTAGAGATAAATCTGAAACATTTGATGGCTTTTACTACTTATGGTCACAACTCATTGCAGATAGAGGAAATCAAATTCGAGGAGTTTCATAGATCAAATTTGACCATGGAACTGAGTTTCAGAACTCATCGTTTAATTCTTTTTGCAATGAGAATGGCATAAAACATGAATTCTCTGCTCCCAAAACTCCTCAACAGAATGGAGTTGTTGAAAGAAAGAATCGGGTCATGCAGGAAATGGCCTGAGTTCTGATCCACAATAAGAATGTTCCTCAAAGATTTTGGGCTGAGGCAGTAAACACTACTGCATATGTGATAAACCGAGTATACCTCCGGCCCAGCACAAAGAATACACCGTATGAGCTATGGAATGGAAGGAAACCCACCGTAAAATACTTCAGAACCTTCGGGAGTAATTGTTATATCTTGAAAGACCGAGAGCATCTCGGAAAATTTGACTCTCGTAGCGATAAAGGAATTTTTCTTGGGTAGTATTTATATTGCAGAGCATACCGTGTATTTCATTTGAGAAATTCTACTGTCATTGAATCTATGAATATAGTAGTAGATAATGCTGGACATTCTTATTTCTCTGATGACTAAGATGAATTTCCAATCGCTCCTATTCTTTCTCAACAGGTTGAGCAAGTGGAAAAAGAAGTGGCAAATCAAATGCCACCAGCCCATGACACAGTTTTTCCTGATTCAGACTCAGAACCTGAAGCAGAAATTTCTGGATCAAAATTGCAGCGTTCTTTTTTAGACACTTCACATCATCCACCATCTCCAAGCAAATCAGTGCATCCAAGATCACAAAAAGGACAAGTCATCAAAGATCATCCCCTCAACAAAGTCATTGGTGATGTGCATGTTCCATTGAAAACTCAAAATCAAGTACAAAATGAGGTAAGTTTTTTGTGTTATGTTTCCTCCTTAGAACCAAAAAATGTGAATGAAGAACTTATTGATGACTACTGGATTACTGCCATGTATGAGGAATTAAGAGAATTTGAGCGTATTAATGTCTGGGAACTTGTTCCTAGGCCCTCACACACAAATGTGATCGGCACAAAATGGATTTTGAAAAATAAAACCGATGAAATTGGCCAAGTTATTAGAAATAAGGAAAGTTAGTTGCCCAGGGCTATACTCAAGTGGAGGGAATTGATTTTGATGAAACATTTGCCTCGGTTGCTCGACTCGAGTCCATTCGTATCCTCTTGGCAATTGTTTATTCCTTGAAAATCAAACTGTATCAAATGGATGTCAAGAGTGCATTCTTGAATGGCTACCTCAATGAGGAAGTATATGTTGAGCAAGCAAAGGGTTTTCAGGATCCTCACTATCCTGAGCATGTGTTTAAATTGAACAAAGCCCCGTATGGATTGAAGCAAGCTCCCCGAACATGGTATGAAAGGTTGACCACCTTCTTATTGTAAAATGCTTTCAGAAGAGGTAGTGTGGATAAAACATTATTTATCAAAAGAGAGAAGCATGATATTCTCATTGCCCCAAGTCTATGTGGATGATATCGTCTTTGGCTCTACATCTGAAAATTTATCCAAACTTTTTGCCACTTGTATGTCCAATGAATTTGAAATGAGCATGGGAGGAGAACTTTCATTTTTCCTTAGGCTTCAAATCAAGCAATGTGAGAACGAGATTTTTCTCTCTCAATCTAAATATGCCCATAATCTCTTGAAGAAATTTGGAATGCACACATCCAAACCTTCCAGCACTCTGATGAGCCCTTCTGTCAAACTGAGTTTAGATTCTTCTAGGAAAGACTTTGATGAAAGGCTGTATCGAAGCATGATTGGAAGTCTGTTGTACTTGACTGCAAGCAGACCCGATTTCTCCTTCAGTGTATGTGTATGTGCTAGATACCAGTCAAGACCAAAGGAGTCTCATGTTCAAGCAATAAAGAGAATTATGAAATATATTAGTGGTACCACAAAATTTGGGATATGGTTTTCAAGAGATACCAACAGTAATCTTGTTGGTTATTTAGATGCTGATTGGGTAGGTTGTGTTGATGATCACAAAAGCACATCTGGTGGTTGTTTCTTTATTGGCAATAATCTTGTTGCGTGACACAGCAAGAAACAAACATCCACCTCTCTATCTACAGCTGAGGCAGAATATATAGTAGCTGGAAGTTGCTGTACTCAATTACTGTTGATGAAGCAAATGCTATCTGACTACGGGATTGATTAGAGGACCATGGTAGTCTATTGTCATAACAAAAGTGCTATTGACATATCTAAGAACCCGGTACAACATTCCAGGACCAAATATATAGACACCACGCACCATTTCATTAGAGATTTGGTTGAACAGAAAGTCCTTTACTTGGAGCATATTTCTACGGAGAACCAATTGGCTGACATCCTCACCAAACCTTTGGATCCCACTAGGTTTGATTCCCTCCGTAAGTCCCTAAGTATTTCCTCTTACCCTTGTTTTTTTTTTTTTTTTTTTAATTTTTTTTTGTACAATCAGTAATTGTTAATTATTTGATTTCCTAGCTTGTGACTCAGTTAAGTTTGCCAAGTTATAGATTTTTTTGCACACTTAAAATTCACTGTTTGATGCTTATGGTGTGTTTACATGATTTTTGTTTGAACTCCTCTCCTGGCTATTTAAACCGGAGGAACAAGGCTACCTAAGAGTATGTGTGATAGCCACCATATGATTGAAAATTTTTATTGGAAAAGGCCACCATATTCATTAGTGTGAAAGTCACCAATGATGGTTCCTTACAAAAAAGAAAAAAAAAAAAAGGTACAACAAGCCTGAAATTTAGGGGGAACTTTGAAATGTTTCTTTTGCCAGTGAGGATGACTAACTCTTTAGGAACCACATTGAGCAACTCAGCAACTGACTCTAACCGTTTTCCAAGTAACAAGCATGAAGTACCTGTATGGAGAATGAATAATAAAAAGGAATAAAAGTATTAGGAGTCTCATGACAAAATAATGACAACTTATCCTATAATCAAGTGTACGAAAGTAATTACAGTTAAGCTCTACATTCAAATATAGAAGGGGCTTTACTTTTTAAGTCCTATAATCAAATGAAACCCCAAACCATTACAAATTCAGAAATATTAAAACTATCCATCAAGCGATTAGATTAATGGAGATTAATGGAGATGAAACTACAGATAAAAACGGAGATTGCTGGGTTAGGAGTGTGTCAAAACCATCTATTGTCATAATTAGTTAAACTATGACAGCATATCATAAAAACCAATAACAGCATATCCATTCCCAATAACAGGTTGTTGATTGAATTGGTTGTCTAAATTTTATCATCAAAGGAAAAAAAAAATCAAAAGTAAGAAGAAAATAAACCAACAGATGGCTAAAAAAGATTATGCAAATCAATTAGAACTTAGATTCACTATCAAAATAGACATCTACCACAAGAAAATTGCAAATCAACCAAACCTAGATTCATTAGCAAAACATATCCCCCAAAAATAAGAGAAAATGCAAAAATCGAAGGAGAATGTGAGAGAGAGGATTACTGAAGCCGTCTTCAACGAGTTAGTTGAAGGTCTGGGAATTGCAGACCTAACACCCTCTGTCAGTCTTGTTCGGCGACGGTGGGTGAATTTGCGCTCCGGCAATGGAAAAAGAAACTTGAGCCTCCACCTTCCAATCTGCTCTTCTCTAATCCTCTGCCCCAAGGGTTTTGTCTTCTCCCACAATGGCAAGAAGTTCTGCATACCAGCAGTGACGATCAGCAAACCTGAATCGATGCGGAGCCCACCTTCTCCGGTTAGCGTTAAGAGATCCTTCAGTGATCGGTCTATGTAACAACGACTCCAGCAGAGGTTGTCGGTTCGGATGGGCTGCCCATGTTCTTTCTTCTCCATCAGCCAAGGGTTTTGCCACCAGCAGAACTAGATTAAAAAATGCCTGGCCTCTTCTCCGGTGCCCTCTGGTGAACGACGATGGCCCCACCTAAGATCCAAATCAAAACTTCATCTCGCGAGCCATGAATGAGAAAGGAAAGAGAAAGAGAAAGAGAGGGGGGGGGGATTTCTACTCTCCTTTGCAATCGATCTCCAAGAGAGACTTTTGTTGAGTGATTTTTGAGAAAGAGAGAGGGAATCTACGAGAATGGAGAGAGGGACGAAATGTGCGCAAACGAGAATGGAAGGTGAGATGCAGGAAGCAGAGAGGGAAAAAGAGAGCAGGGAGCAAAGACGTAGGGAGAGGGAAAGAGTTAGCAGGGAGCGGAGGAGAAAGAGAGAAAAAGGCGGGAGTGGAAAAAGTTTGGGCAAGAAAGGAGAATGAAATCGATCGGACCTATTAGGGTTAGAAATTGGGTGAATGAGATGACGATGTCATTCCGCACACTGGGGTAAAGTCGTCCAAAAAGCGTGTACGAACACCGAATTTGGTGTTCTGGTGTATTTGTGGTTAAATTCGGCTAATACATGTTTAGCAACATTTATTTGGCAAAATTCCCTTTGTTCAATAGGGGCATTAAATGAATGTAACGTTAGTGGAGAAGTCAGAATTCATGGAGCTCAACAATAAGAGTTGTTTAATGCGGGTTTTGTAAGTTTTGTTTTTCTTTTCTTTTTTTTTTTTTTTGTGCATATTGTTGACATAAAAAATATCACTATGTCCCTTCAACACCAAAAGCTACATGGAGCCACATCCTGCCATAAATAGGAAGGCGCCACTTCAAGCATCAGATCTTGTCAGAGTCAAACAAAAACTGCAAGGTCTTTCAAAGCAGCCAAAAGAGGGGTACACATGAAGTTTTGGGCCGTTTCAACATCATTTGGCCTAACTTCACTCCTTCGACAGCCAGACAGGAGCTCCCGGCAACGACAGTGTCGAAGACTTCAAAACTTCGATCAGAGCCTACGGATGGTCTCAGAATACCTCCAAAAGGCTCCATGCCAAATTTCAGGTCATTCCGACAACGTTTGACCCGACCTCGACGCTCCGAAGCAAAACCAGGCCTGCCAGCGGCGGAGCACCCCAGAATCATGGCATCCAAATTGGAGCTAATGGATCATCTCAAAATGACTCCAATAGGTCCCCCGTCAAGTTTTAGGTCAAACGGACATCGTTTAGCCTAGTTTCAAAGCTCGGCATTTTCCTCGAGGCGAAATCAAGGCGAGCATTTGCGGGACCCAAAAAGGCTTCAAAACTCAAACCAAAGCCCATGGTTAGTCTTATTTACTGCTCAAGAAGCTCCACGTCGAATTTCAGGTCATTCCGACATCGTTTGGCCTAGTTTCAATGCTTGACAAAAATCGGCAAATACCGCACAACAAAGTCTTCGGCTTTCCAGAAAAATAGGAAACTTTGTGCTCTGATTTGCGTGGCTTCTCATCGGGTTTTCTTCAGGAGAATCAAGCCAATAAATGAGGGGAAATGTCAGGAAAAATACAGAAGAAAAAAAGAAGCAAAAAAGGTCGAAAAACGGCGGAGAAAAGGCGACCGGACGACGACCAACAAATGGGCCCAAGGCCCATGGTCGCCGGCGACCATGGAGTTCCGGTGACCCAAAAGTCGCCGGAAGACCCCTTTTTCAGGTCCTTTTCGCGTTTCGAGTTGATTGGCCCCTGTGATTTTTCCAAAATCTGATTTTTCGTGCATGAAATCCATCGATCTTCGTCGACATCACGGATTCGCCGCCGAAATCATTGGATGATCATTAGATGCCTCAAAATCGCCAATCGGCCGACAAAGAAAGCACACTTTCTGCCCGCCCGATCGTAAAATCGACAAGACAGATGTTGCCGGCACGTTGACATTAATCAATGTCTTAAATTGCATCGCCATCCGACATAAAACAACATGTGGATCCACCGGCGATCATCGCAAGAAGAATTCCAAAAGACGCGGCGCGGCCCGCGACTCTTCAAGCGACTTGGCGACCAATTAATGAGGTTAAATGACTCATTTTATGACAAGTTAATGCTGTCATTAACTCATTATTTTGGACGGCCCAATCAAAAGCAAGCAAATGGGAGTTACAAGTCAAATGATTTATGGCATTAAAGCCATGAAACTCCTCCCATGATGGAGATTAAAGGCAATTAAAAGCCCATTATTCTCCATCAGCCAATTAGATTCAAGGAAAAAGGAGTTACAAAACAAATAATTTAAAACTTGTAACTCCTCCCATTATGAGCATTAATGCATTCAATGCTCATTAACCCTCCTAAATGGCTACCAAAGGCCTATAAATAGGAGGCCATTCCAAAGGGAAAAACCCGGGGGGGGGGGGGGGGGGGGCAATCCAGAGAAATCGCCAGAGAAATTCACTCGAAGTCCAGAGAATTGCCCGGAAAATCCAGAACTCCTGCAACTCTGCTGCAAGACCACCAAAAGGTGATTGAAGCACCCTTGGGGGGCCACCCCCCCAAGGACCCCCCTTCTTCTTCTTCTACCAACATGGCTAAAACGTGGCTTTTCAGCCCGTTTACTTAGCTTTTTATCGGATATAAGACCTTCTCTTGGTCTTTCTCCTTTAAAAATCTGAGGTTAAAAAGCCAAGCCAAGAATCCAAGAATCATGTTCTCATCTGCATGGACGACGGCGGAGCCCATACATGGCTCACGACCGTCGATCTGAACGTGTCCCCACAATCGAACGAGAAGTTAGATCCCTTTTCTTGCTTTTCCTTTTGTACTTTATATTTTTTTAAGAGACAAAAAAATCACAATTCTTGTCTTTCATAATGGATAAGATCTGTAAATCGCCTTTTACGGCAAACAAATGAAATCGCCTTTCACGGCATATAAAAAAAAAAACCTTTGTCTCTTTTCTTAAAATATGTGTGCAATGGGAAACTAGAAAAAGTTTTATTTCCCCTTTCTACTTGTGAAGGTGGATCTTCGGATCACCATTCCAAGATTCCAAGTAGAAAAGTGAAATTGGCATACCCGTACAAAATGTGGATACCCTTTACTTTTTTTCTCCTCCCCTCCGCCGTACCCCGAAAGACCCGGGGCGGAGGCAGCGGGAGAGAGGGAAGAATCGGGTCCATCAAGCTGGCATACCCGGTGGGACACGTTCATTTGAGAACATGAACTTAGATTCTTTGGCACCTTTCTAGTTGGTGGCCAATGTTGAATCTTGCATAAAAATAAAATTTCGTCGATTTTTGGTTCAAATTTGAGAAATCTTGATCTCTTCCTTTTCAGACTCTGTGCTCGCAAAAATGTTGAGCACGTGTTTGGATTGGAACATCATTTGCTCTCTTTGATGAATCCGATACTGACTTTCAAAAAAAAATCTTCAAAAAAAAAAAACTTCTGTCACGTCTGGGTTCAAAGTCGAGAAATCTTGACCTCTTCCTCCTCGGATTACTGTGCTCGTAGAAATGTTGAGCACGTGTTTGGGTTGGAACGTCATTTGCTCTCTTTGATGAATCTGATCCTGACTTTTTTTAAAAAAAAAAACTTCCGTCATTGTTGGGTCCAGATTCGAGAAATTCTGGTTCTTTCCCTTTTGGACTCTGTGCTCGCAGAAATGTTTGAGCACGTGTTCGGATCGGAGTGCCATTTGCTCTCTTTTATGAACCCAACCTTGACCTTTCAAAAACTCCCATCTCATGTCCATTTCAAGGATACGATTTACAACATTTGTGCCTAGCGGTGCTAGTACGCCCTCTTGGGTCTAGTGTATTCGCGACCGACACATTTGTACTCCCAACCTTATATCATTTTACCTCGAGTGAGCCTCGCTCCTCGGTAATCTGAATTAAGGTTCACAATTGCTTCTAGCAGTCACTGGAATGCTCACTCTGAGCCTTTCATACTTGCGTTTAGAACAATTGTATACTCTATGGCGTTATGCCTTCTTCATCTTGCTTGGGCCGGGCCTTGTCCCCTCGAGCAAATTGAAAAGACAAAACCATAGTTTATTTTCATTTATGATCACCACATTCTTGTGATTACTAATGGATCTGGTCTTGTTTTAGAAAAAGGTTTTCAAAAACTAACATGGCAGCTTCGTTGACGATCACCTTTGACGAGAACAGGTACCAGCTAATGCTTCAAGAGAAGCAAAACAAATGCGCTCCTAAGCGCCTCGCCAGCGGCTGAAGTGTCACTTCCTTTGGTAACGCACGAGACACCGGGTAGACCTCCGCTCCCCGGTCCATCGTCTTCGGGTCGCTGGGACCTTTCCCACTTCCCGCAGAAGAAACAACTCCTGCCAAGAAGCAGAGAAACGCCCCTGGGCGCGTCACTACCGTGACACCAAGGGCAACCGCCAAGAAGACTGAAGCCCGCGACAACCCCGCGAAACCTTAGCCTGCAAGAAACCAGGTTTACCTCAAGACTTGGTCTCCAAGACCTTCTCCAAAACAAAGAAGGTCCCAAAGATCTGCAAGGCCAGCATACCTGGCCCCGCTCAAGGAGAACCGGTTCTACCCTCGTACACGAAAGAGGAGAAACCAGCCCTCCACCAAACAAAATCCACCCAGCACGAGCCGGCTTGTTCCTATAAGCCCAGGATCAAGTCGTGCATCATCAGGCCTCAGCGAGAACCTGTCAAGGCCTGTATTCCTGCAACTCGGCCCTTCATCTCAACAGGGGCCGAGCTCGCCAAATTTAAAGCTTCGCTGCGACAGGCTAAGGACCGCGTCCGGATCCTGTCCTTGCCAAATTACAAAGAAGACAAGTTCGGCTGCTGCGCGCGAGGGACCACCTCCTTCGTGGCTAGAGCACAGCCCGAGCTAACTGAAGCTCAAATCGCTCGTTGTATGCGTCGCCGCACGGCGTATCGGCAAAAGAGACTAGAGAAGCAAAGAGCCCAGCACTCCACGCTCCAGGTCTCTAAAAAATGGGTCGAAAAAGAAGCACCCAACCAAGTTGCTACTGTCCATATGGTTGGCAAAACCAGAAGGCGCCAGAAGTCAGCAACAAAAATCCATGTCAAGCGACCAGTGACTCGCAGCGTCTCCCGGGCGCGAAGACATAGGGAAGATTCTCCCACTCCTTCAAGTCAAGGACATCGGAGCAATCACTCTTCGAGCTCTTCATCCAAAAGAATGAGCTCCAGCTCAGTCATCAAGACGGTATCCTCATTCGACTCTCGAAGGATGAACGTCTTAGTTACAAATGCTGAGCAGCCTCCGCCGCAAGATGACGTAGCCACACGCATCCAGCAGCTAGAGCAGGGACAGCAGAGGATAGAAGCTCTCATGGAGAACTTACTTCTTACCCTCCAACGTCCACCAAATAATGAAGTTCCTCCAAGTCACCACGAGGAGGAGGTAAATGAGTCACGTGCCCTTACCAAAAGGGACGTTGACGATATCCTCGCCAAAGCAAAAGAAGAGGATTCACTAAAGGAACACGGAATCAAGCCGCCATATCCCTTATGGATGGACTCGGTACCGTTTCCTATCAAATTCAAACAGCCCACTCTCCAAACATATACGGGGAAGGGCTCGGCCAGACAACATGTCATCCATTTCAAGATCCTGACGGGAGTCATCGCGGATCAAGACGCCCTCAAGATCCGTCTCTTCGCAAGTACCCTAAAAGGTACGGCCTTTGATTGGTACTCCACTCTTCAAGAGGACTCTATCCAAAACTAGGCCATGATGGAGACTCGCTTCCTAACTCACTTCAAAGGTGAGGATCATCCTGTGACTATGGCTCAACTCTGCAGCCTAAAATAGGGAGAGAATGAGTCGACATACGACTTCATTCACAAGTGGAAGGCAATGGCGTACAAATGTTCAGAAGTACTGCCACAAGCGTCGCTGGTCGACATCTGCCGTAACAACATGAGAGCAAAGATACGCTCCATGATTATCGGCAACAAAGCAAAGAATCTGGGAGAACTCCTAGAAGCATCTATGGAGGCTGAGACGGTGATCAAAGACCTCAGCAGTCAGAAATCATCAAAGAAGGAGCCGACCGCCATTGCAACCTTGAAGCAAAAGAAAAAGGAGGTACTCAATGTGCAAACCAAGTCAGCTCCGCATCCACCAAAGAAAGCTGAAAACAAAGGTGCAGGTAAGAGACCTGAACTCTCTGATGCCTTCAAAGAACGAGTAGAAAAGAAATACCCGTTCGATGAAGATGTCGAAGAAATCTTCGAGGCTCTCTTGGCAAACGGGAAGCTCACCCTGCCTGAACCCAAAAGACCAGGAGATGTTGGCAAAACCAACGATCCCCAGTACTGTCCATACCACCAGATGATCTCGCACGCTCTCAACCAATGCTTCGTTGTGAGAGAAAAGATCAACGAGATGTGGAAAAACGGAGTCATCACCTTTGACAAAAACTATGGGTCTGCCTCCGTCAACATGGTGTAGTATGGACAAACACAAAAGTCACCAAAGAAGGAGGTCACTACTTCCTTCAAGGTGATAAAAATGGCTCAAACATCCCAAGAGCTAGTCCCGTGCCCAACACCAGATGGACAACCCATATGGGTACATCCTGATCTCCTGGAAGATGAAAACTGGGAGATCGTCAAAACCAAGCCGACCGCTCGACAGCGAAGGCAAGCCAGGAGACAACTCCGCAAGCTTAAACAGTAGGAGAAAGCTCAACCAAAACAAGAAGTTCCTGAAAAGACAGAAACTTCCCCTACCCCTTCACTGGGGGCAGCAGAAAAGTCTCCTTCCGAGACTTCGAGGCCGGCAAGGAAATTCAGCCTTCGTGATTTCATGCCATTACTACTAAAGACTGAAGATATGTAGGGGGCATTATACTCTTGCAATTCAGTAATTGGATTCCCCATGGATGGGTATGAGTCCAGTGACACCGCCAGTGACACCGATGAATGGGAGGAATCCCTCGAAACATGAGAATACCTCTCCGACGAGGAATGGATCCCCGAATCCCACCTCATGCCGGTGATCTGGTATAACCCTTTACAACCACAGGGATCTTGGTCTGATGATGAAGGAGACCAAGAGGTTGTTCAGGAAAATGCTGTTGACACAGCACCTGCCAATGCTCCGGTAGAATCCGATCAGGAGAAACCACAAGGAGTAGATGAAGAAGAAGATCTGGCTCCTATGCCTGATCTTGAAGAATATGCAAGGATCTTGCAGCGTCTTGCAATAGAGCAAGGACAAGATTACATCAATCAGCTTCATCGCAATCCAGAACCGGTGGTCCCGGAAAATCTACAGAAGTCCCCTCCAGTAACTCCTGAAAATGAAGAAAACTGCTGGGTGGATGATCCCCTTACATCAGAGGATGAATCTGACTCCCAACAATCCGTTCCGGAGACGTTTTCTATTGCTTGCAATGCGATAGTTAGAGACGACAGCGCCTCTGGAGCTTCATCTCCCATATGGCATCTTCTCAACCTTCGTCTCCTGAGACTGTCACATCAGAGTACAGACCTTTTCTGGCTGACTACCTTGAAGACGTCTCTACCGATGAAGTCTACCCAGTCAACTGGTCCCAGATGCCCAACCTCATGGGTGATGTCTGGACCGATGAAATTGTAAACAAAGAAGACAAATTGCTGGACGCTGTTCAGGACTTGTTCCTGAAAAATGCTCCATGCAATGCAATCACTGAGGATGGTAATGTTGACATGGAAGCATCTTCAGCAAATGAAATGGATCAGCCCCTCAATCCCGAGGGTGGACTTCCGAATGAAGAACCGTCTCCAGAAGCTCTCGAAGTTGGTAAAGGTACCCGCTCTGGCCGGGATTACCACAAAAACTACAATCTAACTTATTCTTCTTATGTAAATCCTTTGGGACAGAATGTAAGCGCCCCAAGTGGCAACAATAATGAGAATGCAGTCCCTAAGGAGGCTTTCAAGTATGACTTGATTGAGCACTTTAGACACATACCTGCACGTCTGCACATCGTAGACTTATTACGAATGTCTCCCCAAACTCGTGATAGTCTCATTTCAGAACTGCAAAGACTGAATGTGGATGTCGACAAGCATGCCCCACAAGTCCTACAAATTGAAATGGACTATAGGGTTAAAAAATCAAATACCTCCTCATAAGGAGAAAAGAAGAAGACTGAGGGATCTTGCAATAATTGCCTCTCAAAAAGCAGCAAGTGCAACTATCGCCTTTACTAAGGAAGACCTCTTACTAGGCGAAACAAAGCACAACCGGCCCTTATACTTTACAGGGTACATCAAAGAGATGCCGATACACAGAGTATAGATCGATCCGGGTTCTGTCCTCAACCTTATCTCTACTTCGGCACTCGAAGAGCTGGGCATCCCGCCTAGCAAGCTGAGTCACACATCCGTGTCTATCTTTGGTTACGATGGAAGCGCTCAGAAGCCTATCGGCAATATTAGGTTCAAGTTGCAAATCGGTGATCTTATCTCTGAAGTCACTGTATATGCAATAAAGACCCCCTCATGCTACAACATCCTTCTCGGACGCCCCTGGATACACGAGAGTGGTGTTGTTCCTTCAACTCTTCATTAGTGCATCAAGTTTGTTGGCGACGACGGCTTGGTACATCGGGTATTTGCGGACAAAAAGCCTTTCAAAGGCAAAGAAGTCCATTTTGCAGACTCGCAGATGTACAAAGATGAAAACGAAGAAAAGGAGAAAGAAATAGCATCCTTTGCCGAAAGTCTCCAGAAACATAAATGCAAGGCTCCTTAGTAATCACCGGAAGAAAATCAACTGTCCGACAAAACCAAGGAGAGCAACCAATCTCCTTTTGTTGTCTCCCTAAAGTCTTCAAAGCCGCTGGTGATCACTACCAAGGCAAAGAAGACCAAACAAAAGCCTGGGGGCAAGTTTGTCATCTCTTTTGTGTCTATTATGCAAGACACAGATTCGGATTCAGAGACAGAAGACGACACGTCGTCAAGCCAAGCTGATACTCAGCAAACTCAACCTGCTCTCACTCCATTGGAGGCACCTGCTGGCATAGACGGTCCAGCATCAGCTTCCTTCGTTGTTCCGACAACCTCACTAGAAGAAAAGCCGATCTTTTTCCACAGGTCGGCGGCTTCTTCATCAAACTCTTCTCTTGAGCCTTTCCAAAACGAAGGTATGCCACGACTATCCTTGTATAGTCCAATGGCGCAAGCTATCATGAAGAAAATGGGTTATGACGCTCGAAATCCAATCGGCTTGGGAGGTGGCCGCGGTATTCTCGTACCATTGGAGCCCACCCTGACAAAAGGCCAGCAGGAGAATTGGAAACTCTATCGTCATATAGAAAAGTCTTCATACAGACTGGGCTACGACCCTGATGCTCCCATGAGACAGTTGACCCAAAGGCTACAAAGTCGTCTGACCGACGAAGCCTCAACATCTCGTGTCTGTGAAGATATTGATCTCCCTGGATATCTCTTTGAAGAGTTACCCGTCAAGAAGTTGCCATCGCTCATGCTCCTGAGTCTTTCTTCAGAGATTCCCGTCAACCTCTTCAACTTGACGGATCAGAGTGCTTTCTCTGGCATGAGCTTCAAGAACAACAGCCCATTCAGCAGCAGTCTGTTCTTCCAACAACTCGAGACGCTGCCTAGTCTCGTTGATCTCCCTATCGAGGGGGCTCAGGTCTTTTGATAGCTCGATAATAGCCAGTTCGGTGACGTTCCTCTCCCGAACGAGCTGCTTCCGAGCCCTCAAAATCTCATTCACTTCCGATTTGACCTCGCTGGAAGGCTTCAGAAACATCTCGTTGAAAAAGTCACCACTTGGGGAGTTCTTAGTCTTGCTCCACTTATCGCCCAGTGCAATGACTCCATCAACGAAAGCCTTGGCATTGGTGATATCCAGACCAACCTCTGCGCTGTCAGCAAGGATGTCTCGCACGTGCTTGACCATGCCAAAGCCAGCTTCCGAGTGGCCAGAAGAAAGAGTCTCGACCCAGGAGCTCAGTACACTCTTCAACACCTTCTTTGCAAATTGAAGAGAGGGCCCAGATGAAGACTCGCCGTGCTCCACTGACTGACTACCCATGTCAGACCGTAGTGGGCGATAAATCGAAAGACTCTTCCTAGTCGGAGAGTCAGAAGATGGAATATCATCATGTGTTTGCACTTCTGCTGCATCAAAACTGGTAGAAGAAGCCTCTACTTCTGGACCGGCTGCTGGTATTTCCTGTTCCGGCTCCGAGGAAGACAATGGAACCTCTCCTGTCGCCTCACAACCTGCCAGAAGAGGAAAGGTATGAATATGATCTTGTCAAAAAAAAAAAAAAATTATTATCAAGACTATTGCTGTGTAATACCTTCTTCGACGACCGGTGGAGTGCTTTCTGTCTCCATAAGCTCGTCCGAAGTGTCGCAGAAAGCTACATCCATGGATGGCTCGAAGTTGTCAGAGTCCTCTGGCAAATCAGCTGACAAAAAAAAAAGGGGGGGGGGAGAGAAACGTTAGCAAAATTTAGCAAAGAAAAGAAAATGCCAAAAAAAGGGGAAGTAAAGAAGTCGTACCAGGAGAAGATTCTGGGTCTACTCCAAAGTCCCTTGGCTCTTCCTCAGATGCCGTAGTCGGATTCGTCGCCGCCTCATCGGCCGGGGCCTCAGGCATCACCAAGTCATCATCCTCTGCAAAAAGAAAAGAAAGCAGTGGATCTAAACAAAAATCTCTCAAAGAACAAAAAAAGAGAGAAGCAGAAAAAGAAAGGGAAAGGATCATACCATCGTCTGCTTTTTCCTCTCGACTCCTCTTCTCTGGAGGCTCTTCAGCATCCCCCGAGACCTCCTCATCAATGGTAAGAGGGACTTCCACGTCAGGAGAATCTTCGCACTGCTTCTTATGACGGTACTGTCCTCTCTTCCTCTTGCTCCTGTGGGTCGGTTTACCTGAAGAACCTGCCCCGCTATCAAAGTCAGGCTTCTCACCAGAGTCCTCACTGGATGGTTCGCTCCTGCCAGTGGAACCCATGGAAGTCCTCATTCGTTCCGCTTGCCTCCAAGCGTCGATTTCAGCTTCCTCCTCCTCCAGCTATCTCAGGACCTCACCAGGTACCTCTTGCACAGCTCCAGATCTGACGACATCCCGATCCTTGAGAAAGCCTATCCTATGCTTCTCTCCAGAAAGGAAGGCCAAAACCTCCTCTCGCCGAACGCCGTTTGATCTACCAAGGCCCTTCCCGGAAGATTGCTTGACATTGAGCTCCTTCTTGGAAAGCCCCCGGTACACTGAGAAGCTCTCCGCGAACCATTTCGTGAAGCCCGCGGTCCAGAAAGTGGGCAGCTCAGGATAGGAAATCATGGCGGTAGTGTCCTCCGCACTGTAAAAAGCCCATGCGTTCCTCTCGTCCTGAAGACCCCCAAAACGCTTCACCATGCTCGAAGGCGCCCCTACAACGCCTTGGGAGAAACCCAACTGCAACGCAAAACGAGAAGGAACATACGGCTGGATGTCAACAAAAAGATGTCGACGGTACACCGTCGTACCAACACGTATGTTAAAAAGCCATCCCTTCTCTGCGTTCGTCAAAGAATAGTGTCTTCCCGACCCTGCTCTGGCGGAATCGCGGGAGACACCAAAATCAAAAGCCTTCTTCCGCAGACCGGGAGAAAGGCTTGACTGAAGACTGCCCCATCTCGACGTCCCTGAACCGTCGGATCCTCAAACGGGCAGACAAAAGAGATTCGGAAACGGCTTTCCCTCTAGCCAACCGAATCATAAACGGGCCATCATCCTATGCAACGCCTAAACAGTGGAAGCCCGGACAGTGGTACACAAACCACGAATAGAAGATATGGGCTGAAAATACCCTATTCATAGGGAGCCCAAGCCGAACCAAGAAAGCAGCAGCCTGCAGTTCGGTGCACAAATAGGAGTAAAGAGCAGGCACCAAAGCAAGCTGCTCTCCGAACGCCATCTGACGAGCCGGAAAAATACAGTGCGGCCTGATGTGCGTTCCATCTCCTCTAGCAAAAATTGCCTCACCCAGCCAGTAAGTGAGGTAAACAGCGAGATCTCTCCGCAGCGCAATGTCAGAACAAATGGTGTCTGTGCTTGTAAGAAAATCCCTCAAATTTTCTCGCATAGCGGAGATCTTCTTCGGGTTCTTAGCCCTGGCTTCCTGGGACATACTCTCAGAAGCATCCCCACCGTCAAAGAAGTTGGAGGACAAAGAGCTGAGACTCCTCCAACTACTGCATCGGACTTTCGAGCCCTCCCTCTCCTTCAAAAAATCGTAGAAGCCGACGAGCTGAAAGTACAGAAGCCTGAACTCCTTCGACTGCTCCTCAAGGACACTGTCAATAGGCATAAACTCCTCATAGAGTTTGCCGAGGATAGGCAGCCCGGTGGTAGCGCTCAACTCCTTCAAAGAAAAACCAATTTCACCGTTCGTGACAACGAAGGTGTTGGTCTGCGGAAGGAAAGACTCCAACATGGCCATGAAGGCCTCATCGGAGAAAACGACGGTTTGCCGGAAAGCGCGAACCGCATCAAAAACCTCAGCCTCCTTCAGAATGGCGCCACCAATCTGCAGGATGTGATCAGTCCATGACTCCCAGCCTGAGTCAGCACTGAAGCGGCCACGAAGCCGAAAGGGGTTCACCCAATTACTGTCGTCACCGCTAAAAATGCCAAGGCCCACCGGTCTCAAATCGACTGATGGATGATCAGAACCTTGGTAGCCGCTGGCCGGCATCAATATGTCCATATGGACGGGCGACTTCTCTGCATAACAGGAAGGGCCGCCAACAAAAACCCTGGTCTTGACCACATTGGTCCTCTTCACCCAGCTTGGAGGATCTTCTCTTTTAGAGCATGTGGGAGAAAGACTCATGATCGAGATAGTGCGATCAAAAGTCGATTGGGTAGAAATAGGTCTCTCCTCACCATCAGCTGTGTCAGAGAACTGAAAGCATCTCCTTTGGAATGACGAGTCATCAGGGACAGCGTCACCAAAGAAAAAGGTAGGCTTGGGCACAACGCTCTGATCGTCCATGACCCAAGGACGATTGCTTGCCATAATTTTATAAAACTCCTCATCCTTGAGAGCGATCAATTGCTGTCTCATCTCATCTCGGTTGAGCGAGTCGCATTCTTCCAAGTTAGTCTCCACATAACGGACCTCTTCCCACGCCTGTTGAACGGCCACATTGGAAGATCTGGCAGATCGGCGAGGTGCATCAGTAACAAGGCCCTTACCCTTGTTCGTTCTGGAGGAACCACCTGCAAAAGTCAGAAAGGAAGAAATCAAGCACCAAATGACATAATTTTGCTAAAAAAATCCTAACGAAATTTTGGCATGGTTCCGGGGCAATTTCGAAGAAAAGGGATGATGGACCCGATTCTTCCCTCTCTCCCGCTGCCTCCGCCCCGGGTCTTTCGGGGTACGGCGGAGGGGAGGAGAAAAAAAGTAAAGGGTATCAACATTTTGTACGGGTATGCCAATTTCACTTTTCTACTTCGAATCTTGGAATGGTGATCCGAAGATCCACCTTCACAAGTAGAAAGCGGAAATAAAACTTTTTCTAGTTTCCCATTGCACACATATTTTAAGAAAAGAGACAAAGGTTTTTTTTTTATATGCCGTGAAAGGCGATTTCATTTGTTTGCCGTAAAAGGCGATTTTGCCGTAAAAGGCGATTTCATTTGTTTGCTGTAAAAGGCGATTTTGCCGTAAAAGGCGATTTACAAATCTTATCCATTATGAAAGACAAGAATTGTGATTTTTTTGTCTCTTAAAAAAATACAAAGTACAAAAGGAAAAGCAAGAAAAGGGATCTAACTTCTCATTCGATTGTGGGGACACGTTCAGATCGACGGTCGCGAGCCATGTATGGGCTCCGCCGTCGTCCATGCAGATGAGAACATGATTCTTAGATTCTTGGCTTGGCTCTTTAACCTCAGATTTTTAAAGGACAAAGACCAAGAGAAGGTCTTATATCCGATAAAAAGATAAGTAAACGGGCTGAAAAGCCACGTTTTAGCCATGTTAGTAGAAGAAGGGAGGTCCTTGGGGGGGTGGCCCCCCAAGGGTGCTTCAATCACCTTTTGGTGGTCTTGCAGCAGAGTTGCAGGAGTTCTGGATTTTCCGGGCAATTCTCTGGACTTCAAGTGAATTTCTCTGGCGATTTCTCTGGATTTTTTTTCCGGCCTTTTCCCTTTGGAATGCCCTCCTATTTATAGGCCTTTGGTAGCCATTTAGGAGGGTTTATGAGCATTGAATGCATTAATGTTCATAATGGGAGGAGTTACAAGTTTTAAATTATTTGTTTTGTAACTCATTTTTCCTTGAATCTGATTGGCTGATGGAGAATAATGAGCTTTTAATTGCCTTTAATCTCCATCATGGGAGGAGTTTCATGGCTTTAATGCCATAAATCATTTGACTTGTAACTCCCATTTGCTTGCTTTTGATTGGGCCGTCCAAAATAATGAGTTAATGACCGCATTAACTTGTCATAAAATGGGTCATTTAACCTCATTAATTGGTCGCCAAGTCGCTTGAAGAGTCGCGGGCCGCGCCGCGTTTTTTGGAATTCTTCTTGCGATGATCGCCGGTGGATCCACATGTAGTTTGATGTCGGATGGCAATGCAATTTCAGACATTGATTAATGTCGACGTGCCGGCAACATCTGTCCTGTTGATTTTACGATCGGGCGGGCAGAAAGTGTGCTTTCTTTGTCGGCCGGTTGGCGATTTCGAGGCATCTAATGATCATCCAATGATTTCGGCGGCGAATCCGTGATGTTGACGAAGATCGATGGATTTCATGCACGAAAAATCAGATTTTGAAAAAATCACAGGGGCCAATCAACTCGAAACGCGAAAAGGACCCGAAAAAGGGGTCTTCCGACGGCTTTTGGGTTGCCGGAACTCCAGGGTCGCCGGCGACCATGCACCCATGGTCGCTGGCGACCATGGGGCTGGCGACCTTGGGCCATGGTTGCCGGCGACCATGGGCCAAGGTCGCCGGCGATCATGGGCCTTGGGCCCATTTTTCAGCCGCCGTTCGGTCGCATTTTCTTCGCCGTTTTTCGATCTTTTTTCATTCTTTTTTCTTCTATATTTTTCCTGACATTTCCCCTCATTTATTGGCCTGATTCTCTTGACGAAAACCGGACGAGAAGCCACGCAAATCGGAGCACAAAGTTTCCTATTTTTCTGGAAAGCCGAAGACTTTGTTGTGCGGTATTGCCGATTTTTTGTCAGGCATTGAAACTAGGCCAAACGATGTCGGAATGACCTGAACTTTGACGTGGAGCTTCTTGAGCAATAGATAGGACCAACAATAGGCTTTGGTTTGAGTTTTGAAGCCGTTTGGGGTCCCGCAAATGCTCGCCTTGATTTTGCCTCGAGGAAAATGCCGAGCTTTGAAACTAGGCCAAACGATGTCCGATTGACCTAAAATTTGACGGGGAGTCTTTTTAGCAGTAGATAGGACCAACCATAGGCTTTGGTTTGAGTTTTGAAGCCGTTTGGGATCCCGCAAATGCTCGCCTTGATTTCGCCATGAGGAAAATACCGAGCTTTGAAACTAGGCCAAACGATGTCCGTTTGACCTAAAATTTGACGGGGGACCTATTAGAGTCATTTTGAGATGGTCCATTAGCTCCAATTTGGATGCCATGATTCTGGGGTGCTTCGCCGCTGGCAGGCCTGATTTTGCTTCGGAGTGTCGAGGTCGGGTCAAGCGTTGTCGGAATGACCTGAAATTTGGCATGGAGCATTTTGAAGCTATTCTGAGACCATCCGTAGGCTCTGATCGAAGTTTTGAAGTCTTCGACACTGTCGCTGCCGGGAGCTCCTGTCTGGTTGTCGGAGGAGTGAAGTTAGGCCAAATGAAGTCGAAATGGCCCGAAACTTCATGTGTACCCCTCTTTTGGTTGCTTTGAAGGATCTTGCAGTTTTTGTTTGATTCTGACAAGATCTGGTGCTTGAAGTGGCGCCTTCCTATTTATGGCAGGATGTGGCTCCATGTAGCTTTTGGTGTTGAAGGGACATAGTGATATTTTTGGTGTCAACAAATGCCCCCTCGAGGTACAGCGACGAGGTGTGCAGCTCTGGCAGTCGGTGTGCCTCGAAGAGAATTGAAGGAGATCTTCTTGCTTGATCAAGAGTCTTGAGCATTTTTCTTTTGATGGAGATGCTTTTTTTTTTTTTTTGTGCTTCCAAGGGATTTCGTGGTAATGAGGGGTCATGTACCGTCTCAAGGCAAGGATTTTGAAAATGATATTTGGATATGGGTTTTTGGTTTTGGATTTTCCTTTTTAACTTTGTGAACCTAAAGGCTTTATGTGGCGCATCAGGCGGTTAAGAAGGGTTTTTTTTTTTTTTTTTTTTTGGTTTTTTGAGCTTGTGACCTAACAGGCTGTATGTGGCGAGTTAAGGGGTCGGGATTTTGGTTTTTGGTTTCGGCCTTGTGACCTAGCAAGCTGTATGTGGCAAGTTAGGGAACCATGGTTTGGTTTTTGGTCACTCTTTGTGACAATTTTGGGTCCATTGGAGTGGTTTGGTTTTTTGTGGAATGTCAATTTCAAGATTGTGGCTTGATTTGGTGCATGGGGTTGGATGGTTTGGGTTTCTTTTGGAAGCCCATGAAGTTTGAAATTTTTTGTATGGTCCAATCAACTCAAGAGAGGCATGGAACCATTTTTGTATGCTCTTGGTAAGAGAAATTTTGACTAAAAGCCACTTTTAGTGCCTAGGTAGTCAAACCTGGCTCATATGGGCTAACCCATGGGACCTTAAGCTTTTAAAAATGGCTTAGATCTCATGTGGTGTCATTTTGTAAAGAATATCTAAAAATATCCCTTTTGTGTAGAGAATATCTAAAAATATCCTTACTTGGAGAGAATCTCTCAAGTTTCCTTGATTTTGGGAGAGATTTTCTCATAGTTTCTCAAATCCCCTTACTTTTTGGAGAGAATTTCTCAAGAATCTCCTCTTTAGGAAAGAATATCTCAAATCTCCCTTTCTTTTAGGAAGTTTGCTAATTTTCAGCACTTACCTCCTTGCTTTTCTCCTCCTTTCCTCTTTTGGTTTGCTTTTCTATAAAAGCAATGGAGATGGGTTTTCTTTTTCTTGTTGCTTTCTTTTTGCAAAAACCTTCAAGAGTACTCCAAGATAAAGAATTTCTCAAGGATCTTCAAGTTTCTTCTTCTTCTTCTTCATGGCTTCAAGTAGGTCTTCTTTTTCTAAGAAAAACCCCATGTAGATGTAGAAAAGTTTCATTTTCTTTTTTTTTCTTCTTTTCTTTTCTTTTCTTTCTCTCTTTTTTTTTTTTTTTTTTTTTTTCTTTTTTTTCTTTTTTTTTTTTTTGCTCACCATGATATGAGGTTTATGCAATTCAAGATGATCATGCATTTTTTTTTTTTTTAAATGCATCAAGATAAAAGGCTAGAATTTCTAGGTCAAGTCAACATGGATTTTGACTAAGACAAAGTTTGATTGGTTTTGACCAAATTGGGTTGGAATTGGTCAAACTTTTGTCAAAGTTTTCCTAGCATCTAATGCATGATGGTTTTATGCATGATTTTTGGTAAATGGAATTGGGAGCATGATGATGCATACCTCGAATTTTCTTGCAAGTCTTGGGATTTTTGGAGCTTGCAGCAATGTTGAGCCCACTTCTCCATTCTCGCAGAATTTCGAGGAGCTTTGCAAGTTTTGGAATTTTGAGCTCGCAACAATGTTGAGCTCTTTTCTGATCTTGCGAAGATTTGAGAAGAAAGGGTTGATCTCGCAGCAATGTTTGAATTCGAGTCTTCTTCGAGAATCCTTCATTGATTATGAGCTCGCAGCAATGTTGAGCTCATCTTCAAGCTTCCTTTCTTTTTCGGGGTGCCTCCCTTTTCTTCGAAATTGCCCCGGAACCATGCCAAAATTTCGTTAGGATTTTTTTAGCAAAATTCTGTCATTTGGTGCTTGATTTCTTCCTTTCTGACTTTTGCAGGTGGTTCCTCCAGAACGAACAAGGGTAAGGGCCTTGTTACTGATGCACCTCGCCGATCTGCCAGATCTTCCAATGCGGCCGTTCAACAGGCGTGGGAAGAGGTTGGTGGGAATCTCCGAAGAAAGACTCGGGAGCATGAGCGATGGCAACTTCTTTGGGAGGAATTCCCTCGTGTTGAAGATGGATCGCGGTTTTCTGCCGCATTTTATGGCAGCATCTTGAAGAAGCGTGGACCTGGAAGCTTTGGAGGCTGAGGCCAAGAGTCTGCTCGAGGACCTCAGTGTTTGGTTGAAGACTATGATGGACTGAGCTTTTGAATTTCTTTTGTAACAAACTTTCTTCTTTCATTTTTTTTTTTTGGTACCTCCATGTATAAATATTTTGGCACTCTATTTTTTGTATCCCCTTGTTCTACTTAAATTCTTTTTGTTGAAAATAAGCAAAAGTTGAATGGGAATGTTTGTTTGAAAATCTTGATCAAAAGGTTATCATTTTGTGAAAATCTTTTGTCAAAGGTGTTGTTTTGGCATGAAAGCCAGATTTTGTGGCACAAAGCCTGGTTTTTGATGGCTTGAAAGCCGAAAATTTTGAGGTGGCATGAAAGCCGATTTTGGTGGCGTGAAAGCCAAATTTTGGTGGCGTGAAAGCCGATGTGGCATGGAAGCCGATTTTTGGCATGAGAGCCGATTTTTTGTTTTTGGCGTAAAAGCCGGATTTTGGCATGAGAGCCGATTTTTTTGTTTTTGGCGTAAAAGCCGGATTTTTTGAAAACCAAGTTTTGTTTTGTTGGCATGAGAGCCAGATTTTGTTTTGATTTTTGGCGTGAAAGCCGATTTTTGGCGTGGAAGCCGAGTTTTTTTGGCGTGAAAGCCGAGTTTTTGGCGTAAAAGCCGAGTTTTTGGTTTTCAAAAATGCAAGTATCGACTAAGAGTTGCCTCCCTGCTGAATGGTATTGCAAGTATCGATGGAATGTCGCCTCCTTGCTCATTCGGTTGCGAGTATCGATGGAATGTCGCTTCCTCGCGAAGTTGGGTGCAAGTATCGACTAAGCGTCGCTTCCCTGCTTTTTCTTCAAAAAATTTCGTTTTGCGGGTATCGATGGAATGTCGCCTCCCCACGATTTTTGAAATTTGAGGTTTTTTCGAACCTTTGTTTTTCTTTTGACATTTGGGTTGTGGATATCAACTGGAATGTTGCGTCTCCACGATTTTTGAAATTTTGCAAGTATCAACGAGGTGTTGCTTCCTTGCGATTTTGAGGTTTTGGAAGTATCGAATGGGGTTCGCATTCTTTCAATGGGTTTTTGCAAGTATCGACTTGACATCGCTTTCCCGATTTTTGTTTTTAGACACGAGGGTCGTAAATTTTGACTAAAACCATTTTTGGCGGTAAAAGGTAAGGCGGACTAGGGTGGAAATTCCTAAGTCCTGATTTTTGTTTCAAACCAAGAATTTTGGGTTCAAGGATCGAAAATTTTAGTTAAGTTTGGGAAGAGGCTCCTAAACTTAGATTTTCGGATTTTGATTTTCTTTTGAACAATGAAATGATGAAAGTAAGCATTGTTTTGAAAGTTCAACATAAAGGTGAAAATTCAAAAAGGAGTGGGTTTGACGAGCAAGTACCTAGAAATAGGCTTTGGCCTTGCAGGCGTCGCTCTGACCCAGTGGAGGAAGTCTTCAAGGGTAGTACCGCTTCAAGAACTTGCCGTTGATGGGCAGCATACATCTATCACCTTCCATGTTTAGAAGTGCGTATGCGCCATTGGAGAAGACTTTGTCGATGACGAAGGGTCCCTCCCATTTTGGTTCAAATTTGCCTTTGGATTTGTGAGCGAAAACCATCAGCCCTTTTACCGCAAGAACCAAGTCACCCTTTTTGTGGGCGCGTTGCCTGACCTTTTTGTCGAAAGATCCAGCCATGCGTGCTTGGTAGAGCTCAATGCTTTGGAGTGCCTCGAGCCGTCTCTCATCGAGATTGTCCAGCTCTTGGAGTCTTAATTTGACATTGCTTTCTTGCGTCATGTCATTTTGTAGAGATACCCTTAAGGAAGGAATTTGTACCTCTAAAGGGACAACAGCTTCGCATCCATAGACCAAGGAGAATGGCGTGCTATGGGTCGGTCCTCGAACGGTGGTTCGGTAGGCCCACAAAGCTTCAGATAGTTTGTCGCCTCAGTCCCTTTTGTGGCTAGAGACCATTTTCTTGAGAATTTTGCAGAGTGTCTTGTTGAAGGCCTCCGCCAGTCCATTCGCCGCCGGATTGTACGGAGTTGAAGGACAACTTTGGATTTTGTATTTGTCGCAGAACCTGTAGAATCTGTGATCGCGGAATTGTGGTCTGTTATCATGGACAAATCTTTTAGGTATGCCGAAGCGACAAATGATGTTAGTGCGCAAGAACTAAAGGACTGATGAGGTCTTCATTTCATTGAGCGCAAAAGCTTCTGACCACTTGGAGAAATAATCCGTAGCGGCGAAGATGAAGCGATGACCTTTGCTTGACGGAGGGGAGACAGGACCTACGATGTCCATACCCCAGGCTTCGAACGGCCATGAAATTGCTGTAGGATGTAGCCATTCTGGAGGCATGTGGACATAGTCTCCATGAACTTGGCATTGTTGGCAGCGTTTAGTAAATTGCATTGCGTCAGCTACCATGGTAGGCCAATAATAACCTAACCTTTTTATCTGATCGTAGAGCTTTGGACCAGCCTGATGAGCTCCACAAAGACCAGCATGCACCTCTTCGAGAGTTTCTTCAGCTTCTTGTTGTGATAAGCAGCGTAGAAGTACTCCATTGTAGGATTTTCTGTAGAGCATCTTTGAAGGAATGTCCAAATGAAAGTTTGGGGTTCGTCTTTGAACACTTACCCGTTCTTTTGGATCTTCAGGCAGGATTCCGAACATAATATAATCAATGAACGGATCCCTCCAGTCGCCGATCGGAGGTCTGAGGATGGAGATCCGACTTCCAACCAGTTGGTGGCACTCAGCAACTGCTTGGTGTGTGGAGGGAGAATCCTTCTCTCACACACTGTAACTTGCATGTGTTCTCCTTCTTGGACCGCCATAGAGGCGGCGAGTCCAGCCAGGGCATTTGCACGGATGTTTTCGCCTCTACGAAAGTGGGTGATATGACAGATGTCAAATTTTTGCCGAAGTGATTGCGCCTTGTTGTAGTAAGGCAACAGATCAGGCTTCCTGATTCCAAATTTCTGATTTATCTGGTTGACGATCAGTTGAGAATCCCCGAAGGCTTCTAGCACTGTGATGCCGGATTCGAGGGCGAGTTCCAATCCTACAATCAGGGCTTGGTACTCAGCTGCATTGTTTGAACATGGTTCCAGTAGCGAGAAGGCGTGTGGAATCATGTATTTGTCGGGACTAACAAAGAGGATGCCAATCCCTGATATTTGATTTCCTTTTCCACTTGTCCTGGTTGCACCGTCGAAGTACATATCCCAGGAAGCATTTGATAAGGAGGCCTCCACGTTGTAGACTGACTCGTCTGGGAGATCATCCCTGAGTGGAGAATCTTCAGGCAACGGATGCTCTGCAAGAAAGTCTGCCAGAGCTTGACCTTTGATTGCTTTTTGTGGTACATACCTAATATCAAATTGTGACAGGAGGATAGACCATTTTGCCAGTCAGGCATTGAGGGAACCTGCTTTTGTGACAAGGACCTTCAGGAGATTGATCCTCGAGATCAGGTATACTGTGTTGGACAGCAGATAGTGACGTAACTTTTGTACAGCAAACATCACTGCAAGACATTCTTTTTCGACTGGAGAGTAGCGATGCTCTGCACCTACCAGCATGCGGCTGAGATAGTATAGGGCAGCTTCTTTTCCCTCGTGATTTCCTTGTGCAAGTAGAGCTCCCAAAGAGTGGTCGAGGGCTCTTGTGTACAAGATAAATGGTTTTCCAGTTGTGGGGGAAGCCAGTACTGGAGGTTTGGTCAGGTATGACTTGATGTCTTGGAACGCCGTTTCGCATTCAGCATCCCAGACAAAGTCCACGCCCTTTTTCATTAGGCGGGAGAATGGATGGCATTTCCCTGACAGGTTGGAGATGAACCGTCGAATGTATGCCAATCTTCCTTGAAGCCCTTTTAACTGTCTTAGGGTTTTTGGGGATGGCATTTCTAGGATAGCCTTGACTTTGATAGGGTCAAGCTCTATTCCCACTTTCCGAACTACGAATCCGAGGAACTTACCCGATGATACACCGAAGAAGCATTTTAGGGGATTCATTCGCAGTTTGTGCCTGCGTAGTCGGAGGAAGACTTCTCGAAGATCTTTGAGATGGTCTTCTTTCCTTTAGCTTTTGACGGCGAGGTCATCAACGTAGCATTCAACCGTCTTATGCTACATATCTTGGAATATCTTCATCATAGCTCTCTGATATGTCGCACCAGCATTTTTCAGACCAAATGGCATTACAGTGTAACAATACACGCCAAATGGGGTCCGAAATGATGTGTGTCTTTCATCTTCAAGATGCATTTTTATCTGATTGTACCCAGAGAAACCATCCATGAATGTCATCCGCTCAAATCCACAGGTGTTGTCGATCATCACCTCCGGTATGGGGAGCGGAAATTCATCTTTAGGACATGCATTGTTCAGGTCTCTATAATCAATACAGACCCTAATCTGCCCATTTTTCTTTGTCACTGGGACGATGTTGGCCAACCATTCAGGATGCTGTTCCTCGCGGATGAAGCCAACGTTTTTGAGTTTCTGAACTTCTTGTTCAATTTTGTCCATTATGTCAGGACGAAATCTTCTTTGGCCTTGTTTGACAGGCTTGATATCTTTTTGTAGATTGAGTTTGTGAACTGCTATTTTGGGGTCTAAACCAGGCATTTCAGCGTAAGACCATGCAAAACAATCAACAAACTCACGAAGAAAAGCGATATACTCGGGTAACTCATCATCCTTTATATTCTTGCTTATGAATACAGGACGTGGGCTATCTGGCGTTCCCAAGTCTATCTTTTGAACAGAATCTTCTGTTGGAAGACTTGAAGGTGGTTCCTCCAATATTTTCGGAGGCTTCCAACTCAACAAGACCTTCCGGAGTTTCAAAGGTATTCTCAGACCAAGGCTGTGCTTCTGACCATGGGTCTTCTTGATCGGCACTCTTCTCAACTTGCTATGAGATGGTCCCAATCACCTGTTGAAACTGGATCGAAGTATGGCACTTCTTTTGGAGATGATGGTTCTTCTGGACCAGAAGACTGTGCATCTGTATCATCGGACAATTCCTCTTCATCATCAGAGAAATCGTACCAATTGGAGGAGCTTCCTGGATCCTTGACGGGTAACTCTTCAAAGAGATATCCAGGGAGATCAATATCTTCACAGACACGAGATGTTGAGGCTTCGTCGGCCAGACGACTTTGTAGCCTTTGGGTCAACTGTCTCATGGGAGCATCAGGGTCGTAGCCCAGTCCGTATGAAGACTTTTCTATATGACGATAGAGTTTCCAATCCTCCTGCTGGCCTTTTGTCAGGGTGGGCTCCAATGGTACGAGAATACCGCGGCCACCTCCCAAGCCGATTGGATTTCGAGCGTCATAGCCCATTTTCTTCATGATAGCTTGCGCCATTGGACTATACAAGGATAGTTGTGGCATACCTTCGTTTTGGAAAGGCTCAAGCGAAGAGTTTGATGAAGAAGCCGCCGACCTGTGGAAAAAGATCGGCTTTTCTTCTGGTGAGGTTGTCGGAACAACGAAGGAAGCTGATGCTGGATCGTCTATGCCAGCAGGTGCCTCCAATGGAGTGAGAGCAGGTTGAGCTTGCTGAGTATCAGCTTGGCTTGACGACGTGTCGTCTTCTGTCTCTGAATCCGAATCTGTGTCTTGCATAATAGACACAAAGGAGATGACAAACTTGCCCCCAGGCTTTTGTTTGGTCTTCTTTGCCTTGGTAGTGATCACCAGCGGCTTTGAAGACTTGAGGGAGACAACAAAAGGAGATTGGTTGATCTCCTGGTTTTGCCGGATGGTTGATTTTCTTCCGGTGATTGCTGAGGAGCCTTGCCTTTATCTTTCTGGAGACTTTCGGCAAAGGATGCTATTTCTTTCTCCTTTTCTTCGTTTTCATCTTTGTACATCTGCGAGTCTGCAAAATGGACTTCTTTGCCTTTGAAAGGCTTTTTGTCCGCAAATACCCGATGTACCAAGCCGTCGTCGCCAACAAACTTGATGCACTGATGAAGAGTTGAAGGAACAACACCACTCTCGTGTATCCAGGGGCGTCCGAGAAGGATGTTGTAGCATGAGGGGGTCTTTATTGCATATACAGTGACTTCAGAGATAAGATCACCGATTTGCAACTTGAACCTAATCTTGCCGATAGGCCTCTGAGCGCTTCCATCGTATCCAAAGATAGACACGGATGTGTGACTCAGCTTGCTAGGCGGGATGCCCAGCTCTTCGAGTGCCGAAGTAGAGATGAGGTTGAGGGCAGAACCCGGATCGATCTGTACTCTGTGTATCGGCATCTCTTTGATGTACCCTGTAAAGTATAAGGGCCGGTTGTGCTTTGTTTCGCCTAGTAGGAGGTCTTCCTTAGTGAAGGCGATAGTTGCACTTGCTGCTTTTTGAACTGAGAGGCAATCATTGCAAGATCCCTCAGTCTTCTTCTTTTCTCCTTTTGAGGAGGTATTTGATTTTTTAACCCTATAGTCCATTTCAATTTGTAGGACTTGTGGGGCATGCTTGTCGACATCCACATTCAGTCTTTGCAGTTCTGAAATGAGACTATCACGAGTTTGGGGAGACATTCGTAATAAGTCTAGGATGTGCAGACGTGCAGGTATGTGTCTAAAGTGCTCAATCAAGTCATACTTGAAAGCCTCCTT